>OW203661.1:2985000-4235000 GCA_934044485.1 Apeira syringaria | reverse complement strand
TTCTTCTTCCGGTGCCTCTCCATCACTGAAGGTCGGCGGTCATCTTTTGATATTTTTCCTTGTTCAGGGCAAACCTAAACAGTTCCTCAACACTTTTGATCCCTGTCCACTCCCTTATGTTCCGCAACCACGACAATTTTCTCCTGCCAACGCCTCTTTTGCCATCAATTTTTCCCATCATTATTATCTGCAGCAGCTGGTAGCGCTCATGACGCAAAACATGTCCTAGATATCCAACTTTTCTCTGTTTGATGGTTCTGACCAGAGTAGGCTTGTCAATGTTCATCCTTTTGAGAACTTCGATGTTTGATATTTTATCAGTCCAGCTTATTAGAAGCATGCGGCGATAAGCCCACATTTCAAAAGCTTCTAGCCTTTTACGAAGATCTTCATAGATAGTCCAGGACTCGCACCCATAAAGGACCACTGGAAAAATGTAACACTGTAAGAGTCTTTTGCGCAGTAAAATTGACAGCCTTTTTGAGCACAGTACTTTGTTCATTTTCATAAACGAGGCTCGCGCAATCTCTATTCGGACTTTTATTTCGGTATCGCTTTCCCAGGAGTCGGTCATCCATGACCCTAAATATCGATACTTGCTAACTCTTTCCAGATCAATTGTCCCCATTTTAATACTACACGGCCCCGATAGTTTTGATATTGACATACATTTGGTCTTAGAAGCATTCATGTTTAAGCCTGCTTTTATGCTGCACTCAAACACTCTATTAAGAATCTTCTGAAGACCTTCCTGCGATGAGGCAATCAAAACAGTGTCGTCGGCATAACGTAGGTTGTTGATCAGATGGCCGTTGATGAGAACTCCTTCTTCAAGACCTTCAAGAGCTTCATTTATGATATTCTCAGAATAGAGGTTAAATAACACAGGGGACAGAATACATCCTTGACGAACTCCTCTTTGTATGTCTACTGGTTTTGTTTCACCTTTACCAACTCTCACTGATGCAGTTTGTTGCCAGTATAGATTTACAACGATGCGTATATCTTTCGTGTCTAAATGGATGGATTTTAAAATATGTAATAGCACCTCGTGTTTGACACGGTCAAAAGCTTTTTCATAATCAATGAAACATATAAACACATCTTGTTGCAAGTCCCTACATTTTTGCACCAGGACATTCAATGCAAACTGAGCTTCTCTTGTGCCCATCCCGGCTCTGAATCCAAATTGGCTTTGTCCAAGCTGTTCGTCACATTTTACTCTAATCCGATGATGAATTATGGACAGAAACAGTTTAAGCACGTGGCTCATGAGACTTATAGTGCGGTGTTCCGAGCATTTCTTTGCATTGCGCTTTTTAGGAATTGCAATAAATGTTGACTTTAACCAGTCCTGAGGAATTACACCAGAGTCATATATGGTGTTAAATAGGCGCACGAGGGCATCGACGTGTTCTTGTTCCAAAAGTTTCAGAATTTCGATGTTAACGTTATCTGGACCGGCAGCTTTACCCGACTTTGCTTTCCGTAAAGCAAATACTACTTCAGACCTAATTATAGTAGGTCCCGTACTTGTTCCTACCAAGTCTTGTAAATCACAGCGACTACTGTCTCGGAACATTTCTGAAACATAATTTTCCCAAGTTTTCTTTACTAAAGCTGGATTTAGGATTATTTTTCCCAGGTCGTCCACTAAGAAAGGATGTTGGCGTGGTTTTTGAATGTCTGCCATAGCTTTAATTTCTTTATGGAGATTGAAAGCGTCATGTTTCTTCACTAAAGACTCTACAAACTCGCATTTATCTTCGTGCCATTTTGTATATGCAGTTCTTACTTTGCGTCGAATAGTTTTGTGTAAAATTTTGTACCTTTCCAAGTCATTAGATTTACAACCTCTTCTTTCCTCCATCAGTTTTATTAGTTCTTCTGTTATCCATGGCTCCTTTTTATGTACTAGTGATGGTTTTAAGATATTGGCGTTGATTTCCCAAATTTTAGCTTTAAGACTCTCCCAAAGATCATCTACGTTCGATGTCGTCTCGTGTTTCATGTCTATGGCCCACTTATTAATAGCAGTGCGTGTTTTGACTTTAATAATCGGATCTGTTAATTTCTGTATATCAGCACATTTACTTTGAGACTTGTTCATGTTTTTGTACTTTAATCGACATGCCAAATTAATTATGACTGGGTTGTGATCGGATCCTATGTCCGTACCTGGATAAGTTTTTGCGCTAGTTATGCTGTTTCTGAATCTATGATTTATAATTATATAATCAATTTGATTTCGCACTATGTTCATAGAAGTGTGGGCAGGCGACGTCCATGTGTATAGTCGCCTTGGAGGAAGTTGAAACATTGTGTTAGCGATCATGAGATTTCGTTCCTGGCAAAATTGTACGAGTAAATCTCCTCTTTCATTGCGAGATCCTAACCCAAATTTTCCCACAACTCCGAAAACTTCTCTACTTCCAACCTTAGCGTTAAAATCTCCCATTAGCAAATTAAGATGTTCCTTTTTTGTTAAATTGTATAATTCATTTAAATCTTTGTAAAAATCCTCTATAACTGACGTACTTTTGTCTGCAGTAGGTGCATAAACTTGAATTATGTTCAGTTTTCTGGGCTTGGTGTCAAGTTGAATCATCATGGCACGGTTCGAAAGGGGAATAAATGAGACTACGGCATTTTCAATGTCCTTGTTGACAACAATAGCTACTCCATAGGTATCTTTAATCGAGTCGTTTCCCGAATAGTACATAACTTTGTCATTTTCTATGGTCTTTTTACCTTTCCCAGTCAACTTGGTTTCACTCAACCCCATCACTTCAACTCCCAAACGATCCATTTCCAGTGCTAAGCTCAAGGTCTTTTCCTTCTGTAATAAGCTTCTTACATTCCACGTTCCTATTTTAAATTGGTTTGTTTTGCGCCCGGGGATTCTTAGCCCCCCTGTTCTACTTAAAGAACGCCGGGAACTCGGGGTCATTGCTTTCTTTTGTACTTCCATAATGTTTGTGTATCAGTCAAAGATGACCAACTAAGGAATACATAATGATGGTAGTTTCCTCTTGCTTTCCATCATCGCAGTTACCAGCCGTACCGTCGTATATACTGACTCCGCCTGGTACTAAACCTAAAGAAACCGTTTTGACGTCATTCGTCCCCCGCTTTCTGTTAGTAATGTCAATGCTGCTGCCCATCGACATCCCAAAATGACAACTCATCCGCCAACTTGACCGTACCGAGAACTCTTCTCTCCGCTCTTGCTGCCGTTGGTCTTCACCCGTGCCCCTGGGAAGGGATCTACGATATACCCCGTAGAACTGGGTCCCTGCTGAACTTCGCCACCTATATACATTTCGGCCTACTAAAATGCAAGGTGCCCACCCCCGCGACGTGGACGCGCCAGACAGGTTCTACCCCAGTAGAATCTAGAGAAGATGTCTCTAGTTCCCTGGGGCCGGGTTAATGGTTGTATATGAAGCCACAACCAAAGGCTCCAAAGGTTCATAGGTTCGAATTTATAATGTTTAATATTTTTAATACAGAACTAAACACGACTCCTAACAAATTTCAGTTCCGAAATTCGCCACCGCCTTAACAACGCCGCTATCTATTTTATTGGGGTAGGTAGGGTTTTATTAGGGCTTAAACAGATGCTAGGAAAATTCCAATTTGTTCAAAGACTATGACAGTAGTTAATTTCGTTTATCTGCTGAAAATGTCTCTGCTCCGTTGGTTCTGCCTTTGAATGTAGTTATTCGACAGTTTACTTAGGATTAAAGTGCCGAATAGACATTGTCGATATTCGCTATTTTCATAATGTTAGTATAGCGGAAGTAATGTTGTGTGTTCTTACATTTGCGACTCGGAACGTAACTTTTTCAGAAAGCTTTTGCCCGATTTCAACATTGTTGTGAGATGTTTTAAATTCAGAAGGTAATTTTTGTTTTACCATACAATGCTAATACATTTGTCAGCCTGTAGTGAGATTTATTGACAGATTAGAGATTTATTGAATTATTCACTTTCAAAATTATTCTTCCAGATTGGTTCAATAAATAATTTACGAAAATCGTTTCAGTATTACTGTTTGATTTCAAGAATAAGTAGTGGAAGTCGGCTTACATAATTTAAAAACTCTGCAAATGTTGTCGTATTATCATAATTTATTTAATATATTACATTATTTAATTTATTTCATTTAAATACTTCTATATTTTTTACAATAGTAGTGGCAGGCAGAACATCATTCTGTAGTCAGGGTTCAAATCCTCTAATACCCGATGTTTCTATAACAAAATATGTACTTAAATGTGACTTAGTTACATGTTGTGAATGCAAAAATAATAACACACATACTAACACTTTCGTATATAAAATGTTATATTAGAAATAAGATAACGCATTCTTTTGTATTAATAAAAAAAAACCGGTAGTCCAGCAATTAAATACTGACTGAATGTTCCAGTAGTGCAATGTCATAGAAAGAAAAAAAATTGGCAATCAACAGTCAACACTATGAACATTTAGATGCATAAGCAAAACATATGACTATCTTTGCAGAGGGTAGGTGCAAAATCGTTTGAAAGATACAACTTATACAACACGCTTCCCTTCATTTTATCAAAAGAATTAACCTAATGACCTGCCATTGAACTGAAACGAAAATAGTCCTACCGGAAAGTCTATAAATACACTTACCTGCCCACATCCACACAAGTCCCATGGCAATTTCTGTATAAAGTCACGCGATACGAACACTATTCCACGGAAGTTAGTCGTTCATCGCGATAAGGGCCATACGAATAAAAAGATTTTCTTTACTACTCTACCGCAAAATACACTCACTCATTACAACCTTTTCACTACAAACACTACATTTGTTTGTACGACGCAAAGAACGTGACAATGTCGTTTTGATAACGACAAAGTACTGGATTGTTTTCACATGAGTAAGTACATCTTTATAAATCTACACAGAACACATGTTTGAGGAATGAAATAGATTTTTCTACGAAAATAACTAGTCGATTATTGAAGTAGTTTGTAACTTTCGCGTGTGGGATTTTAGCAAGCTAAGTCAGAGCTATGTAAGTAATTTTTACTGTTTATATTCTATTTTTACAAGAGACTTTTAGAGAACTTTTTATATCAAAAAAAATGCATTCCTACCATAGCTAACATAAAATATACGGAAAGTTGCAAACCATATTTCTTAAAATATATTGGAAATATGTAAGTTTATCAAAAAGTAAGTTTAAAAAATAAACCAGATGAATCACGACGATACGCGACTAGATTTCAATGTAAACTTGTCTTACCGAGCTCTAAGCTTATAATGCATAGTTTTGGTCCATACTTAATGGCCATAAAAGTATTCAACAAATTACCTAACAAAATTAAAGAAGAAAAAGAGTCGAAATTCATCACACATTTAAAACAATTGCTTTTAACGAAATGCTATTACAGCTTGAATGAGTTTTTCAATGATAAATTTGATAACTAATAAATAAATCGGTCGCTCCGCATTGCTATACCCTACCAGGGCCATTTATACACCGAAAAAATGTATTTAAGACCTACTAAAACTGTAGTAGTGTGCGTCTGTAAGCCGCGTGTATAATGTGTTCCTATTTTTTATTAGCAAAAATGTACATATTTATGTTCTTTTGTATGCTAATCAACAATATGTACCTGGCTTCAAAACTCTTCGTACGTATGCCTCACCTAGACTCAGAATAATTTTCTATTATAGCAGAGTCAAAGTTGGTTCCAGTACCTTAGCTTGAAAAAACCGCATAGTCACTTTAAGTTGAATTAGTTTTATCCTGATGATGTTGAAGTGAGCGAAATTTATCAACGTGTTTATAATTGGATGACTTGCACGCTTTCGATTCGACACTCCTAGACCAATGTTTTCCAGGATATAGAAGCCTTTATTTTTCTTGTGTATGACTTCATAAGAGCAAAGACAATTTTATCTTCACACATTTATAATAAACTTATGTAGGTGGCTTTTGTAGGTCCTCAGTCACAAGAAATTCTACAGTTTCATAAATATGTTTGTTAATTTATTTTAACACAAAAGTGCAGAAGGGCAAAAGCCTTAACATTCGTGCCAATTTAAAACAAACAAATTAATTTTATTTAACTTTAGAATTCCTTCGGACTAAGGAACGCTCTCAAGGTATTCAAAAACAAGGGACAGAGATCTTCTGAGATTAAGATATAGGAAATCACATAATCTTACATACTGTTTGTTATTAAGCTTTTCCCTCAGGACGTGCCTTCAGCGAGGTTCAGAAATTGGGTCGGCCCTTCCCGTCCAATAGGAGCCATAATAGAACAGCTTACGAATCGATGGCGCATTTTTCGTCAGCGTGATCATTAAGAAACTCGGATACGGGTATTGCTTTATTTTCGATGCGCTCACCATATTGGGTAGGCGTTTTTGAATTAGATAAATAAAACTATGAAATTGCTTAGTCAGCCTATAGTTATTTGGAATACTGTACCATGATTTGGAGACTATAGTAGGCAAGTGTAGCACATTGTGATCTCCAAATTAACGTAATGCTCAGATTAGAGCGAATATAGATCATATTCCTATAACATTTTGCTGGTATCAATAAAAGGATCAATTCATATGAATTATTATATATTTTTTTAAAACGGGACGATGCTTTACTAAAATGAAATACCAATAAGAATACTACTGCCACTTATTTGAGTAATGCACTACATGTTGTCAGCCTATAGATAGCTCAAATGCTCTAACCCGCTACCAGTTGGCAGCGTGCCCAGAATGTTAGCAGCATGGCCACGTTAAATTGAGGTATATGGATTCGTTGAGGTATATGCACAGTTATAGTCGAATATTTTAACTTAATTTTCGGATATTCCTTTCATCAGGAGAATTCACGCTTTCAGGGGGCGTAGAGCTCTAAGGACCGCAGCGCACTCAGCTCGAGAACCGTGACGCTGGTGCTATGCCGCCGGTGCAATTGTTCACGGAGTGCGCGTACGCACTGGTATGGTAGTGCACCGTGCACTGCACCAGGATCTGCGATATGGACGCTTGAACACTACCTCACCATACATTTTATCAAAATGTTCGTATCGCTATCGTATGACCAGTTGAATAATACACTTATTGCTCGTACTAACTATGAATCCACTGCGTTCACAATGTACTAGATAAATGACAGTTGAGATACCTAATATATAATCGTGTTCCGGACACTGAAGTTAAGTGAATCGGTTTTTTCTCCTGCTAAGGAAGAAGGAAGAATGCCACATATATAAAATATATCCTGGATCACTACTAATACTGTAATAATATAACACAAGGTGTTTACTGGCTCTCATGGAATGCTGCCTGAGAATACTAATTTCCTATATCTTTATACCCACAACGAGCTACGGCTTGTTGTGCGACTTCGAGCCTGCTCACACGGCCTATAGTCAGAAACCACGCATCCTCATAATCATCATACATAATATGAGAAATTAATTGTAAAAACCCCACTAAAATAGAGTAGGTACAATTTTATTGGCACGTCCCATCTAAATTTACTCCCTCTGTATTTCATATACTCATAACGAAATTTATCTAAAAGAGGAGCAAGGTTCTGTTCGTTCAATTGCTCTAAACAAAAGCGTAGGCGTTCATTTTATTGGCATAATCATAAAGGTGGTTTACATCAAATTGTACCAACAGATGTGGCAAATTTATATTATACCGCCTAATTTTACGTTCCGGCAAACAAGATATAAATAAAACCCTGAATTATGTAAATTATGGAAGCACTTAGGACCAATGTGAGTTATGTTTATGGAATAAAGATGAATATACCAAAACGATGAAACATGTTATCGGTAAATATGATTTAGAAAACACACCCTCTGCATTTTACTGAACATTTTGGAAAGAAAATAAATATATAACACAATATAAAACACGTCGCCAAAGTCTTGTCTTAATTTTGTTATGGTATTTTCCACTTCAAAAGCGACTTGGTGAGTTGTACGTTTGTTGATAGATATTACTTAGACAATAGTATTTGTAGAATCATTATGTTTGTGGTGGCCTAAAGGTTCAGGCCACCACCACCACCAGGTTCAGGGGCCGTGGTGGTACCGGCCTAGAATAGTACTCCCCCATCTCTTCCCGTGGGTGCCGTAAGAGTCGGCTAAGGGATCACGTACCAGGAGGTGGGCAGCAGCGCCTTCTGAGGTTCGGAAATCATACTGCGCTCGCCAACCCGCCTGCCAAGCGTGGCGAGTATTGGCAAATCCCCCCTATATGGGGGAGGCATACGTCCAGCAGTGGACGCACATGGCTGAGAAAAGAAAAAAAAAAAAAGGTTCAGGCTTCAACTAAAAATACTGACATGGTTTTTTGCGTTTAAGGCAAGTTTACTTGCTTCATAAGATTCGCATCCGTGCGGTTTGTAATTCTGCGACGAAAATTGTAATTTGGCATTACACATGATGTGCCTTTAATTCGGCAGAGGTTGGTTATCTATGCATATAATAAAATCAATTTCACATGCTTTTTGACAACAAACTTTTAATAAAGATTGTATAGTATTTGTAGTTTCTGTATCTAATCTTCTTTTTACAGGCATTCAAAATTTTATCTTCACGGATTGTGTGAACACAGACATGTGAAGAGGATAGAGAGTGCCTTTTCAAATTTGGTAATTTGTACAACATGCTTGCTAAAACTAAATAAACACAATTGTGTCAAAAATTGTAAGTACCTAAACTAACATTCCATCTGAGAACGTTCAAACGGACGGCGATGCGACATCCATACATGGTAGATGTTCCAACTTCTCACACGAAGTGTTTTCCTTCCACGTTCATAGTGCGTACAGCTAACGAGTGGAATTCATTGCCTAAATCTGTATTTCCGCATAAATACAATCTAGGTGTCTTCGTGAATAGGTATTTTCTGGGCAGGCGCGCTCCATCGTAGACTGCATAATCACTTAACATCAGGTAAGATAGTGGTCAAACGCTTGCCAAATCCCAATAAAAAGGAATAAAAAAAAACGGGCACCACAACTAAAATTAGGGAGATGGGTTACTAGCTCTTCGGGTGTAGACCGTAGGTATATTATCTTTTTTTTCTATGTACTGTATAGATCTAGCGTTTGACCCCTATCTCACCGGATGCACTTGATGGTCAGTGACGATGTGGTCGAAGATGTTTTCACGCATGAGCACATTACTCGTATGTGTTTGGTGACAGTTTTTCTGACTTGAGGGTGGTAGCTAGCCAGGCGGGTACTCGAAAGTACCATATCACCATGCTGGGAATTTGATAACGGTGTTACCTTCACCAGAAGGAAAAATGAAATGAAATACATTGATTTGACATCAAACAAATAATAAAAAACACTTAAATCTACGTACATTTAGTTCTTCCTATAATTATAATACATGCATAAAAAAAAACAAAAGGACAAGCTGTTGTTGGAGATCGAACGAGTATCCGTTTTGACAGTCGAAAATCCCCCCGCTGAGCTATCATCGCTTCAAAAATTCTCTTTAATCGCAATCGGGTCGGTAGGAGCACGTAATATGATTCTCAATAAGTATTTTTACTATTAGGCATTCATCATTTTTGCACAAAATACACAAATAACTAATGTTGTCGAACTAACAACTGGTGTGCCTTTGTGTGTATGTTGTATGCAGTCCAGTTTATAGTTACGTGATCCTAGAGCGTATACCCTGTCTTTATTTTTAATTATGTCATAAATTTTGTGTTACATAATACTCTAATGTAGCTACTGAAGTCAGAAATACTGCATTTTTTTATTTACTATAAACATTATTAACGTTATAATTAATGATCATTTAGTGTTTGCATCAGATTCAGAACCAATTCTTGTTGTTTTTATATATTTTAAGAGAAATCCTCCTCATCTGACCCATTCCCGTCGTCAGAAGAGGACATTTCAAATTATATAACCGCCTAACTGTGCCCAGAAGTTCACATAGGTAATGTTAACCCGGTGTAGGTCCCGCAAGCCATGCTCTCTCACAATACATTCCTGCGACCTGTAAGGCAATAAAGCCACGTAATTACGAAATAACTCGGTACCGGGACTATTTATTTAATCACTTTGACGGGGAAATAATGGGAGTTCTCATCAAAATTGTATGGAGCCAATCTGTGCCGTGTAGTGATGATGGAGCCTTGTCCGATGTTCGTGTCGTGTGTGGCGGACAGTTTCCGCACTTTGCTTGTCGATAATGTAGGGCCGTTGGGTTGATACGCTGTACACTATAGCCAGATTAAGTAATAGTTACTACAAACATCAAGATAGATAATAGCCTATTATGTTTTCTACCTATACCCGAACACGAAACTTCTTCCTAACTCAAAGGGCTATAATAGCCATCAATTGATCGTGTTAGCCAATGTCGTGCAAACTCTGCATTAAGAGGAATGCCCGTGTTCCAGCTTAGGTAGAGTAACTTTGTAGTCCTGACTGGATTAAGTAACAGTTCAGACTTACACTGACAAGGGTAACCTTACTTTTCATTACTAGTGGCTTGCTCCGACTTCGTACGGGTAGATGTGGCTATTTAATCAAATTAAAAAAATATAAACTTCAACACACTCTTACCAGACTGTCTATGCATAAGTCGTCATCAGTTTGGTAGCTATGGTGCCGCAACAGACCCACATACACACGGACGGATTGTTATAACAAAACAACCTTCTTTTTGTGTTGAAATATATCACCGCCACTAATTTAAAAAAAAAAAAAAAATTTATATAAGTACTGTTGTAGACCTATTTTAGGCGTTGACAAAATAATGGATATGGAATTCTAGGTGCTGAGAATTTTTTATTGGAAATATCTTCCTCTTTAGTCATCTACTTTCAAACTTTCTTAAATCTTATTGCTTTTTAGGAATTTACATAAACCTTTTTTTTATCATCATATATCAGGTTTTAACTTTCAAAACCGTCAAATAACAGTCTCACAGTTCTCGTCGTAACAGAACTTGCATGATAAAATTCACGTAAAAATTAATTCAAACAATTGTATTTCACATTCTGCACTTTTAAAATAAGGTAAGCGAATGAATGATTTTAATTGGCAGTTTGTTGTAACAAATATTACCACAGAGGCTTAATGGAGTTTGGTTGGGTAATAAATTTAAGGTTTACAAATTAATTAACGAGACAACGTTAAGATGCATATCGATGGTCTTATTTATGTGTATGTACACTTGTCAGTCAGTCAATGGCCTTTACATCTATTACAGATGATTTAAGCAGTGTGTGGCGGATACGTTATGACACTTCTTTTGGTGGCTATATAAGCCAATACGAGAAAGTACACTTGTAACGTTTGTTTAATTGTTTAAGATTTTTATAAACACTAAGATTAAATCAAATTTACCAACGAATTTTAATTCGTTCAGTAGAAATAAATGGACGTTTCAATTACACCATTAATATAATTATAATAAATCTTTCTTTTTCATCTCTCTTAATTTTTTTATCTGCATCTTTTTTATTGTTCTTTACTTTATCTGTAGGTATTAATTTTCTTAAATTTACAATGTTGAAAAAAAATTTAATAAAAAAATAAACAATGTAATAAAGTAAAAAAATATATGACTAAAACCGATAACATATTAAATAGCTTACAGTAAACATTCTTCCTTCTTAATTGAACTGAATCTAAAACTGGTACATAAACATGAAAACCAAAAAAGAAATTTATACTCCGTAAATTCATTTCTTCAAGTCACAAGTGAATCTTCTAGGCAAGCGTGCTCCATTCTAGATCGCATCATCACTTAACATCAGGTGAGATTATGGAGAAACGCTTGACTATACACCATAAAAAATGAAAATGAACTACGCCCATGGGGATTAGCTCCGTCTTAGTGAGATCCTGCAATCGGTTTGGCAGTTCTCGCTTCGAGTACAATATCGCGCTGGGAAAAATGCCACTGTTATATCACATAATCTTTTAACACTCCTACTAATATTTTATAACATGTGAAAGTTTGGCAGTTTGCTACGTCAGCTAAATCAAAAATCAGACGGTGGCCGGATCGATATCCCAACTGATGATCACGCGTTATCAAAATCATTGCGTGATGATAGAGTATTTATAAGTGCCCGTGGCTAGCTACCGCTAATGTCACATCCTAGACCTTGAGGTAGATGAGATAGTGAGGTAGAAGTCAAACGCCTTCTTAAGGGGGGAACCTTTATATGTAAGTATCGAAAAGAAAGAAAAACTAATACGCATAGGATTAATTATCCTGCCTCGCCTGACTGACGGCTGTCAGTTTAGCAAATACAAATGAGTCTGCAGCCAATTTTTTTAAAAAATAAATAGTTGAACGCCGATTTAATCTATAATATTACTTATTATGAGCTCTGAGAGTTAGCTCATATGTAGAAAGGAATTCATTTCAATTTATACATTTACTAAAATACTCCAGGGATTTTACATGAAACTATCAAAATGAAAATAAAATAATTTGGTGCATTATAAAAATATGTATCTATAATAATTTAGTCCTTAATTATTTAACCGATCGCATATAAAAAATGTAAGTAAAAAAAAAAAAAATTACGTATTCTCTCCACACTTTTTTGGTCTTTCTCTGCCCCTAATAAAGAATTAAATAATAATAAAATCGTACAATTGTATGTTGGGATAAAAACCTTAAAAACTACCTGCTCCATCTCTGGAACCGATTCGTTTTAGTCTAAATAGGTAATTTCTTTTTATATCGGCAGTAAATTAGCCGACGGCCAATATTCAAAAAGGTTAAGGTCGAATAAAATGGTTTTCGCGTTCTTTAAAACACCTCATTATGAGGGCAGATGCCTGAGTGTAGGTCTATGTGTCTACCTACATATTTATTCTCAAGAGAATGCATATAGCACATAGCAGTAATTGGTAGTAGGAGCGTAGCTTTGGGTTTGTACCGGCGACAGCGATGGTCAGTTAAAGATGAGAGAAGCTGGTGCCAAGTCACTTCTAACCTGTTCTCATGGAGACGTATGGCCAGCAGTGGAGTTTCTGCACTTGAAAATGACGATGAACTGGCTATTACCACGTTAGTTAGTTACATGGAAATACGCCGACGGGACGTCAAATTCCTCGAGTGTAAACTGCTAGAGCTGGCCGTCGTGCTTGGTGTCTGACTGTGTAGACAGGGGCTCTCGACCTTGTATTCTACCGGGATGATCGTGGGACGACGCTAAAGCAACATGACAGCGATGGGGTCGTCCGAATCATCCAATTTATGCCTAGGACGGCGTCGGGGTGGTAAGAAGTGTGGGTAATTGGCTGCTTGTACTACCAAAAGGTTCGGGTGGTAGGGAGCCGCATCAAAGTAGCGTCGGGAGCAGTTCTTAATCAACTGTGTGATTGATTCTAATTCGAGGTCGCAGCAGGTCGGGATTCTGCATATACCACGGAGCGCTGACCGTCTTGCCAATGAACCGGTTCTGAATGGCTTGAAGTCGGTGGAGGTCACGAAGGCGGCAATTATAGCTATTAGCTATAGCCGATTTTTTTTATTGCAGTAGGTGGCAAAAAAGCAGACGTGCTGCTTGATGGTACACGGTCACCGTCGTCTGTGGATGCCCATATAACACAGGGGTATTACGATACTCTCGTTTTGAAGTATCCCATATTGTTTAATACATAGCAAAGTTCTTATGTCTTCATTGAATTACTATTGGTTCTCTTCTTCTCTTCGTATGACATAATTTAGTAATATTCATGCTGTCCATATTATTATACGTTTCTGCGTTTGAAAAAGGTCAGACAACATAGTTCAATTGACGGTCGCCGTGGCGCAGTGGTCAGTGTCAGTGACATGACTTCTGTGTCTCCGGGACCCTGGGTTCGAATCCCAGCAGGGGCAATCATTTATGCGCTGAGTGTAGATGTTTGTCCCGGGTCTTGGGTGTTTGTGTGCTGTAATTGTGTGTGTGCATGCCTCCCGAAACACAGGGAATCCTAGTGCGGGGGTCTAAGTGTGATAAATAAATAAATAAATAAATAAATAAATAATTAAAGGTATTTCAATTTCATTCTCTTGTGACTTGTTCCGAAATATATACCATATAGTAGGGTGATCTATTTCATTATGCAATTTGATTTATTTCAGATGAAACTCCACGCTCTCCACATAAAATCGCTTAGAAAGCACTTAGATATATTTTTCTCTGTGTGCGTGTCTTCGGTCAATATTTTTTGCCTCAAAAATATGGTACGGTGGACAGACAGGAGTACATATGATCCCACATAATTATGAATATTAAGATATACGAAACGTAATACATACGTGTGCAGGAATGATATAATAGATAATGGTTAACACATCTTTGAGTCTGAAAACTATCGCGAGTTTCTTCCATAATGCGGCGAGCGCGAGCCTCAGCACGTAACTGTTACGTGTCAGTTACGTGCTGAGGCTCGCGCTCGCCGCCTGGCACAATCATCACTCCCAAATGAAGAACTGCAAATAAGTTCGAAACTGGTCTGAGAGTCACGTGAGTCCTAGTCGGTTTGTTACATTACGGTTAATACATCGTAATGTATGGATCTGAATGTTGGGTAACAAAAGAGGTAGATGAAAGAAAAGTGCACGTGGCAGGGATGCGAATGTTGAGATGGATGTATGGTGTGACTAGGATGGACAAGGTCAGGAATGAGTATATCAGAGGAAATTTGGAAGTACTCGTAGCACCAGTGTTGGTAAGATGAAATGGAAATAGATTGGCTTGGTATGGGCATGTGATGAGGAGGGATGAAAAACATTTTGGAAAAGAGTACTTAACATTAATGTGGATTGATATACAGGTAGAGGAAGGCCGAAGAAGGTATGGATTGACTGTATAAAGAATGAATACTTTTATCAGAGGTGTGAACATTGAGATGACTCATGATAGCAGACAGTAATCGAGTCATCGTCATCACTTAACATCAGGTGAGACAGTTGTCAAACGCAAACTTATAATATATAAAAAAAAAAATTGTAGAGAAAAACATGTGACGCCCCTACGAAGTCGTTGGGGGTGTGATGTCGCACCCAGCGAGTGATTTCTTCAAGTTTGGAAACAAAAAGAAGTCGGACGGAGTCAAATCTGCAGAATAGGGTGGATGGGGCAGTAGTTCGTAGAATTTTTTTTTCGACGAATTTGGCCGCAATGACGCCCACGGGGCGTGGGCGTCACAAGAAAAAAGTGCTCTTATATGACAACGCAGTCGTTGTCATGGTATAAGAGCACTTTTTTCTTTGCCAAATTGGGCCGCTTTTTCTGCAATTCGGGTCAATAATTCGGCATAGTCGCTACTATGCCGAAGAGATATAGAGACGGACAAAACGATCACAAGGCTGTCTCTGTGGCCGTTTTGATCTAGATTTGATCTTCTCTAGATAGTCAATGTAGATCACACCTTGTAAATCCCAGAAAACGGTGGCCATCACCTTTCCAGCCGATAGGACAGTTTTGCCATCTTCGGAGCACGTTCGCCGGGTAAATGGTATTTTATATATATAATATATTTAAAATAGTGATATGTATCTAAAACAATGTGAAAAAATATACAATGATATCGTGAAACGACATCATTGTCTATGATGAAGACATGAAGCTTGATTCAACTCCTTGAAACTTGAACAATCCGTCCTAATCCTATTAATATTATAAATGCAAAACATTGTGTGTATGTGTGTATGTTTTGGTACTTCTTTACGCTAAAACGGCTACACCGATTGAGATGAAATTTGCAGGGCGTAGCTAGTAAATTCATAAAGATGTGACTCACAAGCTGTACATGTAATTTTTTATAGTAACTATTTTCCAAGCGAAAGTTAACAGGTTTCTATTACTCCTCTTACTAAGAATTAGCGGGAACGAGCGCGGTTTTGCTCATCCAAGGTCATCAGCGATATATCACGCGATCAACGAGAACTAATTGATAGTGGTTGGGGAAAGAGAATCGCTATGAAGCGATGCATCTTTTCAAAGCCCATGTATCTTATAACTTTTAAATATATGATGGTCTTCGATTAAATAAATAGCTATGTGAATCGCTTATTAAGAACAAGCTGTATTTGAAACACCCTCCGAACATGTTTCATAAACCTAATGAAATTGTATACGACGCCAAGTTTACTCAGTACGTAGGTGGCATCGAAATATACAGGTACCATTTTGAATAGTCCATGAATATTCTTATAAAACATCAATTGAATAAAGTAATGTTATTTCCCAAAACGTCTATAAGTTATTTTAAAGCAATAAAAATGTTTAAATATTGTAATGTAAACAATAATACTAAGTATTCTGGATTATGTCATTACACAAATCAATGAGAATGGTCTACTCTGTGACCCCTGACTGCGGCTCCGGTCTGTAATAGCGTATTAGAATCCAGTTTCGGTAACATAAACGACTTTTTGAGGAGAAAATATTATTGTACGGGACTAGTTTTATTACACTTCGTGTTTCGTAACGTTTTAAACAAATATTGTTTAGATATACATTTATCTTTGTACATACTCTTGTGTATAGAGGGCGTGGATTCGGCTTGCAGATGAAAAACATAAACTCCGTCGTACAATTCGAACATTGATTATTATTATTATATCGACTGGCCGGTTGGCGCAGTTGGTAGCACTCTGCCTTCTGAGCCGCTGGTCCCGGGTTCGATTCCCGGACAGGTCAAACATTTGTGTGCATGAACATGTCTGTTTGATCTGTGTCTGGGTGTGTACATGTATATAAGTATATATATCAGTCATCAGGTTACCGTAGCACAGGCTCTGCCTAGTTTGGGACCTGAAGACCTTGTGTGAATGTTGAAAAAAAAAAATAAAAAAAAATATTATTATGATTACAATAAATAACGTTGATTACTTTAAATGGCAGAATTACAAACATTACGTTTTGCTTGACACGGTAGGTAGTGGAAAGAAGAAAGAAACATAGAGTACAGATTTAAGCTTTTTAAAAATTAGACCACAGACAAACATCAAGACTAAATGCTATCAATTGTGTTTCTATCAATCCAAGAAGGATATCGTAAATAATAAAATTTCCAACACATACTTAATCTAGGGCAGAGATAGGCAAACTTTTTTAACTATGAGACAGAAAATTGTAAGGATATTTCAGAACGGTATTTGAATTTAATTCTCAATATGATATAATTTTTTTGGAGTCTTTAAATCAATATTAATATGTAAGTAGGCGGTAGTCTTCTGTTTAGAATTTATTTATTTTTATTATTTATTTAATTATTTACATTTACACAAAGTCTTCAGGTCCCAAACTAGGCAGAGCCTGTATTATGGTAACGTGATGACTGATATATATACATATACACACCCAGACATAAGTCAAACAGACATATTCATACACACAAATGTTTGAACTGTCCGGGAATCGAACCCGGGACCAGCGGCTCAGAAGGCAGGCGGCTACCAACTGCGCCAATCGGCCAGCCATTTTGAATTTTTAGATTTGTCTTTTCAATTCCATTTTCGATAACATACTCAAAACAGTTGTATACACACATGTAACATATTTTTTTATAATAATTTAATTATGTTTTGTTGACAGCTTTTAAACCCGTGGATGTGATGGTGGTGAGCATATAAAAATATAGACAAACAAACTCAGAATTATTTTCAAACAAGAGCAACGTAAGACAGCCACCGACAAGATGGATAGACGCCCTGACCGAGATCGCAGAAAGAGGCTGGATGTGGGCAGCTTCCATCCGGGTCCTTGTGGAGACCGATAGGGGATGCCTGTGCCTAGAAATAGTCGTCCTAAAGTTGAGATGAAAAACTCATTCATATGACGCAAATCTTTGTTTATTTCGTCCACGTTAAACATGAGTTACGTCACTACACAAAATAAGGCAAAAGTTACTCATACTTTCTATAGCTCAGGTACGACAAACAGCAACTACCTACGTGTCATTTGACCGAAATACTTTGCAGACTCAGGTATTTTCATACTGCAAGATACTTTGAAACTTTTCACTTAGCTCGAATAGTTTGTAACTCGTAACAGAGTGAGAAGTTCAGAGGCGAATTGTTTAACAAGTTATGCTTTGTCTCTTTTGAACCATAAATATTTCAGAATGTTATCTAATTTTGTGACTTAAAATGTAAAAAATGCGTTATATGTTTTTTATTGTGGCAAACAAGCAGACGGGCCGCCTGATAGTAATCGATCACCGTCGCCTATCGATATTCGTAACACTGGGGGCATTACGATACGCTGCTAATCCTTTTTAAGACTGTTAACTCTCCTTTCAGACCACGGACTGGCAAGCGCAGCTTAGGACGGCCACCGACAAGGTGGACAGACGACCTGACTAAGATCGCAGGCAAGGGCTGGATGCGGGCCGCTTCCAACAGGTCCTTATGGAAATCAATGGGGGAGGCTAATGTCCAGCAGTGGACGTTCTATGGCTGAGATGATGAACTCTCCTGTCGAAGAATCCCATATTGTAGCCACTCTGAAGCACCGAAGGAGGAAGCTCGTTCCACATTGTGCAGCATAGCTTAAACGATCGGTAGAATCGAATAATATGTGACTCCCATGAGTCACCTCATGAGTAGTATAATATTAATAAATAATAAAATATTTTTATTGCGTTCACAAAAAATACATTGCATTCACATGAATGAAATCTCCTTTTAAGTAAAAAATACCTGTCATAGGAGATTTCGCTCTTGCCCAGATCTATTTCTTTATTTTACGAAATGGTTAATAAATAAAAATAAAGTGTGAGTGTGCGTGTGGTGAGTGTTGGTGTGTGTGTATGTGGATACGCGTGTGAGTTTGTGAAGATGTAATGTATGTGGATAGCTTTCAAGCGGTGTCGGCTGGTGCGGTGAAAAAACCGTGATGAGCTCTTCTGAACATTCCCCGCTCTATTTTTTTTTCACACGAATTTCGTCTCGTGATCTTAGTTTTGTATCACGATACTAGCTACGCTCCGCGGTTTTAACCGCGTGGTGATGAAAAACGGTGATGATGGTGATGATGAAATAAGCCTATATGTTAATCCAGGGTATTGTTTAAGAACATGTAAAGTTATTTGAGTCTGAAAACTATCGCGAGTTTTTTCCATTTTTTACCACGTGAGTCCTAGTTGGTATGTTAAATTACAATTATGTAAAGTTATTGTTATTATTTTATTTGATGATGGCTCAGTGGTGGAACTGTCGGCTGCCGGACGCTGGTTCGATCCCCACCAACGTCTTGAGCTTCTGGTGAAGACAATTATTCAATTCTCAGCATGGTGATACTTTCAAATACCTGCCTGGCTAGCTACCACCCTCAAGATGGAAGTGGCTATCAAGTGAGATAGTGGTCAAACACTAGATGTATAGATATCTTCAACTATTGTGATATCTTCAAATCAAAGGTTTACATTTTAGTAAATAAAATGAAAACAGCGTGCAGAGTTTTAGCTTTTATCTAAGTTATCTGAAGTTACTAATTAAATACAATGAAATAAAAAAATGCTTTCGTTGGTTTGCAACATTGTGATAAATTGAAGCAATGGCAAGTCCGTCCAATTACAGTCAAGTCATACACATTGATTTGACAACAACCCGGCGACTTCTACAGCTTTTTTTTTTTTAAATTTTCTAACGGACTAATGCCGTTTGCCTCTACCGGCATTGACAGCTTCACCGGAGGGGGTGCTTCTACAGCTACCTGGAAATGTGAGGTATATTTGAGACGAACCAATTTTCTAAAATGATTTGTAGTGAAACCCTGGCAAAATCACACGAAGAAGTAACCCTCGTTTTATATTAGTGTCAATTTCTCAGTGATTGTGAGTTCTGTGTTGTTCCTGGGTTGGTTCCTTACATGGATCGTACCGAGATAAAATCACAGTCCAACTTCTAAAGCCAGTCTGTGACGATTTTTAAGATTAAATTATGAGATTTCATTTATCCTTCAGTAGATTTTCAATAATAATGTGCTATCACGCTAATGTTATAAAGGTGAAAGTTTGTCTGTCGTTTGTATGAAATTTGTAATGAAGACAGCTTATACCCTGTAATAACACATAGGTTTATAATCCCGGATTAGCTCCCGTAGGATAATGTCGGTAAAATCATTGTCCACGCAAGAGAAACCGCAGCGAGCTGCTAGTATATATGGTAGATTATAAACAAGAGCTTAAAACCTAAACCGTAAGAATTTGTGGATCTTAATTGGCGAATTTTTACATTGCCTTATTAACACTAAATATAAATATTATTTCATTAAATCTACAATTATTTTATTTTTCTGAACCTGGCGTATTATCAGTTTAATATGAGATCACTTTACTAAAACAGTTGCACTGTAAAACCAGATCTATCCAGATTAAGCTAGATATGGCCAGATTGGGCTATGTTCCTATCAGAACACTACTTCTGGACTACGTACTGTTATGTAGCGAATAATAGCTTCTGAAAGGCAGGACGTGCTCGGAAATATAAGACCGTACGGTGTTCCTTATAAATAAAGGTGTCCCGAAATAGACGGGTTGTTCTTATCTTTGCAGATATTCTGAACCAATCGCAATCGGGGTTACTGCCCGCTAACAACATTGCAATTTCTGACTTTACTTCTTTGATTAATTGTTTAAATGATATGAAAATCCACAAAAAAACCCAAGGATCATATTTTTATGTGTTAACTTATTTTAAGACCACCAAAGTTAACTACAATGACTTCTGCTGCTTGTCATGAAGTTCAATAAATTTAATTGTAGTCTGTATTTGAAACGCATCATTTGGGTTACTAGATTATCTATGTAAGATGTGTTTGTGTCAGTGTTATCAATCAGGGTATATGGTCGGTGGTTTGTCTGTATTATCTTGATTTTAATTAATTGTGCCATTATAATGGTACCATGATATATGTATAAAAAAAAAAAAGTTATTAAAAAGAAACACGTATTTGCTTTGGTGCAATGATGTTTTACTAAAGATGACGTATATTCATACTGCGCGGTGCTCTGATTTTGTTCCTTTACGACATATACATGTTTACTGCGACAGATAATACGGTACAAATTATATAGAAAAGGATAGCTATATGTTTAGACTTGCGCTTGAAATATGCTTCATAATGAAAATTACTACAATTGACTTAATTTTGCCGCCTCAGTTTCCGCGCGCTTGTGCCACATCTACCTCATATAAACATATAATATCATTGCGTTGGTGACATATTTAGGCTCAGCTAACTCTGAGGCCAAATATACCTGGCTATAAATTATAATAACTTTCGTAAGTATTACACAATATTAGTTTTTAACTACGATTTAACTTTTGGACAATTAATTGTAAATGTTTATAAGTACGTATGAAGGTTCTGATCTTGGGATGACGCTGGTATATGGCGACAAAAAAATGGGTGATAGTTTTATACCTAAATCAAATAATCAAATAGATATTAAAACTACTCTTAAACTGGCAAGCTCTGCCTTTATATAAAATATTGTTATGATATTTATCACACGTGAAACCAAATAACCTCTTCATACAAGTTTTCAAAGCTCATCAGTATTCCGAGGCACATAACCAAATTAATCACGAACGCGTGGGTATTCCATATTTACATTGTACCTGCTAACTAATCTACGTTGCAGGGTTAAAGAGGGTGGTGTATTTATCAGTGCTTTCCGCGCTAAAGTAGTTTTGACAGCTCGATAATAGGTTTTCATTGAGAGTACCTGGGCAGCGTTGTTAAGGGACCCAGGTTTTATTAATACGATATTACCCAACTGCGAGTGAAGGAAGGGATATGTTTTTCGAGTGTATGTACGTACATTTCTTTAGCACACCCTACAGCCTAAACGGCTTGTCGTACTTTTATGTGAATGGTGTCAATAGTTTCGCCTTAGTCGTAAAAGTGACACTGGGTACATCAAAATTTTAAAAAACATTTTTTGGATTTTTGGCGCCAATATAAACTACTCGAAAAAATTAATGTTTTTAAAATACATCTAGTGTGGTATCAAAATAAAGGATGTTTAACGGCGATTACGAATAATATAAAAATCGTCCCAATAACAGATCTATAAAACATGAAATTCTTTTGCGAGTCATTGACCTATATAATTTTAATGTTATATTAGTTTATTTCGTTCGAATTTTTTTCAAATCTATCAAATCATTTTGTATGGAAGAGAGAAAACATCACTATGAAACCTGCATACTAACTACTCATACATACATACTGTGATTAGACA
The DNA here is from genome assembly GCA_934044485.1 of Apeira syringaria. Taxonomy (NCBI): domain Eukaryota; kingdom Metazoa; phylum Arthropoda; class Insecta; order Lepidoptera; family Geometridae; genus Apeira; species Apeira syringaria. The sequence continues at coordinate 4,212,735 of OW203661.1, read as the reverse complement.
AATCCACTGACAAATCGAAGTACATTATGGTTACAAAAGATATAGAAGCAACTGGCTACACTAGATCGTGTCCCAACCCCACCTGCTGGTGATGGTGATTTTAAATGTTGCAACATTTAAAATCACCATTAAATCACCAGTATAGCCCTAAAAGTCAGTGGTTGACATTAATTGCTGACATTAGCCAACTGATGCGAGACATCCGCTGGCATCGCGGCCATTACGCGTTTTTACGCGTCTTGTAGCCTGCGAGGCTTCGGCGGTTGTCAATGAATTGGACAGTAATCATAAAATACCCAAGGGCATGAAATATGTATATTCTATACAGTTTACGATACCATACAAAAAGAAAAACACACGAAAAAGACACTCGGTCGCCCGCAATTTTTGAATACAAAATCGATGTAATAGATTGTAGTATTATGTTACATATAACTTAAACACATTTTAAAATACCCTAGGTTTAATTTTAATTGTTATTTTCCTTATATGATAATATACATACCGAGATTGTAAAGGTACTTAATACTCTAAGTATGTAATGTACTATGTCGAAGCATAAATACCTGCTTAGCATAAGTTTCTCACATAAGTGAAATGTAATTTCTTGTTGAGAAATAAATATCTTTAAACCGAAAACAGGAAGCTACTACTGGCCATTATATTTTTTTTGCATCACGTGTCATCAATTTCGAAGGGTAAAAGTTTTACCAAATTTCAGTTAATTTTAGAGAGTGCTAGAATATAGTGGAAGACTGTATAAATACTGAGACAATTTTTATGTACATGTAAGTATGCGATATTAACTTATTAGGATGTCGCAAGCATAAAAAATGTAGATTGATAGTATAAACTATTAATTTCTCAAAAAAGAAATTGACTTAGGTATTTGAGAAATACACAATGACTTAATGCTAGAAAGTGTATTTACAAACATGCAAGTCATCAAATTTCAATAACTACTAACTTGTATCAACATTAATTTCGCAATTTGCAAGTGTAATTGCACATAAAATATATCCGAAGCGAGACAGCTCGGCTGTCGAACTGACGGACGCTGGTTTGATCCCCATCAAAACGGCTTGAGCTTTTTGAACTTAGCGAATATACTTTCACGGATTAGTATCAACAATTACATATTGTTACGATGTGTGGCAAACACGAATAACTATCGAAATAGTAACGGTTTCGTATCGTAGCATAAAGAATAAATAATGACAGCCGTCACATAAGCCAAACTATAAGGGCGGCCGCAGACGTTCGGTTTCCTGAACAGGAATTCAGAATCGGAAACCTGAATAATCTACTTACCTACATACACAATGTTCAATAAGGCGCACATGTTCTTATTTTTTTCGAACGGAAAAAATCGAACGTTCCTTAAAATACGTAGCTAGTATAAAATTCCTAATACAAAAAACCGGACGTTTGCGGTAGTCTCACAGAATTCCGAATCGGAATTCCGAATCTGAATTCAGGTTTCCTGATCAGGAAACCGAAAGTCTGCGGCCGCCCTAAGGAATGCGCTCTACTACTAATTGAGCGTAACACTTCGTATGTATATCAGTTTGTAATAGACGTATTAAGAACTTACTAATATAAAAAAGTACCTATATGTTTCTTTCGATTACATAAGTGCAATATAAGTATTATTAATTAGCACATTTGGTCTCAATGATGAGGCGATGAAAACCTAGAGATAGTATGTAATTAGATGTAGAGATACAATCCCTGGAAAACTAGATAGCTGAATTGAAAATGTAAGAAAAGCATACATCTTAACAAGTTTCTATATGATAACTGTAATTTAGTAAGTTGAAGCCCCAGATAAAGAAAACGAAAGACAGATCATTAGGAACAATGAAGTGAATTTGTAAAAACCATGCCTAAGTAGTAATAATACGTGTTCACCCATAAAGGGACAAACAAAACCATGCCTGCAACGAAGGTACTGCGTACAACTAGTTATGCCAGAGTAAGTATAGTTTCAAATTGCATGACTCAACCCAACGATGAAAACGTCAAAACGTCGTCAGTGTTTATTTATGTATAATATGATTTAATCTCCACCCACTTAGGTTATACTATTATATATATGTTTTAAACATTCCCGATTACCAACAATTAGTTACAAGAATAACCTCTTAGTGTTTACTACAAGGATTTGTTAGTTTTTTTCTAAATAACAAATAAGCTAATGTTATAAAGATTTTTTTCCTTTCAGATCGGAACACTCACTGAACTTTAAAAAAGTGGCTTCATTTTTTTTCCAAGTGTGTTGTCTTTCTTTTTTCTTATGGTCATAGCAAGAAGCCCAGCAAGCTGAAGTGCCAATGAGCTGTTAGCGGATGGTTATATTCATCTTAGAAACGATGATCTGTGGAACCGACGTGTTTTAGACTAGATTTCATAAATCGGCAAGGCGATCTTTGTGTATCGACGTCCTCGGGCTAGATGAAGCAAAGATGTTCGCAAAATGGCTAGTTTCAAATGCATGAAGCTGAAGAGAAAAGTATCATCATCATCATCATCATCTCAGCCATAGGACGTCCACTGCTGGACATAGGCCTCCCCCATTGATTTCCACAAGGACCTGTTGGAAGCGGCCCGCATCCAGAGAAAAGTATAGGTGAGCTGTACTAATAGAAATAAAATTGGAAATAATGTGTTTTAATCTGCAGAAGAATCTTAAAAGTTGTTAACATTTTATACCTAGGTTTTATTATGTTATCCTTTTAAGCACCGGGAAGATAAATATAGTAGAATGTCTTTCGTCTAAATTGGGGATCGCCAGATCGTCTAATCTAGAGTTTTTACATTTAAAAAAGATTGTCAGTATCCTGTAGTTTTTTTTTACCTTCAGGCTGCCGCAAAGAAAAATAATTCTAGCTGAAACTGACTCTTGAGTGAATTCCTGCACTAAAATAATATTTTGAATTATAGAGATATTAGTAATAAATACTCAATTATGTGTTTATTTAAATAATATTTCTTTTATTTTTATAAACAATCAATAACATTGATAGGGGATAAGTCCCAGGAGTATTAGTCCTGTTAAATAGACCATTTTAGGGATTTTACAGGGTCTTTGTCCAGCTATGGCTGAAATGATTATGATGACTTTGGATCATAATTTAATAGTGGCAAGTATTTTTTTCTCCAAGCAGTAACTAAAGAAGGCATGTATAGGAAATTATAAGTGTAAGCAAATGCCAAATTTTTTTAAATTTTTTTTATGAGATTACATAACATTATGTATAACATTTTTTTCATGGGGCAAATTCCTTTATTAAAATAAAACACTAATAACTAATACCATACTGCAATATATATTATTAATATTAATATATCATTAACTTATAAGTCATGGAAATACTGTTACTGAGTTTGATTTAGAAACTGACTGTTACCGCCATATATCTGTAGATACGAATTTTACAATATATTTATAATATCAGGAAACTAATTTATTGAGATTTTAAATGTTGGTTCTAACACTAGAAAAACATCAGTATCATAAACTAAATCCAGTATTATAACATATATAAGACAGGTATAGGAGAGAGTTTGCAATGCTAATTTACATATTCATACTATAATATTATTTAATTACTAAATATATAATATTTCACTTAGAGAGCAATTGATTTTCGTGCGTTATTTTTTCTTTGTATTTTATTTGTGTATAATTTTAATAAAACTTAATTAATATTATTTACTAGGACAATTTTCATATCCCAATAAAGCGAATCATGGCTGTACTAAAATATTTTATTTGAGACCACTGTAACCCATGCTTATCAAAGAAATGAATACGAATCTTCTTCTTCTTTCTATTTAATTGTTTTACTAGTAGAAATCTACGTTATATGTGAGTGTCATAGGCATAGGAATACCACCATCATCGCCACAGTTTTCCATTTTCCGGGTGAAACCGCGGAGCACAGACTTTACTTTTACTCTTACTCAATATGAGTAATTTAAACTATGGAAGATTCAAGCCTCTCAGCAATATTTATTGTTCTTTTAAAGGACCTTGTTGAGTTCAAGGCAATAACTTACTGGTTGCTGGACCCGTTTTACTTTCGCTACAAATAACCGTTCAACTACCCATAATACTCAGATGTAGACCGTTTATTAGTTCTGCACCAATTGCTCTAATAACGAACTGCGAAAATATATATCTCTAAAATACCTAGTTTCTAGTTATATTATAGATGTGGTTAAAGTTAGTCAACTTATATATGCACAATCCTGGAGTCTTCAAGTCGCGAGTGAATAGGTACCTTCTAGGTTTGCGTGCTAAATCCTAGACAACGTCATCACTTAACATCAGGTGAGACAGTTGTCAAACGCAAACTTATAACAATAAAAAAAAAAAAAAACTTTGTTTATTATGGGGCTAGCTTTATCATGGTAACTCTTTTTATCTAAAGATATACCACTTATCATGGTCCTCTAAATACAGGTAGACCTAGTTTTGGGACCGAAAATGTCTTAAGCTTGTACATAATATCACATTATTTTATTTGAATTTTACCTATATGTATTTATTTATTAATAAATTAATTAGTTTATCCTATGTATTTACTTTTGCTCATGGTTAATCGCACATCAGGCGAACACTAGATCGAATGTGAACGCTTAAGGTTTTGAAAGAGAGCACAGTCTTCTATCATGTTGATTAGCTACCCTTTATAAGTTAAACAATTACAAATATCAACTTTTTGGGAAATCTTTTTTTAAACAGTGTCGATCGAAATTCTTCACCGAATTGGGAATTATTGTATCTCGCATTGCATGTTGAGTTTAGGCAGCTGTTTTAAAGTGCCTGTAAATATTTAAAGTCAATAATTAAATCATCCTCAACCAAGGGATAGTGGTTAATAATAACAATTAATAGTCTAGTATGCCAACTATTAATAACCTCTTTTTCCCGCGAATATAGATTTTATGAAAATCTTGTAACCCGACCTTGCAATGGTACTTTTTAAAAGTACCATTGCAAGATCGGGTACTCTTCACTTCCCGCTAGCTACCACCACGAAGTTTCTAGGATAGCATGAATTTTTTTATCGGAGGGAATTGATCTTACCTCAGTTTTTCCCTTAATATTTGTACATAATAATCTTATAAATATGAACGAGTTAAGGAACCCCAATACGCCCAAATCAGCTTCATCAACAAAATAACATGACGAGATCAGCACTAACCGAATAGGACACGTGGCACTGGTGGGGAAATGCTCAATTGCATTATATTAGTATATAAGGTTCAAAAATTGTAAATTAAATTAATTACTATTAGCGTTGTCACTCTGTTCATTTGAATAAAATTATTTTTTTTAAACAAAACCAGTTGTCGTTTTCTTAATTAACGCGATCGAAATGTTGAATGAGCATTAATTTTTCGGTCTTCCATTTTCTTTGTTTTAGGCACGTGTTGCATATCAAAAGAAGCAACTTCAGCTCCCTCGTTCGATCCTGCAATAAAAATATGGATGCGTTGGTACATAAATTGCTACCATGTAGTCACTAACCACCAAGTGAGATAGTGGTCAGATGTTAATTTTGTAAAGAATATAAAAATGGACCCTATTTTGAGCCATAGGTTTGAGTATACGGCTGGTTTATTTATCTGAGACCACCAAGATACAGGCGTTGCCTATTTTTTGGCGATGCTATTAGTTCAGAGCCCGCAGTTAATATTATTTAATACATGTAATTTAATAGATATCGATTTTAGTAAAAAAAAAAACCTATGGCTGGCCGGTTGGCGCAGTTGGTCGGAAGTTGGTTGGAAGGCAGCACGCTGCCTTCTGAGCCGCTGGTCCCGGGTGCGATTCCCGGACAGGTGTGTGTTTGGGGCCGCATTTATGTGTATGAACATGTCTGTTTGACCTGTGTCTGGGTGTGTATGTGTATATAAGTATGTATATCAGTATGTATATAAGTATATATCAGTCATCAGGTTACCATAGTACAGGCTCTGCCTAGTTTGGGACCTGAAGACCTTGTGTGAATATTTTCCCATATTATTATTATTATTACCTACTTGTACTGTGTTGTGCAAGTTTTTGAATTTGACTCTTTATAATTAAATAAATATTATAAATAATTATTATCTTTATAAATAAATATGATATTCTATTATGAGTTAATGAAGCGAATTCCAATGGAACGAGATCAAACTAAAGAAACACCTGACAGGGTTAGGTACTTACAAGTAGTATAATAGCGTCAGTAAAGTTAGCCTGTAACATGTTGACATATGTCAGGTAATTGTACACATTTTCCGGGCTGTTTACTGAGGAATTTCTCACGGGAGGACATTTAATAATTCCGGTTAATCTTCATAAAGATCACTTGATGAAGTCTAATAAACGTCACACAGCTACTTGATTAATAAGCACATTCTTCTTAACGATGTCTCTGGAATTTGTACCTAAATGAGATGGTTTTAGGTAAAATGTGGCGGCTCTTACTCAGCCTTAGTTTATGTTGTAATTAGTTGCTTAATATCCTAACGCTGATTAAGAACTAGTTGTGTTATGTCTTTATTAAACCTATTTATAGTAAACAAAGGAATTAACTAATTGACATAAAGACCTATCACGATACGTTACATAAATTTACGTTTTTAATTGTTTACTAATTTATTTTTTTGTATCTTTTTAAGAAATATTTGTTTCTCTTGATTCTAAATTTGACATTACTAACCTTTACAGAGATTACTTTAGGACATACCTACCTATTTTAATTTATTTACATAACCCCAAAACATTAATAAAATATTGTCTTTAAAAATTATATATCTATACATAAGTTATTTGTTTTACATGCGCGTAAAGATGATTTTTGGTGTGAGTGCATGGTTTGAAACCTAGCAAAGAGTTCTAGGATTGAACCACGAGCCAAACAAGTGGTTCAATTGTGATCAAGGGTGTTTGGTTGGTAGGATGACATTAGCTATGTCAGAGGCGTTCTCGAATTATAAAAACTTTTTAAGCATATGTGAATAAAATAGAATTTTCCTGTCACATATCGATAAGTAAAACTAGCAATTGAGGTACTGAAAATGCTAGCTAGTGTGCTGAAAATAAAATAATACTAGTTCAGTCCATTAAGCCGCTACCAGCGGGCAAAGTTCCCAAAATGCTGCCTTACGCCAGAAGAAAGTCAATTAAAACTTCTAAAAATGTGGTGAGTATTTTTTTATAACCCGTTTTAAATCATTTTGAATCAAAACGCATCAGGATTCCGCCTTTTCTGCCTGTAAACACCCGCGAGTATAGTGTTTATCATTTCTTTAATTACATGGCATAATTACTTGCCTACTATAATTAAACAGAATTTATTATTTAAAATTACTTAAATATTTACAATAGATGTAAAGTAACTAAAAAATGTACGCTTAATTAATTTGTAAAAACTACACAGATGTCATCTGCATCTGTGTATTATTTATATGGGTGTGATGATAAAAATGATTGATGATTTAAACGTACCGCAGTGGTGCTCAATGTAATCAAGATCTTACATTACACGGTGCTACCAAAAACAAAACGGTGAAATATTAAGACTATTACAAATAATGTGATAAACATATGTGCGAACCTCGCTAGAGGCGACAGTTGAAGATTTCGGTCAAACTATGAGATAAATATTTTATATGGTGTAGCGACTCGGATACGGCACATAACAAATAGAATACAGCTTTCGAGGGAGCCCCAATATGTCAAGACAAAGTTTACGTAATGGAGTTAGAGCTGTCACGCACGGGTTGTTTAGTTGCCGACACAGACCAGGCGATGACGACAGAATTCATGCGTGTAAAATTTTCGATAACTGCCAGATTTATCAAGGTTTGTTTTAACTCTGAGTCATACGGGTTGGAGAGCAGAGTGAGATGGGGGGTCATAATCTCCGAAGCTCTTTAACCTATACATGAATGACATCACAGTGGAACTCAGCAGCATACGTGTTTGATGTCGAGTGGGGGATGTAAATGTGGATAACATTAGTTACGCGGACGACATGGCGCTGCTGGGTGCGAATGCCATCGGAAAAATGTTGAAAGTTTGTGAGACCTATATACGCTGCGTCGCAAGGTCTTGTATACAATGTCAAGAAAAGTGAATACCATGGTCTTTAAGACCGCTGGTAAATATCCTGAATCTGTCCTCCAATCATGCTTAATGGACTCAATCCTGAGGGGGTTCATAAATTTAAACACCTTAGACACTTGAAGACGAATAGAAAGGAAGCGTAGGGCATTGGCGGTGCGCGGTAAGCTGGCCCATAGATATGTCCGCTGTACTGACCAGGTCAAAATAACGCTATTCAAAGCGTGCTGTCAGGGTTTTTACGCTGGAGATCTATGGACCAGATGTGCCAAGAATTCGCTGAATGCCTAATAATAATAATAATATGGGACAATATTCACACAAGGTCTTCAGGTCCCAAACTAGGCAGAGCCTGTACTATGGTAACCTGATGGCTGATATATACTAATGTACGCCAAATATATGCGTTCAATATAATGTATTCAGGATGATCAATCAATCAATCAATCACATCACACTATTACCTCCACCTCCCATTTTTTAAATACGATTTTAGTATTTTTGTATGAACAAATATGCAATGACGGGAAGTAATTAAAATGAAATGTCGTTTCACTTTGATATTTCCATAATTTATATGGCAGAACAACGTTGCTAGGTCAGCTAGTAATTGCTTATTATAATAAGAATTGTTCTAGAGTAAATCGATCTTGACAAACAAACCTGCTCACCGGTTTTACAAATGCAAGATTTTACCCGATTGATTTCCCACAATTGTCTCAATCTAGAACCTCATACCGATAACTCTAATTATTCTCTTAAAAATCGCCTCTTAAACCTCACGATATAGGAAAAGTAGCTCGCAACAATTTAACCGAGTGCGTACACCGATATATTCACGGAGGCGTGCCTCGTGCGTGCAACGAGAGTGAAAGCCCGATGATCACGACTACGCCACAAGATTGATCCTTAATTGCGAAGTATCAATAAAACTTAACGCCATTCGCGTGTACACTGTCCTTTTATTGATAGATGGAAGTGTGCGTAACAAACATTATGACTGAGAGTTATAGGAATCGTAGTTAGAGAAACTGGTTCCGCTTTTAATAAGTAGTAGATATTTTTGGACATAATGATTTTTTATTTAATATTACAATTTTTAATATGTGAACTGTTTTGACGATTCTTCAATATGCTATATTTTTTTATCGATTAACTAGACACTGTCTAAATATGCACCATCTCATTTTACAGGCTTCGATGTCTGGCACAAAAGGAAAATTTACTACGAGAAAATAGAAGACAATAAGGCAGGGGCGTTCATTCTAAGCGGTCTTTTTTAGCACATACAGTGAAACTGTAAAATGACCTTCATTTATAATGTTTTAATAGAAATTCATCAAATCGGATTCAATAGTACTACCATATATATAAAAGTACTATCGTCCACATAACCAAAGACCCAATGGTATAGTAGATATTCATAGGTGACAGTATGCTTACATCACACCGGTTGCATCCTTAGCGGCAGCTCATCACATCAAGAAATATATAAATGCTAGTAGAGCCCCGCGGTTTCACCCGCGTGGATTACGGTTTTCCCGTTACCTCAACTTTTGCCGGGATAAAAGTAGCCTATGTGTTAATCAAGGGCTTTAACTATCTCCATACCAAATTTCATCAAAATCGGTGTAGCCGTTTGAGCGTGAAGAAGTAACAAACATACACACATACACACAAACTTTCGCATTTATAATATTAGTAGGGATATATAATTATTAAATTCATTAACCTTATTCATTGAACAGGTCTGATACCAGTTTGGGGATACTGCATTTTTTATTTATACCCTTGACTTTGATCCTTACCTACTTTGATTTCGAAATTAGTAAATTGCAGATATAAAGTAATTTTAATGTTATTATATCCTAAAAAAGCAATGTTATCAATCAATTTGTTCTAAATACGTGAGGCTATCGATTCAGGTTATTTTAGAGGTCGGCTTTTTCTATATTTAGTGGTAGACGGGTCTGTGCTACCTGAGCAACAAAGGTGCCTACGTGGAACTATTTTATAGTGCGACTAAGGAGTCTTAATCCTCAACGATTTAATTTATTTCTTTAATTTTATTCAGGAGAAATACTTTTTATTAACTTGACTGTTTTACTGAGTATTTCATGGAATAATCGGTCCATTACGTTACAGTGGTATAGAAGACTATTCATTTCACCACGCTTGCTAGTAAATGCATCATTTCAATGACGACGTTAAATCATTACCGTACAATATTCCGGGATAAGGTTATAAATCATGAGTGTTTCTCAGCGCATTCCTTGACATTTATCCTGATTGTGACATTTATTGTGTGGTCTGATATTTTCAAGTTACTCATGAAACTTTGTGAAATACATGCAATATGTCCCTGTTTGTCTTTATAATAATATATGTAGCCATCTCTTTCTTATCTTTTTACTGCACATACCTATTATATTGTTAATGGCAACACTGTAATGATGTGTAATTAATAATTGTATATGTATACGGGCGGCAATACGACATCCATACATGGTGGACGTTCCAACTTGTCGCACGAAGCGTTTTGCTTCCACATTCTTAGTTCGTACAGCTAACGAATGGAACTCATTGCCTAACTCTGTATTTCCGAAAAAATACGACCTGGGTATCTTCAAGTCACGAGTGAATAGGTATCTTCTAGGCAGGCGTGCTCCATCGTAGACCGCATCATCACTTAACATCAGGTGAGATAGTGGTCAAACGCCTGCCTATTCTCAATAAAAAAAATAAAAAAAATATTTTATGTAAGTATTTGCTTAAATTTTGATAATTAGTGCAATATAAAGAATTTTTTTTGTTTTTATTAACATTCACACAAGGTCTTGAGGTCCCAAACTAGGCAGGGCCTGTACTATGGTAACCTGATGAGTGATATATATTTACTTATATACACCCAGACACAGGTCAAACAGAAATGTCCATACACACAAATGTTTGACCTGTCCGGGAATCGAACCCGGGACTAGCGGCTCAGAAGGCAGAGTGCTACCAACTGCGCCAACCGGCCAGTCGACATTATAAATATAATATAATTTATTGCATATCACTGCTCTTGAATCCAGAATCCAGGAGTATCAACAGTAACATCCTTACGATGTACAATATCTTATTACTTATCTACACCAAATATACAGGTTTATATAAATAAAACTATGTTTCAGCTACAATTTTAACTGTATCATAAAAGTATCTGGTACATGTAAGTGGGTAAGTAACGGGTAAATATTAGTAAAATCAAAAATTTAAGCGTTCCTATTATTATTAAAAATAAATAAAATAAAACCTTTTCGTGTTGGAAATTGACTAGCGAGCCAAATTAGTTCATAAATTTTTTTTGTTGATCCAATATATTATAAAAAGCAGTCCAATACAAAAAATAATTGAAATACAAATCGCACCGGATTGATAATTTAAACGGACTTCAGAAATGGAGGGAGGTTCAGAAGTCAGTGTGTATATTTTTTAAACGACTAAAATCAGCCCATGATTTATGTTGCGCCTTAGATCATACACTTTTTATTGAAGTAGGTACCTATACTTTAATTACAAACCGTTAGATTTCATATTTATTTCATAAGTAAAGTTTGTCTTATGGAAAATCGTCCTGTATATTTAAATCTGCTATCTGCATGCTTTTCAATCGACATGTTTAGATAATATTTAGTGAAAATTCTTTTATGGGTCAAGGTTATGTTGAATTTTCGATAAGAAAGTACATAATATTATGATTATACTGAATTATTTTTCTTATTCCAATTACGCGCTTCGCTCGAGTGTCTATGAGCTCATTTAGATAATTATTGCTTTTTAAGATTATCTCTTCTTTCACCCCCGGATGTAGAAGGTTATATCAAAATCCATTATTATGAACTGTCAGTCTCCATCATTAACTTTATACATTAAGAGTTTATGGTAATGTTAAACATGCACATTATGCATGCACTGTTCCTTTAAAAGAAATAAAAAGCATATTGTTGAAAATAGAAAGCCGTGAGAATCAATAAACGTGTATGCAGCTTAATTTAAAAGTAATCTTATATACAAAATGGAGTAATAAAATCAAACGATTAAAACGTTACAACCTGTTAAATATTTTGACAAAAAACGTGAGAATACTAAATGAGTATCCGGTCCGGTTTCCGGCAGTTAAATCCAATATGCACCAAGAACTAACTGGATTGCACACTCGATCAAAATGTTGTCACCCAGGCAGACTCACTCGAACGACTCTCACACTTTTTTATCGAGTTTTTTGACATTGGCGCTCGATTGAATCCGATTCGAGTTGCGTCCGAGTTACAATAGACGCCCGGTCATGGCCGTCAGAGTTGACTGGTATGGACAATTGTGAATAATCCAGCTATGCAGGAGCGGACGCCCTCCCATGTAAATTAACTAGAGTTCCTCGAACAAAAAACTCGTTGTCTGTGTCCAACCCATTTCATTCACTCAGACTAATCTCCGTTGTGACAGCTCGGAATTGCCAGCAATAAAGGGCCTTAACACTCGTCAAGACTACTTTTTGTTCCAAAATTAGCTTAAGTCCAGATGAGGCGGTTTAGGAACAACATTCAGTTAAATATTTTTTATTTCTTCAAGTTTTAACCAAATTTGCTTGCTAGGTAGCTATACTAACTGCACCCCGCGGTCTCACTCTCGTGAATTACGGTTTTCCCGCTACTTCATTTATCCCACGGGAACTATACTTTTTCCGGGATAAAAAGTAGTTCCAGGATATATGCTATTTTGCGTGGGTATTCCCGCGTTGATTTTACCATTAGGCGTGCATGTTTAATTTTATTTTTTTGCAAAAAAATCACCACCAACGACGCTCATGAACTTAGTAGGTACAAATTTGCACTGAAATAGTAGTAACGGTAAATAGGTACAACATGAGTTTCAGAATAGTTTATTCTGAATATGGATCAGAATTACTAATATAGATTTGGTTATGTGGCGGTTGAGGTAAAAGTGTTGATCATTAAGTCTGTTGTCTTATTTTTTTTTATATAACTACATTCTTTATTTACATTTTCAGAACACACAAGCTACCACGCAACCTACTGCAGCTAATATAAAGAATGTTTGAAATCGACGCCTGAACAGAACTTCATAAAAAAGAAAAAAAAAACTAGCGGCATCAACATACCTGAAGATTCGCATCGGACATGCCCGAACCCAGGCCGAAATACTTCGGCTATAAACGTGAGTAAAGTCGGATTTACCCGCGTGGTGATGATTGATGATGATGATGAAAAGTAGCCTATGTGTTATTCCGGGACCTGAAGTTTCTACATACCAAATTTCATCTAAATCCGTTCAGCCGTTCTGACGTGATTGAGTCAAACATCCAACCATCCATCCAAACTTTCACATTTATGATATTAGTGGGATGGAATGGGATGATGTGTGAAACTCACGAGAATTTCCAACAAAAAATAAATAATATTTGTCACATAAATGAAAGATAACAGGATAGAGTCTATAATTATGAAGTGTGTAACTAATTATAGAGAACACTGTGACGCGGACTAGTATGCACTGTGTTACAGGGTAACAGTTCCTTCCGTTATTGTGACGTAGAAAATATTTTATTTGTAACCTTTTACCTGTTCAAGTCGGATGTCCTGTTCTATTTCTTTTGTTACCCGTTGTTACTACATTAACCAAACCAATTAGCTCGCCAATTCCAGGAAAAAAATAATGTTACCGACTAACGGGTTTTCCTATAGGTTATTAACAAAATATAATATTGCACTTACCCTACAGGAGAGAGGTGTAGGTAGGGAGATAAAGCTTTTATACTAACTTTTATAGAAACTGGCTGGACTGACTGGAAGTAATCGAATTTTAGCGACCATTCCTTCCGTAAGGTATATATATTGTTGGATTTAAGTTGTATTTATCATCTAAAACTAAACATAGTTCTCGAGTTCTCACAAATGATATTCTGAGAGTTTCGAATACTATTGCAAGTTGACTCTGAATTTCAAACAATAGTTTTCTAAGAACTTGGATAGCATGGTCTGATTTTGGTCTTGATACTTTTTGAATAATTCAAAAAGTAATGTACCGGTATTGAAACAGTTTTGAATACGAAATGATTTATTTGGATAAGAATATTTATATAGAATATAAATTAGAATAAAATACCTTAAAGATATGGTTAATATGGTCTGATTTTGGTCGGCATTTCTATCAAAAAAGTAATAATAATAATAATACTTATAGTGACATAACTACAATAATAAGTGATATGGTATCATGGAGTGTTTTGTAAATATTTATCCAATATTCTTCTTTAACATTGTAGACTTTTTTGTTTAAGCATTAATTAATTCTGCAGCCCATGGCATAAAGACGTTTTATGCCAATTTTTTTCACTTTGGATTATATTATTTATTATGTTATATATATGTTTAAGGAAACAGCATTTTGTCCGTTTGAAAAAAAGGTGTGAGCGCCTTACCGGGCAAAGTAGCATTCTGTACTATGATATAAAGCTTTATGTCAATTTAGGATAGTGTCCCTGAGAATTAGATAGACGGGTGATGCAATATACTGTTCTTTCAAAACAATTTTCATTTGCGTTAATTTTAAAGAAAAAAGTTTTCATAACAAATCCTAGTACTTTTCAAGTGCTTTCAAAGTGCAAAATTAAAAAAAAAATATTCAATTTTATTTGCTTTTTAGAACTTAAACAAAGGCACATAATAAAGTAGAAACTTTAAGCAACGCTAAAAGATAAATAAAGAGATTCTACTTCGAAGTATACTTATATATAAAGAACCCACTTATCCTGAAGGTTTATTCTAACAACATTCAAGTACAATTTGCCCATAATTGTAATTATCCATCGAAACAGAATTGCGTAAATGCAACAAAGCTTCGAAATGATCTCTGGGAACCTATTCCGCCAATAAGGAAATCGTTCCGGGACCGCACGAAAATCGCTGCTTCGTGAGTCTTCAGCCCTGGTAGCTCTAATGATTATATTCAACGGTTATTAGCCTATCGATACGGCATCGACTCCACATCGTTACGGTTTCGAGATGGTATCGCACTTGTTGAATGGAATTAGATTGTTATTGGCTTGAAGATGGTGTGATGGGCTCTCACCTTTCTTCCCAAATAGGCTATTTAGGTTCATGGGTAATATGATATGGTAGAGTAGGGATTGTGAAAATCAACCTATACTTTCAATGAGGCTTTTAAAGCTATTTGATAGGTTTGGGTAAAGCTTTTTTTTCATACAGTATAAGATCTAGCGTTTGACTATCTCACTTAATGGTCAATGACGATGTGGTTGAAAATGATATCACACAAGACCTAGAATGTTTTACTGGCTCTGATGAACTGCTGCCTGAACACATTGTTTGGTGACAGTTTTTCAAACTTGAGGGTGGTAGTTAGCCAGCCGGGCATTCGAAAGTACCCTACCAGCATGCTGGGATTTGATAACGGTGTCACCTTCACCGTTCCGGAAGCTCAAGCTGTTGTTGGGGATCGAACCAGTGTCCATCAGTTTGACAGCCGACGATGTCCACTCTGAGTTATTATCGCTTCAAGAAATTGTAATAAACTGATCCGGTCATGATACTGCTTTATATGTTGTTCGATGCTTCATATTGCTCCATCCTACGAAGGCCCAATGGCCTTCGTGGCAACGTTGACCAATGTCAATGTTGGGCCGTCGCCACTAGTCTGTGACGTCTTACTCCTATATTTTTTTTCTTTATCACACTCAGCCCCCCACTAGGATCCCCTGTATCGCGGGAGGTATGGACACACACAATCACAGCACACAAACCTCCAAGACCCGGAACAAACATATATACTCATAGCACAAATGTTTGCCCCTGCTGGGATTCGAACTCAGGGTCCGGAGACACAGAAGTCATGTCACTGACATTAACCACTGCACCTCGGCGACCGTCAATTTATCTGTGAAAAGCATCGAAATAAAGCATTAATTGAAAAAAAATATGTTTATATGTTTCTATTGAAACAGGTCACCACCTAGGATGCTACCATGCCACCACGGATGATAGGTTATTTATTATACTTATATTATTAGAGGATTATTATTATTATTAAAGGTTCTCGAATGGAGGCCACGGACTGGCAAGCGCAGCATAGGACGGCCACCGACCAGGTGGACAGACGACCTGACTAAGATCGCAGGCAAGGGCTGGATGCGGGCCGCTTCCAACCGGTCCTTGTGGAAATCAATGGGTGAGGCCTATGTCCAGCAGTGGACGTCCTATGGCTGAGATGATGATGATGATATTATTATATAGATACCAAGATGATACCATGCACATTGTTATTAAATCAAGCGGGGCTTAATCGCGAGAAAAACATTTAGTAATTTATTTACCTCGACGTTTCGACCAAGTTGCATTGGTCGTGGTCACGAGAAGACTGGAGAAATGCGGGTGGCAATATCGGCGAGGGCGCGTAGTTTCGCCAACTACCCACTTTTTATATTATTAAACTGTAGGGCTGTCACAGCCCTGTTAAAGCACAGGGTTGTCCCAGCTGGGTGTAGGAAACAGAGGATCGTGTTCAGAGGCTTTAAATTGGAAAGGCATGTATCCAACACTACTGTTATGGGCTGATAAGGATGATGATGATGATGACTGAAGAAGAATAATCATTAATGAATTTTAATGTCATGTTTAGGGTCGATAAATACCATAAACTTTATTAGTGGATTGACGTGTTAGCGAGTTGTGATTAGGATTTCCGTATTAATTTAAAACTTGGTAATAAAACATGTAAATTTCAAAGATTAGGTTCAGAACCCACATAATTCTTAAACCAAAAGATTTTTGGTTAGTTTTAGTAGTATTTTAGTTTTTTATCAATTAAAATAATCACGGCAATAGTCCCAAATACTTATCATTTAATGTCATTTATTTCTATTTAATAATGAAAATTCCTTAACGCTATAATCATAATCTGAGATCCAAGACACAAGTTTTTCTTAGTTTGGGTCTCAACGAAAACAAGGCTTAGATATATAACAAGTCTATCTGTAAACATGTGTACCACATAACTATATCTGTAAAAATCTTTTGGAAATATACATATTTGTATTTGTATCATCATCATGTAATTTGGATCGCAGTGCAACCTTACAGCCAAGTTATAGATATGTATGAATAGAAGCCTGATTACTAAGTTCTTTATTCAAATCAATTTTTAGCATCTATGAATGAAAATAAGTACTCAGTGCGGTTCGACCGCAACCATAACTTATAATAAATCAAGTAAACAAGACACGTGTAGGAATCAAGTTTGATTTGAAAGAATTAGAGGCCGCTGATTGATTAATTTACAACTGTTTTGATATTGCGTAATCCATTTCCTGTTGTATATTATATAATACTCATTTACAAATATTGCTTCAATATATTATTAAGAAAACTAGCTTTATACTATGCTAGGGCCATGTAGGACTAGCCTTATCCCGCGGGAAACATTTGTTGGTAGGGTGATGATTGAGGATGAGCGGCTGAGCTCTGAGGGCCGTAACAACATAATTTCCACTCGAAGTAAACGACGAAAAAAATTATATATCAATACTATCCAAAGGCAAATATTACCTGTTATTATTATTTATCTAGATTTATATATTTTGAAGTGCCAAGTAGGTATCAGATTAGCCACAGAAGTCAAACCATCTAAAATTACAAAGACGTCCTGGACCAATTCAGGCATGATCACTGATGATAGAGAGACTTTGAAGTAACGTAAATGAAACTTTTAATAAATACTCACAAGATCCTGATGCAAACGTCATAATTATGTATGATCTAAGTACCAGCTAGGACTCACGCGATTTTAGCTGGAAAATTACTTGCCGACTAGTTTTTTTTTCGGTTTAGAACGGATATGCAGTTACTTGGTTATAGTTGGTCGGGATTCGATTAATACACGTATCGATTTGAAAAATTTGAACGTAACCTAATCTCCGCCTCGCATGATGCTAATGCAATAAATCATAAAAAACTCTTAATCAGGGTATGGGGGTCTTCGCTTGATACGTTACTAACTGCAATATTGGTCTATCAGTCCTATTAATAGTTCATCCAATTAAAGGTAGATGACGCTAAGAAAAACATCACCTCAAATATAAACAGTAAAGCAATACATTCGAACGGCAAGTGGAGTGCTACTTTCGCTTAGATGGCAAAGGCCGTATATTAGGTATAATCTATCAAAGCGACAGGACGGTATTCCGTAGTTTTTGGTTCAAATCCCATAAGCAACGATTGTTTTGCGTCAAAAATTTGATCGCAATGTATGTATGTTGAAAACAAATATGTAATTTTATTTTCAGTTCTTTATCTGGGAGTTATGCTATAGACGTACCAGGCGATCAGCTACGTGCTGAACGCTGAGTGATTTTCCAGCAAACATTGCATGAGTCCAGCTCTGAGATAATAATAGTGCACAAAACTCACTATAGTTTTCAACTTAAAAAACCTCTACTTAAAAAGAAGGTTTTTTTTTGTTAACCAATTATTTTAAAATCATTTCATATCAATTTCAGTTAGAAATGATCTGTATAGAACTGAATTTTAAGCTGGATTCCAAAAAAGACGCCTAAATCGGGCCTGTACTTGTCTTCCTTTTCAAGTTAAAAATGTAAAATATGTTCCACGGCTAAACATATTTTCATAGTATTTAAACTACACTTAGTGTATTTAAGTGTAATTCAAACTAACTTTACTCTCTCTCTCTCTCTCTCAGCATTCCTTTGTATGCTCGATATAATATACATAATATACATACATCCCTATTGGCATAAACAGCGCATGCCACAAACTTCGATGCATCGATATTCCTCGTTATCTGTTTCATATTTCGTGCACAGATATCTCGCACGCATCGTTCCATGCATGCTTGTGGCTGGCATGCATGTAATGCGCGTAGGAGTAACGATTATTCAGACAGTGTGACGACACCCTTACCATATATGCGTAGTTGCAGACTACAGCCGCAGTATGCACGGTGATAGTGTTACACACGATGCTTTATAAAGGAATATAACTTTTATTCTTTGTGACTTACGTTTGATTTTGAAACGACTGTGACGCTGACTATATTTAAAATGTCATAAATGGAAGCAGATGACCATTTATTGAATGCTCATAATAAGAATTAAGGAAGACTCGATATAGGTAAATCCTGTTTTGATTGTAGCTTATAATATATTAGACGGGTACTACATACATAATAATACATAATAATAATACGGTAATACATTTTCAACCGACTTCGAAGAAGGCCATATTGTAATATGAAATATTTGTTTATGTTTATAAATAATATGTATATTACTAAATCGGAATCAAAATGGCTTTTCTTTAGTGCAATGTCAAAGTTTTCTTCGAATTATTTTCATTACGGTGGCTGGAGGGTAATGCTGGTTCCATTCTAAAAATATTTATTTATTTTATTTATTTATTTGAGTAATAGGCGAGCACCATTAAGCTGATGTGCCTATATCACACTGTGTCGAAATTTTATTTAGGCAGTCCGCATAGTGTCCGCAGTGTTTACATTCCACTGGTGCACTGGTCACAGGTTAGCAAGAGATTTTTTACTTTTCTGCAGCCAGCCATCGAGCCGGTTTTTAAAGCGGTTTAAAAAAAAAATTAATTAATTCAACTCATAAATTTAAATAATAAGGTATTGCAATAACATATATATGAATGTACATTATTTCCAGATTCAGTTATGAAATAATAGAAAATAGTAATAATATAAAGATCGTTTTCAAGCATGAGATTCATTTTAAACCGGATTTTTATAGGTGAAATTCACGACGCAAAGGTCTGTATAATATTTACGTTCTATTTCTTTTTAAAGAATGCTTTTCAGAAAGCATTGATTCAGCATTTTTATGAGACATAATAAATAGCGTAAACCCACTTCTCACACTTCTTGTGACCACGGTTAGAACAAGTAAGTAATATAAAACGTCAATGTTAGTCAAAATTATCTATAGTTCGTTATTAAAGTGTTCGCAAATAGCCTGATATATTTTAATGAGACTATCAATTCGTTTCTGGTCTTTAATGCAATTAATACATTATAATTGTATCCCTATAATTGAATCTGTCAAAATCAAGTCGTGAGTCTATTTTCAAAACTAGATCAGAACGAGTCAAGGCTAAACTTACAATCTAATGTCTAAATATTCACCAAGCCACGTGCATATTTAAGACTTCAAAATCAGCATATTATCCATTTTGAAAAGCGCGCTGTCGTCAGTTGTCAAAGCCAAATATGGCTAGACGGCTGTCGTTTCAATAGTATTAGTTTGTTATCGTGAAACACACAGCGGCGCCTGTACTGAGTAGCTTGGAACAGACGTCGTCTATTCTAAAAATAATTATTTGCTAGAGAGTAGTACCTTTTTCGTCAACGTATATACCATAAACAAGAGTAAACTTGGCATTACAATAACGCTTTTTACAAGATATACCAAATAAAGAAACTTTTCCAAATTTTATTTGAAAATAAGAAATTATTTTAATGGAGTTACTATGGTTCCAATGTGAAAGGCTATGTGTACTTTCACATTGATAGCCTAAAATGCTGGGAGTTTGATAACGATGTTGGCTTCACCGGAAGCTCAAGCCAGATATGTTGAGTTATAATATATATTTTTATAAATATTTGTATCCCTACCAACGTAGGGATCGTACCAGCGTCTGTCAATTTGACAGCCCACAGTTCCACCGCTAAGCTATTATCGCTATATATATTGATGATAGCACGCCCAGCAGACCACTCTCATGACATTCAAATACTCATCAATGAAAGAAAATTCTTCCAATATAATGTACAAAATGACAAAATACTTTTTATTATTTTCCAACGTTTGAAGAGTTTTGTGACACCCAATTCTACCGTAAAGACACGGTAAGGATGCCACTCATTCCGCGATTAGGCCCTATTTCGTGATTCCGCGTTACTCACCATCCTGATTCTTACGCGCACGTATTTGGGTCAAAGACTTTCGAGTACGGTTTTGTACCCAGTCGTAATGGAAAAAGCTTTTACAATTTGCGTCGACGACTCTGGCTGATGAAGAGACAGGAATGCAAATATCCGAGTTATTTTGCAGAAATGTATTATTTTGTTACGTACATAAATTTTATACGCTATGATTACCTGTATGTTTTAATACTTAATAAATGTTTTATAAATAGAGCTAGTTATTTATAAACAAGTGGCTATGGAAACAAATAAATACAGAAATCAATAATCTTTAATGAACCGACTGATTTATATCTGTATTGATGTATTTGTATTTGATTCAATTTGACGGCCCCATGGCTCAGTAAGTGCCTACCTGACTTTTGATAACGGGGCCCTGGGCTGGGTTCAAATCCTGGCTGGGGCTGTGACATGTGTAACATATATGCCAAGCCGCCTATAACATCCATTGGCTTATCTAATTTATTCACGTAAATTCTTTTAGGATAATTATAGCTTAAATTATGATATACCTACAATGGACAATCTTACATATAAAAATGAATGTTTGTCTGTATGTCCTTTATAGAATCGTAAACTATACATTTGATCATGTGATGATCTTTCACAAAGTTGTTGTGCATGAGCCAAAGAAGGTTTCTGAGCTAAAACCGCGGGGCGCAGGAGGTAGTCATTAATATATTATTGAGGTAAGTTTTTTAAATTTTCCTGGCCAGATGAGTTATAAAGTCATCTGGTATGGGTAGCTATGGATAGAAAGTAGCACACGACCGATTCGGGCGGCATGGATCTGGCTCGTTTAGACATTAATTTTCCAGCAAAGGACCAACGTTTATCAAAGGACGCTTAAGAGCAAAAATAGCGATTTCACATGGATAGTAAAACTTTGTAGCTAGCTCACAACGCTTCAGTATGGATCGATAACGTCTTTTTGATTTGCGACCACAGAATAGAACATCGATTTCAATATCGGCCAGCTTGTTTGCACATCGTGTTTGCGACCGTTGGTTTTTACCAGCAATCGGTTGTGACCCCCAGGGCTCGGTTGACCTCCGCTATGAGGCCTGCATGTGATTTGGTGAAAACATTATCCATTCAGCAGTTTCCTTGGAAGCTTTGAATAAATGTCTATTTATGACGTATGTTTGAACAAACTCTGAACAAATACTGGATTCCAATTGATATTCTTATTTGCGCACTTTCAGTTTTGCGTCACGTGTTGTCTATATTATGATTGAACTTAGTTTTACACAAGTTTTCGGCCAAACCGAAAACCGATTTATGAAATAGAGTGTGGTACTTTCATCGTCAATATTTGAAGATATGTAGCACACTAATCAACATTTTTGCATACGTATAATGTGCATTTTGTATAAATGGTGTCAATTGGGTAACATGTTTCATTTATTTATGAAATTTTAGGAAGACTATCAACTACTTTGCTTAAGCTAGGACAAAAAAAAACTTAAAATTAAAAAGTTAAATATTTACAAGTCTTCACTAATATACATGTATTATTTACATAAGAGGCCTATTTTATATTAAACAGAAAACATCAACCAATCTAAATCTTTTTTGAATATTGATTTCTAACAATGGAAGTTAGCTAAAAGTATAAGAAAGATAATACTATAACCATATAATTTGAAGCTTATGTCCAGCAGTGGGCGTCCTATGGCTGAGATGATGCTAATTTAAAGAAATATTGAATGATCTCAAAGCAAGGGTTCGTGGAATTTCCATGGATTGAAGTAGCTTAAGCTAGCCTTACCCGGGTGTGTCTTCACCGCGTTTGCTTTTCGAAACAAAAATAATAATAAAAACTGGTTTTTAATACATTATCTAGTCTTTCCCTGGCAAGATTGGTATCAAGTATTATATATTTTTTTATTAAGTTTCATGCCGGATAGCTTGGCCCTGAACCCTTGCGAATACTAATACTCTATATTGATGTACATTTCATTAAAATGAATTAGGATTTCATGTAAATTTATTGAAAAATAATAACTAAATAATGATTATACCTGCTTCTAAAATCTGTAATACAGTTTAGAAGTAGTTAGCGCGTTTACAGAAAGACGTGGACGGCGTGGAAAAATTACGGGATGGCAGTTGCCAACCCATTGTTTTTCCACATATTTATCAACTGATATTACATTTGCTATAAAATCATTTTCGATCTCATCTACAGAACAATGGAATGTTATGAAACTAACAATATGACCCCTGTCATCAGATATGCAAATTCTCAAATTTGTGTTGAAGTTTCTGAATATCTAAAAATAATATCATATCTGGAGAACGGAATGGAATTGCAAGATAAGTTTTATGGTTGTTTTAAAGTTATGCTGATTGATGCGAGCTTGTAATGCAATACTCAATACTTAGATAAATGATTGGTCTTGCAGCGAGACCAATCATTTATCTAAGACTCAAATAGTTGAGAAATTATAGATATTCGTCAATTTTGTATAAGCCAACCATTTGTTGGTGGCCGCGAATATTTTAGAACATTTTGTTAAGTATATAAATCAATTCTTACATGTATATAAACCCACAAGGTAAGCGATGGAAAACATAACTTGCTAAGAAACTATCCTATATGTTACACATACTTTTACATGCATTATAACGATCTTATAATATTCGAGTAGGTATCTCGACCGCAGTTTGATAGAGAACACTTCGCATCCGCGCTTTAACTAAATAAACAGTATAACCTTGCACTAGAAACTATTCGTCTTACAGTTTTTTATATATTTTCTACCACTATATTATTAAAACTATTTTAATGTGCCTTATTAAAACTATTCGTCTTACAGTTTTTTATATATTTTCTAACACTATATAATTAAAACTATTTTAATGTGCCTTATTAAAACTATTCGTCTTACAGTTTTTTAAACATTTTCTATCACTATATAATTAAAACTATTTGAATGTGCCTTATTAGTAAAACGCGTTCCACAGCATTTAAAACTTATCAAAAGAAACTACACTATTTACATTAATTATTTACACGCTAACAAAAACTACATCTCAATACAAAGTGTCACTTTATAGTCGCTGTAAGAATATTTGAAAGAGAAGAAGTAGTAATCTCCTTCGAATTTTTTTTTTTTTTTAAATCTAATCGTATAATTATAAACAATATCTATAGCGCTCACCCGGGTACATTTTGTCAAAAAACAATATTATATGTAGAACCTGAATAATAATGTCAATTTGATACGTTTTAAAAATTAAATAAATGAAATTAAAAAAAAATCTACACTCGAGCCGTTTACTTCTGAAATCATCCGGCGTATATGAACCTATGGCCATGTATCGAGGAAAAACAGAAAAATCACGGTAAATGTTTCAGCATCAATATGAAATACATAACTTCTTGTAAGTTCTCTGGTATTTATAATAATTATTACAAATTCTAAAGCACCTGAGTGTAAAGAGAGACGACAACATTAGAAAGTGCAAATACCTTTCTAGCTGTCCTATTCATAAGACACATAACCGTAAATCAACATCTTAAATATCTGCAGATAGGTACTGTAACTTTTTATGTGACAATTGCAACAAAGTTGCAGAATTATAGTGCACTTTAGCCATATCTTCCTAAGATTGGTTATACTGTGTAAGTCGGTAAGCTCACATGGCGCACATCGCGAAATATATTTTAGACACATTATTTTTTTACGGGAAATAAGAATAAAAAACAAATTTATCTAAAAAATCAATCTATATGTACTCGTATATTTTATTAATTTATAATTTATCCCAAGACTTTACTGTCAAGATATGGCAAAAAAATATGGATAAAGTAGATTGACCTCGCAACTCTTCTTCTTCTTCTCAGCAATTGGACATACGCCTCCCCGATATAGGGGGGATTTGCCAATTCTCGCCACGCTTGGCAGGCTGGTTGGCCAGCGCAGTAATATTTCCGATCCTCAGAAGGCACTGCTGCCCACCTTTTGGTACATGGTCCCTTAGCCGACTCTTACGGCACCCACGGGAAGAGATGTGGGAGTACTATTCTAGGCCGGTACCACCACGGCACCTTGCAACTCGATAGAACGAAAATAAGTGTTTTGTTTTTCATTTGCAAACTTTCGGAAATTTTATGAAAACCATTCAATTATTGCTTTTAATTTTCAAGAAATAATAAAAATTCCACGGATAAGTTGTGGAAATTGGCTAATGCCCTTAAAATATAAATGTAAAAAACACGGGAATTACTCATGTAGTAATACAAGAGGGTGCCGATTATAGTTTAAACCACATTCGGTTGTCTCTTTCAAGGAGAATAGGGGGCGCTCGCGGACGCGATAGCTGTTCGCCTAGCGCTGGCAAACCTTAAAATACTTATTAATATAATTATCGAATTACCTATTTTGGCTGTAGTTTCTGTATTTAATGTATAAAACTAAAATTAACGTGAAGTGGATAATAGCTCTATGTGTGCCCAAGACCTTAGAGAGTAAGAAAACCGTTTACACGTTCCAAGCTAATCCCACAGTAGCACGACAATTTGATAAAGCTCGTTGTAGTCTTCGTCGGGGTTCCCACAGAAAATAAATGCTACTTGAATATGATTATGACATAAGAACATTTCCAATGTACAATAACTATGCTGTATTGTAGCTTTTGTTGTGCTGCTTATGTTGTTGATATGACCGACACCATTGTTCTTGAAAAAGAATATTCAAGGTATGGTTAAAGTCCTGAGCTGTATGCAATGCATGTCAGTCATTTATGTTCTGCTGAAAATGTGCAATGCATGAGCATTTTTTATTTCAATATGATTTATTAAGGTCTTCGCAAGTGTCGATGACATTGTTCTTGTTCATCACAGAGGCTCGCGGGTGTTCACGATCCGTGTCGATTGAAAATATTGCAAATTATTTAATATTTTATATTTTATAGTTATAAATGAGCTGCAAATTTATTTTTAGATTTTTTAATTTCCTTACTTCTGGTGTAATACACAGTTCAAGCGCGTTTGTCTTTTCCGCGAGAATTTTTGATAAAAGAAAATTGTGGGCGTTCGATAATATTTTTTATATATAGTATTGCCGTATGATTCGGTATAAACCACATATACAATAGTTTTAGTAATGAGCACAAACTTTTATCAGCTAAACAGTTTCGTCTCACTCCAGGTTTGTATTTATTGTGAAACACAGACTCCGGCAAATAAGTTTCACTCCCTCACACTACGCAATATATAATTGGAAGCAAAACTCTTCCTGTAAACTCTAAGGCTTTCACGGCTGGCGTTGCATGTTGTATGTATTGCTTCCGGGCTGTTTGGCCGTGGTCTAAGTGAAACTTGTGTTCCAGACGTTTCGTCGATCACTGCGGTCGACATCTTCAGTGGTTCAGGTCCGAGCGGCGACAAGAGCGTAGAACTCTCCTTTGCGGCGTCTTCTCTGTTACTTACTCTGTCGTCTCAGTCTGGAACACAAGTTTCACTTAGACCACGGCCAAACAGCCCGGAAGCAATACATACAACAAAACTCTTCCTATTCAAAGGTGGTATTTCTTTAATGTAGCTGCCTTATGGTAGGTCTGCGCCTAAAAATTCACGGAGTTTTAAGGTAACAAACATATAAAAAAAAACAGCTGAATGAGAATCCCCTCTTTATTGGAAGTTATTTAAACAGATACTATGACATTAGAACTACAATAAATGAGTTTCCGCGACTAAAAACAATTCATTCTTCGTGTCCAGTACAGTACCGCCCACGGCGAATAAGACCACCATCGTGTAAAATAAATGAACTACTCTTTGACCCAAACAGTCTTTTCGTACCGTGTTTATTATAGCCGTTTAACCCTTAAACCTATTAGAATAAGTATTATAGTAACTTGAGTAAAATGACGTCGTTATTTTAGCGATATTGGATAGTTTACATATAAGTATTGCATACGCACGATTTTTCATTCAAGATTATCTCTAAAAGTAAGTAGGTAACTATTTTTAGAATATTGAACGAGGTTATATATTATAACATAGGAATATGCTTTTCAAAAATATGCTTCTCAATAAAATGTACATTTCTGATTAGAAAATAATACGCTATAATAATAATATATAAATAATAAACCTTTCTAAGGAATATTTAAATTATTATTATTATGATTGTATTCAATAATGGTTTTTTTCGTTCAATAAGTCAATTTAACTTATTAAAGTCAATTCAATTAAATAAATGTTTCGAAAGGCTTACAGAGTAAATTTATTTGTTTTTTTTTTAGGTACAGATTCATGAGTTACTTTGCGGAATCTCATATCAGATCGATATTAATCATACAATATATAGTTTCAATTCACGTGGTGAGTAAGCCACTTTTTATGTAGAAGGGTAAGAGGGTGGTGGTAACTTCTGAATCTATACTGTTCCACGAATATGTCCGGCATGAACAATGGAGAATGCTTGCAGGAAACATTTCAAAACCAAGTGCCCTTCGGTTTTAACGTGCCTTATGTTTTTCTTAAAATATGCGCAAAACGCGCCTTTTTAAAATTTAGTGGCAACTGTGATTAATTCTGAATTGGGTATAAAAGCTTGTAGGTTTAAGCTGATGCTACATGATAGATTTTTAAAGAATCTGATAAGTCGCTCAAACAACTTTTCGCACAGTGATAACCACAGAGAAACATAGTTTTCTAAAAAATCGATTTATCTTAATTGAAATCAAAATTCATTAAAATTATCGATTTTTTTTCTGTGGAAGCAAAACGTTTTGGTGCGTTTGTATAAAGAATATCTTTATACAAACGTAAGATTAAAGTTCATATATCGTTGCTATTTTTAGTTTATTAGAACTAATCCAACAGGTTCTGGTATTTTAACAAGTAGTAGTATTTCAGTTGTATATTTTAAACATCTTATTTTTATTTTTTTTCCACACTTAGACCCTCGCACTAGGATTCCCTGTGTCGCGGGAGGCACGGACACACACAATCACAGCACACAAAAATCCAAGAACCGGGACAAGCATCTGTGTAGATGCACAAATCATCGTCGCACAAATGTTTGCTCCTGCCGGGATTCGAACCCAGAGTCCCGGAGACAAAGAAGCCATGTCACTGACACCGACCACTGCGCCACGGCGACCGTTGAATTGAAGTTCTGGTAGCAGGTAGAATTTAAAAATGATATTTAAAAATGAATCAAACTAATACTAGTTTGAGATAAAACTCGGAATACGCGAATAATATAGATATCTTGAAGGAAAGTTACGCTGAACCCAATACTTTTCAAACTTACCGTCTGACCTATCTTAATGGATTCCATTTCGCTTCAAGCGTCACTATCTCAACTACTCAAGGATAAGCAATTCTTACTTTCCGTTTGGTAATGAACTATTTCAACTTTAAAACTATCGTCTCATTATTTTGAGGTTGGTTGAAAACCTTTCTTTTAATGCAATTTATTTTTGAAAAAAGTTTTGATGTGAATGTTAATAAAGAACTATTTTTAAACCCATTGTCACGGTTTTTCTCAAAATCTGGGGAAAATCCCCGAATTATAAGAGAAATTAACACCAAGATGAAAACACGATTCAGTATGAACTTAACTCTAACACATTTTTAAAGTTTCTGGTGTTGCTATAAAAAGGATAAAAATCGAAGGTACTAAAAAGTCCATAAAATTCAACGATCCCACTGTACCTGCCATAAATTTCGTCTTCGGAACGCGGTTTAGGAAAAGTGTTATATCTTTTTATGGTCGAAATGGTCCTCGATAAATACGGATATCTTGCTTAGCGATACTCTAAAGCTTAACTCTAGTCCTATATAGGTAAGCGTGGGAATCGATTGGGTACTCTCATTTGTACAAATACTTTTATGACATGCGTTTTTCAAACACAAAGTACGAACTCATATGCATTTACAATACAAAACCTTATTACCACGTCAAATATAAAAAAGGATAATTAGAAATTGAGCTGGCCCACTCAGGATATAGTACCGTGAGTGCTGGAAGACAAATATACTAATTCAACGTAGGATAACCTGGAGCTCATCGGATTTTCCAAAAATTATCTGAGCGTTTGATCGATGCGACGCGTGACCAAAATGATGGCACATATTTGGCTCAACGAATCAGCATTGCAATTCAGCGTGGCAATGCTGTTAGCATTCAATAATAATAATAAGCAATAGCTAGGATTGCTCAAATGTTATTGTAGTAGCTGCAGTATTGTAATTACTTATTAGTATTTTATTTTAATAAAGGCATTTGCCCTATTGAAAATAAAAATAACGTAGGTAGTATCTATGTTATATAAATTATAAGCTTACAAGTCAAAAATGCATGATATATTATATCTTGTTGTATATATACGCAAACGTATAAGTTCGCATCGGTTCTTGGGCTGCTGGACATTGGAACACATTATGGAACTCAATGAGGCGGCTCATTGAGTTCCATAAGAACCGTAAAGCAGTGGCTCGCAGCCAGCCCTTACCTGCGATCTTAGTCAGTTCGTCGGGCCACCTGGTCGGTGGCTGTCCTATACTGCAGTACTTGCCAGTCCGTGGTCTCCTTTCGAGAACTTTTCGACCCTAACAGCCATGAGTTATTCAACCTTTGTAAAAAAACACATGAGACAATTGACACAACAATTGATAACGTCCTCCTTTTTTGAAGTCAGTTACAAATCGTTTATTGTTCTTTATTTTGCACTTAACTTATATAAAGACAGTTATATTTTAAAAGCTCTTCTTATATATAAATAAGGCTCCTCGCTATTGTTTGAAGCGGAGGATACTTACATCGAACATATAGTATATGCAACATTCAAGACATTTTCTATTTTATCATCATTACATGAGTAAGACTTTTTCATTCGTTTTAAATAAAACGTGTAAATATAATGTTTCAAACACTTTGTATCGAAAATATTATTTAAGTAATTACACATTAAATTACACACGTATTTCACATAAATAACGTATCCCACAACAAATCTCTTGAAATTTTAAGAAGGAAAAAGAATATGCTTTTCTGTCTTTGGAGAGTGCCGATAGAAGTGAAAACTGCATGGTTTCTAAGCTAACATGGAAAGAGAACGATGACGATGACGCGAGTTTCACGCTTTTTGTTCACTCAAAACTGCTCAAACCAATTAAAGAAATTTTCACTTCAGAAATAAAATGAACCTAAAAGATGACCTGTGATGTAAATATAGGGCTTTTGAGACATAACAGGTACAACAAAACGAAGAAACATTTTAAGTAGGTGCTCACAAAGCGAAGAAATGTTCGCAGGTCTGAAAAGACGGCCAACGCCATTCCGCTCGTCAGGCCCTTGCAAACTTTGCATTGTTACAAGTTTGTAAATGTAAAAGTTTCTACGTCCATTAAAAATTTATGAGAATTTTTCGTTTTATGCACCGTTTATTGCGGATATTTTCATTGTGTGATTGTGGGTTAGATATCGGCGGCGTCCATTTCGACACATCAATATTTGTCTTTTCTATACTATTATATATACATTTTTATATATCTTTCTTATGTATATATATTTTTATTACTTTAATGCACTTTCCTTAATGCTTGACACACTGACTTGTTTTTAATGTATAAGGAGTATATAACGCATTCCAATATAAGTGATTTTTTAATTTAAATTTTATAATAAATGGTATACAGCGTTCAAGAATACAAAGATAAGGTATATATATATATATATATATATATATATATATTTTAACATTCACACAAGGTCGTCAGATCCCAAACTAAGCAGAGCCTGTATTATGGTAACCTGATGACTGATATATATACATATATACATTATACACACCCAGACACAGGTCAAACAGACATGTTCATACACACAAATGTTTGACCTGTCCGGGAATCGAACCCGGGACCAGCGGCTCAGAAGGCAGAGTGCTACCAACTGCGCCAACCGGCCAGTCAATATATGCTTTAGGACACTATGTCACTTGACATAGTGTCAAGGAGAATATGGTGCGCTCGTGGACGCGGTCGCGGTTCGCCTAGTACCCCGTATTTTCCTTGAAAAAGACCACCGAATGTCGTTGAAACTATAGTCCGAACCTTCTGACTTATCACGTGAGTAATTCCCGTGTTTTACACATTCATGATGTTATGTATATTCACGAACTAACTGGGTGATTTTCCAACACAAATCGATTTCACAAGTGGTGGCTCGCCGGTAACGCATGTCTTCCTAATGCGGTCTACAACACTTGACACTTGGCTTTGCACGCTTTCGGTGTTAGTAATGAAGTGTGAACAGAACCACTGATTTTATGCGCCGCTACCACCGCTGGAAATAGATTGATATAACGGTATGAGATGTTAGGCGAAAAACACTTTTAGGTGACTGAGATAACTCTACGTTTTGGTGTAAGAAGACTTTTTGAAGAAAAAGTGACTTTCATTGGTATCGCCGTCGTTTGTTGCACGAATGTGACGTCATAACAAAAAAATCCGTACTTGATACAATAATTGTGCTTGAGTTGAGTGGAAGTAAACTACTATATTTTAATATCGTCGTTGTCGTCGTCGTCGTCTCAGCCATAAGAAGCCCACTGCTGGACACAGGCCTCCCCAATTGATTCCCACAAGATCATGGGGGGGGGGGGGGGGAGGTTACCAACACTCGCCACGCTTGGCATGCGGGTTGACGAGCGCAGTATGTTTTGGGACCCTCAGAAGGCGCTGCTGCCTACCCTTTTGTATGTGATCCCTTATGTTATCCCTTATTCTTTTTAAAAAGAAGAAATAGTGAAAGGTGAAAAAGAAGAAATTCCTATGACGTCGACGGTCGGTAAATGAAATAAAAAAATAATTACATTATTTAAAAACTATAAAGATGACGGTTACTGATTACAGTACAACATTTGGTTGGAATAAATAATGACTAATTTGAATGAAATCATAGACTTCGATTTTTTTTTTTCTCAGCCATGTGCTTCCACTGCTGGACATATGCCTCCCCCATAAAGGGGGGATTTGCCAATACTCTCCACGCTTGGCAGGCGGGTTAGCGAGCGCAGTATGATTTCTAATCCTCAGAAGGCTCTGCTGCCCTCCTTCTGGTACGTGGTCCCTTAGCCGACTCTTACGGCACCCAAGGGAAGAGATGGGGGAGTAATATTCTAGGCTACCGTACCACCACGAGACTTCGATTATATAACCTAAACAGTTAATTTCCTCGAACTTTGAATCGGTTTATAAACGACGGAATTTGGAATTCGCAAACAAAAAATATGCAATCGGAATTCTTAGCATACTTCCTTTTGAAGTTTTTTATAAATACTTAAACGTTATATTTTGTGTAGATTTAGTACTAAGCAAAGAAAAAAATTAAGTGTGTATTATTCACTATATACCACATATTATAATAACAGAATACATAATTATATTGAAATTCAAGCGCTTTCATATTTACTTTTGTTACATAAGTATTTATAAAAAAAAAAGTAAATGTATTGACATACAAATACATACTAGGAGAATCAAGATTATTTACTAAGAATCCAAAAAATATTATCCTAAAGACATAAGCAATTGAAAAAACCACTTAAATTTCACTTCAGGTCTTGGTTAAGATAAGTCCATCGAAGTGTAATAAAATATACTTGTGTGCGTAACAGAAGCGGCATCGTGTTCAACAACTGTTAATATTCTGTTCTACCGATTTTATGCATCACTACTTTACCTTTCCAACTGTCTAGGTTTGATTATTAAAGCAATTTCACCCGAGATAGTTTAAAGAAGTTTTTTAGAAACTGTTTATTATGTCACTTTTTATAAAAACTGTGCGAATAAGAAAAGATTTCGGAATTTCATTGTTGTGGTGTTTTTTTTATATCCTACTATTCCTATCTCACTATCCTATTCCTACTTCTTACTAATATTATAAATGCGAAAGTTTGTGTTATGTGTGTAAGTGTGTGAGTGTGTTTGATGATAACTCAACGGTAAGTAACTATGTGGTTGAAGGTAAAAATACGGTAATCCTGGGTGCGAACTAACTCATTCATTAAAACAAGCAATTCGTAAACAATTCTATAGAACGTCAAATGTAATCATAAATAAACTTGGAATTCCGATGAAATAACACTCGCTTCTCGATTGCATTGTGGTAGACATTGGATCTGTGTAGTCATTAGAATTATACTACAAGTTAAACAGAAAAAATAACAAAATGCCAATTCATTAACAAGCTATGAGTAATGTGTTTAGTAGAATTGACATCCTGATTGTGAAATCACGGTAAACGGTATCATCTTGCTCTCAAGGACGACATTAAATGTTTTTGGTGACCGTTTTTCTAACTTGAGTATGGTAGCTGGCTAGGTGGGTAAAGGGAAGTACTATACCACCATATTGTGTATTTGTACAAGATCCTACTCCCACCGGAGCGCAAACAGGTGCTCGATTGTCCTACCGTTAGGCTTTGTTGCTTCAAATTTCAGCGACAATATAATTTATTTTGGTAATATGATTCCATTGATGGTCGTGGTCGCACATTAAAATTATAACCTAGCCTTCAGGTCAATAAGCGATTAGATTTTAACTTAAACTGCTAAGTAGTCTCGCCTTCAGGTCATTAACCAATTAGATTTTAACTTAAACTGATAATTAGTCTAGCCTTCAGGTCAATTAGCAATTAGATTTTAACTTAAACTGCTAATTAGTCTAGTCTTCAGGTCAATAAGCAATTAGATTTTAACTTAAACTGCTAATTAGTCTAGCCTTCAGGTCAATAAGCAATTAGATTTTAACTTAAACTGCTAATTAGTCTAGCCTTCAGGTCAATAAGCAATTAGATTTTAACTTAAACTGCTAATTAGTCTAGCCTTCAGGTCAATAAGCAATTTGATTTAAATTTAAACTGCTAATTAGTCTAAATTAAGAGCGACATATTATGGTAAGAAGTTATTTTATAGCTATTCTAAAAGGAACCTATTTTCAATGGTGACACGTAGTCTGACGTCAACCTATTATTGTGACACCTTGGAATCAGTTCATGAATAGGGAATGGGGATATTTATTTTTATTTATGTTTTTCATTTTATTTTCAACATTTAAAATTTTGAACGTTCCAATTTTGACGTGGTTTAATTATTACTCAACGCGGCATCTTATACGCGTGCCTCTAGTCAGACCAAAATACGAGAGTATCTCCGAAAACGCATTCCATGAAAACATTTCGATAGTCGATATCTGACAGTCAAAAGCGAAGATTAGAATTTAAATTATTTTTCTTAAAATGTCTTCCATCTATCGAAATAAAACCCCATTTTTAATATGATCTTCGACAAACCAATTACAAGCTAAAAGATTACATAGCTATTTAATTACAAATCTAATTGGTATACATGTTAATAAAATGCATTATAGGTGTGTATGTCGATTGCGTACGCGCGTAGGCGATGAGAGGCGATGACTGACCATTTAGTAGCTAAACGGAATTGGTGTAATTTGAGAGTGACCAACATAAAACCTTATTTCAGATATTAAAAGGCAAAACGTTTTTAATCTTGCTTATAGTCTACTTTGATTGAACTCTTTAGTGTAGGTTCCACACGATCGTGGCGCTAGGACATTACATAAGATAAAATACTTTCAATTTACCACTGACGTACTTTTAAAGTAAAGTAATAATGAAACAGCTATTTCAATTAAAGTTGCGTTCAACTTCTTAATGGTGAATGAAATGTGTTCAATGGTGATACAATAGGCTTAAAAATAAGACTGGCTCTTTTGACCAAAAGTGGTTATGACGTAACATTTATTTTAAAAAAAGAGTTATTACACTATCCAGGAATATGCACAAGTTGTATTTACTATATTATAAAAGTAATTTCTATTATTCATATATTGGTTGAAAGTATGTCAATCTTTCTTTGTACTACATATATTTATTTAATTTTGTACCATTATAATCGTCGTTTAAGAACATAATATGACGAAGTATCGGTTAATACACACGCGGTCGAAGCACGTGCTTCCGATGTAAAAGTGACTGGGTCTGCTGGACATATGCCTCCCCCATATAGGAGGAATTTACCAATACTCGCCACGCTTGGCAGGCGGGTTGGCGAGCGTAGTATGATTTCTGATCCTTAGAAGGCGCTGCTGCCCACCTTCTGATACGTGGTCCCTTAGCCGACTCTTACGGCACCCGCGGGAAGAGATGGGGGAGTACTATTCTAGGCCGGTGCCACCGCTATACCTATTTTACTAATATACTTAAGCCAATAATATACGATATAGCGATAGCGCTACGATGAAAATTTGACCATAAAATAATTATTTACCGTCTGTGTTTCTACTGCGACAAAGTCCGCCACCATGTTTCTAAAAAATAAAATATATATATATATCATCATCAACTGAGTCGCGCAATTTTCGAGATTTGGATTTGCAGCAATCACGCTATTCTTGCAAAATTGCCCAAATATCCATTAATATTAGATATGTATTAAACAAATCTAAAAACATCAAACCAAATTAAAAAAATGCACGTTACTTGTTAACCTCAATGTTAAATTCTAAAATATTTCTCGCTTTATCTTGCAACTTAAGTGTTACCCATCGTCTTCATATCTAAAAAGTATCGCCCCCGCACTCTCAAAAGCATCTCTTCACACCTAAGAATTCAATTAATCTAGGCACTCGCACCACAGCACTCGTGACTTGTAATTACTAAAAATAAGAAAATAAATCCTCTCTGCTCTCCCTCCTCGTTTACCAAAATAAAAATAAAAACTCAACCGTCTAACGGACCGCAGAACAATCGACCATGATATGCTCTTTTCTCGTTACCTTTAAAAACGTGTCTTATTAAAGGAATATTCTAAAATGGAATGCATAATAGCATCATGGACAAAAGCGATAACTAGCCAACAGTAAATTACAAACAAGATTTACGCGTCCCATTCATCATTCGAGAATTAATCTCTCTGTTTCTCGGCATCGCCTAAAGATATTCCAATATGGCTGGAAAGAATCCCATTTATTCGATGGTCCCTGCCGACTTGGCCTCATATTTCTCCGTAAGTAACAAAGGCCCGGGATCGAGGTATGACCTCTAGGCGGGTAGACCAATAAGAGCTAAAAAACAGCCGCACGAGCAAGCAAATGAAATCGAAATAACGCAACGTCCAGGCGAGGCAAAGTCCCGCAGAATGAGATACGGACTTTTGATTAGCCATTGTCGGGACGGTAACGTAGAGTCGCCTTGCATCGGCGGAGCTTTTGATCTCTTCAAACGTAGATATATCACCAAATTGTTCTTCTTAAACAAACTATGCCGAGACTGACGCTTGTCTAAATTTGCATAATGTTATGCAAAGTTGGGTTTTAGTATTCAAGTTAATACGCATACTTGTCTCGATATACCAAAAAAATGGTCATTTGAAATAATTTAGTTTAATTATTTAACAGTAAATATTGATTTATTAACGTAGTATTTGATTTATATGGAGCAATTAGTGACATCAATCAACGCTGTTTGTTGCTAGGGATTTTCAATATCACGTTCTCCTTTATTGCCTCGAAACTCCTAATGTTTCTAAGGGCATAAGTCACGCTCGACCCCGAAAAGAAACAAACTTCCTTTCGTTAATTACATGCAAGTCGGTAGCTTGCCCCAGGGTTTCACCCTCTACACGTCACGCGATCTATTCGCAGAATAAGTTTTCAAAAGAATTATCAAGTAAACAATTCTGTCCCATCACAGTCGATAGAGGTACTCGAGATTGCGTCTACAAACACTCATTGAACTTCGTCCGTCAGATGTGGAAGTTCCCTCCAATTCTTATTTAACTTTCCGATCAACTTTCCCGCAGTCTCTATCTGTTTACTCCTCTATTATCCACGTAAAGTTTACTTGAGCTGTAAAATGGAATATAAATTTTATGTATCGATACAGGAAACCTTTGTGCGATGCATTTTATATTTGATATCTACTCCAAAGGTTTTACAGGCGCATAATCCGCTCGTTACAAAAAGTTGAGACTCGCGCTATGCGATAAAAACGTGCAATAAGACCGTGTACCATAGACAGGTATAGGGCTTACACACTATGCTGTGTTGGATAGGTTTCGTGTGTGGACTGTGGACACACGGGCAAGGCAAGGCAAGACGGCCGGTGGCGGCTGGTTTGTCCGCGGTAGCCGGCCGGCACTCTAGTACCGTACGGGCGAAGGCGCACAGCGGACGTGCTACAGCCTTGCATGGACTTAACAACACAATCAAACAGTTACGTACCGTGTGTTTACTGACTGTGATAAAGTGTGCGGGGTGCCTTAGGGTGGAGAGCTTTTGGCGGGAGCCTGGAGCGAAAGTAACCGCGTCGAGACGTTTTACATAACCGCTGATAAACTGGACCTTTCGTAATTGTTGCGTGATAACAGTGAGTACTTACTGCTATTATTTAGTTGCCACTTGTAAGTGTTAACTATCGGATTTGTGTTATTTGCATAGTACGAGAACAATAGCATGTTTAGTAGAATTGTAGAACATTATATTTTAGAACATTTCCTTAAGTTTTGTCACTATTATTACATAATTTATTATACATGCATTTGCATCGTATTAAATTTAGAATTGTGATAAAATTTAAACAAACCTTTCCAAGGCAAGTGACGTTAGTTCCGATTATTCTTTTGTTTATGTTACGTGATCAAAGTTTTGGTTCTGACTGCGCATGTCATTTTAGATATCTTTATATAGAGCAGAGTATCAACTTTAGCCTCAACTGTTTTTCTTTGAGCTTTCACTAATCTTATCTTTTTGAATGCTTATACAGGCTTTTAAGTTTAAATTGAAGGACGTTTTTGTTGAAACCCGACAGTTGAAATAAGAATTTTAACCCCTTATCTAAATGTTTAGTAAGCTTATGGCCCCGGTTTGAATCCATGCATGCTTCATTGCGTGTTTGGCCGGTTAAAAAGCGATTAGTTTTTGTAGTTATTAGAGATCCTTATGGACATTGAGATAGAGTTCCTTTGAGTGGAATGAGAGTTAAAAGCTTTTAGGATTATGTGGTATGGTGGAATAAGTATTCTATTAACGTGTTCTCTAAGACAATTTGTGATAAGACGACACCAAAAGTTTGACCGCAAATGCTTTTTAAAATACATAGCTACATAATTAACTAATATAAGCACAATAACTTAGTAATAATAGGATAAGTAGGTACTAATAGGATAAGTAGGTACTAAATAAAGATAGTTGGAACTAAACTATACAGAGAACTAACCATTTATTTGAGTACGGTTCTTACAATTCAAATCAATATCTACTTTATACGTGTGTCTCATAGTTTTTTCATCCTATTTTTTTTTATTAATTTTATGTAACACGCTTATTCTCAAGATTCAAATGAAACTAGACCCTATGTCTGAATTTTAAAGTTAAGTTCACCTTGCTCCACTTGCACCTTAACCATAAAGCGAGTAATATCATGGAGCGGTGAATCTCGGAAAGCTCTAGCGTTGATGGCGAGATCGTGATCGACTCTAGCGACTCTAGCGCCATCTTAACGACAGATCTCGGACACTTATCACCGATGTCCGTCGATCTCGTTAAATCTCGCGACACCGGGATGGTTTCTTACCAAACAATGGCAATGGTCTATTATTGCGAAACGAGAAGGGATTTATGTGTGACTTTGATGGCTTTCCGTTTTATAACGTATCCTCCCAATGAAATAAAAGTATTCTTCTTGGAAAATATGTTTTTCGTTTGTTTTAATACTTTATATAACTCTAACTCAGTGCAAAATTGTGTCCAGATTTTTTATTTATATTTCAATTTTTATTATAATCCTACTGATATTATAAATGCGAAAGTTTGTGTGTAAGTGTGTATGTTTGTTACGTCTTCACGCCCAAACGGCTACACTGATTTCGATGAAATTTGGTATGAAGATAGTTTAAACCCTGGATTGACATTAGCTATTGACATAGGCTACGTTCATCTCGTAAAAGGTATAATCCCCGTGGGATAATTGAGGTAGCGGGAAAACTGTAATCCACGCGGGCGGAACCGCGAGGCGCTACTAGTATTGTATAAAATGGATTTATCAAGCATAATGTGTAACACTTCATGTAGAATACATAATTATATCATAATATTACTTTCGATAGCAAACAAAACGTTCCTTTTAAGAGCAACATATTTCTTATGTTTTTAATCGGAAATTAAGACTACGACATACGACCTCCTTATAGGAAACTGTTATCAATGTATTATCAGTAATATTGTTCTTACTTTTGATATGTTGTCACCCTTAAAGCCGTGCTTGGTTACCCTTTTAATCGATCATAATGAACATGCGAATGAATCTAATCACATGCATGCGAATCGCCATATCGAAGTTATATCTGCCATTATTATACAACATAAAATACCACAGCTATAATTACAAACATAAAAGTGTCACATATAATCATCTAATAATGTTAATGATGCTCGTTAAAATAGAATCCATGCTGGGATTGTGATTAAATAGTTTCAATTTTGAATGAATGACTGAATAAACGCTTATTCGCTATAAATAGATAGATAGATGGAACACTCTTTATTTGCACACAATTTCAAAAACACACACATAAAGAAACCAAACAAACAGATATAAATACAGTGATACAAATGGCAGCCTTATCGCTTAAAATATTTATATATATTCATATATATAAATACACTGATACAAAAGGCGGCCTTATCGCTTGAAGCGATTTCTTCCAGGCAAACATACAGGAATTGTCATAAATTTTAAGGGGCAGTAAATCACCGCAATTTCTACTTAAATAGATACATACATAATATAGGTACATGTATAAACTTAAACCAAACCAAAAGTTCTCAATACTGCACGTGCACTTTGCATCTATATAATTAAACATATAATCATAAAAAGAACGATAACATTACCAAATCTAATTTTCTAAATTTAAACGTATTCTAAATGCGGTAGGTACCTCGTGGTAAAACTCTAACATTGCGGTGCGCGTACGCACGCGTTGAAATCTTTTGTATCTAGTCACTGAGCGGCGCGCGGGCAACATAGTTACGAAATAGTTGTAACAAAGACATTTGGCACGGCTTAGAGGAAACCACAATAGAACTAATAACATTAAATCTGCTTCAACAAAATGCTTATAAATACGCTTTTTGTTATTGTTTGATTCCAAAAGCTCTGTTGTGAGTTCTTGGAATTCGATTATGTGTGGCATCATTGCGGCTAGACGAATGTTTTCTCGAAAAGAAAATTATATTCTAGAAGACATGCTATTTTATCGTAGCCCTTAATATATAATTGGTAATATATTTATGACTACGATATGTAATATTGGTTTGGAGATCTAGAAAAGATGGGGTAAAGGGGAGTGATAAAACTAGTGTGAATACGTGTGTGATCTATTCAAAAGTCATCATCATCATCATAGCCATAGGACGTCCACTGCTAGACAGGCCTCCCCCATTAATTTTCACAATGACCCGTTGGAAGCGGCCCGCAGCCAGCCCATACCTGCGATCTCAGTTATGGCGCATGTCCACAAGTAAAAGAAGAATATTTTGGCAAATGTTTTGACCAGTGGCCAAAGCAAGAATCACTACCGCAGTCTAGGCGCAGGCGTATCGTAGCAAAAAAGTGTGTGTTTTTTATTTTATAATTTTTATGATATTACGGAAAATTTAAAATAATACAGGAGAATGAAGTAGGTTGTTGCAATTTTTGACAAAAATAACATCCTTATGACAAGACACCACTAGTTATTTGTTTTACATGTAAGCAAAGTTGTTTTAAGGCGCGAAGGCGAAGGTTTACCCACGAGTGGAACAACAATTTTCACTACACTAGCACTATCGAGGAAAATGCAAGGAGCGCGGGGGAAGGATTCTTTCACACTTTACACAGGCTTCTTTTAAGTAGACTTTTCTTTGATTGGTCGGCGAGATGTCAAATTTTAAAATATGTTTACTAACTTGTGAAAATAATAAAATTTTCCTGTCAAAAATCGATAAGATCGAGAAGAACAAGCAATTGACAGCTAGTGTTGTGAAAAATCTTATCTCTCTCTTTCGTGTGAAGAATGTATAACTTTCTTGACGTAATCCACACACAAACTTTTTTTTCTACATTCTGTACGTATATATTTTATACATTTTACAGTTATGATTGTAAGTATCATGTTCAAATCACTTCCTAAAACATAAAAATTATGAGCTTCTGTGTGGGGTCCGCTATGATATGTTATGTAGTTAATAGAGTTTTGATATTTTGTTGCATCAACATTTATGGATTATATTTTATCGGTTTACAACTTCGCCGCGATTCTTTGTGTAAGGAATGATATACACTAGCATAAAATACACCTCCCAATCAAATACAAATTAAATTCTGTTATCATATAAGTTTGGTTGATTGTTGGGCAGCTTGGTTAACCAGAGATCGAATTCACATATTTATGCCAATGATGTGTAGCGCATAAATACGTATTCATATTTGACATTATTTTATGGTATCCTATACGACCAATAATCATATTATTTAAAATGAATATAAATAAAATAATATAAGAGACACAATTCGTTTATCTTAAGTTAAAAACATATTAACTGAAAAATAGCACACTTTTGAGTGTTGAGGTCGGTTCCATATTGTGGTAAAAAAATTTATTTTCACCCATCCAAGCAGTGACCGCTCGTCTACTATTTATTATTTCTAAAAGGGCCTTTTATTTATTATGAAATCAATTCTTACCTTTCTATTGTTGAATATAATACCCCAGCCCACATTGAAGATGTTAATAAGCAAAGCTGATATCGTTCTAATATAAACGACATATAGACTACTAGAATGGACAATTACAATCACCGGTCTAAGAAGACTATAGAGAGTGAGAGTCTGGTTAGTTTAATAACTAATAAAAATCTTTTTAATAGACCTTTTAAGTGTTAAACAAACTCGTGCATTCCGCACGTTTACAATTAAAATAGATACATAAATAGCAACTATTTGAACGTCTAGACAATCGGATAAAATAAAATCCTAGAAAATCCATGATCATTACGCGAGTAAATTGCCGAATCAGTTATATGAAACTAGTTCTTTTTGAAGATCACGGACAACCGACAGGTTATATCATGGTAATGATAATTATAGGATGATAACCAAACGACACAGGGCTATTGATTTTGATAATTATTTACTCATTTTAAGACACTCACGTCGCTCGATTTGGTGTTTTACATACGCTCCAAATATGTGACACACATATAAAAATAAATAAGTAGGTAATGTTTGCAACCAATAGCCCTCTGTCTACATATCTTTAATCTTAATTAACAAGACGAGAGTGCTTTGGCCTATTTCGTTTGCATTCAATTTGTACGAGTAAAAGCGTAAGTTTGTATTGAAAATGAAATAATACCAAACAATTTTTTATGGAATTGAAACAATATTTTATTTCATATCATTGATACATTGTCAACTGTTCGACGACCGCAAAGAAAAGATGTACATAAAAAACCTTTACCTAGGCTTTTGTTCACACTCACACCCCTGGACTAGAATTCCCTGTGTCGCTGGAGGCATGGACACATAATGACATTACAAAAACACAAAAATGCTCAACACAAAAATGTTTACCCCTGCTAGGATTTGAACCTATGGTCCCGAAGTCATGACACTGATAGTGTGTGTCGTATTTTTTAAAAGTTTATTAGACATTTGTCAAACTAAAAACAAACTCTTATTTGCTCAAGACGGAAAGTCTAAAGCGAGAAAAGTACATCATGAGCTCATCAAAATGTCGGTAAATCTGATAGCATCATCAAAACATGATCAAATTGAAGGACATATATTACAAAACGTCCACTGTTAAATTCTCTGACTTGAAGCCACTCTACGTATTTCCAAAAGCCTTTAAAATAAAGGCTACTGAAATGTCGCTAGGTCTTCTGTCTACCTTCGTAGTATATTTCAGGATATTTGAAAGCACCAATGCCCTTAACTGTTACTGCATGATTACAATGTTATTATCATTAAGGAAACAAAGTGGACATCTAAAGTATCTTTGCTTTATATTTATGATATTGCTAATCAAAAGTTGATCTTTTCAATTAGCTAGAATCTGCATTGTTTTAACTTTGTAACAAGGCGGCGAGGTTATATAAACGCGAAAGTTTAGTGAGTATATATGGATATATGTTTGTTACTATTCCACGCAAAAACGACCGCACGGATTTGGATGAACTTGGGAACATAGATGGCTTATATATTAAGACATTATCTATTCATCACCACCATCATCACGGTTTTCCATCACCACGCGGGTAAAACGGATGTGAATGATATTGGTATGTAGATACTTCAGGTCCCAAAATAACACAGGCTTCATTTTATCATCATCATCAATGATCACCACTCGGGCTTATACCCTGGCTTAACAGGTAGGCTCATTTTCATCATCACCATCATTACCGTTTTTATCACCACGCGGGTAAAACCGATTTGGATGAAATTGGGTACATACTTTAGGTCCCGGAATAACACGTAGGCTACATTTCATCATAATCAATCATCACCACGCGGTTAAAACCGCGGGGCTTGTATACTTTGAGGATTACCAAAATGAAAAATATGCGTCCATCGCTATGTCCATCGCATCTTTCGTCCATTGACCTACGAATTCATAACTAGTATACAGTATATAGCTTGAGTGTAATAAAGAAAAAAATTAAAATAAATAAATAAATAAAAATAAATAAATAAATTAAAATAAATAAATAAATTAAAATAAATATTAAAAAAAAAAAAAAAAAAAAAAATATTTAAAATAAAATAAATT
This sequence comes from Apeira syringaria, assembly GCA_934044485.1. Lineage (NCBI taxonomy): Eukaryota > Metazoa > Arthropoda > Insecta > Lepidoptera > Geometridae > Apeira > Apeira syringaria. Next base: position 4,168,712 of record OW203661.1, on the reverse strand, counting down.
AATAAATACAAAAACGACACGTATTTCATGTACACCATTTATCTTCTCTTGTCTACGATTTTTGGTACGAATCATAAAATACAGACTAATTTAGCATACAAATCTTCAACTTTAACCTTCCAACTAAATATGATTTAGTTATTTTTACATCATACAAATACCATCACAGCAAAACAATACGCAACACAGTGATTTGACGTAATAAAGATTTCTTTTGATAGCCAGTCGCCCTGCTTTTTGATGTAAGGGTCAGTCTAGTGGTCATTAGGGTACCTTCTACCTAACCCTCGATTTAGGTCGGTTAGTACATGCTCTCCATAATTCATGAGCGATTGTTCTTTGACGGAAAATCGTTACCGCGAGTGACTCATTAAAGAAATTCGACCAGTCCTCTAGATTGCTCCAAGATTTTGTACTCTGATAAGGTATCGGCTTAGCTTGTAAACTACAAAGACATTTTATTGCTAACTGGCTATAATTTAGATACTTTATATTGTTATTGATAGGGTAGCTTTTCATGTTAAACGTAACTCTGTTTCTAATTTAAGATACAATCTGAAATTAATAAACATGGATACAACCGGTTGATTGTACGGGAAGCGATATGAAGATAATTTTATCGAATATGAAATGCAATTTTAAACGAAAGTTGTCCAAATTGTTGTGTATATATAAATGGGAAGATTTTATTTAGTTATTTTATTCAACTGACGCTCGGTTAGTCGTTAGTATAAAGGAACTAACGACTAACCGAGCGTCAGTTGAACTAAAACACTTCAAGTACAAATATTTCAAGCCAAGCATCATCATCATCTCAGCCATAGGACGTCCACTGCTGGACATATGCCTCCTCCATTGATTTCCACAAGGACCTGTTGGAAGCGGCCCGCATCCAGCCCTTGCCTGCGATCTTAGTCAGGTCGTCTGTCCACCTGGTCGGTGGCCGTCCTATGCTGCGCTTGCCAGTCCGTGGTCTCCATTCTAAGACTTTTCGGCCCCAACGGCCATCAGTTCTTCGAGCTATGTTCCCTGCCCACTGCCACTTCAACTTGCTAATCCGCTGGGCTATATCGGTGAAGCAAGCATCTTAACCTTTTATTAAATTCACTTAAATACGTAGATAAGAAGAACTCAAAACTTTAAGTAAATATTAAAATTTATTTCATTTATTATTAACTTAATTTATTTAGTTTTTCCATCAGATTAACAAATGACACAATTTTATCATCAATCTGTATCCAGCATGTGTATTATGTTATTGTATTAAACTGTATGTAATGTGTAGGTAGGTATGTAAACTCTTTTTTTATTTTAATGTGATAATAAATTAAGTTTTAAGTTAAAACAAATGTCATGGACCCTGGAGTCTGTGGAGTGTCATGTTCGTAAAAAAACTGTATATAAAAGAAAAAAAAATATGGAATATAAAATTACATTACTGCAGCTACTACAATAACATTTGAGTAATCCACTAGCTATTGGCAGCCATAGATAACTCAAATGTTCTAACCCGCTACCGGCTGGCAGCATGCCCGGAATATTAGCAGCATTGCCACGTTGAATTGCAATGCTGATTCGTTGAGCCAAATATGTGCCAGCATTTAGGTCACGCGTCGCATCGATCAAACGCTCAGATAAATTTTGGAAAATCCGATGAGCTCCAGGCCTCCACGGGCCCAATGTCTCGATTCCAAACGGTTCAAATATGATGAGTTTTGGAAAATTAAATATTGAATATTGTTTATATGTAACTTCTATATTATTATTTAGATTTAAACATAATTCTAAAATAAGTGAAATAAGTGTCTTAAACTATGTATGTATCTTACTTTTGCATGGAATAAAAGGCTTTTTATTATTATTATTGTTTATATACATTATAAAATATTATTTTTTAGTTACGGCCCATTATTTCTCATACACGAAACATCGATTAAACAAGTCATCAGGTCAGGTCATAATTAAGAAGATTATTTCTTTTACAAGTTTTGTGATTCGCTAAATTGATTAACGTTTTAAACTTTATGTAAGTATGTAGGTAAATCGGTTTTTCCACGACTCGGCCTTCATATGGAAATGTACGCCATATTCAATACTAGCTTTGTCCTTGGCAGCTCTAACATGTTTGTATAACATCAATTGTCACGATATCAAATCGATAACAATTACACCAATAGAATGAGGCAACGAACTGCTTTATTCGATGAAAATAGATTATTGATTATGTTTTGAATACACATAAAATTGATTTACTATTTGCATTCTTGACCAAAGTAAAAGACAAATTATGTGACGTCATGAATCGTTCAAGCTGATGGCGCCGCTTATCTGCCAGTGAAAAGAAAACAGCGAATGTATGCTAACAGATATTTGTTATATTCTTTTACATTTCACTAGCTGCGCCCCGTGGTTTCACCTGCGTGTGCTACGTTTTCCCAAATACCTCAATGATCCTACGGGAACTATACTTTTTCAATGTGTTATTCCAGCTTTCTTCGTACCAAATTTCATGCAAATCCGTTCAGCCATTTCGGTGTGAAGGAGTAACAAACATACAAACGACATATACACTATCGCCTTTATAATACATATTTTTAATTAGTGTGACGATCCACCAGAATGTCTGGTCATATTTGGTCCAGCGAATTAATATTGCAGTAAAACGGGGCAACGTACTAGCGCACTGGGTATGCTGCCAACTGGTAGCGTGGGGGAACATTTTAGCTAAGGAAGCTTATAAGAAACTCTATTGTTATTTTAGTCGCTGTAGTCGCTTTTAACCAACTTCAAAAAAGAAGGAGGTTCTCAATTCGAATATGTTTTTTTATGTTTATTATGTTATATGATTCTTTTATATTTGAAAGCTTCCCTTGTTCCCCCTTTCCCATTTCAACGTTTGAGTTTCACTCCAATAACTGAAAAGTGTTACGTCTATCTGGATGACTTTCTTATTGAGGATGAATGACACTTGATCCCGAGAGTAGCAAAGGTCACTGAAAAACCATGCGCAATATGCGCATGGTTTTTCAGTGACCTTTGATCTTGATCATAGTTACTTTTGAACTATCATGGTACCGACTTCAACAAGTAATTTAATACTTTTGAGTGTTGAAGTATGTTCCATTTTTTGGGTTTTTTTTTTGTTAAACTTAATAAAACATTTAGTAATTTTCATGTTTCCATTTTTTTTTACTTATTATTACTTGCTATACTCAAGCTTGCGTTTGACAACTGTCTCACCTGATGTTAAGTGCTGACGTTGTCTAGGATGTGCGCACATTTACAAATAACATCTTTCTTCGCTTAATAAAATCAAGAAGCTATTCGTAAGCCGTAAGCCGTAAGCAACCAAAATACATTAACCCAGGCGGTACAACTTACTATTAACAGCGAAAGTTATTACAGTTTTCGAGTGTAAATATTCACATTCGGTCGCATCGTCGTCGGCGATAAAGTCGAAATTATTTCGTAATGCCCCGAACGGGTTTGTTACTGGCATACGTCACGCGAAGTCTCGCGTCATTCGCTCACGGCTTTGTACTTTGACAGTCACACCTACTCATCGCAAGCAAAGGTAACCGCGTATTACTCTTTCTAAAAAGATGAGAACAACGCCTTGCATTCATTCGTTCCTGGTACATACGCTGAGTACAATGCATTTATAGTTTAATTTTCGTAAGGTAAAAAAAAACAGAAAAAATATCTTTTTCACGATAAATGTCGAAAACGAGAAAAAGTACCAAGAACTCACAGAAACGTGAAATAAACACAAAAACATAAACGACAATTTTATTTAAAAAGGCAGTTATTCTGAATTGAATCAAATTTTGAATATACCCAAATATTGTATAATTAATATGAATTCCTTTTAAGTTTTCCTCAAAAATATAATATGAAAAAAAACGGATTGCACGCTGGGAGTGCCGACAGAAGTGAAAACGTTGTGCATTTTGAATATTATGGAATGGTTAGGGACTAATTTCGCACAAATTGCTTTATTTATCAGTATACAACTTTTCAGTATTAATGTGGTAAAATACAATATTCATTTATTGCGCTATCGTACACAAAACACATTACAATTTATATTAGCGACAGCGACGTCGATGACGTCACGCGTCTTACGAATTATCGATCAGTGTCACTTGACCTGACGCGAGCTTAACATTTTTCCCCATACAAAAGTACGCAACGCCGCAAAAGAAGTTTTCACTTCAAAAACTTCATTGAAATCAAGTAACACTTATTGCTTCCAATCAAGTAACTGATACATTAAACATTATTCAAAAGGCGCGAGCGTAATAAGTAAAAAATAAAAAAGTGTATAACTTGTACAGTCATGTCCCAATGTCAACTGACGCATTTCTACAAAGTTGAAAGAACAAAAGATTACCGTCGAAAAGCCCTTACCTACCCAAGGGTAAGGGGTCATACACTAAATGACTGAATCATAGCCTTTACATTAGCATAAACAGTGATTTTACGTCACAGACGAATAATGGACTTCTTGTGAATTGACCTTTGGGTTCGGTGAAATGGCCTACGTAATAGTTTCAGTACACAAGTATCAAAATAAAATTATATTATTTTGATACTTGTTTAATGATACTATTATCCGTTAATAATAATTAATAGGCCGTTGATGATTGACATAAATACATAAGTCTAGGATTAACAACACTGGTATATATAGGCTCTGATTATATTTTTAAAAAACTAACGAAATTAACAAACACACCTTTCTCGTACCTACATACCACGAAATTCATAATAAAGAATTTCAAACTTGGTTCATATTGAATCTATCTAATCTATAAAAATTAAAGATGGATATATTATTAATATAAAGTTGTATATCTATATATTATATCCAATAAAGGTTTTTTTTAATTCTATGGATTCCTGAATTTTTTTATTTTGTCAAAACATGGGGACAATCAGCGCCGACTGGCCGATTGGCGCAGTTGGTAGCGCTCTGCCTTCTGAGCCGCCGGTCCCGGGTTCGATTCCCGGACAGGTCAAACATTTGTGTGTATAAACATGTCTGTTTGACCTGTGTCTAGGTGTGTATATGTATATAAGTATATATCAGTCATCAGGTTACCATAGTACTAGGCTCTGCCTAGTTTGGGACCTGAAGACCTTGTGTGAATGTTAAAAAAAAGAAAAAAAAATCGACTTCGATCGCCTATGGCATGCGTTTCAGTTATTTTAATGGAAAAACCACTAGACCGATTTATATGGGACAACCTGTGAGACCTACGAAACAAGAATAACATCAACATCCATACACAATTAGTAAAAGTACATTAATAATAGTTTAAGTCGAATTGTAAGCCTTATCCTATTTTGAAGACGGTGGAAAAAAACATTAATTGAACTAATATTATTAAGCGCAAAAGTTTGTATGCATGGATGTTTGTTACTCTTTCACGCTAAAACGTCTGAACATCTTTGCGTGAAATTCGGAACAAAGGTAGCTTATACCCAGGATAACATTATAGGCTAACTTTTATCTCAAAAATATAAATCGTGCCCATGGGATGACGGGAGGACTCAAAAATCGTCAATATCACGTACAATTTCAACGCGGGTAACAACGCGCGAGCAGCTAGAATTTAATAATTCATCATACATAATACTTTACATGTAAAAGTACCCCAAAATTAGAAAAGTATACGAAACAAAAGTCAATAAAAATCTTGCAAGAGTCTAACCAGAAAAACAGAAACGTAGTGAAGTGTTTCTTAATACCGTCATTCCAACAACACTCACCTAAATCGCATCTCACTCAAATCACGTAGTTAAACGTGCAAAACGCCAATACAATACCGCCGATCTCATGACTCAAAGATGCATACTAACAATGACATAATCTGTGACTAGCTTGAAATGCTCAGCACGTGTTTGCCCATTTTCTTCGGAATTTTTTCGGCGTCGTCAAAAAGTTACCCGCAATCTCGTGGGCCATCAACCTTTACTGGGTGACCATTTAGACGTAGAAATATACTCTTAATGACACTGCTTGGATAGAATGCGAAGTTAAGTACTGACTTTACCGTTATGGGTCTGGATTTAGTCAGTTTGAGATCTGCTTTAGTCGTTAGTTTAGTTGCTTATATTTTATTTACTTAAATCTACTTGCAGTAAGTACTTAAGCAGGTAAGTGACAGGGTAAAGAATAGTGTGTTATAAGAATGCTGTGGTGTAAACCAAATTGTAGTGACTAAGATTTGAGAAAAGTATGTTGCTGTGTAAGTATGTAAGCTATCTAAGCTTGGGCATATAGAGAGAATGAACGAAAGGAGACTGACTAAGCAGGTATACACGGGTGAAGTTAATGGAAGTGTTGGAAGGGGAAGACCTTAACGAACGTTCCGAAATGAGATTGATGAATTTAAGGGGGTAAAAGTTAAAGAAATAAGGGAAAGTTCAAGAGTGTTCTAAATCGACGCTCTTGTATGAAACGTCAGATGAGCATTGATGAAGCGAAAGAAGTGTATCAGGATAATAGCATTTGGAAGGCAGTGGTCTTTGCCTACCCTAATATAAACATGTATGTAAGTAAGCACTCAAGATTAAGAAACATCACATAGTCATTATGAATGTATAAAACACGGAAATTACTCACGTAATAAGTCAGAGGGTTCCGACTATAGTTTCAACCACATTCGGTGGTCTTTTTCAACGAGAATTACGTGTTTTATGCATTCATAATATCTCAAAACCGCGTCAGTTTTAATAAAATTACATTATCCAACTCCGTGTTAAAGTTATTTAAAGACCACACTGCTGTTAATAAAAGATTTCATTGAACATCATTAGCTTAAATAGGTCATACTACTACGACAATTTAAAATTTTGCCTATCACAGAGGGCACACCAACACACGTGTGCGAGTCATTGATTTAATGCAGTGATTCGCTTTAAAACGCATATTTATATCGATTTTTACTGTTCATTACTTGTTTGCGATGAGTAACGAAAGAATTTGAAATTTTCTATTATGCAGAACAAAACTCAAAGATGGAAATGCCGAGCGGAGAAAACAAATTAGTAAAATATAGTAACGATTAAAGTTAAGTTTATTAATAAAATTCGATAGAGAAAAACAATTTAATTTCAAAAATATATTTATGAACTATTGCTGTGAATTTTACTTATTTATTTATCAGAATTGCTGGTCTATGAGTTTTTTTTTCGGATACATTTTGGGTTGTTTATCGGAATTACGTAAGAAAGACTCTTTATTATTAAATCAATGAACAAGAATTACCATGCACGAAGAGTTTTGTTTACACTTTCATAATGCGAGCTACCATGGAGTTCGGTGGTGAGGAACTAATATGATATATAATAATATAATATGGAACAACATTCACACAAGGTCTTCAGGTCCCAAACTAAGCAGTGCCTGTACTATGGTAACCTGATGACTGATATATACTTATATACATACTTATATATACTTATATACATATACACACCCAAACGCAGGTCAAACAGACATGTTCATACACACAAATGTTTGACCTGTCCGGGAATCGAACCCGGGACCAGCGGCTCAGAAGGCAGAGTGCTACCAACTGCGCCAACCGGCCAGTCAGAACTCGTTGTCCATGCCTGTATTTCCCAATAGTGAATAGGTGTCAACTTGCGTGCTACATATTGGACCATGTAATCTGTTAAAATGAGTCAAATCCAAGATTCTAATGATAAACAATAAGCATTTTTTCACGTAAGAAATATTTACTTGTATTGCATTGTACAAAATTGCATGATGTTACCGTCGAACTACTGTTATCTTAGTTTACACGTCATTTATTTCACTTACTGAAGTCCTAGATAACTTATTAAATAACTTGTTATATTTATGGTATTGATAACAAGAACAAAATAGGAAATAATTGCAGCGACATCATAATTACAGAAAAGCTCTACCGTAATGATTGCGGCATTCTTTCGACGCAATGTAATATTGATGGCGTTTTGCGCGTTTGAAAATCTGCGCCGGCGCCGCTTGCGTATCCGTATGTTTAATTTATCGTCTCGCCACCGGTCAGCAGTTGGTTCGTTATATAAACTTATGAATCGCCCATAACTTAAACCTGTACCTATCCTTATACCTATTGCCTTCCCTTTTTATATATTATTATAATAAGCTGACCCGACAGACGTTGTCCTGTCTTAATTATGAATATAGGATTCCAATTGGTGTCATTTAATATAATTAATCATCATCATCATCATCTCAGCCATAGGACGTCCACTGCTAGACTATGTCCCCCACATTTCCACAAGGACCTGTTGGAAGCGGCCTGCATCCAGCCCTTGCCTGCGATCTTTGTCAGGTCGTCTGTCCACCTGGTCGGTGGCCGTCCTATGCTGCGCTTGCCAGTCCGTGGCCTCCATTCGAGAACTTTTCGGCCCCAACGGCCATCAGTTCTTCGAGCTATGTGCCATGCCCACTGCCACTTCAACTTGCTAATCCGCTGGGCTATATCGATGACTTGCGTTCTTCTACGGATCTCCTCATTTCTGATTCGATCACGTAGAGAAACCCCGAGCATAGCCATAATTAATAAACAAAAATAATATTTTGCAAATTCTGAATCGCGCCAATAGCTGTCAAATAACTGACATTTATATGAAACACTGATTATCTTGTTCAACTATGCTAAACTAAAATTCTGGAAGATAAGATTAGTAAGTTCTTATGTTGTTACGATATAATCCAAATAAAGACATGTATCAATAACAACGCTAAAATCAGATTTATTAAAATTGCGGGTAGTTTTAAGTAAAATAAGTCTTATTTACTGCCAATTAAAACCACTCGCTTCTATTGGAGCTAATATTGGAGATAATGTTGTGTGGATTTGTACGAATTTGAATTTTTGCAGAAATATAATACATTACAGAATTCAGTGTGGTCTTTAAATTTTTTGGCAATTCATTATGGGTAAATAAAGACGGTAAGCCTACCTTTGAGGTTGTTAGCTCTATTATATGACTGGTGAGACGATCGCATACGGTCTACAGCTTATTTTATTTAAATGGATTTGTCGGCAAAGTTATCTTGATACTCGTGGCTTGTAAATTGTTTCGTAAATGAACTGTCACTATTGCGGCCTGATAATAAGTTAGAGTGTAGTTAACTAACGGTAGCAGTTAATAGGCGGTGAATGTTACTACAATTTAATACCTAGGTGTTGTTGAAACGTTTATTAGACTTTCCGCTTTCGGGAAAAAAACTTGAGAATCATATCTCTTAAATCTATTACGGCAACTAGTGTGTTAAATTAAAAGCATTGTAATATTTTATAAAAATTATTTAATTGAGCTGCATATTATTATATACTATTATTAGTAGTATATAATAGATATAGCCCAGCGGATTAGCAAGTTAAAGTGGCAATGGGCAGGGCACATAGCTCGAAGAACTGATAGCCGTTGGGGCCGAAAAGTTCTAGAATAGAGACCACGGACTGGCAAGCGCAGCATAGGACGGCCACCGACCAGGTGGACAGACGACCTGACTAAGATCGCAGGCAAGGGCTGGATGCGGGCCGCTTCCAACAGGTCCTTGTGGAAATCAATGGGGGAGGCCTATGTCCAGCAGTGGACCTCCTATGGCTGAGATGATGATGATGATGATGATGATTAGTAGTACAGCGTTCAAAATGGAAGAGACCATTGACATCACTTAGTGATGTGACGGTGTGAAAGTGTTGTACTTACATTAATGTAATACTAGACTAATTTATATTATCGATTAGGTATTTTAAGTTAAATCAAGACTTAATATAGATAAATCTATCAAAATTAATTATGTTCAATTATTGATTGAACAAGTGAAAGTCACTAAATAAAAAGAATAATATAATCACAACTATTATTAAAATAGTTTTCAGGTCCTTTTGATATGTAATAAAATAACATTTCAAATCGCGGTGATTGTTAACATTGTGTTTTCGTCGTTTATGAACCGACTTTCAATGATTATTTTTTGTTTTATAGAGTATACTTTCATGGTGGTTCCATTTAAGTTACATTAAAATCGGACAAGCAGTTTTTGAGTAACACTCCAATAACTGAAAAGTGCTACGCATACCTCGACGATATTATAGTTGCGGTTGAAGATATCAGTGAACATACACTATGAGAATTGATCCCGTGAGTAGCAAAGGTCACTGAAAAAGGTAAAAAAAATAATCTATACATATTGTACCGAGTTCAACACTCAAAAGCGTGAAATAACTTGTCGAAGTCGGCACCATGCTCACAATATTTTGATAACAGCTACTTTTGAACTATCATGGTACCGACTTTAACAAGTTGTTTCACACTTTTGAGTGTTTAAGTCGGTTCCATTTTCTGGTAATTTTTTTTTCTCTTGTACGATTAAAGTCTACGTGTCCATGTTCTCATCACTGTCGTTACTTCGGGCGGTATAAACATAAAAAATACACTGTTGTATCATTTTAATGATCAATAGCATTTTAAATCGTAATATTACTACCACACTATAAGTATATTATAATTATAGTTGATACGTTTAAAACGCATAGATAAATAAGCAAAAATGTCTCAGTTACTAAATGAAGCTATGTGAAATGTTTATACATGATACAGTTTTTCAGCAATCTCACTTTTTTAAACATGGAAAAATGAGCTTTAAAAATGATTGATATCGTCATGTTATCTGTGTTTTGTTTCAGAATTAGATACTCGTATAATTTAAGAACTTACTAATTATTATGACAGAGATCTCAGACTCGCCAAGCTTTTTTGTACGAAAATTATATTAGTTATCAATTCAGCAGCTTACACGCTGGCTCCTCGGCTATTGCGATAACCCGACACGTAACAAGAAAACTCATTCACATGTCCTTAAATGGACGAGGAATTATTGCTACAGAATAATACTGTCTGCAGTAGCAAAGCTCACTTAATTTCTTTACATTGTTGCTTGAGAAACATTTTATACTTAACTAGTAACGCCCCGCGGTTTCACCCACGCGGATTACGGTTTTCTAGCTACCTCAATTATTTCACAGGAACTATACTTTTTCCGGGATAAAATTATGTGTTAATCCAGAGCTTAAACTATGTCCATAACAAATTTCAACTAAATCGGTTGAGCCGTTTGAGCGTGAAGAAGTAACAAACATACACACATACACACAAGCTTTCGCATTTATAATATTAGTAGGATGAATAATAAACTGACATTTGTCTTTGTGTGTTTGCAAAATTATTATCTAATATATAAAAATCTCGTATCGCAATGTTGTTATCGAACTCCTCCGAAATGGCTGGCCTGATTTTTTATTTTATGCATATTTACTAGGTCTGAGAATAGGTGTTAAGTATTTTTTACCCTCCTAACTTCACCCTCCATTTTTATCTCGATTCTAGTATGTTGTATGCACAAATATAAAAATATTTTAACAGTGTCGTTCATTAAAGATTTCGGTAATATTTTTGGCAGAATAACGTTTGCCAGGTCATTAGGGTATGAAATAGATAGATTTATAGATAGATATTATTGCTGAAGCTTTGGTTTTCTCTAAGTTTTAGTTATTGTAGTAATCTGCATATTCCTTGAAATTAAAGGCTAAGTATTTATTCAAATATATCAGGATGTTCAATATGTACCTTAAAACGCAAAATTAAAAATAACTTTTATTCTAGGATATTAGATTTTAATAGTGACAATCATCTTTATTACCTGGAAATGTTATGTCGCTATGTGAGCTGTTAGTTGCTGTAATTAAATTAACGCATAGCTAACACAGCCAGTCGCCGTATAAACGTTGATGTTGGTGCACATAGAACAGTCACACGAGAATTGACCATGGAGTATTTAATGTTTTTATAAATAAGTATGTATGCCGAGTCAACTATATCAAAAATGCGGATAAGCTCGGTGATTGAAAAGTGATCAGTTTATTATCCACATACTTATTGTGCAATGCTGGGATACCTACGTGATTAGTGTTAAGAAAATTATTTCAATATAGTTAATTTTAACTATTGAATCAACTGACTATCAACGCCGTGAGTTTTAAAAAAGTTACCTTTTAATAAGTTTCTTTTCTTTTAAGGTTTTTAACCTTTCCCAAAACGCAGACAAATGAACTGTGAGAGACGTTGACTCACTTTCAAATTTATGATGTAATCCTGTATAAAAACTAACTGTTACCTGCAGTAGTCCATCCTGCACCTTAGAAATCTAGATGTAGGTATATATAGCATAAGGCACGTTATAAAAAAAAAATGTGACAGGCATTTACTTAAAAGTAAACATCACGCCAGATGACAACCACCCATGCACCCAGATTTTATAAGTCCTACATGAGACTGCACTGTGCTCCTCAACCTGACACAATAGTTCCTATGTCTCGTGTGTGCAGTAGTATCACTTGCTGCAGAGCCCTCAACCTCAAATTCAGTATTGCTCCACGCTGCTGATTGGAGGCATAATAACTTGCACTGCAATCGTGTCAGCCAAGATGGAGACTCATTGAAGAAACTTTCCACCTTTATGCACGACTTCTAACCATCCACGTCCGGAAGGCTTCCACTATTACTTACTTATGTTTATAAAATAATAATCATAATCAATAATAATAATGAAGATATCTGATTGTAGTAAAAAATAAAGTACCTCGATAATTTTTCAAAGATGATGTATGTTACTTCTCTTCACCATAAGGCAGATAGTTCTGCTTTATTATTTCAGAGTTCTCAAGGGTTTAATATATGTATTTAATTTCAATGGTAAGTTTACAAAAACAAGTCATCTTAATATCACACATAAGGTACAAAATATAATAGCAATGATAAACAAGGAGACGGCATGGCGTCGCCATCATTTCTGGTCTTCCCGCAGTCCCGCAGTCCGTAACAAACTGATCTCAAAGTATAGTTCAAAAGAGGTTGAATCATTAATCACAGTCTTCCTTGTTTTGCATCGTGTTCGGACGTCAAAATACTAGTAACTTGACGCTGCACAATCAGAGCTTGTTGAATCGTGACTTGGTGTCGATTTCTGCTAGGTTCAGAGTTGAACTATTATTTGAGGTAGTGTACATTTTATTTCTACTTGCCGGTTTATCTTATAATTTTCTATGTGAAAGTTCGATTTAATACAAATAAATTTGGAGACAAAAATAATATTCTCGTCTCATCATTTACACATTATAAATAAATTCGCAGAGATGAGGATTATTTCATACAAACATGGTTTTCCTATTAAAAATAAATTCACTTAATCGGAATATAATTTAGAAATAATTAATTCGTTAATTTTATTTTGAATATTAATATTAATGTATTATTAAAAAACAGTGCCCTCCTACCTGACATTCTGCCAATATTCGGTATACCAAAATGATTTGATTTAATTATCAGGCCATCGAAAACAATATAAACTGCTGGTATGAGTGTTCGAGTTTTATAAGTGCTACTAGTTGCGCCCTGCGGTTTCACCCGCATGGACTACGGTTTTCCCCTTATCGCAGTTATACATCATAGCGTGATGTTATAACCTAAGGCCTTTCTCGATAAATTGACTATCCAACACAGCAATAGTTTATCAATCCCAATAATTAGTTTCTGAGATTAATGCGATTAAACAAACAAACAAACTCTTAAGCTATATGATATATGCATGGAAAAGTTTTCTACGTACAGTTAAATGAAAAATTATCATGCCGCATATATTAAAATTTATTAGTTTTTTACTTTTAACAACAATCTAAAATAAGTGGTTTGGTAAGTAATTCATTCTACAATTTGATAGTTAGCACAATAAACCAAATGCATATATGGTGCGGAACCAAATTTAAAATGAGTTAAGTTTTTTTTGTGTCAGAATCAAAATCACAGTTCCTTTTCAAAGTTTATTTTCAATGAAATACTACTTACAGTAATAGCCAGCCACTATTGTGGTATTGGCTGGCTATTATTAAGTGCTTGGTGATATGTTACCAAGAATTGAATATGTCACAATAACGTTTCTCCAGACGAGCCGATAAATCCGCGAAATGGCCTCTCCAAACACCCAGCATCGAGAGCAACGTGATTGGATCTTGTCCAATTGACTGGCACTAGGAATTGACTAGTTGTTAGTAACAATAGTAATCTGTAGTGCTGGATCGTGGGTAGGTTGTCTGGGTTTGTTCTATGTAGCAAGTAACGAGGAGGTCGGTTTAGATTTCTTGTTGTTCGTGAGTTATGCCGACTGTGTTGGGTTGTTACCGGTGTGTCTTAGAACGAGAGAAATAGAACTACAAGGCATATCATTCAGCGCTAAATCAATTCAAAGATCGGATACATTCAAAATATTGAGAGTCATTGTGTCTCCAAACATTTCACGCTTACTTTTCTGAGATCGCTCTGTATTTTTTTTTATTTTATGGTCAACCAACATTTATAACATTAATACATACAATGTTTACCTTACACTAAAATACAATGGCTTAATGTATAACCAATTATAGGCTAGCACCGTTTTTAGCACTTTGTAATATTGTTTGTTTTGTAAAACACTTTGTTACCGATATTTTTTTATACTATTCGTATTGCAACTACTAGTTTTCAGACGTATTTAAATTTTGGCAAAACATCTCAACAACACTGTTTTAATGAATATAGTGGTGTTGCCAATAGTGAACTAGTAATTTTTACCCTTCGCTCGCTGCACACAAACATTTTATTGAAAAAGAATTATCTAAAAGAGACCACGGGTGTATATTCATGCAAATATCTGCATCAACTACAGCTTATTATTATTTTATTATGGGTTGCTGATCCATGGCAATCGTCACCCGGTTTTATTTTCCATATTATGAATATTATATTCAAAGATATTTTTTTAACTCGGTCACCCCGTAAAATTGCAAATGGACCATTATAAAGAAATACATGAAGTCATACTTTGCAGCATCGGAACGGTCAATACCAATTAAATAACACCTTCAATTCAGACTTCAAACCCGAGTTGTTTTTTTCCGTATAAAACTGGTTTTTATTTTTTTGCTACACTCACAACTGCAACAAAACCTATCATTATTTTAATCGATTAATAAATTGTATTCTGGCTATAGTCTTATAGTATTCAGGTAAAAAACGAAAAAAAATCATTAAATAATCTTGAATAAATCTTCCACGAGCAGAAATTCTCGAATCAAGGATTCAATTAATCAAACAAAAGAACGAAACGCGTAAAATATTCATGGCTCATGGCGCAGAAGGGCTTCATTTGCATTTTCTTAAGCAGCGTTAGTAGTCGTGTGTGGTCCTTAGTTGGCATGGCAACGTTGCTATCGTGCCCAGGACGGATCACCTCCCTACAATACATTAAATACGTAATACAGACAGTACACGAAGTCACGCGTTTTATAAAATTGCACCTCTTATGTTGAAACGGCCTCGCCATTTTCAAAATGATTTAAAATTACCACTAATGCTAGAATTAGCCAAAGAAACTTGTTATTCACTTGCCTAGTTCGCTTTTGTTTAAGATGTTTAAGTTTTGTATGCTCTTTTTTTAAATAAACGTCCTAACGTTTTGTGACCATGCCGTCTCTAATAACGCGTATTAAAACCTACAAATTGCAATCTCTAAATTTTTTACACGCTGTATAATAGTCATTCTCATATTCATTTATTCATAACAAATTTGTGCATGTCTTTTCATTTAAATATAATAAACATTATTGAAGGATATAAACATTCTTTAGGAATAAATTATTATAAATTAGAATTAGAAACATAATAAAAATATGTCGTTATATTACGTACAATCTTTACGCAAATATACAAATGCAATTTCTAAATTACAAGGTAACATGCTTCTAGTGTGATATACCATACATTCAAAAGATTTTTTTAAAATTTATAACACTGTAACATTATATTATTAGGTAATGACGGTAGACATTTTAATAATAACATTTTTAAAATGTGTATTTCATTCTCGTGATAATGATTTATATTATTGTGAAGATTCAAACAATCAACATTTATAAAATTACAACATTTTCATGTCACAAATAATCATAATCATAATCATAATCATGCACGCAAACCTAGAAGGTACCTATTCACTCGCGACATGAAGATTCCAGGATCTGTAACGCTACCTCTAGCATTACAATACGTTGCCAATCCTTTTTCAGACTCCATTAACTCTCTCTTTGAACCCAAATTCACCTAATTTGGTGGTAACCTAAACTTGAAATATCTAAGGACAATAATTTAATTTCAGACATCTTTTTCTTAAATTGTATTAGCACTTTTCGTGAATAATTAATCATCAGTGGTTTCATTAAGTGTAAAAATGGTTAATAATATATTTATATTACCGCCTTGTTTTAAAATAGGTTGATTGACATTGATCTCAATAAAAAAAAGTACTTAATTGTATACTGGACCGTGTCTGTATTATGTCATTTTCCTCAAGACGTATTGCCTTAACTGATAGACACAGCTAATTGTTAGTGCTTTATAGTCTTAACGACAAAGAGTCACACCGAATGCCTCTAAATGTCACTACGGAACCGTTAGCTCCATTCCTTATCTGATATGACTAATTAAAACGGGATTTAGTACGGAATGTTTAAATTTATTTAATTTAAACAGCGTTATAGTAGTTGATATTTAAACTCAGCAATCCACCCATTTCGCTCTCCTGATCAAATCTTACTTTTAGAGCAACTATTAGTTAATATGGAAATTCGAGCGACCTTATTTTTTGACCGACTTTAAAAAAGGAGGTTACTCAATTCGATATGGTTTTTTTTAATTTTATTTTTTTGTATGTTCGCGGATAACTTCGTCAGTTATGAACCGATTTTGATGGTTATTTTATTCTTTGATAGTGTATACTTCTTTGGTAGTCTCATTTCAATTTCATCAAAATCGGACAAGCGGTTTGTGAGTTACACTTCTATAACTGAAAAGCGCTTCACATACCTCGACGATATTACAGTTGCGGTTGAAGATATCGATGCACACACACAATAACAATTGATTCCGTGAATGGCAAGGGTCATTGAAAAGGGCGAAAAAAAAATTTTTATCAATAAATGGAAACGACTTCAACACTCAAAAGTGCGAAATAACTTATCGAAGTCATCATGGAAACGACTTTTTACACCAAAGAAAAACCAGGAAATTAAAAAGCCTAAAACGTAATTAGCATTTTTTGGAGTCCGTATTGAAATTGAATTTAAAAATATTACACAAATCCAAATTTGTGTAATACAATATAATATTTTTAATCAAACACGCATCAGGATTTGTCCCGCCCCTTCTGCCTGTAAACACCCGCCAGCCTCTGTAATGTCATCGGTGCCTCTTAAACCCTTAAATTCAATTTATTGTATATTTACCTCACTTCTGTGCGTGGTACCCATTATGTTATAGATTTTAAAACGGGGCGAAAGTTTGTCTGTACTTTTTCATGGTTGTTTTAGAGTTGAAGCATCATTTGGAGTAGTAGGTCGTTCTGGAATAGCTTGCAGTATACCTATGTACTAACCAACTCGCAAATTTTATATTTTTTTTAATGTTTATATTATTATAGATTTTATAGGGCAAACCTGAAAGCATACACTTTAGAATAAAAAAAAATGTGTTTAAAGTCTATAAATGACGAACTTTTGATGTAGCAAACGAGTTATCGTGAATATTGTTCAACATTTTCGTGAAAACAGAAACATATAATTAGAAATTATTGATGGGACCAACCTTCTTCCGAGTTCCGTTCATATAGGAAGGAGGTAGTTCAACATAATGGGACCACATTGAAAGTATATTCTATCAGATTTTTTTTTCAAATAGATTTACAAATGATAAGGGACGGGAACAAGCATTGAAAATACAACCGTATTGAGCAACTCATTTGTTGGAGGTGGTTAAGAATCGTAATATAGGTCAAAAAGGTAATTTCTTACAGCAAAAAAATGTTAATGTAAATCGTCAGTTTTATTACACGCCTATAAATAAAATGTCTAGGCTTCAAGAAGCTGAACTAAACGTAACAAAAATCACGCAAGTTCACTTCTATTATACAGGTTATTAGTACTAACTATTTGGGTCATTGTAATTAAACTTTAAGCCAACACGCAAAACCGCTCATGCCCACAATAAATTTATGTCGCGACACAAAGTCTTACAACAGTGATTTTTTTAAAGGTAGCGTAAAAACGTAGCTTGCGTTTCACCACTATCTCATCTGATGTTAAGTGATGACGTGGTCTAAGACTTTCTCACAACCAATCAAGCGATTGCCAGACACCGATTATAAACCAACTTCAAAAAGTTCTCAATTCGTCGGAATCTTTTTTATTCATCATAGGACGTCCACTGCTGGATACACGCCTCCCCCATTGATTTCCACAAGGATTTTTTATTTATGTTCAACGATTGTTCAAAGACGCGTGGACTGATTTGGATTTCTTCTCAGGTGTTTCTCAGGTTCTCAGTTTTTATGATAGCAAGAAAAATCTTTGACAATACAGGTGGATAAAGTCGGTTCTTCCATTTTTGTCAATAAATAACTTTTATCACTAAACATGGCTGTGTTGTTCCATTCAAACTATCTAAATTGTGCACTATAAGTTCATAAGACTGTTCTTATACATTTATGACATAGGCGAAACTTATATTACACTTTTCTTGATGTGCTATTCATCAAGAAAAGTGAATATTATTACTAACTTGCAGGTATTTAACGTTAAATAATTTTGATGCCGAATAAAACTACTCGCAACGTAGTAAATCTGTTCTTATATTGGAATCGCATTGTTAAAGTTTTTACAATTTAAGCATGCATAGATTAGAAGATTTTGGATATTAAATTAATTTATATGAAAATTTTGTATGTGTAAACTCTAAGGCTTTCACGGCCGGCGTTGCATGTTTTTTTTTTTTTTTTTTAAATTTATTTAGGTATCTTCAGACAGTACATAACAAAAATTTACAATTTAATGCGAAAAATATAAGTATAGGTAGTTGATGTACCAACAGCGAAGACCACAGATTAATGCATGTTGTATGTGTTGCTTCGCGGCGTCTTCTCTGATACTGCAGTATCAGAGAAGACGCCGCGAAGGAGAGTTCTGCGCTCTTGTTGCCGCTCGGACCTGAACCACTGAAGATGTCGACCGCAGTGATCGACGAAACGTCTGGAACACAAGTTTCACTTAGACCACGGCCAAACAGCCCGGAAGCAATACATACAACAAATTTTGTATGTTGTTTGCAAATGTTTTTTTTTATATACCGTATAGATCTAGCGTTTGACCACTATCTCACTTGATGGTCAGTGATGATGTGGTCACGCTAGACCTAGAATACTCATATAACGTGATATATTTAATTGAAATAACTTAAAACACCTCCGCCTATTTTAAATATATTTGCTAATTATTAATATAAAAAACCATAGCCTGCTTAAGGCCAACCTGATTGCTTTAAACTTTAATTACCATTTATTGATTTTATGACCGAGAAACATAAAATTGGAGTCATTTATACAATCTGAATAATTAATGTCCAAAACAGAACATTGACATCGGTACAACACGTGAAGGCCTCGACGCTGTCGAATTTAGTTTGCGAGATAACAGAAAGTTTGATTACATGAGGGGCCTTTTAAACTTACCTAATAGACCTAGAAAATAGCTTATACTATTAAAACGAGCAAGTGTTATATAATTATGACACAGCCATTTCACAATAAAAAAAATGTTTCTAATTCTATTCTTCTGTGTTCTAATTTTAAGAAGAACGGTTCTTCTTCCGTTAACTCCTGCTAATTGCTGTTAAAATGCTAACGCCCCATGACTTGGACGGTAGTTTGCATCGTGTAAACTTTCCACAACAGAACGCCAGTGGCAGCAGCGGTAGACTTGACTAAAACATCCAAGTATTAAAACAGTGAAATTTATTTTTTGATATCAGCCAGCATTACAGATTAGTCAACAGAGGTTTGTCATTCGCCTGAACTTACACCATAGAGGGTTTTCCGAGTGTTGCCAGTAGGAGTAAAGTTACCGAGAAAATTAGGGAAAATACATAGAAAACCTTACAATCGCAATATAACTTGTAAGGCAGTTAGCATAAACATTAAGTTATTAAGATAGGTTCTACAGTATGAACTCCCAGGTCGGCGCCTAAGACTACTTTATTTATTTATGAGTCATGCGGAGCGTGGGTGATTTTAATTTCCTACTTGCAGTAATCGGGGTTGCAATCGCCATTTTGATAATTTTCAGGTTTATTATAATTACTTGGTAGGTTGTAGATGATGTTATTTATGTAACTGTTTCTGGATTGTATATGGTTATAAAATTATTGTGTTGCGGTAAGGAGTCTTGATATAGATACGAGTACTACATTTCCCAGTGCCACATAGCGCTGATCTGACTTAACATTGACGATGTTGACGACGATTTGACGGTCGTCGCGGTTCAGTGATCAGCGACACTGACTTTGGAACCGCGGCCCCGGGTTCGAATCCCGGCCGAGGAAAACATTTCTGTGATGAGCAAAGAGGTTTGTTCTCGGGTCTTGGATGTTTGTGTATTGTGATTGTCTGTGTCTATGTATGTCTGTGTATGTGTCCTCCCGCGACACAGGGAATCCTAGTGCGGGGGTATGAGTGTGTGAAAAAAAAACATAAACGAGATATATACGAGAGGAAGGACGAAGAAAGCATAGATGGATTGTGTGAAGAATAATATGTTTCTGAAAGGTGAGATGATTACACTGAATATACTGAGACGACTAATGATAGAAGAGAATTGAAGATGAAAACATGTGTTGTCGACCCCACCTAGTGTGGAATAAGGACAAGGAGAAGAAGACTTGCCGTTCTGATTTGAATTGGCCTATGTTTAACTTATTAACTATAAGTTAATTAACGTGTTTGAATCTCTAGCTAATAAAATCTAATCTAATGTTGTACATACACATTTTTTTCAAATGTTTATCCACAATCTTCCGATTACTAATTGTCATGGGATTAATTGCTGTATTGAGTCAAGTTTCGTAACAGTGCCGATAGTACATTGAAGACAAGGGAAAATCACGAAATGAATTGTCTGCGATAAACACGAGCTTAAGTATGACGTCAGTTCGCCATTTCAGTCTCATTCTGTCACTTATATAATAGTCATTAGGATCTATTTTGACTTATCACATAAATAACGTATCAATCGTATTATGTGCTATTTAGTAGAGTTCATCATCAATCATTGTTTTGTAATCTTATGATCCGGTTCCATTTTATTAGTTCCTATTATGTTTCGGTTATTTTAATAGTTTTATTATAAATGGTCATGGCAAATTTATGATTATTGTATTCAGAGATCAAAAGAGCCGTTTACACTTCACATTCGCAAGCCATAAACAACTTTTTTACTCCGTATTACGTCGTAGTTTCGCTCGCAAGGCCTACAATATTATTATTAAATTTTTATGAAAAAATTTATTAAATTGAAATTTTCTCAACTAAACAACACATAACTAATATAATTTATTTGATTCCAAAAAAGAGGAGGTCATCATTTGTGTTGTGTTATTGTTTCTGCAGATCTCCGACACTTTGGAGCGATTCATAAAATTATCCGAAAAAGCTATGCTTTCAAATCATAAAAACTTCAAGGAATTGATTTATTACCTTTTTACATTTCCAAGAAATTGTTGAAAATATTTTATAGTTTTAAAGAGCTTAGTGCTCAGCTCCCGTTTCAGAACACTTCGATATCTGATTCTATCAATTTGTCTAAATCTGTTCTATTACATACTTTGTATTGAACTATTAACTTTTGTTACGCTTGGACAAACAAATAAAGAGTTTTATGTCGATCTATCAATCTATTTAAAACATTATTTTGACAGTTTCGTTGAAGCTTGTGCACATTAAAAAGTTTCTCAATTTAAAATGTACGATTAATATCGATTTGAATCGATTTGTAATGATTGTTTGTATTGATCATTTACGATAATTTTCAAATCACGAATGAATAGGTACCAAGTTTTACGTGCTACATCCTATTCAACGTCATCACGACAGTTGTCAAACGCAAGAAGCTTATAATAAGTAAAACATTAATAATAAGATGAAGAAAATTTTGAAACTGATTCAAGTGTGGAGGTGCTACGGCCAATTATGATGGCTCTACAATGCCAGCTATTTTAATACCATACCTATATATGTGAACAATTCAAGCGCTCAAAATTACATTAAATTTCCATATTACAACGTGCAATATTATTTATAACAATTTATTTACACACAATCAAATGCTAATTTTACGACAGCTTATATGCCAGAAAGTAATATATCACACATTTTAGTGCCTATTGCATATATATTTGAAATATATTTTAATCTGACATGTGCCTTAACTTGGACCCTTTATTGGCCCTAAATCTTACCTCAAAGGAAGCGAATAGACACTTGGGTACTTCGCATAGCCGTCAAGTTTTACCGATCAATCAATATGTAGTGTTAACTAAACAATGGGACTAGTCGTTAAAAGTTTTAGCTGTATTCACACGCAAATAGATTCCTACGATGTCGTATTTTTGGAATAGAAATATGTTCTGAGGGAGAATCATGAGTTACCAAATCGTTGGAGAAAAGTAATATTGTTTTTATGACCTCATCAATGAATAACTACGTCACAGCATGACATGAAGTCTCACTTGTAGCTAAGTAAACTTTCAGGTTTTCAGTATCGTTTTAGATGTTATCTTTACAACTTAACTCAAACCTTAGTTGTCAGTTGTTTCTAACAGAATGAGCTGTAATATCAACCGGTATCAAATCAATTTTATTGGCTTCTATTCTTGTTTTCTAGCAAGAAATAAATGCTATAGGTTTAAACCTGACATCACAAATCTATTGGATCTCTAGTTTGAACCTTAAACCATGGATGCTTAACATTAAGAGATTTTATTGTGTATCGCATTAACATCATGCTAGGCAGGACTTCAGTTCAAATATTTGAAGAAAATAATTCGGCTGCTAGTGGGACTTGAACCCACGACTACAGAATACCGTCCTGTCGCTTTGTCCAACTAAGCTATAATAACATCCCCGCAAGATGTTAATAAGGAAGGAAGTAATTTGGCCCTAGTGGTATGGGCTGCTATAGCTTAGTCCCACTAGCAGCCGAATTTTTTCCTTCAAATATTTGAACTGAAGATGCTTAACATATTATGATCCTTGAATGTCCTTATTAGACACAGATGAGACTTATGAATTCGTGACGCAATTGTACGGTTCCTTAATTATTCATCGCATAAATATATTTTAGTTTTAGAAAATGTATTCGTTTTTATAGTGATTTCAAGGGTTTATGTTTAACGCGCCATTTTTAATTGTAAATAGTTGTACGGCGTTTTAGTGCAGCAATGTTTTTAATTAATATACAACGCCTCATTTATAACTAAACATAATATCGATATAATAATCCGTCCATGTAAAACTAAATAGTTGTAAATATTTTATGGCTACTTGCAGATTTTTTTTTTTTAATTTTCATGACACACACTTCAGATATATGTGATACTAAATTAATTATTTACTATGGGTACCTGCATATATCTATAATACATTTTACAGGACCATTGGTATCGCATCGCGTGGCTTTAGTCTAGCTCGTAATCTGAATGCTTATGGAGTTTATAAGACCCGATAACCTTGAAAGAGCAAAAGTGCGCACGTACCCTGATGCTAATTCTTAGTTTATGGTGCAATAGAAATATTTTAACTGCCGTCACCTGAAAAATATTAGAGTAGGTTGGTTCCTTTATCTGAGTGGAAAATAGTTACTTTTAAAAAATATTATATATATGTGTCAAACTCACGAGAATTTCCAATTTACAAAAATTACATTTACAGTTTGTGACTAACACCTTTACAATGTTTTTGTTCAAAGTTTAAAATCTATATAGTTTTAGTTGAATCAAATATTATGTCTTAAAACGGCATTATCTCTTCTATCCTTCCTTCTCTCCTACCTCTTCTCCTATCTATATTCTTTTAGACACATAGCATTACTTTAAATGTAAAAAAAACGTATTATATTTTTTTGTTGTTAACGATCAGTTGTTAATGAGCAGAATCATTTTAAAGATGCCCAATTGGCTCTGTTCTTTACCTTATCTATCTCGGCCCGACCAAAGAGCCAAGCTTTAATCTCCAGAACTGAATTAGCATAGTTTAGCAATTAGTGGATGCATTCTTTCGTTTCCACATCTTGATATCGGTTTCTTAAACAAAGTACACGTACAATTATTAAGGGAACAATTTACATTTTACAAGATGGATGTTAATTATACACACTAGTCATTCATTTAGAAATATATTTAAAAGTAGTTGTTAGTAGTCACAGTTTTAACAGAATGTAGATTGTATTAGAAAATTATTTATTATTACACCTTAGTATTTTACACCCTAGTATTTTAGGTATTATTAATGTCATATTTATTTAATTGTATGATATTCAGCATATGTATACGTTTATTATATAAATTTAAGATCTTTTACAAATTTATAAACAATGGCATCCAAAGCTGAATTAGCATGTGTTTACTCTGCTCTCATCTTAGTTGATGATGATGTAGCCGTCACTGGTGAGAAGATCTCTACCATCCTCAAGGCCGCAAATGTGGACGTAGAGCCCTACTGGCCGGGTCTCTTTGCGAAAGCGTTAGAAGGCGTGAACGTCCGTGACCTCATCACGAACATCGGTTCCGGTGTTGGTGCGGCGCCAGCCGCTGGTAGAGCACCAGCTGCTGCTGCCTCGGCTGCGCCCGCTGAAGCTGCTAAAGAGGAAAAGAAAGAGGAAGAACCTGAAGAATCTGATGATGACATGGGTTTCGGTCTCTTCGACTAAAAAGCTTTATGTTAAAGCTTAAGTATTCCATAATAAGTATTCCATCTTGTTGCACATCACATCCACAATGTTCAATCTATCCTGTCCATCCAAAGGTTGTCTGTAAGAGATTGCTTTAGCGATAAGACCGCCGATTGTATAACCATAAGCTACAATTAGTATAAAATACACTTTTGATGTACATTTTATGATTTGCAATAAAGAGTTAATCTATCTATCTACACCTTAAATAAAAAACATAACTTATTTGCGTGACAATGGGCGGCCTCATCATCAAAAGTAATCTGTAGAAGGCAACCTTTGCATGGAGAGCATCTAACATAAATGATTACAATTTAATATATTGTACATTACGTTGAAATAATTGACTTCATTATGTACTGTGGATATAAAGTGAATTATAAAATATGATTGTAAGAATTAAAAGTACATTACAAAATGAAATTCAAACTAAATTATTAGTTTTAGAACTAAAATATATATCACAATAATGGATTAACGATTAAAAATTATACATAACCTAGTCTAGGTACAATATTCAAATTATTGCTAAATAGGACTTGTTAACATTTTTGATTGGAAATTCTCGTGAGTTTGACACATTATTATACTGATGCATTTTTCGGCTTTACTCACGTTTATAGTCGAAGTTTCGGCCTACCTAGGTTTCGGGCATGTCCGACGCCCATCTTCAGGTAAGTTTACGATGCCAGATCGCGGCGACCACTTGTTTAATTTGTAATTTTTGCAATCAATTTTTCAATTCTTATTAAAATTAAGTGGAATGCTTTCATTCATATTCTTCGTTATACGACATCTAAATATTTTAATTATTTTATATATATATTTTTATAATATTTTATTTTATTATTTTATTTATTAATTAATAATTAAAGTGATTCATTTACCGCTACCTACTACTACTACTACCTAATTACTTACCTACTACCTAATTAATAATTAAAGTGATTCAATGACTTCCAAGTAATCTTAACAAATATTAATTATGTTAATGCTGCTAGCATTCTGGGCAGGTTACCAAATGGTAGCGGGTTAGAGCTTTTGAGTTATCTATCTATATGCTGGCAATGGCTAATGGATTGCTCGATTGTTTTTGTAGTAGCTGTAGTATTGTAATTAGTTATTCGATTTTAATATGTTAATTTGCTAACATATAAACTGATTACAATTTTTCATTTTATTATTATCCTAGTTATAATGAAAACCCATTTTACTATATACATATATTTTGTAATAAACAAAGTAAAATGTGTAGTGGTGGTACCGGCCTAGAATAGTACTCCCCCATCTCTTCCCGAGGGTGCCGTAAGAGTCACCTAAGGGATCACGTACCAGAAGGTGGGCAGCAGCGCCTTCTGACGATCAGAAATCATACTACGCTCGCCAACCCGCCTGCTAAGCGTGGCAAGTATTGCCAAATCCCCCCTATATGAGGGATGCATATGTCCAGCAGTGGACGTTCTATGGCTGAGGTGATGATGATAGTAAAATGGGTATTCATTATAACATTAGGTACACCGGATACGATACAATTTACGGACGGGTTTAATTTATATATTTTAAATGTGGCTCGGTGTGGCCACAGTATTGACGTCATAAAGCGAAGCTCGCGTCTCCACAGGAGGGCGGCTCGTCACACGTTTTTATGGCCTCTATTACACTTTGATAGTAAACGATACCCTTTCTGTAGACAGCATAAAGGGACGACCCTCTACCTATCTAACAAAAATAACCCTTAAAATAATCGTTATAAAACTCACAACCTAAAATCAATTACGAAATTGTATCGGCCTGTTATGGAACCTTAAAGTGTTCAGGTATTCTGATTAAATTTCGACGTTCCTAGCCGTAAATTAACAGTTTCATTCTTATTTCTTTCTAAAAGCTCAACGATTTTTAAATTCGTTTCGTAACCATTTATCGGTTGTTAGACATTCTTGATGTTTAATGCTTATTTTGGTAGATAAATTACATGTATTCTTTTAACTTACTGATTAGTTAAACGGTGCATACGTGTGTTGATCAAAGGAGCTAGAGAAATATTTTTAGTGAAAATCTTTTCTTGACCGTGAGCCAACATCTTTAGCCCTTCGGAGCACGACGCTCAGTTGAAAACGCCCTCAACTCCAACAAAGCCCACTCGTGGGCTCATTGCCCAATAAAGTCAACGTAATCGATATACTTTTCTCTGATTGTCTGTAATATTTGTGTCCATATCAGCCCACCTTTTATTCCGGGTATCACTTTCCATATTACAAAAACGGCAACTAAATTACTAATATATTACAATAAGCTTTTTACGGACGCTTGCATTACTAAAACTCGCGTATAGCATGCACGTACAGAAATTTTGTTATTGGCGTACTATAAATATAAATAAGGCAAAATATTCATGCACGTTTTATGATTTCAGCTATTGATTATTGTAAAAAATGAAGTGAAATCAAGTTTTCGATGTGAAATCTGTAGATGTTGCTAATCGATAAAGATCTAGAAGCAATGACTAGAACTGATTAAGCCGGCTGTCATATTTGAATTCTCATTATTTGACTAGTTGATTTATATTATTACGTATTTTCAATAATTTATTTGTAATTGAATTGTGAAATAACTTGAATAAATTTCATAATATTATCTAAAATATATTTAAAAAAAATTGTCAATAACATCATTGACTAATAGTTTCCAAACAAACTTATAACCTATAGGTAACTTTGATCGTAGTTATGAGTTGCTTAAAATATGTAGAGAAATCAGGAGTTACGCACAACCTTGCTTGCGAGGGAAAGCTCAAACGGAAGTATTGTGTTTTGAGTATATTTCATATCGATACAATGGCAATCGATTTAAATTTACGCTGCGAAGAGCATTATCGCCTTTAAAGGGGAATTCATTCGATTATGACAACCGCAAGCGTTGATAGAGTAATTTATAACTTAATAGGCGCAGTAGCTAAACTACGAAACTATCTTTTATTATATAGTTAAATAAACACAGGCTAAGTATTTGTAATAGTTATCAGTAATCAGAGTAAATAGAGTCAAAGAACCTAAGAGCCCAACTTAACTGGCTTAAGAACTAATTATATATCAGTTCTAATTTTGAAAGTAATTATATAATAGAAAGTTGAAATCTAAGGGTATAGAGTACCATTCTATTGCTTTGTGAAATAAGCTACATAAATGACAAATTATCCCACTAAAATTATGAAGAAGAATGTTTGCATGTGTGTAAGTGTGTATGTTTGATATTTTTTGGTATAACCACTGACGGTGGTCTTTTTTAAGGATAGTTCTCGTTGAAAAAGACCACCGAATGTGGTTGAAACTATAGTCGGAACCCTCTGACTTATTACGTGAGTAATTCCCGTGTGTTATACATTCATAATGTGTGTTACTCCTTCACGCATATAGGCTACTTTTATCCCGGAAAAAGTATAGCTGTTTTGGGATACTTGAGGTAGCGAGAAAACCCTAATCTACGCGGGTGAAACCGCGGGACGCTACTAGTACAACATAAAGACGACACAACGTGTGTCACTGCAATGTTCTTCGAGCGAAGAATTTTGTTTTCACGAGTTTTCCCGTCAGCGAACAACACAATTTTTTTTAACGTTTGCCGCTTTGTGATAAAACATTTTTTTGTAGTTAGTCAAAATGAATTCCACCATTTCGCACGCGTCGTACTGGCTGAAAGACTGAAAAGGTTAAGATAATCTTAAGAGCTCCTGTCAGTTCAGAGGGTAACGTTTCGACATGCATTAGCTCCAAATTGTGCCCACGCAGATCGTGACGGTTATCACATTTTTACCGTTCTACCTGAAAAATCCGGTAAAATATTTCGTAAGAACGAAATATTTTAGACGCTAAACGTAAGCTGACGCTCGATTGGTATTGAACAATATCAATAGTAATAATGCATTAAAAGAAATTTTATTTATCTATATGTTGCTGTCATGATAGTATGAAGGGGATTTTATATAATATTATTTTTTTCTTTTTTGAAATTATATAATGGCGCTATAATAAACTTAAAAAGCAAAATACAATGTAAAGAGGTTCATCTAAACCTTTACAGCAGTCTCTGATTTAGCATAATATATATACACTTATTAGATGTAATTAATTGCGCAGAACAAGTGCCGTGATGGTACCGGCCTAGAATAGTACTTCCCATCTCTTCCCGCGGGTGCCGTAAGAGTCGGCTAAGGGATCTCTTACCAGTAGGTGGGCAGCAGCGCCTTCTGAGGATGAGAAATCATACTGCGCTCGCCAATCCGGCTGACAAGCGTGGCGAATATTGGCAAATTCCCCCTATGTGGGGGAGGTTATGTCCAGCAGTGAACTTCCTATGGCTGAGAAGAAGATAGATAGATTTGCGCATAACAAATTAAGCTGTTTTTTTGTTTATCAAATCTCTTAAGTACTCTTTCAATGAATTCAAGAAATTTATTTTTTAGCCATAGCCGTACAATAAATATAATGATTACACACCACAAACTTTCATAATACACATCTTCAACAGCTGCTATCCAAATATGGAGATAGAGACATTAAACCTTTATTCTGAAACCTTTTAGGGCACGAATAAAAGCTTTTCACTTGGCATGACGCTTGTTAATTTTAATACCGCGCATTACTTCATTTCATTCATAAAATAATCAAAAAGCGATGATAGCTCAGCGGGCGGAGCGTCGCCTGTCAAACTGACGGACATTGGTTCGATCCCAAAGAACAGATTAAGCTTCCGGTTAAGGTAACACCGTTATCTAATTCCCAGCATAGTGGTAAGGTACTTTCGTATAACCGCCTGGCTAGCTACCACCCTCAAGTTTGAAAAACTGTCAGCAAACACATAGTGTGTTCAGGCAGCAGTCCTTGAGAGCCAGTGAGCATTCCAGATCGTGATAACATCTTCGACCACATCATCACTGACTATCAAGTGAGATAATGGTCAAACGAACAATCAAACAAAAACAAAAAAAAAAACAGACAAGACATACGACGCTAGAGGATGCCACACATATGATGCAATACGAAAAACCATAAAGAGCAAAAGTAAAAGTCACCCGTTAACCTACCCGCAAAGGTAAACCCAATCTCTCATGTTATGGCATGTTCACACGTGGGCGGGTTATGTTCACCGGGTTGCAGCGAACTAGATATATTCGGTTCCCGGGTTATAACTCAGGCCAAAACGTGACCGATGATCACGCCTACGCGCAGTATTATCCACGAATTGCGTTATCTGAAGGATATGGTAGCTTCACGTGTTGGGGAGTTCAAGATCCATGTTAGGAATTAACGCCCGTCTACACTTTGTTTATATATATATTATTTATCAACATTCACACAAGGTCTTCAGGTCCCAAACTAGGCAGAGCCTGTACTATGGTAACCTAATGACTGATATACACATAAACACCCAGACACAGGTCAAACAGACATGTTCATATACACAAATGTTTGACCTGTCCGTGAATTGAACCCGGGACCAGCGGCTCACAAGGCAGAGTGCTACCAACTGCGCCAACTGGCCAGTCTATACTGTGGTATAGATGATATGGCGGGATGAATTCAGTACGTATTAAAAATGTTGTGGAACAGTCTTTAAAATGAGGTATACCTCATCTCTATTCATCATCTTTGAATTAAATCACTTATTCTAGTACTGAATATCGAATATCAAACCCCAGAGCACGTTTCTATATACGGAAATGGGAACCAAAATGCCGTGAAAAAATAGAACTTTTTTTCTTAAAAACAAAGACTTAATTTTATAATCGACAATTTTATCATTCATCAAATTATTTTAATATCCTATATTGTTAGAACTTATCAATCATACTAGCCGTGGTGGTACTGGCTTAGAATTGTAACCCCCATATCTTTCCGTGGGTGCCGTAAGAGGCGGCTAAGGGATAAACAACCAGAAGGTGGACAGCAGCACCTTCAGTGTTTAACGATATCAAACTACGCTCGCCAACCCTCCTACCAAGCATGGTGAGGACTGAGTGAGTATTGGAAAAACCCCTTATGGAAGAGGCATGTGCCTAGCAGTGAACGTCTATGGCTGACATGATGATGATGATGATGATGAATCATACGCAATCCTTTTTTCAATATTGTTTCGAAATTTGCATTGTTTTATAGTATCGTAAAAAACTAAATATATACATATTACGAGCACTTTAGAGCCACATGAAGCTTAAAAACAATAAAAAGATTTGTATATTTGTCTTGTCTGTAACTTTAGTTATATTTTTTCACGGCATTTTGGTTACAATTTCCGTATATAGAAACGTAAAACATACTCTGGGGTTTGGTATCCGATATTCTATAGATCAAAGATGATGAATAGAGATGAGGTATATATACCTCATTTTAAAGACTGTTCCACAAAATTTTTAATATGTACTGAATTCATCTAGCCCTCCATAACTGCGTAATGTTATGGCAGATATAACCGTTGGCATTTACACAATGGAAAAATATTATAGTTAGTGATGATGAATGCGTTTCTCGCATTCATACAAACATCCCGCACACACAATCAGAATACACAAACATCCAAGACCCGAGAACAACAAACTATGCGTGAATAGGTTCCTTCTAAGTTTGCGTGCTCTACCTTAGACCGCGTCGTCGCTTAACATCAGATGAGACAGTGGTCAAATGAAAACTTATAATCATTAAAAAAAAATACTCATCACAGAAATGTTTGCCCCAGTCGGGATTCGATACCCGGGCTCGCGGTTCTAAATTCTGTGTCACTGATCGCTGATCCACGAAGACCGTCACCAAGATACCTTTACATACTTTTTAATTTCATTTTTAAGGACAGTTCCGCATCGCTTACCCGTTATAATCTTGTTAAAGCTTCACACAAAATTAAGGCTAGTCTACAAGTCTCAACTGACAATAGAAAGGCAAAACAGAAAGGTTGAATTCTAGTTTAACGTAAGGCATAAACTGGTTTGTGTCCCATTTAATCTGTTATAACAACATTTCACGAGGTTATCTTTATATTATATAGTTTTTAATCTGAGGTTTCAATTGTTTATAATTAAACGGTTTTATTCTTCTTAACGCAAAATAATATAATAACATGTAATTAACGTAGGTACACACAAATTTGTATAATTATGCAAATTGTCCAAACACGGCATTAACACAAGCCTTCACTTTTATCATGCAGGCGGGCGTGTGATTTTATACTTTATATTAATCGTAATTATTATCATGATCAATTTATTTCATCGATTTTTACCCATCCCTATTCTTTCATTTTGATAACAGTTTCAGAAGAAATATATTCTTTACTGGTCCATATATACAAATGAACTGTGTGTACGTGTGTCAAGAACTTATGTGATGCTTTCTAAGAACCAATTTGCTTACGATGTTCAAAAGAGTGATTCAAACAAGCTTTACTTTTTGTATTGAAGATAATTGAAAGTATATTTTGTACATTTGCCTCTTTAGTTATATTAACTGAAAAATAACAAAGAAATATCGATCGAATATGAAAAGTGTTTTGAGTTTCGGGGTATAATTTGTAGTATTGAATTGTGAAGACTTTTACTCGCTTGTATAAAAATAATGGGCCCGAGTTTCTTGCCGCTACTGTTTGCTATAGCAGCTCAGGTCAGAATATTGCTGACCTAAGGGCAAATCCCAACCAAATTCAGGAAGCGATGTCAGCGATATATTTCCCTATAAATACTTAATATTTAATTCAACGGTCCTGGCACTTTTTTTTCTTTCCTCAGCCATGTGCGTCCACTGCTGGACGTATGCCTCCCCCATATAGGGGGGATTTGCCAATACTCGCCACGCTTGGCACGCGGGTTGGCGAGCGCAGTATGATTTCCGATCCTCAGAAGGCGCTGCTGCCCACCTCCTGGTACGTTATCCCTTAGCCGACTCTTACGGCACCCACGGGAAGAGATGGGGGAGTACTATTCTAGGCCGGTACCACCACGGCCAATACGGTCCTGGCACATATATTTAAAAATATTTGAATTAAAGCTTTCTGTAGAAACATTTTGTTTGCCGTGGCCTAAAGGTGATAGTTGTTAACATCCCACGACCATTGGTCTCTTCCTTAACGATACAGAGTTCAAACCGTGATACACCTTTACGGCTTTAGTAAGCACACTACATAAGCCGTTATGGGTCATTGTTTTATATATTTAGGTTAATGTAAAATAGCAGCCCGGAGAATACACTTATACGTACATACATACAACGCGCGGTAAATATTGCACATCGGCAATCATTGCATTTCAGAATTTATCAGAATTTGAATTCAGAACTAAGTACTTTATTGTTGCTTATACTATGGGAACTGTGTATTATTTTAAAATGTATTATTATGAAATGTGTTTACTTCTGAAATAAATAATTTAAAAATATAAAATCTCTGTGGATGCGAACAAATATAATTGTTGGTTGTCTCTTTCTAAAGGTCAATGTGCAATATTTTTTATTCAAGGCCGTCGATACCTGTACATAGCAAGGTATTGCCTATTTCAAACTTAAAAATGATTTTTACATCGAGAATGTAAATGCTATCTTAACTGATATTCGAAGAGTCTAAATTATAATCTGGCCTTGAATAACCTTGAATATTTACTTGCTTGGGAAGAAGGACATCTGCTTGAACAAACTGTGTGTTTGGTGACAGATTTTCAAATGTGAGCATGGTAACTAACAAGACTGGTATTGGAAAGTACCACCATGCTGTGAGTTTAAAAACGGAGTTATCTTCATCGGTAGGTAACCGTTGGTGGGGATCGAACCAGCGTCCGGCAGGTTAACAGCTTATGCTCCAACCGGTAGGCTATCATCGGTTTAAAACTATTAAAATAAATAAAAGGAAAAACCACTGTTGGTCTGTTAACAGCGTGGATTATGCCCAATATTCACTGGATTCCTTTGTCCTATCAGTGTGAGCTTAGCGGGTCACTTATGATAGTATAAACTCTTTCCTACGCCGATTATAATTTGCGTTATAGTTATATTTACGTACACAGCCCTACCGTGATCTAATTTTACACTAATCGCGATGAAATTGCAGCGACCCCGCCTCATATGCACTGCCGGGGTCGTACAACTACAATATGGCCAGATAGCTAAAGGTCGGTCGAAAGGCCAGTTCCTGAGGCTTAGGGCAGTACTTTCTACTAACTGGTGCAGTGTGACCGTTTTGAAAGGTCATACGTCAAAAATTTTCTTGTTACATCAGTAAGGTCACTTTTGCTAGGAAGTTGAGGACAAAGGCTGGCGGGAATCAGATCAAATGAATGTTTGGATCTTGACAAAAAAATTACAACAAATTTTACCAAGGAAATAACATTTGCCATTCCGACTTCAACACTCAAACGTGTGAAATAAATTGTTGAAGTCGGTACCATGACAGTACAGAAGTAACTGATATCAAAATATTGTGCGCATGGTACCGACATCGAAAAGTTATTTCACACTTTTGAATGTTGAAGTCGGTTCCATTTTTGGTAAAAAAATATATGCACCCTTTTCAATGACCTTTGCTACTCACGGGATCAATTATCATTGTATGAACACCGATTTCTTCACCGTCAGTTAGGAAGTCGCCCAAGTAGAGGTAACACTTTTCAGTTATTCGAGTGTAGATAACTACAAAACTGGTGAACCGATTTTAATGAAATTTAAATGGGGCTACACGGGAAGCTGCTTTCAAATTAAAATTGAATTATCAAAATCGGTTCACCCAGTCGAATGTTCTGAGGAATCAAATTGAGAACCTCCGCCTTTTTTTAAAGTCAATTAAAAATACAATTACCCAAAGTCTCAAAATTTAACATTCGCAGACGTGCACTACAAAACTATCACACATAATTTTATCCTACGAAAATACAAACGAGAGTATAGTTATTTATCTCTCTATCTCTGTATTATCTTATCTTTCTACTGTGCATTCATTTTGAGGGACTCGGCCTTTCTTATTACATGAGAGATTTCTTGGAAATAGAATTAGTGTTGGCCGAGACAGCAGGTTTTCATTGTACCCGCATATCAATGACATAAAACCAGTCGTGTGACGAACTCGATGCTTTTAGAGGAAATTTGATTCAACGATTGATAAGGTGTTCGTTAAAAATGGAAGCCTTCAATTGGCCACAAGCCTTATGATACTGAGCCATCTTCATGGTGTTTGATTGACTTGTATTTATTTTATACTAGCTGCGCCCCGCGGTTTCACCCGCGTGGACCACGGTTTTCCCGATACCTCAATTATTCCATGGGAACTAACCTTTTTTACAGACAAAAAGTAAGCTTTGTCTGGAATAATCCAGAGTACAAGCTTTCTTCATTTAAAATTCTTATGAAATACCGTTCAGAAGTTTCGGCGTGACGGAGTAACAAACACTCAAACGACACACATACATTTATTAACCTATATAATAGCCTGTGTAACTTTAGTGTGACGCTGTTTTTAGACAGACTAGAACTCACATTCGCCAGGGTTGTCATATCTACACTTTCAAGTATCATTGATCAGGAATGTGAGCAACGAAGCATAAATTATATTCAAGCTATGTACCTATAGCATGTCATATAACGGGAGATCCCTTCTCACTGTTGGTGTGTTGTTGCACTGGCGAGCATATTGATGGTTGCAACGTCAAGTATGACTGATTGGCCAAAGCAATGAGCATACGATACTTAAATTGCGTAACTATTACTTAATAGACGCTCGTTGTAAAGGTACTAAATTGATTTTATTTCATCAATCATTCGGTAGTAAAACTTACCGATTTACTGCGCGAGTTTGACAACGTTTCATTTGGCAATTCTTGAGCAAACATTTTTTTATTACCACCGTGTAATCTTTAATTGACAATGTCTTGAATGTCCAAATAAATCAAGGCATATTTGCATAGCACGCAAAAACGGACAGTAGTAAAAACGAGCGTTTTTGCTACTTTATAGACAGCAATCAATTTGACGAATGAAATTCTGTGTATAGAGATAAATATCTCGAGAAGTTAGTACCTTGTGTCAATAAAACATTTGTAATCTTCTTAGACATTTTACAAAAAAGTTTAGATATGTTTGTTTTGAAACAGCGGTAGTACGGCGGTAGTGATTTTAAAGTTTTTACTCAAAGCAGCGTGAGACGGGTAATTTGAACAAGTTATCCTCATATTTCCCGCGCCGTTGTCCATACCCGGAACAAAGTTATTCGATATAAAAGAAATCCATTGAAAAGTCGATGAGAACGCTCGGAGTGCAATTTAACGGACTCCAGATGAGCATTATTGTCGATGAGAAAAGCCGGGAGTCCACTACCCACGATGTGCAAATAAGGCAATGTTATACTGTGGAAAAATTATACTTTATTTTTAATTTCTTTCGTAATATATATTATTTATAATTGGAAATTCTCGTGAGTTTGACACATTATTATATATATATATGTAGCGACTATAAATCTGAGTAAAGCCGGATAATATATATAATATCATTATATATATATTATATCAGTGAGCATTGTTTTTATCGAGCTGGATAGTATAAAAGATTATGAAAGCTTACAGAGCTTATCGATACCAAGAATTCTATATATTTTAAAGTTTATTGTTATCTAATGACCACTACAACTAAATAAATTTGATCCAAAGCAAAACGTTGCGAACATATTGTGTCAAAACGCATATTATGCTTAGTACCGAATTTAAGAGTCATCTCACATGCGGTTACATTTAAATGCTAAGTAAAGACCGTAAGTCTACTGCTAAGTAAAGACTGTAAGTCTAATGCTAAGTAAAGACCGTATATGCATTTTGGGACCGCAGATTATATAAGAGCTACTTATCAAACTTAATTATATTTGTTGTTCTAGCTGTAGCCTTGAATCGCACGCCTGAAGGATGAAGGTATTTCACGAATATTATACGTACTTATGTCCAAGTCATGACGGGAGGCATATGCCCAACAGTTTTTATGTAAAATAATAAACTGATAACGTAATAACTATTTTGAAGGTACGTCATTCCGTAATTATGTTTCTTTGCACTAATATTATCACTGGAAGTTTTTTAATGCGATTTTTTTATGTTTGTTTCTTTTTCATTCTGTAACGGCTCAAAGGTGTTAACCTAAATTTGGAATGCAGATGGCTTTTAGACCTACGTTACTTTTAGACCTGTATTTTTTCAATTAAATTTATTATTTCAGAAATTTTTTTTTTTTTATCTTTTTTCTGAGCATTTTTTCGTAGTTCCTAAAGGTGGTGTGTGTGTATGACTAAAATCTTATTATTACTAATCCGTTATACTTTTTAAGACTCATTGTGCCTGCCTCTTAAGTTAAAGCGGCTTTGCGACAGCACTGCGAGCTCATGATAGCCGGGTATTGCGTTGTGCCTCCATAAATGGTCTTCAGTTTTATTTTTGTTACATTGTGCTTCCCTGAGGTCTGCGTGTCCACTTTCTAACCATTACATGTACATATTCTTCAAGTAATTACGTCATTACACGGTAACAGAGGAATTAAACATACAGAGCTAGTTGTTAATGGTAATATTAAATATATCTGTTGATCAAAGCACTAGTACTGCTCATTTGATGAGACGCTTTTCCAAGAATCAGAAGACTGGTTACGTATAGTTACACAGTTTAAGCTTATCGTCAAAACATGCTAGAAATATGCATATGAGTACATTTAACACCTCTACTAGTATTTTAGGCACGCTGCCAACTGGTAGTGGGTTAGAGCATTTGAGTTATCTGTAGGCTGGAAACGGTTAGTGGATTGCTTAAATCGATCAATTCTTTTCAAAAATAAAATTCTTCGAAAATAAATAACTAAACTACTTTGTTCTGTATTGGTTTTTATTTAATTCAATATAATTAGTTATTAGTATTTTATTAAGGTATGGTCAAATATGTCATTTTTTATTTTTAATCAAATTTAAAGTTTTAAATGTGATGTTTAAAATTTGATCCGTGTGTGGTTAAAGAAAGTATTAAAGCTTTGAATTGGTAATGGCCTATTATCCAATTCAAGTACCTTTACAAAAACCTTAAAAGCTACTTACTACTGCTAAATATCTTTTATGTGATGTGATAAAAATATTATCTATTCTCAAACCTATGAGATTATAGTAAATTATTGCTAAACATTTAGATCTTTTGTGACTCCGTCACCTACTGGCTAACAAACTATGATGTTTTAATGCTCAATTAAACATTTTATTTCATACTAATTGCGTTTGATCATATGTTCATAAAACCATTTCTTTTAGTATTTAAGACATCAGCCGTGTTACGACACTTTGGTTTTAACAGAATAAATCCCCTTAAACTTTATACAATTTCAGTTAGTTTGGGTTAACAGAATAAGTATCATTATAGTTTCAAGGCGTTACATTAGTCATGAACACATTTTCTTCACACAATTCAATTACTTTTACAGTATACATAGAAAAAATCGTATAGACATGTATTAGAGTTTCTAGTAATAACAAGTATCAATTCAAATCAGTTCATATTGAGTCTGTCTCAAAAGCGTCACAAATCCTTTTTCTTTCAACTCTTTCAAATCAATCCGACTTACAAAATTAAAAAGTAAAATGAGCAGTGGGACGAGTGCTTCCTATCTAAGCTTTAAGCCTCTGCCATTAACCACAGCTACTGTTTAATCAACTTCCTTATTACTCCACTTTCCTTTTCTAAAGACGACGAGCGCGAAACCTCCACTTTGCTGGCATTTTACTTCATAATTTCCTGTGTTTATCTCAGTTTTCTGTTTAATTACATACATCATTTTATAAGTGTTCAGCACTGAATCGAATTACTTATACTATTACTAGTTGACCTGGCAAACGTAGTTCTGCAATATAAATTATCGAAATTTCAAAGTAACACGACACTTCATTTAAATTACTTGAATTGATATTTGTTCATACGAAAATACTCAAATCACGATAATAATGGAGGTCGGGATATGAGGGTGAAAAATACTCAGACTTACCGAATATGCACAAAATGTTTCATCAAAATAGGTCAAGCCGTTTCGAAGGAATTTGGTTACAAACACGTGTGACACGA
The DNA here is from genome assembly GCA_934044485.1 of Apeira syringaria. Taxonomy (NCBI): domain Eukaryota; kingdom Metazoa; phylum Arthropoda; class Insecta; order Lepidoptera; family Geometridae; genus Apeira; species Apeira syringaria. The sequence continues at coordinate 4,129,664 of OW203661.1, read as the reverse complement.
GTGTTTCAAATATTAGAGATAAACGTTTGAGTTTAAGAAAGACCACCTAAAGGCCACGGATATTACCTAACCGAATAAAAATTTACACCAAAAAGTGGAACCGACTTCATCACTCAAAAGTGTGATATAACATGTTGAAGTCGGTACCATGATAGTTCAAAAGTAACTATTATCAAAATACTGTGCGCAATAAGCTTAAGTTGGTTCCATATTTTTTTTTGTCACCCTTCTCAGTGATCTTTGATACTCACGGGCTCGATTGTTATTCACCCTCAATAAGTCAGATAGACGTAACACATTTCAGTTATTAGAATGTAACTTATAAACCTCTTGGCAAAAGTAAAATTCTTCTTCGTTCTCTCATAAATAAAAAAATAAATAACAAAAACGCTAGAAATTTAAATGGGTGGTCTGTTCCTCGGAACACTATTAAACAAAAGAAAAGAAGAAAAGACAAAATGAGAATCAGTCCACAATGGAGAATAAATCGGTACATACATGAAAAAAAATACATTCAGTCGAACACATAACCTACTCCTTTTTTCAAGTCGGTTAAAAAAACCATTCAAACTGCAGAAGAGCACAAATCATTTTAGTGATGGGAAAACCGTGTTCCATAGCAATTCTCATGCTATTGACACGCATGCAAAATTACAAACCGGATAAACTATTAGACTCAGTTGCTTTAAGCTACCTATTACAGGTCCATCCATTAAATTTTTAACTTTTTTTACACAATTTTATTATATAAGTGGCTATAGGATGTGTTGAAGTGATTTATTTATGTCATTTAGTAACTACTCACTTTTTCTTGTAAGACGTTGCTTTGTAAATAGGACGGTTTTTTATTTGGCGACACGAAGTAGTGCCAATAGTACAAGTGAGTAAAAGGGATTCTACGTAACTAACCGTTGGCCCCAGATAAAAGTCAACAACTTCCTATATACGTCGTGTTAAATGATATATGTATACATATTATAAATATTTTAATAATACTTAAGTTTTATAGTTTCAACCAGTCTACAATAAATTAGTATTAGCACGATGAATCGTATAGGTGTTGATTGGCACATTATAAAAAGCATTATTTATTGTTAACTTTTTTGGCGCTGCTGGTCAAATGATGGTAATCCCTAATCCAAACCATAATCCCTATCAAACATAAATGTAACTTTTATAAAAGCCTTACAATTTGAATATTACATCTCAAATAAGTTCTCGAATGGAGACCACGGACTGGCAAGCGCAGCATAGGACGGCCACCGACCAGGTGGACAGACGACCTGACTAAGATCGCGGGCAAGGGCAAGATGCGGGCCGCTTACAATAGGTCCTTGTGGAAATCAATGGGCGAGGCGTTTGTCCAGCTGTGAACGTCCTATGGCTGAGATGATGATGATGATGATGATGATCTCAAATAAGATAGAGAGGCGATATCACCTCTATATCCGTCCTTCATGAATTTAGGGATATGTGGACTATTCCTAATTTATTTATAAAAATGTTGCCACATTAAGACCTCCTAACTGAATAAGATAATCAGTCAGTACGTTACGACTAATGGGAAACGAGTCTTCCTCACTAAACGCGTTCACGCTCATCCCTCATCACAGAAATGTTTGCCCCAGCCGTGGTTAGAATCTGAGGTCGCGGTTCCAAAGTCAATGAGACTGATCTGCTGATCACTAGCCGCGACGTCAAGATTGCATTTATATATAGCTGCGCCCCGAGGTTTTTCCCGCGTAGTGATGATAAACGGTGATGATGGTGATCATTAAAATAATCTTATGTGTTAATCCAGGGTATAAGCTATCTCTCCGTGAGCGTGGAGAGGTAACAAACATACACATAAACTTTCGCATTTATAATATTAGTAGGATAGGATTAATATCTCGAAAACATGTATTGTGTAGTTCAACATAACTAAGCATCTGATTTGTGTAGCTTACTCCTACACAAATCAAGCACATCGATTAAAAACTACATCTTGCAAAACGTATCGATACAATTGCATAATCAGGATTTGCGTGCATATCTGTGTTACATCTCGATCGAAAGTTGGATCAAGTGGATCCCGCCCACGAGATCAACTCGATCCGAAGGCGTTCTTAATATTTTGTTATAATAAACAGCCAGGGTTAGCAAACCCTCATTATGTTACTGTTATATCAATATATTTTGAAGCGATGATAGCTCTGCGGGGGGAACGTCGACTGTCAAACTGACGGACACCGGTTCGATCCCCAACAACAGCTTGAGCTTCCGGTGAAGGTAATACCGTTATCAAATTCCCAACATGGTCGTAGGGTACTTTCGAGTACCCGCCTGGCTAGCTACTACCCTCAAGTTTGAAAAACTGTCACCAAACATATAGTGTGTTCAGGCAGCAGTCCTTGAGAGCCAGTGAGCATTCTAGGTCTAGCGTGATAACATCTTCGACCACATCGTCACTGACAATCAAGTGAGATACTGGACAAACGCTATCTATAATTCTATACAGTACAAAAAATAAAAAGATATATAAGTAATATACTCAATTCTCAAGCCGCCGTTTTCTTTAAATCTTTGGCTTTTTACTCTTTATGAAGTTCCTAAAATAAACTCGAAATTATTTACGATCAGTTAGTAAATCTGTCATTGCATTTGTAAAGTCTAGCTTTTGACCCAAATCGCACCAAATTATTACAACTTTCGTGTTTGCTTTTGCATCTGGCAGCCCTACTTGATACCGGCTTACAGAAAGCTGCTTGCCTTCACCGTCCGGCCACGCCGCGTTTCCGAACGATCGACGTTCGAAACTCGAATTTGCTTGTTTTCTTTTTGCACACACGCAGTTGTCTGTCAAGGACGCGGAGTGTCCGGCCGAAGCGCGCATTCTTGCATTTTTATTGCTTTTCACATCCTTATTCCAGCCATGTTTTGATTTTATATGGTATTGGGTTTTGTGTGGGTCTGTATATTTTGAATGCTATTTTGGGTCTCTTTCAACCACGCTTGTTCTTGTTTTCGAAAATAAATGTGTGCAAATATAATTCTTCTTAGAAAAAAAGTGCTACGGTATATATTTAAAAGCATTTTGTCCTAAATAAAAAAATTATTGGCTCAAACGCAGTCAGGATACAAATGTTAATCATTCTATTGAGAATTTTCATTAAATCAATGATACACTTTCGTGTTTATAGAATTTGATATCTATGTATGTTTGTCCCACATTTTTCATTTGTTAAATCAGTGTTGTATAGTCATGGTATTTAAAACCTTATGTTTTTATTAATTGAATCGAAACTTTTGTAGACTATGGTCAGCCTGTCTAGTAGTGAATCCGACCGCTATAAATCTCTTCTCTTCCTCTTCTCGTCCTTACACTTATCTTTATCATTGTTATTTGTTCTTTTTCTTTCATGTTCTCGTGTGTATCTCTTGTGTAATGTTTTTTGTGTATCCCTCAGAGCCCAATCTAGTTGTGGAATTTGACCTCTTTAACTTTACACTATAGCTTCTCAATGTTCTTACACTTATCTCACAGATACGTTGTCAGACTCACATAAAGAAAATGTTTTTTAAATTTCAATGCGTATCACTTAGTGATAATAAATAGCTTCCGGAGTTTATCTTGTAACACATTTGGCGGGCTGTCGCTAAACACTTCATAAAGCGTACTAACAAAGATATATTTGCCGCACATTTTAACTATGCCATAGCTTCTTATATAAATAAATTATACACTATGAATAAATTCCATTATATAAAAATTTTTAAGCTTTTATTTTTACATATTTTACTGCGGTTTCTCTGCGTGATCGAATTTGAAGACCCGTAGAAGAAAGAAAGTCATAGCATATAGAAATGGCAGTAGCCGATGGGTTTGAAAAGTTGTGGCGACTTATTCACTCTGTAGTATAGTAATAGGCATAGCATCTTATTAACGTATCTACTTTACTTAGATTAAATCATCTACCTATTGGCTTTGTAAGTAAGCTCATTGCACGACCATGGTCGGGCAATGAGCTATGTTAAGCTCGGTACGGTAAGTTATGCTCGGGGTTTCTTTACGAGATCAAATGAGAAATGAGGAGATCTGTAGAAAAACTAGAAGTCACTGACATAGTCCCGCGGGTAATCAAATTGAAGTGGCAGTGGATAGGGCACATAATCTCGGAGAACTGATGGCCATTGGGGTCCAAAGGTTCTTGAATGGAAACCTTCGGGCTGGCAAGCGCCTCATAGTCCATCCTTCGATGGACGTCCTATGCTGGGCCATCCAGGCCATCCAGGCCAGTCCAGTGCCAGGTGCCCTGACCAAAATCGCAAGAAGGGGCTGGATGCTTGCCGCTTCCAACCGGTCCTTGTTATTGAGATCGATGGGGAGGCATATGTCCAGCTATGGACGTCCTAGGCGCTTATGTGTAACTAAAACAACAGTAATTTCGAAGCAATGATACAAAGTACACGATCAATAAAGACTATGAGAGCGGTAAAATGGGTGCGTCAGTAGACGCAGTAACTGTTACGAGTTCTGTGTTGCTACTGGATTGAGCAAGTTTTCAATCTAAAGGTGTCAGATGGATAATGATACGCGGTTTATAAGTTAATTAACTTCAACTTAATAATGTTGCGGAAACAGTTCAAAAGGAAATATGTTTCATAGACGATTATACAGAGAAAAAAGAACTACAAGCATTACAGCACAAAACAGAGAGGTAATTACAGTCTTACCTCGTCAGGTGGTATGCGTTTTAGGCACTATTAGGTAATACTTTTTCTGAGTCTTGTTTTATGTTTGCGGTAGGAAAGGGTCATATATATGTATATCACGTTGGAAATAAAAAATTAGAGTGTATTTCGTACCAAATTCCATTGAGTATTTATAATCGAGTAAGCGCTGATGATCACGCAAGAAAGTTGCCCGTTTCGATATAAGTGCATGAATAGAACCTTGCATTCTAGATTTCTCCGCTGCTGCGAACAAAACGTTTCGAGAAAACTTTATACATAAAATGTGCCACAGGCACTATTGCAAGATGCTCAATTAATTAATTTTATTTTGCATTTGTAGATTATTGCTAACATAGAAATATATTGCTGACAATATTTATTTTTCACTATATGTCCATTACTATCTTCATCTAAAACAAAAACTGGTTGTTGCATAACTTCGATTCGACTCACAACAATGGTTGCGCGATTATTGTAAACAAAACTAGTCAAGCATTAGCATTCTGTTACAAGAAAGTGATTGTCTCAAAATGGAACCAACTTAAGATAGAAAAAATCTGAAATCAGCGTTACGTTGTGATCAGGACAGGGAATTGATACATCAGATTTTTGATATAATATATGTGAAGTCTACCTACTCTAATTTTAACATCTTGTAGTTCTGATAGTATAGCGGTAGGAACTATATACATTTATAGGCAGTATATGGCTTGTGATATCTAAAGAGGAGTGGCTATCTTTGGAGGAGGCCTTCACCTACAGAGGGGTTCTTGCAGACTAAATACAATTTATTGTATAATAGTAACGGTGGATTACATAAATTTATGTAACAATTTAAACATTTAAATTTAAGAACTAAACTTAATAACTAACAAAAAATGTTATACTGTCACTATTAATATTGAACTTACCTTTTTTATTTTTGTAATCTGCACAACATTTTTATTTTCTTTAATATGGCTTGTTGAGACATTCCGTTGCTCTTTATTTCATGTGATTTTGGGCCCACATATACGTAACTCACTTCTTTGGATGACTTATCGCAATAAAATATATAAATTGTAACTTTTATAGGTGTACAAAAAATTCACCCACGTTAATTTCGCGCTTTAAAAAAATATACATATAAACGTTACAACGGATGGATCTCCATTCTGGCATGAAACAAATCCGGATGATAATTTGGAACAAGGATACATTATAGTCAAAAAGCACAAAACTAATTTTTATCCTGGAAAACTGTACAGTTTCTGAATGATAGCTAAGATAACAAGAAAACCGTATTTCACGCGACTGAAACCGCAGGACGCAGCTTGTGGGCTTATTGTGAGGTTATTTTAAATATTTGATTAATCACGTATTTTCAGCCTCCCATTTCATAATTAGAGTCTCTTTTGTGTGGTTTTATAAGACTTGTCCTTGCTTCCGAGCGTTTTGCTGGCTCAAAGAATTATCTTCAGTATATAAGATTCTGATTACCTGCAAGCCCTAGTACCAGGTCACAATAAAATTTAGCGTATAATTTGTTAGATTTAATAGCGTTGTTTCTTATTTGCGACTACATCCAGCTGGTTGCAAAACTGAGCGTAATGCGAGAATGTAATTAATAGACGTGATTTATTTCAAGTGTCATAATGTTCGTTACAACTTAGATTAGTGAGATGGAGGGCTGACGTGTCCACTTGATCTATTGTAGTATGAAAGCTGCTGATTACTTATGTAACTTAAACGTAACTTCAATCATGTTCGTAAAGATATTTTTTTTTTAACTTATAAGCTTGCGTTTGAAAATTGATGACGTTGTCTGTAACGTAGTCTGAATCAGGATTAAAAAAATATTTTTAGTGGTCTTTTACTGTGTTTTTTTTTGTATCGATTTAGACAGATTTTTTTTATTTTTTATTTTTTATTTGTTGATTGATTTTGATTATTTATTAGTTCAATAAAACTAACTACAGTTGTTGCCCGTCTGTGCTTTCGTAGTTTTAAAGGAAGGAACAATCAAATCATACAGCACTTATCGAAATAGAAGAACTAGTGACTTTTCGTCAGTGCTATAGGCTTTGAAGTCTTGTCTCCATTAAGGAGGACCTCTGACGAAGACAACCATCTAACAAAGTTATACAGAACTCCATACATGGCCCTTGAAAGGAAAGATAGAAAACTCTTTATTAGCACACTATTTGCAAAGCATATGTTTGTTTTTCAAATAGTGTGCAAATAAAGAAAATAAATAAGTATAAATATAATGATACAAAGGGCGGACTTATCGACCTTAAAGCGATTTGTTCCAGGCAACTAAGCCGACGAAATGTTTAATGTTTTATATATTTTTAATAAATTTTAAGGGGCGGCAATTCGCCGCCATTACACTAAATACTTAACTTCTTAACTTCTGTTCAATTCTACTTCTAAGTAAACTTAATTTCTACAATTGCATAATATACATTTTTAAATACATATTATTATAATAAACTTACATAAACTAAAAAATATACAACTACTGAATAATCAATAAAAAATGATGTAAATATCTACTAATAAAGATACTTATTTAGTTCTTATGCTTGATACAAGTTGTGCAGTTGTATCGATCTAAAATCCTTTACCTTTGTAAGGACACCAAGCTTCTTGGCTGCTGAGTCCTACCACTCTGCTCAAAGTTCTTGTAATAGCAAAGTGATATAGAAATTTGGGTTGCCATATTGTTATTAACAAGACATTCTGAAGTTAATTATTGCGGTCGCCGTGGTACAGTGGTTAGTGTCAGTGACATGACTACTGTGTCTCCGGGATTCGAACCCAGGGTGGGTTCGAATCCCGGCAGGGGAAAAAGTGTGCAATGTGCGATGAGTGTAGATGTTTATCCCGGGCCTTGGATGTTTGTATGCTGTGATTGTGTGTGTCCATGCCTACCGCGATACAGGGAATCCTAGTACGGGGTTCTGAGTGTGATATAAAATAAAAATAAAATAGATAGAAGGTATTTACCATTTGGTATACGCCGTTTTAGTACCTATAAAACCCTTTACAATTATCATTATTAATCACATAAAAGGAAATAAAGACACACCTACAAGCGCGTGCCACGGATATTTTATACAATCTTACTCACGTTTCGCTAAGTAACTATTTAGTTTCGACTCAAGATAAGAATGCTTTGTTGTTACGAGTACCAAGACCGTTATGTTTGCTTCATTTGGGAACGGAACTGTGTAAACACAACATCCGTTGTAGTTCTAATCTTGACCATCGGTTTTTTTAAAATTTATTTATTTTTATTTAATTTGAAACAAGCTTACATATTTTATACCAATAAAAGAGTCATTATTATGTGTTGAAATTGTGTTGTACTTTGGAATGATTTCAACTATTTCATAATTATAATAAATACCTAAATGTATAAGCATTACGTTCTGTGAAATTGTATCTCCTGTGAATTTACTTTTATTTGTTTCATGCTGTCTTTTGTTTTAAATTATTGTTATATTTTCTTTTTATTTTTCTGTTTCAGTATTTAAAATGTAAAAGTGCATGTTTTAGATTTTAAATACTGATCTCCTCATTTCCGTTAGATCACGTAAAGAAAGCCCGAGCATAGCCCTCTCCATAGCTCGTTTTGCGACACTGAGCCTGCTCAGAAGGCCCATGATGCTTTTACTGCTTGAAAAAGCAAAACTGTCGTTTTGTGAAATTCAAAGTATGCATAAGTGGCAGTATGATAATTATATTCAAATGCCATTAATGTGTCATTATGTGGCCTTGCTTCTATATTCATTGCTCATGAGATAGAAAAACGAGAAAGCCGCACTAGATAAACGATAAAACATAGAATGTTGGACAGTTGTCAAAGGCATACTCATAATGAATAAATTTTAAAAAAATGTATGTGTGATATTAAAAAAAATGTATGTCATCAGATTTTTATTGCCAAATAATTTCTTGACTAGGATCTGTCAAACTATTCGTGTTGTACTAGTTACAACTACAACAATAATAAAAACACCAATTAAGTAAAGTAGTGTTGTAGGTATTTTATTAAGACAATCAAACTAAAATTAAGTCAATGAGAAATTTGTTATACAGTAACGATACACTTCAATTTACTACAGGTTCAACACTTATAAATCCTGGAGTTCAATTTACACTGAGTACTTTTACGTAAAATATTTTTTTTTTATCACACTCAGACCCCCGCACTAGGATTCCCTGTGTCGCGGGAGGCATGGACACACACAATCACAACACAAACAACCAAGACCCGGGACAGACACCTATACTCATCGCACAAATGTTTGCCCCTGCCGGGGTTCGAACCCAGGGTCCCAGAGACACAGAAGTCATGACACTGACCACTGCGCCACTGCGACCGTCATCAATTCATGTAATTAATTTTGGTGCGAACCAAAATCGGAAATAAACATCCTTCTAATAGAATATCTTTGCTAATAAGTATCAGAATTTGAATTATAATGTAAAACATAGGGATTTTATAGTTAGTTTTGGTGTGTGTGAGAGTGATTAACAGAAGTACCACAATTAGTTAATGACATAAGTCGATAAAAATAAGTACAGGATCAATACGAGTACAAAATGTATAATAAAAAATTCACATTTGATTTTAGCATATAGTACCAACCACCATAAACAACATAATTGTAAGAAAAATATTCTTTGAATGTGCCAGTGGATATGCGTGCAAATTGCCAGATCAGAATACCGATGTTAGAGAAATCTAGACCAAATCAGTTCATAACAGGCAATGCCTTGGGATTGTTATCTTGAAATGTCAACACCAAAAAACCTCTTCGTATTGTTATATTTGTGACCTTGAAGACTGAACTACAAGGTTTTTTCTATATCCATTGCTACTTAAATAGAACATGACTTAGTTACGCACAAAACCGTCATGAACAATGGCTATGATATCAGACACTCCCAAACAAACCACCCGTTCAAACAGTTGATTGTGTGTTTGAACAATACCGGGAAACGAATCGACGGACTGAGGCCCACGTAGTGTATGTGTAGGTACACTACGACGTGATTTGATACAAATGTCAATCAAGTGATTGACAGTTGACACCCTGAAACAGTTGTTACAACAGTACCCAGAACGCTGTATTCTGTGACAATCGTGAAATTAGTTAACTACCGATAACGCGACACTCCGAATGATCTCTGTTGGCTAGTGGTGCACTGCTAGTGGATCAGTAAAAACCTTGGCTCCATAAGTACATTTTAGACATTTTTATAACATCACCACAATAAAAATACATTCAGAGACGTTTTGGATCATTCATCTAAGCTCAACTGTAACACCACAGCACAATTAACGAACAGTCCACACAGATTAAGATCGCAGGCAAGGGATGGATGCGGGCCGCTTCCATCCGGTCCTTGTGGAAATCAATGGGGGAGGACCATATACTGCCGTGGACGTTCTATGGCTGAGGTGATGATGATGATGATAATAATATCATATTATGAGGCCCATTGTTACAATACGAGTATATACAATAAACTAGTATTATGACTATGGGCCTCAAAAAGAATTTCAAAATCGTATTACACGGAGCTGTGCTCAATTGTCCGACACAATTTAGAAACAGATATACTTATAAAGATCCGAGGAAGAAATAAGCCACTGATAAATTAAAATTGTACTAGGCAGGTAAGCAAATGATTGCTTACCTGCCTAGTACAATTTTAATAGAGAAGAGGAGGAAGCTGGAGGCAGACCGCTTCTAACCAATATTTGTAAAGACCAATTGGACAAAAATATTGTCCAGGAGACATCCAACGACTTAATGATGAATTTAAATAACACTCTATAATATGTAGGTAAACTCTTGGAACTTCTCCAGCTACATAATTGTGTACAAACTATAATAAAAATAAAACTACAGGAAAGTAAACACATATTTTACGGTTACCTGTATCAATCATTGTTATAGTTTCTGGTGCACTCATTTATTTATACTAAATTGCATTTCTCAGCATTTCTAGAAACACAAATGGCATAAACTTGTTCACACAATCATTTGCAAGGTCTTTTCCGCCTTCAGTCCGTTACTCTCACGACTTTAGTGCACTTCGGACCACCACCAGGGACCGTTACGAACTCTATGTTATATTAATTATTGAACTAGACTCAAATTGGTTGGCTATGCAAAAGCTTTTATATAAACGCCGTCATATTTACAATCCACTTTGAACTTTACATCCTGGTGTTAGGGTATAATTTTATATTTATGTGGTAAGCAAATGCAATAGCAGCAAGCCACGTGCGCTAACTTAACGCTTACTTATTAAATAAGATATGCGAAATATCTACTGCAGGGCTAATTTAATGCTACTAATAAGGTCGTTGTGAATTTGTTTGAATAGTTTTCCGCTGTCTGTTAAGGGTGTAGTTAAGATAGTTTAGGTGCTTGCGAAATTTAATGGTATTGTTGTTTAATGTTGGCCATGAAGTAATGTAAATACGCCCTTAATAAAATACAGATCAAAATCCAGCCTGGAGAGGTTCAGTGGTATAAGTATTTGCGATTGGCTTTTGATCTCATACAGTTATTATAACTCAATGGTTATTCGACCATTCGTTGTTTCGGCAAACAGTTTTCGGATAAAGTCTTGACCAATATCTTAAGAGATTCACGCACGCTGCTGTGTACAAAATATTGATGTATAAAAACATTAGATTCATCGATTTATGTTGTAGTTCTCTGTCAGGCTGTCCGTATTTGCCCTGCGACCTTGAGATAAAACATTTTCCAGGAAATTTATATTACTTTTATATTATGTAGATATATTATAAATGTACATAATTAATTAGTAAATGCAAAATTAGGATTGACCTTAAACTCAATTTTACTTAACGGCATACTTTGACCAATAAATCAAAAATTTAAAAAATAACATAAGCGGTTGCTTAATGTGTTTCATTGAAATTTCATTTTATTTTTCTTTACTGACACTTATAGGATATGGCAAAAAAACTGTTATCAAAGTGTCCTCATACGCACTTATAATGTTTGCAAACGAGACGTAGAATAAATATATCATCACCACCATCATCATTATCTCAGCCATAGGACGTCCACTGCTGGACATAGGCCTCCCCCATTGATTTCCACAGGGACCGGTTGGAAGCGGCCCGCATCCAGCCCTTGCCTGCGATCTTAGTCAGGTCGTCTGTTCACCTGGTCGGTGGCAATAAATATATAAGACATATAAAATTACTAGTATTTATATAAGATTACGACTAACCAATACTAAACTACAACACAAATAATATTTTAAAGATTTTCTTTCAATTATAACTGGTATTTATTGCAATTAAATAAACTCACCTTTAGTCAGATTTCTTTTATCCAATTTAGGCTACTACATAATGTAATATAATTGAAGGAAACGCAGAATCTACGTCAAGAGAAGAAATATATCTAAGAAATATATTTTCTTAGTGTAGAGTTTGCAAGACGTAGATAGAAACATTAGTCGCTTAAGTTTTATAATTGTTTCTGTAACTGCATTGTATATAAGTTGCTTCTGTATCCTGTTTACCTGTTTTAATAAATTGAAGTGAATATTCACTATTACAAAAAACAAGCGATTTTTTCAACTGAACCAAACAGCGAACACAGCTGGTAGGAATTTCAATTAAAATCGAACCTGTCACTGTAAAATCATAATACACGATTTTCGATGTCTGTAGATGAGATGTTATTGTATCGATTTGGAGTAGCGATTAGTGAATATGTACAGTGTCACGCAACAAATTATAAGTAAAGCTGTAGGTTTGGGCGCCCAAGATACAGGCTATGCCTAGTTTAGGGTCCGTTGCATAATAATTAAATTTATTAGGTTACTTTAATTTTATAGAATATGTTTCTGTTATTTGTATATTTTGTGTTTCTGGGAATAAATGATTACTTACTTACTTACTTAACATTAATACTCTATGAAAAGCGTTCTATATACCATTAGACTACGTACATTTTTTTTTTTACCTATAATTTTCTTCACTTCGATGTGATTTTAGCAGAAAAACAAGTGTCATGTATCAAACGCGTCGCAATATTTGAAAGCTTTCTTTACAGCCACAGGCTTTCTATTATCTAGCCATCGGAGCGAAGACAATGGACCGCGCATGCGTAATGCGTTATCGCGATCTGGCTCTTGCCTCACAGTGCCTAATGAGGAACGGTTAGGCTGGGAGATGATTGATCTATATTATTACTACAGGTATTCATATCTTACATCATTTGTGATATACCAATAACAGTATATTTTTACCAACATAAGTCTTCTAGTTTTATGAAAACCATTGCTAATAATTATAACAATTTGAATTATAATGTAAAACATAGGGATTTTAGTTAGTTTTAGTCTGTCCGAGAGTGATTATGGCATTGTTGTTATACATGTTGTTGTTATGTATAACAACTACTAAGGAGTACAATTATCTAAAATAACATTGTTTAGATATTTGCCTTATTTATATAACTTTGATCAAGTTTCCCATCGATCGTCATCAAACTTAAGTAAGTTTACACAATTTGACACACTAATTTTCTTCGGAAGTTAGTTAGTTAGTTAGTTAGAAGAAGTATTAAAAAGTGTGGTAATTATTAAACTAGAAATAAGATAACTCAAACCAGTACCTAAAGTAAAATTATGTATAGAATTTATATACAAACCATATATTAAATTAGAAGCTTAAAACTTGCGACGCCTACGGTAAATTATTGATAAATTCATCAATTATTTAACGTAGGCGTCGTGGCGCCATGCTATTACGATCTTGAATCACTAATCCGTAATTTAATCACCCAAACACCTCTTACTATCATTGAGTAACTAAGCAGTAATTAAATGAACCAATACCTCTTAGTCTGAGTGCCCTACTTTTCTAGCTATGTGATAATTGAACAGCTTCGGGAAAACTTGTGCTAATTACGGCTAATAGATTGTTTTTACCATCTTTTGTTATAGATAACGGCGCTTATAAAAGGATGAGGAGTAAGCAACGATGGGAGTGCTGCTTTTGCCCGGACACATTCGAATCAACAGGTGAGTTATGATAATAAATATTAAGAAGTTAAGACCTTTTCAACTGCAATGGCAAAGCGACAGGACGGTATTCTCTAGTTGTGGGTTAAAATCCCACTAGTAGTATTATTTGAAGGTAAAAAAATCACAAATTCAAATCAACATGTGAGTTGTGTTAATAGATATGATAGGACCTTTTCAATGTTTACTTATGAAAGAGTGAGTTGTAAAAAGTACTAGGACTCACGGGCTCGGGGCCTCTCTAGGAGCGCTAGATATTTTGTCTTAAATGTACCTACGTCTAGTTACTGTTGTTGGGCATACTTACGAAATTCGGCCCATTATGCACTTACTACTGGGACGAAATTAAAGAAGGCATGTTAGAAGGAGGAAAAATAGAGGTAAATTTTTTTTTTTTCTTTATTTATAGAGCTTTTGCGCTAATGCGAATATGCCGCTCATAAATCTATATACAATCTATTTTCTACTACTACTAATAAAAACAATACAGTTGTAGAATACAATCAACCTCTAACTATAAGTCCATACTTAACTAATGCGTACTGCCAAGGAATGGAACTCGTTGCCCGAGTCTGTGTTTCCCGATATGTACAATCCTGGAGTCTTCAAGTCGCGAGTGAATAGGTACCTTCTAGGTTTGCGTGCTAAAACCGAGACAACGTCATCACTTAACATCAGGTGAGACAGTTGTCAAACGCAAACTTATAATAATGTAAAAAAAAAAAAATAGTATCATTTTTGCGTGTTTTTGTGTTTGTTTCCGTTAACTAACTAACACTGTTTAAAAATAAGATATTTTTAACCGACTTCAAGGAAGTTCTCAAATAGGCTGGCCGGTTGGCGCAGTTGGTAGCACTCTGCCTTCTGAACCGCTGGTCCCGGGTTCGATTCCCAGACAGGTCAAACATTTGTGTGTATGAACATGACTGTTTGACCTGTGTCTGGGTGTGTATACAGGTCAGTCATCAGGTTACCATAGTACAGCCTCTGCCTAGTTTGGGACCTGAAGACCTTGTGTGAATGTTGTCCCATATTATTACTATTATAATTCGACCCGAATTTTTTTTTGTCTGTTTATTATAAAGCTTAATTAAGTGCAGGTTTCAGGGTGCCGATCATGCAATTGAATTAAAAATAAGTTATTCGTTTTACGAGTTTAATCTTGGTAGTATTTTGAAAAAAAACTTATAAGAATATATCATATAAGATATATATCTTTTATCGCTCGCCTACCAGAAACAAATAATTTAATTATTTGTCACGATCTGGATGCATGTGAACTGTCAAATTTATGTACTTGTACTTTTTTCTGTAATTTACGACTAGAATTAGCCAACTTGCAAGTGGGCAGTGTGAAAATCTGCTTATAAAGACTTTATTATGCCCAAGTAATAGAGACTTTATAGTTTATCTCAGCGATTCGAACAGTATTAACAGATACAGTATTCTGCAGTTGTGGCCTCAAATTCTACTAGTAGTACTATTGGAACATAAAAAAATAATCGTTTCCGTATCCCAAGAAATTAACTATAAAATCGCTATAACCTTTAGTCATTTTCTTTCGTTATAGGTTCAGATATTAAATAATTTAATGACATGTGATAATATAAAAACGAGACCGAGGTGGTACCGGCCTAGAATAGTACTCCCCCATCTCTTCCCGTGGGTGCCGTAAGAGTCGGCTAAGGGATAACGTACCAGGAGGTTGGCAGCAGCGCCTTCTGAGGATCGGAAATCATACTGCGCTCGCCAACCCGCCTGCCAAGCGTGGCGAGTATTGGCAAATCCCCCCTATATGGGGAGGCATACGTCCAGCAGTGGACGCACATGGCTGAGAAAAGAAAAAGAAAAAAGAATATAAAAACGGAATGTACGAGGCGATTCGATGTAGGCTGTCTTATAACAATCACCAACAATGTCTCATATATTGCAGTGACAATGTGCGCCATAATAGACATTCATTTGTTTTGTTTTCTCAAGAAAGAATCCAATGACGAGTAAGATCAATGGAATTTAATTTTGTTCTAAACATGAATGAGAGCGAGATGAGGAAAAACAGCTTGACAATGTATATTTACTTACTTATACAGCACAGAACAAAGATATACAATAAATTTAGTAACAAAGGTATTAATTAATAATAGCCTAAATAATGGACGTATGGACGAACAATTGTTTGGCCACATCGAAACTCCAAGCTAGGAATATCCTGTGTTATGGATTGATTATAATGGCTTATTTGGCTTTAATTTTGTTTGGTTTAATTACTTTGGCTTAATGGTTTTCTTGAATTTCATTTTTTTTTTTAATCAAGTTTGAAAAATTTTTTTTTTTTTTTTTTTACATATTATAAGTTTGCGTTTGACAACTGTCTCACCTAATGTTAAGTGATGACGTTGTCTAGGATTTAGCACGCAAACCTAGAAGGTACCTAGTCACTCGCGACTTGAAGACTCCAGGATTGTACATATCGGGAAACACAGACTCGGGCAACGAGTTCCATTCCTTGGCAGTACGCATTAAGAAATTATTGCATTATATATTTTAACTATATAATTAAATCACATTTAGAATAAATAGTTAAGACTAACAGTATTCTTCGAAGAGATTAGATGCGAGCCCCTTCCAGCGGTGAATGTGAAAATCTATGGGGAGGCCTATATGTCCAAGAGTGGACGTCCTGTGGCTGAAACAAACGAAACCATAGTATTCAGCGGTTATACATTATTTTAATTTGACATTTTATTGAATTGTTATTGTTCCATTATATACACGTAGAATTGCAAGCAATTTGTTAGCAGTCGATAAATTACCCATATTAATGTCAGGTCGTAACATGGTAATAACCATAGATAAGTATACAGACACGTCACAAGTCTAGATCGAGCTTTGTTCCTCTGTTACCTATGCATTCGTGCATTGTCATAAAACACCCACACATGGTTCCGCGCATAATTTCTCGATTCAAAATGCCCCTTTCGAAATACATCTAGCTGAGTGGGGCGATAAATAACCAACAAATTACTCGGCTGGCGCGAATCGTACCTACATAGGTACACGTGCAAAGGTGACATTTGCATGCCTGAGAAATGTTTACAGCTTGCTGGATACACTGTTCGTAGGCAGAGAATGAATGCGACGAGCCGAGACGTTTAATCAAACAACAATGAACGAGCTGCGTGTCTTGTGTCACAGAATAGAGATGAGTGTTGGGCTGAAGGCAGGCTTGCCCTCATCTTGTTTTAATTTAAACATTTATAGCTATGTTCCATGGATACAGTGACAACTGTTTGATGTTCAATTTCATTGCATGAACGACCTTTAAATAAGGGTACAAGAATAAAAGTATGTAGGTAGTATATTCTGCTTAGTTTCGAAATGTTATGAATACTTAAGGGCATTGCTCTGTGATTGGTCGAAGATATTAAGCGATATCCGATTTATTGTTACTGTCTCTTTTTGTATGATGTCTGTTAATAATATTAACCCTGACAACTAAAACTTTAAACATATATTTAAACCTTTCAAAACCTAAACATGCTTAATCTCTATTTAATATGTTTTCTTTTCTTTTTTCACCTTCATACTTACACTCCTACACTAAGATTCCCTGTGTCGCAGGAGGCATGGACACACAATCTCATCACCATCACACAAACATCCAAGACTTTACATACACACGTACACTCATCGCACAAATGTTTGCCGCTGCCGGAATTCGAACACAGCGACCGTCAAAATAACAACTACAAAAAAAATATACACTGTAAACGAGTCCGTTTACAGTTTATATTTTTCCGTCACTGCGTTAACTACCAGGAACGTATTTTCATATAACCAGGCCAGCAATGTTATGAATGGAATGGGATGGGTAAGTATGTAAAAAAGGTGTTCTAACTCAAATTTTAAATACTTATCACTTTTTAAAATGCATTCTTACCTACACTATATATTTTCATTGTTATTCTACAATACACATCAGAATGTTGAAAAAAAACAGCCGAAGTTGTTGCGTTTATTTATTAATTAAACGGATATAAAAGTAGTTCGAGATGATTAAGCTGTCTTGTTTATGAAGACTTCGAGTAAACAGTTCTGCATTTATTATTGTATTCGTTTAATTTCCAGTTAATACCAGTAAAATCCAGTACTATTACAAATGTAACCGACAGTGAACCGAAGCCATCAAACAGTAGCGATGGCGTTATGCTGCTAATACCGCCCACTACACGATTGTGAAACGAGCAGAGGTCAACATCGTGTGAACTGATCTCTAGAAATTATACTCCATTCACGATATCGATAGTATTTTGTAATGCACAAGTTCCGTAATACTTTCGCTTTAATTAACAATTAATTTTAATGAGTAATGCTGATGATTCCGAAGTTAATTTATTTTGACTGACTACTTGATTTAGCTCAGCATTTATTTTTCCATTGACGCAAGATTAAGAATAAAACCTATAGGGTACCATTACATACGACATACCGTGCAAACCTTCACTAGTTGGAGAGGTATCCCTAAGAAGAAAATGAGGTTCCATAGCAAAAACATACAAAATAACACTGCAAAATTTTCAACACACTCCAGTAAATACAGAAAAATAATGAAACAATTTCGACGTAATTTTATCGTTCAAATATAAAAAATAAGTTTCCAAATGGGTTTAGAAATGCGCGTAAGAGATTTGATAACTTCCTTTTTTACCTACAGACAACCACGAAGATTCTGCCCTATGCAAGAAGCCATCTATTTTTATATATTTATTGGACCACCTGAAAAATAACATATAAAAAAAATATGCTAGTACCGTTTTATACACAAATCTGTGATAACTTATACGAAGTTGCATTGGTCGTGGTCACGAGAAGACTGGACAGAGTCTTCTCGTGACCACGACCAATGCAACTTGGTCGACACGTCGAGGTAAACAAATTACTAAATGTTTTTCTCGCGATTAAGCCCCGTTTGATTTAATAACAATGTGTTCGAATCGCGAATGTCTAAAAATTACAACATATACGAATATAGAATAAACCTATACATCTTACATTTATTCGTTTCTAAAATACCAGACTCTTGCGATATTTCGTCCTTTCATTAACCAAGATTTGACTTCATTAAACCACGCCAAGCGTACAAACAACTCCATTCGTAAAACAAAGAAATAGCGTGTCTATCACACTACGGGCTTCTCGGAAATCCAATTTTGCGAGCTACAACGTAACAGCTCGTTGAAACACGACCTGATTAAAAGGTGACTGACAATGAGACACACACGCGTTTGACATAGGTGAACAACAATTAACGCTGTAGTCTCCGTAAATAAACGTCGAAAATCATTCATTGTATGATCAAATCAAACACATGTTTAGCGTTTCGCGTTACACCTTCGACCACATCGTCATTGATCAAAGATAGGGGCCAAGCCTATAAAGTATGTAAAAATGAAACTTCAATCTTACTACTATTCATCATCATCATCATCTCAGCCATAGGATCCACTGCTGGGCATAGGCCTCCCCCATTGATTTCCACAAGGACCTGTTGGAAGCGGCCCGCATCCAGCCCTTGCCTACGATCTTAGTCAGGTCGTCTGTCCACCTGGTCGGTGGCCGTCCTATGCTGCGCTTGCCAGTCCGTGGCCTCCATTCGAGAACTTTTCGGCCCCAACGGCCATCAGTTCTTTGAGCTATGTGCCCTGCCTACTGCCACTTCAACTTGCTAATCCGCTGGGCTATATCGGTGACTTGCGTTCTTCTACGGATCTCCTCATTTCTGATTCGATCACGTAGAGAAACCCCGAGCATAGCCCTCTCCATAGCTCGTTGTGCGACTCTAGCCTGCTCAGAAGGCCCATAGTCAGAGACGTTTCGGTACCATACGTCATCACTGCTCAAAATCAATACTACTATTATAAATGCATAAAAATCGATGGATGGACGTTTTTTACATCACGATAAAACTTGGTACAGAGATAAATTATTGTATATATAGCAAATAGGTAAGTTTTTATCACGGAAAATGTACGGTTCCTAGTAATTTCCCAATGAGAGGTAACAGGAAAACACAGGCTTGTGAAACCGAGGGGCCACAGTTAGTAATACAATGGTAGTGATTCGCGTATTCAACTGAACTAAACTAACATTTTGGAAAACTAAATCAGTTCTTATAAGGTTACGATAAAGACTAACTTAGTATGACACTTATCAATAAATCCCTAGATTTAGCAAAATTAAGTCGGCATTTATGTGGTGCCTACTAAAACTACCCCCAATTGGCCAGAAATGGAATAAAACTCGTCTAATATTAGTGAGAGCGTTGTATGTAGTTATACGAATTCGAATTTTAGCGTAAATAGAATATTCCAAATTGAATAATTTTAGTTATTATTTAGTATTTAATTAAGATATGGTAACACATACTTCTATACTATTTTTAAGGTAATAATATCGAATGCTTGACCTATAACAGTATATTATTATACAAGCGAGCTAAGTTGTTGTTGTAGCACATACGAGGCTGTGGCCTGCAGTAATTCAGCCGAGTGTGTAATGAGCAGAGCTTACGAGTTTCCTATGACGTTCCTCAACACATTTCCGAGGGAATAACAAAGTTGTATTGCTTATACCGTTTAATTATTAAATTGCGTATACTCTATTTACTTACTTGCATTTGGCATTTGCGCAATTGGTAGAACTCTGCCTTCTGAACCGCTGGTCCCGGGTTCGATTCCCGGACAGGTCAAACATTTGTGTGTATGAACATGTTTGTTTGACCTGTGTCTGGGTGTGTATATGTATATAAGTATGTATATCAGTCATCAGGTTACCATAATACAGGCTCTGCCTAGTTTGGGACCTGAAGACCTTGTGTGAATGTTAATAAATAATAAAAAAAAAAAAAAAAAAAAATGAAGACGGTTTTATTTTTAATAATGAAAAATTATTTTCTCTATGATGCAGAACATAACTATCATGTGAATACTTTCCTAGCAAAACAGTTTATCACCAATGATTTATAATCAGATATCTTCATAAGCATTTTATTATACACTATAAAACTTTACGAGCGTTTGAATTCTTAGCTAAACTCTTACTCATTTCAACTTCGACTTGAACTTTGTCATAACTTGGGCTTGATTTAAATGATTTATTTGATATTTATTTAATTTTTATTTTTGATTTTATTATTAGTCTTATCTATTTTATGATCCATTACTGTCTACCTGTCTACTGTCTACCTCTTTCTGATCTTGGCTTTTTGACGGCTGATTAACAAATACCTGTCAGTTTTTTTGACGTGATAACGTTTTATAAATTGATGAATACCAGCAACACTCATGAAAAATAGTAACGTTCCGCGTAACGTTCCGCGTAACGTTCCACCTGAGTTTTGTATTACATAAAATAATCAAAGTCAAAGTCAGAGTCAGTCAAAGTCAAAGTCAAAGTCATAAATGATTATGACGTTATCACGTAAATCTATCGTCCGTAAACCGACTTTACAGACAACCAATTTTTTTATTTACCGACCCTATATGTATATGTTAGGAATGTCGATCGAATATAAGCTTAATAAAGCATCATGCTACACGCATGATGATTAACATTATCTACATCTACTAGAGCAGAGAAAATATAAAAAAATACGGTAAGTACTGTTCGGTAAGTAGGGTACGATAAATGTTTTAAAAAAAGAAAAAAAGTGAGGTCTGCGACTGAAAATGGACAAGAATAATTAAAGATACACAATAATTTCACTATTATAAAATATGTAAAAGTAGGCACAATGTTTTTTTTTACACTCACACCCCTTTTTCTGTGATTCCTTGGGTCGCCGCGGGAGGCATTGACACATCATTAGTTTAGAGATATATTATTTTTTTTCTCACACTTAGACCCCCGCACTAGGATTCCCTGTTTCGCGGGAGGCATGGACACACACAATTACAGCACACAAACATCCAAGACCCGGGACAAACATCTATCTACACTCATCGCACAAATGTTTGCCCCTGCCGGGATTCGAACCCAGGATCCCAGGGACAGAGAAATCATGTCAATGACACTAACCACTGCGCCACGGAGACCGTCGTAAATACTTATGTCGTATGCTAATATTACAAAAACATCAATGCATCATCACATAAATGTTTGCTCTTAACGGGTTTTGAACAGGACTCCACAAATCAGAGGTCATTTCAATGAGCCACATTGACCGCAGTGATATGTTGGTACACAATATAAGTATTTTCATCTCTAAACTGAACAATTTATCGAATAAATCGAATTCAGCGCGATTGGCAAAACCATTATTACCCCTTAGGCGCAAGTTTGCCCACCGCGTCGTAATGACAGCTGATAATCGTTAACATCCTTCTCGGCCCCTTTGAAAACATTTTATAAACTACATCAACTTTATTTTTAGAGAAAAATGTTGAATGGGTCAATCTGCGACCGCATTCCGAGGTTTTATTCACCCTCGAAGTATTTTTACCTCTTAGACTTAATTGTTTTTGTTTCACTTTTTTATAAGAAACGAATGAGATTTTGTATGATATTATAAAAAAGGAAAATAGAGGAGTGTTGGTATGGACCGCATAAATTAGGTGCCTGCACCTAATTTGCTCTAGTCTTAATCGGGCCGGTAGTCGTCGAGCACGTATGATGTATTTTTGTAACTAAGTAGTAATAATGTTTTCATGTGCTTTTACAGAATACAAAAATAACTCTTTTAAACTACATACCATCGTGTGTGTCTCCCTTTTTAAATTATTTTATTTTTATTGCATTAACTATAATTTCTGATGCAATAATATGTCATCCACGATTAAACAGTATATTTTAAGTTAAGTTATATCATCATCCCAGCCATTGCTGTCCACTGCTGGATGCCTCCCCCATATAGAGCGTATTTGCCAATACTCGCCACGCTTGGCAGGCGGGTTGGCGAGCGCAGTGCGATTCCCGATCCTCAGATGGCGCTGCTTCCCACCTTCTGGTACGTGATCCCTTAGCCGACTCTTACGGCACTCGCGGGATGAGATGGGGGTGTACTATTCTAGGCCGGTACCACCACGGCTAGTTAGTTATATAGCATATTTTAAATTACATCAATTTTATTTTAAGGCTTAGTTTTAATGTTTTCGTTTTTAATTTATCAAGTAACAATTATATTTTCACGTTCTTGATTTTTTTATATCAACGAAATATTACTAATAATTTTGCATTGATTAATGAAAATAAGTGCAAAAAATGGTTGGTTCAAGTGTCAAGTTCAAGTGGTGTTCTAAGCACATCGCCAAAACTGTCGTTTAAATGTGCTGTAGCTATATCACGTTATTATTTATAATATTTTAATTTCTAGGCAATTGACTTTAACACACTAAACTAATAGACGATTGACATTATCCAGGGGTATATGGAAATATTAAGACCAAATATAGACTAGAATGTTTACATAAAAATAATGAACCCTAAAATTAATATTATATTAATAGCTACTTTTTAACTATCATGGTACCGACTTCAACGAGTTATTTCACACTTTTGAGTGTTGAAGTCGGTTCCATTTCTTGCTAAAAATATTTTTTTTTATAATCGGTTAGAAAGAGTTCAAGCAGGGGGACAGCCAAAAAACTAAAACTAAAAGTGTATTCATCATATTATTCTATGTGTTTTATATATATAGGTACCGACTATGTACTCATAGTATCCCCATACTATGAAGAATAAATTTAGAAACAATCGGATTAACACACCAAAAGTTTTTATATAACATAAGAGACAAACTGATATGTACCTAACTTTATACACTAGATATAAACAAGTATTTAAAAACAAAAACACATTTTATTTAAATTTAATGCTGAGCTAAGTCCAAACACAACTTACAGAAATGTCAATAATAATACATCATAGTTGTAAGAATATTCACACCTATATAAATACCGGTGACTAAATTAATATTCAACATCTTCAATGCGGGTAATTTTAATAAATCACACTGTCTCGATAAATCTGCCTTTGATAATATATAGCGACTCGAAGATTCATTCAACTAGTCGCATCCAAATTCCTTAGCGTAAGTTGTTCTTTTAGAGTCGCTAGACTAAAGGGAGGGTATCCCAGGGTCATTTGTTTCAGAGTACTTTTGAATGTATATACTACTCGCTAACTTTCAACATAAATGCACAGAAGAATATGGTATTACCAAATATATGTGTAAATTTGAATCTGGTTGTATTTAACAGGAAAAGTATGGATGCGAACTAGTCCTTGTGGAGATCAAAGGGGGAGGGCATATGTCCAGCGGTGAACGTTCTATGGCGGAGATAATGACGATGATGATATTTAGCAGCAAATTTTTGCTTCAAAGCATAAAATATACAATTTATTAAGAGATTGTAATTATTTTTTTATTTGTTTTATTTTTTATTAAGTGATACTTTATTCTATTTAATTTATAAGCATATTAAAAGAAGGAGATTCCCAATTCGTCGGAATCTTTTGTATGTTCACCGATCACTCGAAGTCGTCAGGACCGTTATGGAATATTATTTCTTGTTTCAAAGGGTATATACATCTCACATAGACCCATATATATTTCATCGAAATAGGTAAGTAGTTTTAATATCGAAAAAATCTTAAAAAAATACAAAGTAACGAAAGATAAGAGTCTAAGTCAAACGACTTAGACTCTTATCTTAGGGAATCTCACAGCATGAGGTTTCTAGTGTACAGGTGAGTAGCTTAACCATTAGAAATATGACAATCGCTCTTTGTATACCCACAGCCATAGAGCATCTAACAATGTTCTATGTAATGTCTACTATCGTTACTGACCGCAAGTAAGAATAGATAATTATTTAGGTCTACCAGTGATAATGAAATAACTAAAGTATCTAATAATGACGGGCAAATGTATCTCATAATTATTTATTCTATATGTGACGTTTATATGACATACCAATAAACATAACAATACATACAAAAACAATAACATAATAACAGTGAATATGACGAGTAAAAAATTCCGCAGCATTTACAAGCAATGTTAAATCATACGAACATACTAAGAACCGTGAAGTTTCATTTCATACAAAGTATGGAGCACTCTGACGTAAGTATAGATTAGTTACCTCAGAATAACTGCAGTATGGCCATGTGTAGGCATGCTCGTGACACACCTAATTGACTAACGTGGAGCGAGCCGCGGGACGCATGCAAAGGCAGGGCTGTCACTTCGATTGGCCGCATAAAGCTCGGTATACCCAAACAGTCCTTCCGTGTAAACTGGTTGCAGAAACCGGCCTATTAGGGTTGTCTCCTGCCGATAAAATCTGGGACTGTATTGAAAAGTGGTTAGCGACATGGGATGACTTTTAAAAGCTTCGATTCGTTTTGATTCTTTAGATAAACCGAGATTTATAATTTGTTTTTTGTGTTACGAAATTTATGAGTATAGTTTAAGTTGAACGGGTAAATGTGACCTGTCACGTATATTGATTTTTTTCTGTAGAAAACTGTAGTTTTAGCGGCGTAAATAACGGCCGAAATAATTAAGAAATATTTGGTGCAGTAAACTGCATTCGGCCATTCTTTCTCGTAATGATGGACATCAAGATAATCTTCTTTTAACTTTCTGGCGACGGTAAATGGGGATAGCAAAATTTTCGAATGCATTTTATATTACTTAATCGGACATCTACAATTGCTTGTATGTAACCCTGGTTCTGTCATTATAAACCATACAATTTTTGGTTCGTTTTTAATATATAATGAAAAGTTTAGACAATATAAACACAATAAACTACATAAATAAGGTCCAGTTTGGTGTCTTCATAAGTCTTCTATTTCATTTTCGTAAAAAGTGACAAACTTGATGCTAACAATCTAATCTAATCGTAAGCACCAAGCTTGGTCTCCCAAGCTGGATGCACGCGCACTGCAGTGTCATTCAGGGCGTAATTGGTAAATTTTACTTTTTTGCTCCATCTAGGATGCTTCGTACCATTCCTCTCTTCAGACCTCTCTCAACATCAACAAGCACGAACAGTAAAGCTATTCTGTCGATAGTTGACAGAATAGCTTTACTGTTCGTGCTTGTGATACTTTTAACAACGCTTGTACAAATTCTAAAGCAGATATAGATATATTTTTTAATAGCCTCAGTATAATTAAAAAAGGTTGAGTGACAGTTTTTTCCACAGTCACATAAATTATTTGTAAAATGACTATTGAGGTGAATACATTCTTAGCGAGTGCAGGGTATATTTTATTGTTCAATTGTTTTTTTATTACTGTATTAAACTTCTACAAATTTACGCATCCTACATAGCGTCAAAGATATGTAATATATTATTACTATCAGTAGAAACGTGTAATTAGCTTGCTTGTAATCTTAATTTAATAATAAGTACTTTGTTAATTAAGGCTGTTAGTTTCTCGAAAATAATAAATAAATAAATAAGTAATGCTGACGTAACTTCACGATTTCGCCATCGTTTCATTTTAGAGTATTTTTTTGAGATTTCAGTCTGAAGACTTTCACTATAATGTTTGTTATTTTCAAAAAAATCTACAAGCTTAGACAATCGCCACCCACAGAGCTCCCAAGAAACTTGCTGAAGGATATCTTCTAGGCCGTTGCCGTGGTGCACTTCTGTGTCTCCGGGACCCTGGGTTCGAATCCCGGCAGGGGCAAACATTTGTGCGATGAGTGTAGATGTTTGTCCCGGGTCTTGGATGTTTGTGTGCTGATTGTGTGTGTCCATGCCTCCCGCGATACAGAGAATTCTAGTGCGGGGGTCTGATTCTGAAAAAAAAACTTCGTAAGGAAGCGTGTGGTTCAGGACACAGATTTATAATAGTATTACGTAGAACATCTGTTCACATGACTTAACAAAGTTATTAAAAATATAAGCTGGTTATCAAAAGCATTAGCTTGCACACCATCGTTCCAGTTGATATGCAGTACAGACAATCAGACATCCCACGTCCTGTGGATATGCGTTTATCGAATAGCAATATCTATTATCGGGGAATCATCGCCTCCTACGTAGAATCAATGAAAGCGTTAGTTACGATTGCCGGCTTAAGAAATTAATGTACTGACACCGTGTCATATGGATGTCGTAAAACTGACTGACGGATAAGGTAATAATGTAAGATTCTTTCATATCTGACATAAGACAGTAGAACTATCTCCACCTCGCATCACGGATGACGCCACCGCCGCGTACCCCTTCACCACCTCGACCGCGCAGATGTTCATCGTAAACAACTTCCCAATCTCTACACCACCGCGAACAAAAGACTTCAAAGAATATTTGATGTGGTAATAGGTAATTTAATTTAAACAGGAAGTCTTCTTTGATCTGGTTGAAATGACTGTCATATGTCAGATATGTCATATGTCTCTTTCTTATTCTTTTCTTAAATTATGGCCTATGCAGCTACTTGCCACAATTCTGCCATAACCATTAGTCAGTTTTACAACATCTACATGACACGATATCAGTAGGTACATTAATTTTTATTTTATTTTTTTATCACACTCATAGGATTCCCTGTATCGCGGGAGGCATGGACACACACAATCACAACACACAAACAACCAAGACCCGGGAACAAACATCTATACACATCGCACAAATGTTTGCCCCTGCCGGGATTCGCACCTAGGGTCCCGGAGACACAGAAGTCATGCCACTGACCACCACTGCGCCACGGCGACCGTCGATTTCTTAAGCTTTGTTAAAAATATGCGAAGAGGAATGATAAGATTAGATAATAGAGCTTCAGTACAGTTGTGGCGGTTATTCTGTTCACTATCAATGAAATACATAAACAATCAAATAAGTAAACACTCCTTCAAATAAGTAACGTAACACATAAAACTTCTTCTCTTAAAAAACCTTTTTCGAAATGAACTAAACCTCTTTCATTAGGACCTGTCTTGACTAACTACTTAAAGAAAGAACTAAAAAAAGTTTTAACCACGAGGTTGAAATCTCTTTAAATGCCCGTTCTTAATTTGAATACAAGAAGTTTGGTAAGAGTCCACAAGGCGGCATGTAGCGGCGGCTCTATTGTTCTCCGACTGATATGCATAATTGTAATGAAGAATTTAATCCACGACTGTATTTAAATAAAACATGGTTTAATTGGTAAGCATCGAATAAATGAGTATCGGGTTTTGACGAAATATTGGACCACACAGTGTAAGTATTACATTTTGATTTCACAACGTTGTCACGATCTATACGAAAGGCAACTATAAGCCTTATTATAAACACGACTGAAGAAAGGCTCAGTGGAATATGTAATGTTCTTGTTATACTTTATAGATCTAGCGTTTGACCAATATCTCAGTTGATGGTTGATGACGATGTGGTCGAAGACGTTATCACGGTCGACCTAGAATGCTTACTAGCTCTCAAGGACTGCTACCTGAACATACTATGTGTTTAGTGACAGTTTTTCAAATTTGAGAGTGGTAGCTAGCCAGGCGGTCATTCTAAAGTACCGTACTATCATACTGGGAATTTGATAACGGTGCTACCTTTACCGGAGGCTCAAGCTGTTTGCGGGGATTGAACCAGCGTCTCCCACTTTGAAAACCGACGCTCCCACCGCTGAGCAGTCATCACTTCATTCTGGGGGACTTGCAGAAAAATAGTTGATGAACTATTAAATTGCACTAAACATTGAGATTGTGTCGATCCGTACGATGGTAAAGCCAGCTTTGCGTAATAAGGTCACAAAGTTCGTTAGAGCAATCTCTATTGTACAATCGATAGAATACACAACCGATATACCGATATATGACTTGACCGAAGTCACGTTTCGAGGATTATCTTTTATATGTGGCGTAAATTGTAACGGTCGTCCGCGGAGCGCGTAGAGGACATTTTCGAATGTTTTCAGATCTATTATCTGAAAACATTCGAAAATGTCCTCTACGTATATCTGGTTATTCGATCTCACCAAACACTCGCCTAAAGTGAAGGATGCTTTTTTAACCGACTTCAAAAAAGGGGAGGTTCTTAATTCGTCTGTATTTTGTTACCTCAGAACTTTCGACGATTGATAAACATTCATTTATAATAGATATTAATGATTCTTTTTTTTATCATTACATGAAAGCTGGTGACTTGTGGTCTCATTTAAATTTCATTACAATCGGTCAAGCGGTTTTTGAGTTCACTCCAATAACTGTAAAGTGTTACGTCTATCTAGATGACTTCCTTATTGAGGATGAAGAAATCTAGTCACTAAAAGAATGAAAAATAAAATTAACAAATAAATGGAACCGACTTCAACACTCAAAAGTGGGAAATAACTTCTCGAAGTCGGTACCATGTGCATAATATTTTGATTATACTCTATAATGGTACCGACTTCAACAAGTTATTTCACAATTTTGAGTGCTGAAGTCGGTTCCATTTATTGGGTTTTTTTTTGTTAAAACAATATATAATATTAGTACCTATGGCCTGTAAAGTTATAATAATCTGAAAATATGATTGCAATATCTACCTGTTCACCAACCCACTTCAGTCTGCACCGGGCCAAGCTTTTTAGATTTTATCTTTTATACATATTAATTTAATTAATTAAAATTACAGTGTGCCGCTATACGCAAGCTAGGTCACAAAAATATTTTTGATGCATTTTTGAACTACGAGAGAATGCGTTTACATGTATGTATCGTTGTGACTTGAAGTAAAATACGCAAAACTTTCTGACTTAAACTGCCACAGTATTATGCTATCAGTATCTTTATTTTTTATAAAACCACCAAGCATTAATAACGCACTCCTGCTCATTTTGGAACTTTCGAAAACACGGCAAAATCAGTATTATAACCATGGTACTAGAAAAACATCAACACAAATAAGTAGTTTAGAAAAAAACAGTTTAAAATTGGCACAATACGCAAGCTGCATTACAGATAAAGAAAACTAACAGCTGATGAACCAGTGACCATTTTGTTTCCTTCGACCACAGATTTGACAAATAAGATGTGGGGCCTTACTATCAGCGTTGTAAAATCTATTCAAGTTCCGAGCAGTTCTAAATCCTGGCTTAAACATGCCAGAGACGTTTGACGGTCGCCGTGGCGCAGTGGTCAGTGTCAGTGACTTGACTTCTGTGTCTCCAGGACCCTGGGTTCGAATCCCGGGGCAAATATTTGTGCGATGAGTATAGGTGTTTGTCCCGGGTCTTGGGTGTTTGTGTGTTATGATTGTGTGTGTCCATGCTTCCCGCGACACAGGGAATCCTAGTGCGGGGGTCTGAGTGTGATAAAAAAAAAAACAAAAAAAAAGAGACAACAATAACCGTTCACCTTTGAGAATATCAATGTTCGATCCGTTCACTTAAAGGAGCTTAATGACGTGGTGATGGTATAACTTTACACTAAGCGGTTTAAGCCAGGTTTTAGAACTGCTCGGAACTTGAATGGATTTTACAAAGCTGATAGTAAGGCCCCTGTACTATCGACTCATATGAACTAATACAAAGGAATACTGATGCTTCTTAGTGAAATGTGCATCATAATCTATTTACATATCTCAATATATTTAAGAAGTAACAATAGACTTTTGACGATGACGAATCGATGCATAATATCTTTACAATATACAGTATATTCGTAGTCATGCGCGTGTCTGTGCATACAGTTATGACATCGCATCCGGTATGGTCACTATTAATCTATCTGTGTTCCTGTGAACGGAAACGTTACATTAAATTGCAAAGGAATTTAATATAATAAAACGTATATATTATGTAGATACTTCATTCGACATTCTCGATATCTGTCTTTGATATCATCATGTGATTGCAATATGAGTCAAATTTCAAGTTATTTTTTCTCTCAAGTTCCTGATGAAGATTTCCGGATAAAGCCGAAACAATTGTCGATCGTGATATGGACTAGGCGTAAGTGTCATGTTAAACTCGTTTTGAGTATTATTAAGCTAATGACTGTTTTATTAATATCTGGATGATAATTTTAAAGTTCGCTACTATACGTACACTATTATTACCATCAAGTGAGATAGTGGTCAAACGCTAGATCTATACAGTATAAAAAAAAACTAATATTATAAATATTTATTGGACCGTGTGTTGGAGGGTGAAAGATTGATATGTTTGTAACGATAAACTAAAATACTACTGGACCATCCAGTATTTGTATAAATCATCCTAAATGGTATATTATGTTATTATGTAATTTTTTTTTAATTATATATAGGTGGTATCCGGCTTTACTCACGTTTATTGTCGAAGATTCGATCTAGGTTTCGAGCATGTCCGATGTTCATCCTCAGGTGAGTTTACGCTGCCAGATCGCGGCATGAGTAAAGCCGGATACAACATATATATAATAATGTGTCAAACTCACGAGAATTTCCAATCAAAAATATTTTTTTTAGTCTGTAGGTCATTATGTTTGTTGTTTTGGTTGTATGCATATCTATTTTTATTATCGCGCATCATGATTTCTCTCGCCCTCTCTGCCTGTAAACACCTGCGAGCCTCTGTAATGTTATCGACCCCAGTTAAGCCCTTAAAAGCCATAATTAAAAAGTCTGACATAAACAATAAACGCTATTGTATTGATATATGACTTCCGTAAACTTGCCAAATATCTTATAAATCTAGTAGCGAAATGTCTAAAATTAGTCTAATTTAGTTAAAATAATCCCGAAACTATATTCAGCAATGAAGTATTACAAAGGCGTACGGTGAAATTTACGGGTTTAGCTAATAGATAATCTAGTGGTCCCAGCAGCAATTGTTGATATTTATGGGAGAGGCAGATGTCTAGCAAGAAGCGCACTATTGCTGAGATAAAGATAATAGCGACTTATGATGATTAAAATCTTACATAGTAATTTAGACTTAGATAACATCTCTCAGTCGTAATAAACAAACAAGTGGCGCCACTTGAGACGGCGCCTAAATTTGACGACTTCACTATTTAATTTACTACTAATTGTAATTAATACTACTTATTTATTAATACTAATTCTACCATTCAATAAATTCAAATGCCATTAAAATACTCAGTGGTTAGTAAATGGTAATTTTATTACGATTTCAATCCATGATATAATATTAAGTAACTCGTTAGGAATGGGTTCGATCGCTAAGTGATCATTTCTTTTGCATATTTTGTCGTTTCATTTATCTCTACATCTCTTAACAAAAAACAGCTGATACTGGCTGGATAAAAAAAAAAAATTTCGACCATTTACATTACCAATAGTAATGTAAATGGTCGAAATTTTTTTTTTTAAATTACTTAAACATGGATTCGATTTCAACACTAAAAAATAAGAAATGACTTGTTGAAGTCGGTACCATGATAGTTCAAAAGTAACTATTACCAATATATTGTAAGCGTGGCACCGACATTGACAAGTTATTTCATTCTTTTGAGTGTTGAAGTCGGTTCCATTTTTTGATAAAGATATTTTTTTTCACCCATTTCAGTAAACTTTGCTACTCACGGGAAGTGATCCAGGTAGACGTAACAATTTTCAATTATTGGAGTGTAACTCAAAAACCGCTTAACTGATTTTGATGAAATTTAAATGTAACTACCTTGAAAGTATACTTTATCAAATCAAATAAAAACATTAAAATCGGTTCATAAAAGACGAAGTTATCCGCTAACACACATAAAAATATATACATATATATTATAGAAACGTTCAAATTTAGTAACCTCCTTTTTTATAAGTCGGTTAATACAGGAATCTAAAAAGCAGGATATTTTAACACTTGTTTGCTTTTTATTGGAATCATATAGTAATAACATTGGCCTTTACATTAATTTGGTTGCCTGGAAGAAATCGTTTTAAGCGATAAGGCCGCCCTTTGTACCACTGTATCTATATTTGTTTGTTTGTTTTCTTTATGTGTGTAGTTTTGAAATAGTGTGCAAATAAAGAGTTTTCTATCTATCTATCTATTTAACATATAATAAAAAACTAACATGTTTCTCAACCATTTGCATTGTTAGTTGTGACATCCAAATCAATTGGAAATTGTATAAGATTGCAATGCAATTCGTTTGTATTGTATTGAAAACAGACAATCATCAGGTTACAAATGTACTCAGACTCTTCCTTTCATTAATCAAACTAGGACAGTTTCAATGTATTCGTTTGAGATTATTCTATGAAGTGATGTTGAAATTGTTTTATTGACTAGTGATTTACATTTCCCAAATCTCATTACTTACGCCATAGATATAATGCGCGTTGTATGGGTCAATAAGGATATGATAATTTGTTAAGGTATAGTAGTTAAGTATAGTCAATCATTTTTTTTAGCTAAGATATATTAACCATAATATGGTTAATTTTGCATTATGCAAATAAAGAAATTTTGCTTTGTCTAACCGAGATCTTTAGTATCACACATTATTCTTGTAAGGAGTTTATTAAATATTTAAAATTATTAATTAAAAATAGGGACGATTAAATAACATTTATTAATGAAGATTAATTAATATTAAATAATAAAATTAACGAAAAGGATAAGAGAAATAGATACAAGAAAATGTTGTATGTTTATGAATTCTATTTTTTTTCTATTCTATTCTCTTCAATTTATAGCCAAAACTGAGTACGAGTATAACAAAATATATAAATATCTGTTACGTGTACGTTCGTGATGTCAGAAATGTGCTTCGACTGAAAATCAGTGCTCAGGGGTAACCCTAGCGAATGCTGAGTCGAGACTCATTCCTGAGATCTCGCAACATTACAGTACTATTGTGTGTCTTCTAATGTGTCGTATGTAAATGTATCGTAATTGTTGTTTATTGTAATGTTGCGTCATGTTTTGAATAAATGTGTTTTCTTTCTTTCTTTCTAATTCAGTAGGTAATAGGTATACCATGATAACCTGATTGACTTTCGGTTTAAATCACTACGCCTGGTTATGAAGAGATGATAGCTCAGCACAGGAGCGTCGGCTGTCAAACCGACCGGCGCTGGTTCGATCCCACCAACGGCTTGAGCTTACAGTGAAGGTAACTGTTATCAAATTGCCAGCATGATCAGTTCTTGACAGTCAGTATTATTCTAGGTCTAGCGTGATTACATCTTCGACCACATCGTCACTGAATGTGTGAGATGGGGGTCAAACTAGATCAGTTCAAACCAGATAGCTAAGATCTATCAAGTATAAATAAAACTATATACTATTAGATAGCTATAGTGGACACTAAGTCACAATTGCACAACTTTATTGTTTTTAGTAAAAATAAATTAATAAATTAGGAATTAAAGCATGAAGGTAAGCAATAAATTGAAATGGATACATACCGTATATCTCTCTTACATCACAGTATATTAAAAAAAACAACGTTAAACAAGTCTAAAGCGTGCTCTGTTTTTATATAAATATCTACTCCATCATCATCAACCTAAATCAGTCTACTGTAGGACATACGCTTCTGATAATAAACGCTGTTGAGCCTGATGATGACACTGAGGGTATTCTTCTACAGCTGTAGCTCTACCTATCGTCGCCTATTAGTCACATGACAGCCTACAGTCCGTTACAGAAATACTACCCATAACCGTACAACAAAAACTAAATAGAAATTGAAGAACAATTTTTTTTACAAAAAATGCAACCGACTTCAACACTCAAAAGTGTGAAATAACTTGTTGAAGTCGGTACCATGATAGTTCACACAAAAGTAACTATCATCACAATATTGTGCTCATGGTACCGACTTCGACAAGTTATTTCACACTTTTGAGTGTTGAAGTCGGTTGCATTTTTTGTTATCAATTTTTTTTTTTCACCCTTTTCAGTGACCTTTGCTACTCACGAGATCAATTAATTGTCATTGTGTGTTCTGCGATGTCTTCAACCGCGACAATAATATCATCAAGATACGCGTAGCACTTTTCAGTTATTGGAGTATAACTTAAAAACCTCAAAAACATATATACGGTCGAATTGAGTAACCTCCTTTTTTTAAAGTCGGTTAAAAATTCATAAGCGTTGATAGAAGTTTCCTTTTACCTGATGCATTTGAAGGCTGTAAGCTAAGTTAGTAAGTTATTTCTTGATCTACTGCATATTTGTTTGTTTCAATCGTTCTGGTGCCGGCAGAAGGTTCCGACAAATGTTTAATTAATCACTTCTTTGTATCGCAACCTATTTGGTCTTACTCCATCTCGTTCACAATTTATTCCGCTGCATTTTCAATCGTCTGCCCTCGAGTTTATCTTGGCTTTCAGGGGAAATCGCTGGCGGCGATCAATCGACATTCTCGCCGTACATGCTTTGATTTATTGGCCATGTCTAACGTGATTTTAAAACGTATTACAAATAAGGATATGCGGTTGAAATCTTCTACTAAGATCCTTAGCTTACGACCATTTTCTGAAAAGTTATGGAAACATTCAATTTTGTTTGTTAAAACACATTTTTTAATTGATAGTTATTGATTTTAGAAAGAGTCTGCTTTGGTGGGTAAGTTCCCTCTTTTAAGAGTAGCGCATTATACCTCTGTACAAGTGTATACATCCGATTTACCATTTGACTGTCCGGTTGGCGCAGTTGGTAGCACTCTGCCTTCTGAGCCGCTGGT
This sequence comes from Apeira syringaria, assembly GCA_934044485.1. NCBI lineage: Eukaryota > Metazoa > Arthropoda > Insecta > Lepidoptera > Geometridae > Apeira > Apeira syringaria. Next base: position 4,094,230 of record OW203661.1, on the reverse strand, counting down.
CCCGGCTTCGATTCCCGGACAGGTCAAACATTTGTGCGTATGAACATGTCTGCTTGACCTGTGTCTGGGTGTGTATATGTTTAAAGTATTTATATCAGTCATCAGGTTACCATAATACAGGCTCTGCCTAGTTTGGGATCTGAAGACCTTGTGTGAATGTATTAAAAAAAAAAAATAAAAAAAAAATATGGGGCCAAGTTGAATAAAACAGTAAAGGCACATTATCTTACCGCGATCGATGAAACTGACAAGCGCCAATCCACTGTAATATTATCTATTTAGTATTGTAACTCGGCCGTGTCCTTGAAATAATTAGGTACCTACAGCCGCGCGGTATGTAAACACGCGGTAGGGCTGACCGTATATTAGGTATAATCTATAGGGCTACCCACGTACCTGCAGCATTTTAATTTCATCTTGAGCCTCTTTCTAGTTTTGTGATTGTAAATATTACATTTAATATTTTATAAAATGAAAGTCGTTGTGAATCAAATAGGAACTGTTTAATAAAAATACATATTGTGTTATTTGTTAGTAAAAGTATAAAATCACCCTTATTAATTAGAGACAGAAATATTTGCGCCTCAACTGAAACTTACGAAAAAACTTTACTTCACAAATCAAGAAAACACAAATCACACGCCTATTGTTTACAAAACCATCACACCGTTCGTTCGTCACTGTGGCGCAATCGCGACAGGCTGCACGCTGAGTGCACACCGAAATCGAGGCGCTTAGGTATAACTCGCGTACGGCCGTTTCTATGAAGACAGAATACTGGATAGATAATATTAACGTGGCCATGCAGACAAGTATGACGATGCAACCACGTTTATAACAAGCACGCTTTTTAACAATTAACAACGAGTGTGCTTATTACTAGCATCTTGTTAGATATGCATTCTCCTAAGAGGAACCAACACAATAACAGCATGGTTCCATGTGACTAATGGGTAATAATGACAATATGTGTGTATATAATTGTGCAAGCTTGACATCTTACTGTCAGTCGGATTGCCCTAGCTGTTTTCGTTAAAGATATGCAAGGAATTTATCCTCATAGTTAAATCAAAATCGAATCTAAAGACACAATAGAAGCAATTTACTTTTTTCGTCTGAACCTTTTTTATCCCACTAAGAATGTTAGTTAAACAAAAAATGCAGGTTTACCTCATTACACCTCTGTGAAACCATTTCACGTCGTGTAATATCCATTTTCATCTTCACGCCCCGCCGTTGTTGCCATGGCAATACCCGCTATTTTATTTGTATTGTACGAAATTTTACATATTCCTTCATTTAGCGGTAAAGAAAACAAAAATTATGCCTTATTTCGATTCATGTGTACGGTTATATTATGATGCTTTTAGAGGTGGCTGGTGGTGAGAGGTGGATTTTTTATATATCTCATTTGCACACCTTATATATATATAGATATCTTATATACACATATATATATATATATATATATATATATATATATATCTCTCTCTCTCTTTCATCGTGGACAGACGACGACGCGACATCGCAGATAAGGGCTGGATGCGGGCGGCTTCCATCCGGTCATCGAAATCAATGTGGGAAACCCATGTCCAGCAGTGGATGTCCTATGGCTGAAATAATTATGACGATATATTTAATTAGTAGCAACAAAACATAGTGTGTTCAGGCAGTAGTGACTACATCCTTGACCACATCATCACTGACCATCAAGTAAGATAGTCCTCAAATTCCAGGTTAGAAAAAAACCTAATATTAGATTTTATCATTAGCATCGTCATCTCAGCCATAGGACGTCTACTGCTGGACATAGGCTTCCCCCATTGATTTCCATAACGACCGGATGAAAGCGGCCCACATCGATCATTAGCATAATCAGCCTAATTCGTTCCCCTTCCCTGAGACAAGGCCCTTCCTCTCAGAGAGAACTGAAGGCCATAACACACTAAGCTGGCTTATGCTTATTGGCGGTCTTGCAAGCGTCTAGCCCAATCTCAGTGCTTTTAAACTACCGAAGGGCTTCCAACATGACCAAACGAAAATTTCCTTAAGACAACCACCAGGACCGTCGACATAATATGCCATATGAAAGTGAAACTGCCACCCATCCAAGCTATCACTGAGGAGTACATTTCTTAGCCTACTCGATTGGTTAAGATCGCAGCAGTAAACTGCGCCACAACTTAAAACTTTTGGATTGAAATACCTCTATGTTAAGTTGAAACCCCACCACCGTTATCTCACGTGACCCCTCACCGGCAGACAGTGGTCATTCTTCAACACAAATTGCAGATCTGTATTCGAAGCATCACGCTCGCCGCGGGCATATACACGATAATGTACTAAAATAACAGGACGAATGAAGCACTGTTGCTGTCTTCCGTGAATGCTGTAGATAATTGAGGTGTCATTTTAGTGCTCAACATTACAAACAGGGATGGATTGTATTACAAGTCGAAATACTGGTGCATTTAGCAACATTAAAAACGCTCCTAACCCTTTAGAAGAGCAGCCTACGCAACCCGTTCGTGGAGTTATGGTCTGAGCGCTTGTGTTCTTAGGAGATCAAGTTAAGCGGTCAGTCAGTCTTGTTTGTTGTCTTATGAGAACATTGGCCAAGTTAGAGGCCATCTGCCGTTTGGAAACTCTGACATTAAACTAACCTATTCAACAACCCGCATTACTCGGTGATCATGACCAATACTTCTCTCTTTAAAACAAAAAGGCCCATGTCCCATCCGTGGGACCGTAATGATCTGATTATGATAGCAGCATTTTAGTTTCCTTTGTTTTCCACTATTTCATGTGCATATTTTTTTTATACTGTATAGATCAAGCGTTTGACCACTATCTCACTTGATGGTCAGTAACGATGTGGTCGAGGGCTGCTGCCTGAACACACTATGTGTTTGGTGACAGTTTTTCAAACTTGAGGGTGGTAGCTCGCCAGGCGGGTATTCGAAAGTACCCTACCACCATGCTGGGAATATGATACCTTCACCGGAAGCTAAGGCTGTTGGTGGGGATCGAACCAGTGTCCGTCAGTTTGATAGGCGACGCTCCCCCCGCTGAGCTATCATCGCTTCAAACTTATTACTCTTATATAAGTTATTTTACAAGAATTTACAACATGGAACATACAAGATTTAATCAGTAAATACACGCTAGACTCAATCATTTAATGGAAAAGCGAAACTAAATCGGATACAACGTCTTAGAAGTGAACGACCCAGGCCGTCCTTGCGTCTAAGATTAACTACCTCATAAGAATTTATCATTAAAATTTCAATCACACTAGAAGCAAATTAAACTAGACACGATCTAGGCCGATCCACGAACACGCTTAAATCAACCTTTCCATTATACCCTGTTATATGTCCTATTCGCTAATAGTTTCTAATGGATGTTGTTATACCGCTCACGAAGCTAACAATGCCACATGTTACCTAAGGGTGTCTTTGCACCAAAGTAGCCGGCCTTATTTTTATACAAATGTAACCAGCGGGTTTTGTCAAGCAGATTATCCGAATTATCCGACAGACACACAATAAAATATCAAGAATGAAATGCTGACAATTTTGCGCTTTCTGGTGCTGCAAACTACTGATCCAACTTGAAATGTTTTGAAGTGGCTGGGTTACTGACTGTCTAACATGCCGGGCTGAACTGCCGAGCTTGTGGCCTTTGTGTGGATACACCTTTATGTATATGGACGCATCTACTTATGGCTAATGATAACGAAGAACATGTAATGATAACTGTGTGCGTTATATAAGACCTTATAGAGAACATTTTAAATTATGGCCGTATTCTTTGATAGCTATGATATTTTCTGCACCAATTTCCTACAAACTTAAAGTCACAAGCTTTAAAGTTAAATAGGTGGATATCTAGGAAATCCTGAAGCAAAAAATTGACAGATCACCGCGCGCTGTTAGGTTCCTTATATAGACAGGAACGGTACTGCGAATTTGGCTCACGAAATTCTGGCGTAGATGACATAGATATCTATAATATCAGTATTGCTAATAGAATGTTTCTGAAATAGATTCCAGAGAATGTAACATTTCTATATATTATATTTTTATTTGTATTTAAAACGAAGTTATATATTTTTTTTAAATAAGGTACTATACTATCATTAGAATTAATAAATTGTATAATATTAATATAATTAACAATTGTAATTCGTAAATAAATATATTAATAAATTTATCACGATTTTCTATACTGAATCAGTTTGCGCAGCTATCTCACCTGACGTTAAGCGATACGATTTTAAATATGGCACAATAGCTGAAAAGATGTTTTCTTAATCCTAACCTAAATATGAGAAGTGTCGGAAATACATATTTTTGATTATATTTCATTATTTTTTACTGACCCTACGAGGGCGCATTTTGAAGGAGGAAGGAATCCTTCGTGCTATTTGACAACGAATATTGCTCACCTAGGGACAAACCTCAATGATGTAAGTGATAGCGACTGACAGCGATATATACTGCTATATGTACGGTTTCCATGTTTACTATATCTCTAATCTATTTCGTTTTCGAACTCCACTGTGTTCTAAATTGCTCTAAAAATAATTTTGTTGCCATTTTTGATACACCTATAATAGTATAACATTATACAATTACTTCCCACGCATACATTCACAATCCACACTCTCACTCTGACAAAAATCTGACATAAACACACACATTAATAATAAATACACATAAATAATGTACACATAAATTTTGAAGAGATGATAGATCAGCGATGGGAGATTCGGCTGTCAAACTGACGGACGCTGGTTCGATCCCCGACAACCGCTTGAGCTTCCGGTGAAGGTAAACACCGTTATTAAATTCAAAGCATGGTGGTAGGGTACTTTCGAGTCTACCAGCCTTAAGTTTGAAAAACTGTCATTAAAGACATATAGTGTGTTTAGGCTGCTGCCTAAACAATTTTCAAAATCATCTTTCTAGGTCTAGCCTAATAGCTTACACTGATCATCAAGTGAGATAGTGGTCAATCGCTGAGTCTATACAGTATATAAAATTTAAAAAAATAGACGGAACACACCCGCTTGCATTTATAATATGCTCCTATTATCTTTAGTGGTAGTTGTCAGTATCATGATTATTTGTTATAATCTACTTAAAAAAGACGATCAGATATCATTACAGTTTAAAAAACACCAAGCCTGGTAACGTCTCCGGGAACGAATGATTTCAAGATGGGACAAATAAATCTTTATTTGCGTCTCACATTCCCGATGGAACTCAGCAGGCGTCATTACTTTGATATTTATTGCATTTGCCTGTTCCGCAAATGCTCGTATGAAAACCAAGTGACGTAATCAGGTTATCGATAAGTGTTTTTACTATTTGCTAAACAGACAATTTTGAGTTTTTCCTGCTAATTTTTTGCAATTCTCAAGTGTCTAATAAACTTTTCAAAAACCACTTATGAGAACACCTCATGAAGATTAATTCTGATATGAAGAACAATTGATGACATTTGCTAATTTATTAGGGAATAAATATTTTTGAGCAACCATAATTTTCTAAGGGGAATAGATAAAGAAATAGATAATAGATTTAGAAGTCTCTCTCGACATAGTGCTATCGAAAAAATACGATTATCTTTGTATACACTATGTGGGTAAGGAGGTTAAAAAAGCCTTGAGGTTACATAGTTTCTCCTTGATGGTCGTACAATATAAAGGCGTTTTTTTAATGACACAATCTATAAAAAATTATGTAACAAAAATATTAAATTACTTATTAAAATTAATAACAAACATATTGGGTCAATAAGGATACCATAAGTGAAAGGTACCATAAGTATTCAATATTAATAAAAGCGGTAAGAGTCGGCTAAGGGACCACGTACCAGAAAGTGGGCAGCAGCGCCCCTGCGCTCGCCAACCCGCCTGCCAAGCGTGGCGAGTATTGGCAAATCCCCCCTATATGGGGGAGGCTATGTCCACCAGTGTACGCATATGGCTGAGAGAAGAAGAATATTAATAATTCGTTAATAAATACACCATTGTTACTTATCCCGCTTCAAAATGGTTTATGTCAAAATGTTTCTCAGCTAGCCACTGGAATTGTTTTGTCTTATTATTCAATATTTTTGCGCCATAGATAAGTTTGCTATCGAATCGTTCAAAATTATTTGAAGGACAAAAATCTGATAAAAGGATAAGAACCCACGACTTTACGACAATATTCTGTAACACTGTGTTAATGTTAATCGTTGCATTAATGATAATAAATAATAGGTAAGAGAGGGTAATACTCAATTGGTTTATTTTCTGAGGAATGGGGGTAATGATACTTTGTTGGAAGGTTTTGTATAAATTGTGTATCCCCTTCCTGGATACGTGCATGTGCGCCTGTCTCGTACAAAACATCGTCGCGCCGTTTATGTTAATTTATTCGCATTTAAATGAGTCGCCTGTAAAACGTTATTATGCATTATCATGTCTTATTTTCGTATTTATGTGTTGCTCTATAACAGCTCCTGATGTTTTTATCTTTATGTACGTTTATGACTCTTGTACGAGATATTATGTGCCATCGTATATTGTAAATGTTTTTCAACCAATTTGGTACGATCATAACATTGATTTATACGAGTTTCTGAAGAATTATAGTAGTTCATAGGTCTTTATCAGTATAAGATTATACACACCTTTGGTCAAATGAAAATAATGCCGTAGTGCCATGTTGATGTTAGCTTTGTCAAGTGCGTTCTCTTTATTATGACGTAAACTGTTTCTCGTTTCGCATTTATCCTCTTATTTTTATCATCTCTATTACAATTTAAAATATCAATTATCTCTTTTCAAATGATAATCACGAATTGTATTATACAAAATATATGAAACACAAAGCATATTCCCACGCAAATGACCGAAGCACGTGCCTGTATTACATAATTCCATGAAATATTACGCCTATGACACAGTCGCGGGTATGAATACTAAATCTGACATACTGTCAGGGTGATATCGGAGAAATCTCGTAGATGCTATGGCAATAATGAAGTGTACCTAACTGTATTATCTCCTAAAGCGGGGAATCTTTAGAATTTTGTAAGTATTAGTAGTCTGTACCGCCTTTTTGTTTTGAAACTGTTACAAAAATTTAAAGATTGCATGAAGTCTTGTAAGAACCATTTTAATACAGGTATACAATCTCAGTATTGTTATGTTTTTAAAGTTAGTTATTACACTGGTAGTTTTCGTGTTTTTGTCTTTTCGGATGAAGCGATGGCTATTGGTAAAGTGGTATTGAATTTCTCTTATATTCATTAACTATATAAAAAAGTCTACTAGATAAATAAACTCATAATCTCTATGAACTTGTCCCTTAGGTAATTATCATATGAGGACTTTATCACGTTTATTCGAGTGAAGATAAATGAGTGCATGAAACTTTTTAGCTATAGATAACCCTTAATATATTTTCAACCTTTCCAATTGATGTTAGATGAAAAGTTAGCCATCATCACAAGGTGAACTGACAACGTATGTTGCTAAAGATCGTCATCGAAAGCTCAAAAAAACTCTTATCTATTTGGTTACTACGTTTGTAGCACTTTTTCGTAATTATCAATTCAGGTGAACAAGTAATTGTGAAAGTAAGTAATTGTGATTGACATAACACACATAACAATGCTTCTAGACCTACCTACGTGTGTACGTCAGCACTTCATTATTGAACCATGTAGTTTGATCAAGCTTAGTCTGTAAATATATGAACCTTTTGGGGTCGAGACATTGGGCCCGGGGGACCTGGCGCTCATCGGATTTTCCAAAATTTATCAGAGCATTTTATCGATGCGACGCGTGACCAAAATGCTAGCACATATTTGGCTCAACGAATCAGCATTGCAATTCAACGTGGCAATGCTGCTAGCATTCTAGGCACGCTGCCAGCCGGTAGCGGGTTAGAACATTTGAGTTATCTATAGGCTACCAATAGCTAGTGGATTGCTCAAATGTTATTGTAGTAGCTGCAGTATTGTAATTAGTTATTAGTGTTTTATTTTAATAAAGCTTAGTCAGTTAGGGATTTTGTAGCAGATGTGATTGCTTGAATACTTGACTTTCCAACATAGTTCGAAACGTAGTTTTGTGAATTTTGAAGTGCAGTAAAACTAGAAAAAACTAAAAAACTTCAATAAGTAAATATTTTTTATGACTCTATTGAGGCTCGCGGGTGTTTTCAGCCAGAGAGGGAGAGATTTAAAATATTACAGATATATTACAGTACTTAATATTATATTACAGTATTTTACAGAGATTTTTACACATTTGATTTCCATTCTTCTGGTGTAAGAGACAGTTCAAGCGGATTTGTCGTTACCGCGAGAATTATTGATAAAGGAAAAATATGGTTGCTCGGATATTTCAATAATAAATTAGAAAAAGAAATATATATTTATTTTTCAATTAATCATCATAACTTTTTATACTAAGTCAAATTTAAAAAACAAATTATACATGTAGGACTTTCAACGAAATAAGCCAGTAGACTCAAAATTGTCCATTTATCAAATGGTAACGTGAAATTTTATCTCCATAATTGCAAGGTGAAAAAGACACTCAGGTTTTTGACACATGCGTAATTTCCAGACCAGTTTTCGAATATTACAGCTGTCTACGCTCATAGAAAACGAGGTCTGATAGCAGCTGCGACTCCTCGCTTTATTTGAAATTTTAGAATGGTTGCCGATTCAACTTTCAAAAAAACATGTGTCAATATCAAGTATAAAATCAGTTTAACGATCACTTAAGCTTACTTTATAAGCTGGCAACAGCTGCTGGATTTCTCAAATGTTAGTGTATCGTAGTATACTTTTTGCGCCACGCCGTTTCATTTCCGCGGACTACGGTTTTCCAACTACCTCAATAATCCCACGGGACTTATACTTTTTCCGGGTTAAAAAGTAGCCTACGTGTTGTCACAGAGTATCTCTTTCCAAATATCATATGAATCCGTTAACTCATTTCAGCGTGACAGAAACGAACGAGACAAAGAAGAAAAGATGAACACACAATTGGAAAACCTTTGCCTGTATTATATTAGCGTGTTAGTGCGCTACGTAGTAGGTACTGTAATATCTATCACTGAGCCAATACTTTTATTAAAATAAAATACTATTAACGAATTACAATACCTCAGCTACTACAATAACATTTGAGCAATCCACTAGCTATTGGCAGCTCTAATATATATATATATATATATTTTAATATGGGACAACATTCACACAAGGTCTTCAGGTCCCAAACTAGGCAGAGCCTGTACTATGGTAACCTGATGACTGATATATACTTATATACATACTTATATACATATACACACCCAGACACAGGTCAACCAGACATGTTCATACACACAAATGTTTGACCTCTCCGGGAATCGAACCCGGGACCAGCGGCTCAGAAGGCAGAGTGCTACCAACTGCGCCAACCGACCAGTCTACTTATTTATTTCTAAAATTAGTTATTAGTACAAAAATCTTTAACAAATCTGTACCCATTTTTTATTTTAGTTCGTTTGTCTAGTTGTCCGTAGAATTCACCAATACTACGTACAGCCCTATACGAATGACTCATGCTATTACATCAAGAATTTTGCTCAGTGGGTTAAGGAATTATCAAGTTACGCTCGCTTCGTTAAAACTTAGGTACTAATAGTATACCGATACACATATGGTCGATATTCTCAGGAAGTTTTCAAGTACTGACCTCATTACGCTAACGAGGTCAGTAATATGAAAAGCTAACTGTACGTTAGCATTATATTGTTCTCTTTCTTGCTGGAGGAGTTCATCATCATCTCAGCCATAGGACGTCCACTGCTGGACATAGTACACGCGGAAATCATACAATGCTCTTCGCGTCCAATATAATGATGCGTTTAGGGAGGTGCTGAGGCCTCTTCTGAGGTCCGCTTCTGTAGCGCCTCAGGTATGTTCGCGGAGGCTCGCACCGATTGCTTATACGCCACTATGGTGCTTCCATGGTTAGTTAGCTAAAAATCTAAAGTAAAATAGTGGCATAGAGTCCCATGTCACTATTTTACTTTACATTTCTAACTTCTTAAAATATAATATCTTATGATTTTTTTCTAACAAGATAATACTGTCTGTGATGAAAATGATGGTAACTCTTTGTTATACTATGGTAACCCTCATAGCAATTATCGAATAAGCTAGTCTAGTAGGCAATGTTCAAACCAGTCAGGTATTTGCTTGAATTCAGTTCCTATTAGGTAATCTGTGACGAGACGTCATATTTACAAATAGTCCCACGGTATTGCGTAAACTGTGTAAATGGAGGAGAAATTCTTCGTTTGCTTGCCGGTTTTAATTTACTTTAGAATCTTGGAAAAGCTGCGTTATCTCAGAAACTAGTTTTGTTCTGTGGATAATGTGTAGGTACTTGTATTTGCTCTGTTTGACCTTTTTGTTTGATCTTATCTAATTATTGTATTTGTTAATATTTTGTTACTTTTTGTATGTAACTTTCAAACTATGTTATAAATTCGTGTATAGGTATAATAATATAGTTTTTGCTTCACAATCGCAAAAGATTTTGGTTTTTCATTTATTTAGGAAGTTTCGTCGCTGAGAGACCACACCGCCTTTTATAAACATGACAGGTAGAGTCATAGATATCACACTGTATACTGAGAAACAATAACTAAGTACTATACTAAGTAAAAATATAAACTTGTATAATGTCGGACGGAATGGACGGTCGCCGTGGCGCAGTGGTCAGTGTCAGTGACATGACTTCTTCGTGTCCGGGACCCTGGGTCCGAATCCCGGCAGAGACAAACATTTGTGCGGTGAGTGTAGATGTTTGTCCCAGGTCTTGGATGTTTGTGTCCTGTGTGTGTGTTCATGCCTCCCGCGATACAGGGAATCCTAGTGCGGGGGTCAAAGTGTGATAAATAAAATAAAACTTTTAAAAAAAATCCAGGGCATATCGAAAATTGTTAGAATGATAATTTGTGCATGGATAACATTTAACTTATCAAGTTTATATATAAAAAAAAAAAAAACAGGCGGGGCATGGCATCTAACATGGAAAGCCTCCGGTGACGATGACGCGTGTTCCATGATTTTTTTACTCAAAAAGTGTCCAAAGCGCTTAAGAAGTTTTCACTTCAAAAATGGGTAGAATTAACATAATAAATGCTTCTCTAAAGCTAAATCTAATCATTTATACAAGATTCTCGCTTTCACTGACAATGAATACATTAAAATATGTACAAACATTATTTGCAAGAACAAAACAAAAATGAACCGCGCCCATGTCATCACTGGCATGAAAGATTCGATTCTAGTAATTTGAACTATTTTAATACCAGTCCATGTAGTTGAACGATTGCTTCTCACGTGAGTCGGTCAGAGATGTCTTGTTAGGTTGGTGAACAATGGCACGACACGGGTACGTCGGACCAGTGAGATTAGGCAACTGGTTCGTTACGAGACGGTGTCCAAAAACTTGTTGCATTTTTTAACCGACTTCAAAAAAAGAAGGAGGTTCTCAATTCGACCCGTATGTTTTTTTTTATGTTTGTTACCGCACTTCCGACTGAGCGAACCGATTTTGATCGTTTTTTTTATTTGAAAGCTGGTGCTTCCCATGTGATCCCATTTACATTTCATCAAAATCGGACAAGCATTTTTTAAGTTACACTCCAAAAGCTGTAAAATGCGTGCTTATCACGCTATCAGTTACCTACACGATATTATAGTAGCGGGTGTAGACATCGGTGAACATACCTACACCACAATGACATTTGATCCCATGAGTAACAAAGGTCACTAAAAAGAGCGAAAAAAAAATTGTTTACCAAAAAATAGAACCGACTCGAACACTCAAAAGTATGAAATAACTTGTCGAAGTCGGTACCATGAGCACAATATTTTGATATCAGTTACTTTTGTACTGTCATGGTACCAACTTTAACAAGTTATTTCATACTGTTGAGTGTTGAAGTCGGTTCCATTATTTGCTAAAAAAAAAATTGTTTAAAAAAAGAGTAATCAAGATAGGTTGACAATATTGTTTTGTTTAATTACCTAAAAAGGAAGATAGGGCACGGCATATCGAAGATCACGCGACAAAATATATCGGGACTATAGATACAACTACCAGTCATTAGTTCTGGAAGAGTTATTTGTGTATTTTACGAGAGCTCATGAAAGTGTTATTTTTGCCTAATTTTAAAAACATCTAGTGGGAACCGTACGAGTCTTAAGTAAATTAGGTGTATTGTATGAATGAAAATTATATGCGGTCTACACCCATACAGCCCCATCTCCTTTTTAATATGTAATATGATTGGTTTTGTTATAGTTACTTATTCGAAAATGACATTAGTATAATATTTTATATTCCTGTTTCTTTTATATGGTATGCAATAAAGAGTATTGTATTGTATTGTATTTTGTTGCAAACATTTTAGTTTGTCATTTAGATTCTATTAGATTGCTTTAAAAAAATAAGTTTTAATCTGTATTAAGATCACTTTACATGTTTTTAAGTATGAAATTAAAAGTAAGCGCGGCGCTATATATTGCTTACGTATGTAATGCATTTACCAAACAGGGTTAAAAATGACATCTAGGTCCTTAGTTTTATTCGTAGTTAAGGTAAAATAGGGTCAAACGAAGTAACACATTGTTGGATTTCAGGGTTTCAAGTCTACTAGCTTAAAGCTCAGATTCAGCCCAGTGCGAGCCAATGCCAATAAGATGACGTCATAAGTTCGTAGTCTGCTAAGTTCTTAGTGGCCTGAATCTATGTTTAATGTACGCTCGGTCTATGTCGGTTTTGTACGAAATTGACAGGTAAGATAAATACAGACTAAAAAAATAACGTGCTATGTCAGTGAATCTAGAATTGAGTCAAATTAAAATGGACAAATATATATAAATAAATATAAATATGGACAAATTAAAAATAGCAGACTACCAAACGCCGATTTTGACGACCTTTGTGAGCCGAACATATTTTCAATTAATTGCCATATTATTGAATAGTAGACTTACGCCTCTGGTAATAGCTACGTTTTTAGATCCATAGCCAATCAACGAGTGGTTAATATTATATGATGATAAGCAAAAATTAGTCAATGTGTCGTCGTCACACAAGTGACGAAAAATCTTAAGTATCTAACAGACATTCAACACATTCTTAATTTTCTAGACCATTGGTTGCTTTCATGGTTTAAAATACCGGGGCTAAAAGTATAAACGCTGTTGTAAACCTTAGTTACAGCATACCAACTTTTGCGTAAAATTAGCATTTTCCAAAGCATAACCACTGCCTTCTACTATACCATCAGGTTAAGTAATGTTCTTTTGAATGAGGCAATGTTAAGAGGCACCTTAGTTAACAATACCAAGTCACGATTGCTCCAAATTAAAAATTAATGCGGTATAGAAGCGACCCACATTCACAAAACAAAGGCTTTCACTTATTGGGCCAAAGAGCTATTACTTAATACCTAAATACCTTGAAAGGAAAGTGGAACAGGTATTTGTTGAAAGCTTAAATGTGAATTGCTGAAGGATTAAACTTTAAAAAATGACTACAAGCTGATTAGTTGTCTATGTTCCAAACGTTAGAAGTACCATCACGACATTTCTTGGTTCTTCGGTTCTTGTTGCATAATAGGTACATACTGTCCATACTATGCGGGCTGTCGCATAGAATAGTAGCCAGTTCATTTGCCGAATACGGTAGGTATGTTATGTTCAAATCGTGTGATAATCTACACCATGTTCTTACGCTATGTTGTTCTGAGATAATCGAAACTTCTAATACAGATCCTTTCATCAATCAAATGACCGTTCGATCAAACCCGAACTTGACCTTTTCGTGATCGTGACGTTTTTAGCAAACCTACAAAATGGGGGTAGGGCGAATTCTTAGTTCCTGTCCAGTTAGCTCTCAGATAAATGATAGGCTGTATACTCAAAGAGTCAGCTTGTGGAAATCACACAGTGGGTTTAATTAGTAAAACTTAAGTGCAAGTAGTTTGATGGATATTGACTTTCCACATCTTCAATAAGCATCTATTGTATTCAAAGTGATAAAATGTTGAACTAGTCAATATTACAAAACGTTGTATATGGTACAAGTTGTAAGCCACCAAGTAAAGCTACGCAGTGCGTCAAAAAGGGTCATTTAAACCCTATAAAATTAGAAGCCCTTCAACCAGTGGCCCTCACTCATTTAACGGCTTCCCGTCCACAAAATAAGACTCACCTCACCTCGGCCACAAGTGGCTTGTGGCTTATTATGTCACATGCAAAGCATAAAAAATAATCTGATCCCGCTTACCAGGTCACCGTAAGCGCCTTACCCGACCGCCGCTTGACCGCAATCTTGCTGAGTTATGGATTTGGGAAGTGGAGTAGCTGCCGTTTTAATTTAATTGTTTGAAACAGTTTTTTAATACCCGTGTATCTGGTTTGCTCCTTTTTGAAATGTTGGACGTGTGGAAAACGTGGAGTTGCTATACTGTTTAGAAGTAAAAATTTCAATAAACTTTGTTACAATTAAGCATCTTTATTAGCGTACCATAGCCTTTGGGGCAGTAAACGTTCATCAAATAATATTATAGTATACTAAAACAACAAACGTTGTTCTTCCATATAAATCATCAAAATGATAAAGTGACACCACACTTCATAAAAATTACTTTCTGTCAATGATCGACGGTAAATTCGTGGAAAGAGACAGAACGTTAATTTTTTTAGATATTTCATCATCTGAGCCATAGGACGTCCACTGCTGGACATAGGCCTCCCCCATTGATTTCCACAAGGACCTGTTGGATATTTTGTTCTATCATAGGGGGGGGGGGGGGGGGGGGGGGGGGTTTGCCAATACTCACCACGCTTGGCAGGCGGGTTGGCGAGCGCAGTACAAAATGTACTGCGCTAAAATATATTAGATATTAATATATAATATATTTAGATATTTATTCATACAAAAATAATATAAATGCTATAAAAATGGGAAGTGAGGGTGAAAAATACTTTACGACCTATTCTCAAACCTACCAAATATATACAAAAAGCATAAAAATTAGGTGCTTAAGCCGTTTCGGAGGAGGTCGATAACAGACACTGTGTCACGAGATTTTTATTATAATAGATAAGAAATTGTTAAGAGTCTGTAATACATGCTTGTTTTCTTTGTAGGTATACTTGCGTTAATAATTTTAAATGATTATTTTTTAATAATTTTTTTAAATAATATGGGACAACATTCACACAAGGTCTTCAGGTCCCAAACTAGGCAGAACCTGTACAATGGTAACCTAATGACTGATATATACTTAAATACATACTTATATATACATATAATACATACCCAGACACAGGTCAAACAGACATTTTGAGTCTGAAAACTATCGCGAGTTTCTTCCATAATTGTAATGTAACAAACCGACTAGGACTCACGTGGTAATTTTCCAGTGTTTACCACGTGAGTCCTAGTCGGTTTGTTACATTACAATCAAACAGACATGTTCATACACACAAATATTTGACCTGTCCGGGAATCGAACCCGGGACCAGCGGCTCAGAAGGCAGAGTGCTACCAACTGCGCCAACTGGCCAGTCAATTTACGGCGTATTTTTGTTATGGGGCACCTCTTCCCTTATTGACGAAAATCCCTATGAGATAGCTTATAGAGATAAAGTTTGTACTTGTATTTTGAAATAACTATAATAATAATTCCCTCAATTTGGCTAAATATTATCGTCACTCTAAACAATACCTTTTTTTATATACATGTCGACTCATTAAATGTCGCAGCTCTCTATCCACCCTCATTCCATAGTTTAAGAGCTTCTTACTAACTTCAATCCATTTACTAATAGCCTTAATACTATTAAGGTTGATGTCACCACAAAGGCTTCTTTAAGTATCCATAAGTAGTTTAATTTACCATTTACAAAATTAAATTTGTCCATTTTGCGACGACATTTAAAAGTGACTTGTATTTTTAATTTATCCCTAATGACTTTTGTTGATACATGTTTTTTTTCTGTTATGGAATTAATTTACGCTTATACTGTAGTAACATTTTAAAATGATTTAATATTTTAAGCATAGCTATTTTGAAATAACCTCTAGATTGTAATGTAACAAACCGACTAGGACTCACATGGTAAACACTGCAAAATTACTCTCCGACCAGTTTCGAACTTATTTGCAGTTACGTGCTGAGGCTCGCGCTCGCCGCCTGGCACGATCATAACTCCCAGATGAAGAACTGCAAATAAGTTCGAAACTGGTCGGAGAGTAATTTTCCAGTGTTTACCACGTGAGTCCTAGTCGGTTTGTTACATTACAATTATGGAAAAAACTCGCGATAGTTTTCAGAGTCAAACCTCTATACAAGTGTTAGTTAACATTTTGATTTCCTAAACATATTTTTGAAGTTTATAAGTTAACTGTCTCCTGCACCACAGTGTATACTAAAGCAGCAGGCAGGGCTTTCAATGTGTTTTAATTTTTCCGTGAATAACGAAATTTGTATTTGTATTTAATTATAGCACAACGCATTTTTACATAATAAATTAAACATTGTTTAGCACCACCACCCTTTATTTTAATGTAAAACAGTATATTGTTATCTGTATATTTACCATGTATATTCTTTGTTAGATATTTCGGCACAGTTTACGAGTTAACTGAAGTTTCTGCGGGTAGGTGTTCTTTATGAGCAGACAAATAAATAAAATGGGTAAATATCCTATAAAAATGTTTAGTATTGTAGATCATGCCAGTTTAAAAAAGCTTTTGTCTTTTTTTTTAAATTCATATTGTTTAGCCGCCAAATTTGGTGGTTGTGAGTTTGAATCCCACTTTATAATAAATTTCATGGTATTCCCAGACAATGCGTTATCTATATTATGTTTAATTACAATTATGTTATCCATGTTGAATATCTATAGTCAAAGACACGGTTGGTAATCTATGTCTGCTAGATTACCTACTATTTTGTACCGTTAATTACTGTATTTCAAATCATCAACTGCAAGATACTCGTCAAGCACTAGATTTTATTATACTGAAAGAAATACTTGAATATAATTTATTTCGGTGCTGCTGTTACTATATTAGAGTAAACCCTAAATAAGAAAAATAATATATTTCATCATTATCGTTTATTTATAAAGCCGCGTTGGTGCCAATTGGCACTCTACAATAATTCTTACTAGAATATTATAAATGTGAATGTATGACCTACATACTATATTTTGATGAAATATAGTATGTAGGTAGCTGAAACTCTGTATTAATATGTAAGCTGTCATCATCATCATCATCACAATCATCTTCAACACCGTTTTTCATCACCACGCGGGGCGCAGCTATAGGCGCTAGTGGATGTGGACCGATGAAATAAGATTATTATTGTTTTGACTTCAACTCATAAATCTAGTATACTTGCTGCGCGCCGCGGTTTTACCCGCGTGGTGATGATCGATGATGATGGAGATAATAAAAAGTAGTATGTGATATTCCGGGACCTGAAGTATCTACATATCAAATTTAATCAAAATTGGTGTACCCGTTTCAGCGTGAAGAAGTGACGAACATACACACAAACTTTCGCCTTTATAATATTAGTAGGATTAATAGAACAGTATTTGAGATCATTTCAATAAAACTGACTCCAATATATATATATTCCCATAAACCAACACACTAGCGCCATGCCATGCGAAAATAAGACGACCTCTAACAGATTTGTATAATACAAAGCTCTCAAGATAGCAGCCGCCCCATCCGCGCGCTAAGCTGATTTACTGGGGTCCAACAAAGCACTCACTTTCAGTAAAAGAGCTGGAAGATTAAAATAATTCAAACTGGAAATGCAAACGTGCGCTCTGTGAGGTCAGTGGTGATTAAATACATCACTATTCTGAAGATATATAAGTGTTTATTCCTAGCAAAGCTCTGCATCCATATACCTTGTCGGAATTCTACTGTCCGCCTTTTACAGCAGTTTGTCGTTAGTTAATGTATTGTTAAATGTTATCTGAATACATATATTGAAATCTGTATGATCGGATGAAACAAATGAGTAGCGATTTAAGAAGCGATACCTTACGCGGATTTTGAATCGATGACAGCTGATCGGACTCACCACGAAAGTGGGGTTCGAACCATCGCGCTAGTTAGAACCCCACTTTCGAATGTATATACGATATACACAATGTGTATACAGTAGAATACTTTCGAATACCCACCTGGCTATCTACTAACATCAACTTTGAACTGTAACCATTCACATAGTGACATATGCAAGCAATCCTTGAGAACCATTAAGCATTCTAGATCTAGCGTGATATCCACATCGTCACTGACCATCGAGTGAGATAGTGGTCAAAGGCTAGATATAGAAGATATATATCTTTCCAATATAAAAAAATGTATGATCGAATGAAACAAATGAACGAGTACTTACAATATAATACAATACCGGTCACAAAAATAATAATAAGATTAAAATAAAATATACCTAACCAAAGTACAATTGCGGCCATATCGCTTAAAGCGATCTCTTCCACACAAAAAAAACTTTACTTACAAGGGAAGTTAAGAACGTTATTTTATGGTTGATAATGACACTGTTCAAAATATTTTCCATATGAATAATAGCTTTTTACATCAGCTCTGAGGAAGCCGCTTCTGTAATGCACTCAGATAATACTTCTTAAGTGCTCATAATTCTCCTTTTACTGGTTCACCTTTTGTGCTCGAAGCTGTTAAACATTTTGTAATTCACCAGCCAATTTCGCTATGAATGTTATCGGGACCATTATAATTCATCTAGAAAACAAAACCGGATAAAAGTGGTAGCGGTACAATTTGTCAATGGTTACAAAGAGTTCAATCCGTGGCTCGGGTTGTATGGCCATTAATCATGTTATGCCACATTGGTCGAACATACGACACATTACGAAATGGTCTATAATAGTTGGAGTTGAGACAAGACTACGCCTGTCTGAATGGCAGGCTCTAATTAGCTGTCAAGACATTCTACGGTATTGATCATTGATACTACGATTCCATTCCAAACCTATAATTACATTGAGTTTGTATTTATAAGACCTTACGCGTGTTTCCGTTGTTTTAGTTATTTCATTTTTTACACCACACGAGTATAGGTACTGTCTGACAAGTTTATAGCAATTTCAATTCTATCATCGCATTCTAAGTGCTCCCAACAACTCTAGCTGAGATGTTCGTCGAACTAGGATCAGATCGCGTTCGCACGCATATTAACCGGCGCAGGCGCTCGCCCTGGGCCGTGCACCGACCTAACAGTACAACCACCGCGTGATTAGACGCCACACGATAAGGCCCATTGTCGGAACACGATCGCCTCTCGTACGTCTTGAAATTGCGGAAATGCATGGCTTGCACCCACTCCACTAGCGGGACATTTCAATTGCAGTACTGCAAATACGAGTACCCAAGATTCCCTAAGGGCGCACGACGGACGCGGACGGATGACTTTCAGACGCAACTGACTCCATAACAGATTTATAGCAGGGCCAATTTTAAGGTTAAACAGCTTCGGTGTCGTAAATGGTAATCCAACTCACACTTTCTCGTGTTCTTTAGTTCTTTTTATTTCAGCGTCAGTAATTTATTACGGGTCTATCGACGTTTAAGCGTCCACATCTTAGAGGTGGATCGTTGTGGTCGTCGGTCGTAAAGCATTGACGCGACGACATTAGTAAGCGTCACAGTTTCGTTGTTTACGACTTGGCTAATGAGGGACGTTAAAAGGGAAACAGATTGGTGCGTGACTGAGTTGGTTTTAGATGTAAAAGGAAATGTCTCCGAGGAGTTGCTTTCAGAACTATGGTGTGTATGTGGTTTTGTAGCGCTTTTGGTTCCCCTGAGATCGGGATCAAATAACTCTGAATCATTTTGTGTTGAGTTTTTACCAGCTTCTAATATGAAACTCTCGGTGCTAAATACATGACAATGTATTTCGGAGAATGTGCACTGGTATTACATAATCTGATTCCACCATCCCCTTTCTATCATCGGTCGACTCGACGTACGGCAATGCGCCATCGCTATATGGTAGATATACCACCTATACGTACGAAGCGTTTTGCTTCCACTTTCTTAATGCGTACTGCCAAGGAATGGAACTCGTTGCCCAAGTCTGTGATTCCCGATATGTACAATCCTGGAGTCTCCAAGTCGCGAGTGAATAGGTACCTTCTAGGTTTGCGTGCTAAACCCTAGACAACGTCATCACTTAACATAAGGTGAGACAGTTGTCAAACGCAAACTTATAATATGTAAAAAAAAAAGTCTTGGTGTGTCAGAAAATGAAATAATAATAAGATAATTTATTACTAGTTAAGAATTACTAGATAAGAATGTGTCACGACACGTTAAACGTGTTAACGACATGATTGATGTCGTTAACAGTTGATCTCTTCTACACCGTCTCATATTAATTATTATATTATTAATCAATTATGCGTTCTAATGCCATTGTCAGTATCAAATAATATTTGTCAATAAAGTAGAATTTCATTCTGAACGCTTCAAATTTATTTACAAATTAAAACCATACATTTCTCCTAGATATGCCTTACTTACATAGGGTTGCTCTATGTTGCGTTGCATGTAATTCATACATGCAAAATAGGAATTGTATACAGTAGCATACTCATCCAGAAACTGATGAAAAAGAAAAAACAATTTATGCTCGGTCCGCATGCATTAAATGCTCCCAACACACATTGTTTAATTCAAAATAGTTTACATTTTCAGAGTTTATATTTGTAGACTTAAATTTCATTGAACCGCTGTTTCTCTCAAACCAAATTCTTTGGCAGAGTTGATAGGATAGATAAATAGCATTATGCGTTTGGATTCATTACGATGAATTCAAGATATGTATCTATAGATAAGTATGAAAACAAACTTTCAACCATATCATTTCATATTAATCTAGAAAGATGTTTCACACCACTATACTTACAAAGTACGAAAGCGAAGCCCGAGCAAAACATTTCCATTGTAGCATTTATCTAAAGTATCTTCTAGCTCAGCTATCGTAAATATCCGTGGAATATCATAAGCTTTCCTCGGCATTCGATTGGAGCTAGAAGGAATAATCTAGGAAGGCCGAGGGCTGCGGTGGGTGCTATTTCTCAATCCTATCAACTCTGCCAAGGAATGTGGTTTGAGAGAAACAGCGGTTAAATGCAATTTAAGTCTACAAAAATAAACCCTTGAAATGTAAACTATTTTTAACGAATGAATGTGTAGGAGTAATTAACGCATGCTAACCGAACATAAAACCTTACTTTTCAGTTTCAAAATGTAATGTAAAATTACTATGTAAATCTTTGTTGAACGTTGAAGATCTGGTATAGGTACTTTTGATATTTTTTTTAAAACTTTTTATCGTGATTTAATTTATTTACTTTAAACTGATTTTGCACTACAAAACTTATTCAAAAATATTTCTTTGTTTGTAATGAACAACATTTACTCAGTAATTGTTAGTAAAAAAATGTACATAACATATGGCCTAGGGCCTAGAGTCTTATGCTAAATAAATTGGACGGCTCGTAATAGTGCATAAACATACATTCAACTTACATATATTCCGATAAAACTATTGTTGCTGTCAGAGGACAGGTTAATGAATGTTTTAAATGGTAAAGCTATCAACACCATTTAAAGGCAACAACGAAAAGCTTTCATAACTTACCTCTTTTTCTATCCTCAACCAAAATAATGTTATCTCATCCCGTCCGCTAACAATCACACCATTTTTAACCCCAATAAAACAAAAATGAGACCAAAATATTTACACTCCGAGCTGTCGGACAAAAACTCCCACAGGTTCGAGAACAATCAATCTTCGGTGCCCTGAAAGGAGCTGCAATCAAAACAGAATACGTAGAAGTAGGGACCGGATAAAAGGCTCTATAAATCATAAAATCAAGCCTCCATTCACAATGGTTTATTTGGGTGTCAAAAAAAACGCTTGACCCATCGCTCCTTCGAGCATTGTAAAGGGATAGGATAGACCAACCCGCATCCAATTTGTCCTGTCAAAAAATCATCGCTTCAAAATTATTTATGCCCTCATTAAAATCTCGATAATCAACTTTTTATGCTTGGAATCGGGAGCCTAACATATTTTAACTGTCGGTTTGAAATTGTGCGTAGGATGTTTTTAATAGTGTATCATTTTATTCACTAAGTGATGACATTAACTTTTACTGTTTGACTCGAATTGTAACAAATGTAACGGCCTTTAAGATCATTAAAAAACGTTTAATGGATTTTTTATGTATATCGTTTGATATAATTCTTATGTAATGGGACGATAGTATTTACTCCTCGCCTCTACATAAATTCTTTGGTCTATATAAATAGCACACTTGGAAGCGGTTCTGATAACAGGGTACAACACTTTTATACTTTCTTTAAATTGTCTTTACTGTCGGTTTAATTTCTGTCTTTTTAAAAATAAAGACAAAGAAATTAAACCGACATACATACCTCTGAACTCGGATAACACGAATTACAGATTGGCCCCATAGAAACTTCATCGAAACCGGTTTAGTATGTCGTCAAGAAAGGAGCAGGTTTTTGTAATTTTTGAAGCTGGGAATCATTTCATTAGACTCATAAATATAAGTTAAACTTAATTGAAATACAAATTTAGAGCCAAACCGTTAGAACAAATCAATAGAGTACTTATGTACTAGGTATATGAATATGACACAGATACGCTAGAGAATTTCCCAAAACCACACTACCATATAAAATGTCTACTGACTTTTTAAATTAATTATGTATTGTACATACATTCTATTTGTTTCATTACATATGGTTTTACAGCTTTGTCTTAAAGCATAAAACGAAAAAAAAATTATGCGTATGGTACCGACTTCGACGAGTTATTACACACTTTTCCATGTTGAAGTCGGTTCTATTTATTGGTAAAATAATGTTTACCCATTTCATTGACATTTGCTACTCACGGTATCAATTGTCATTCACCTCTATAATGAAATCATCCAGATAGATGTAACACTTTTCACTCGTAACTCAAAAACAGCTTGACCCATTTTTATGAAATTGAAATCGGACCACCTCGGAAGTATGCTCTATCAAACAAAAAAAAAATTGAATTTTGGGAATTGGTCCACTTCTTCTTCTTCTTCTTTTCAGCCATAGAACGTCCACTGCGGGACATATGCCTCCCCTATATAGGGGGGATTTGCCAATACTCGCCACGCTTGGCAAGCGAGTTTGGTCCACTAATAGGGGAGAAATCAGTGAACATACATCGCACCTATACAGGCTTTCGTTGTGTCTGGCAAGATGTAAAAACCATTGAAACTGTCTGGCTTTTGAGGTAATATTATTTTATGGTTCCTTAGTAACATACGTAAAATCCACCGCTTATACTATGACGAAAGTATAATCATAATTTATCAAAGTTTAAGGGTGTCTGGCAGGGGGTTGCAACCGTGCTAAGTGTCTGGCAATGGATGACATCATTTCTAATGTTATTCCGAAGAAAATATAAATAATGAAGTCTTATACTATATTCCCACAATTACAACTCCATACTCACTGAGCGTGTTGGGGACATGCTCTGGGAAATTTTCAGCTCTTATAAAATAACATAGGTCTGGCGATCGTGAGCTCTTGGTATATAGGTTTGCAGTGAACGAAGGGTTTAATAGGATACATCTTCACCATTGTCCGTGCTAACTAATATAGTATGTACAAAATCATAGATTCACTGATGTAAACTCACCCTATACCATTATATGAATATGCCAGATAACATGGTTAAATAAAGTATTAATTTATTCTTAGTATAATGTTGGATTATCTTTTGACCGCGAACTTCATAATATTATTACAGCATCTAAGCACAATACCTTATTTCATAGTAACCATACACGGCGTAACTACAAACGCCATCGGTCGTGCAATGTGACCCTTGTTTCATGGTCTTACACTTAGGGTTACCACACTTAAAATTATCCGAGGATAATGTTTATCAAGTGATATTGAAATATTTAAAGACGACAAAGTGACGTGTTGCAAGGAGTTTTCATGGTTACGTTGGCATCTGGTATGCTATAATATCCTTTTTCAACGACCATGCGAGGCAAAGTTTTCTGGCAAAAGTGGCGATTTAGCGTCTATGTAGGTATATTGTAGTAGTAGTAGTAGGTATTATTTGACAATAACCTACAACAGTCTGATGAAATCATAATGAAATTTGAGAGAAGAGTAATTAATTTTTAAAAAACTTTCAAATTTATTTTCTTTAATGCAAACCTAACTAATGTAAGTTTGAACGATTTGAGGTAACTTTTTATTTCACTTACGCCTAAAGATTTCAAGATGTACCCTAATTGTGAGAGATTTGACATGTCGCCATGCCATAGATTGAGAACAATCACTATTACTATTAAGTGATGAGACAGGTGATAATGAATCTGGTGATATTTGATAGTGCCACCTAGATTTTAAAATCTTTTCCTAGATCTTTCTATGATCTTGCTTTTTTTGGCTGAAGAGTCTTACAACCAAATAAATCGTATAACGATGGTACTGATTTGTTTTCGAATACTAATTATCTTTTATTATGTATTAAGTACTATGGGCAAGTAAAACATTTCGCCGTAAGGAAGGGATGATATTTTTTTTTTTTTTTTTTTTTTTTACATATTATAAGTTTGCGTTTGACAACAGAATGAAATCGGAACGTATGCAAGGCTTATCTTAGTTTTCTAGCAGAATTTAATAGCCTTTTCCTAACTTATGCTAATAATCAAAATGTACCTGATTTACGGCGATATTTCTATTCAAATTTATAAAATTGTTTTATTAAGACATACATATGGATATAGGTACTAGAATGATATATAACGGCTAAAAATAATTATTTTCACTACAGCCACGTATTTTTTTTTTTAATAAAGTCAGTAACCACTTATTCACGATCTCATCTCGTAAAAGGTCGTGGTCAAGCGAATTCTGTTTCTTATCCTGCATCTCAAACCGACGTCATGGTAGCCCTACGCCCATTCGATTAACCTATGCTCCCGCGCCGATCCCATCGTTGTCTGACCCTGCTCAATTACATTTTTACCCTTAACACGTACCTTGATTGATTGATATACTGGATCTTGCTAACTAAGTCTGAGAAATTCCATGTAATGGAAGTGAATTTTGTGATTTTTGTATATTGGCTCTAGATTTACTGAAGCTATATTAATTCAAATATTTGTAATCGTGTCGGTCAATAGACAATAGTTTTCCATGAATTTATCTATTTATAGTATGTACATATATAGGACAATTATACGCATACATACGCAGCGAGGGTGTTTAAAGCGCTGAAGGTAGACAAATCGCTATTTTAAAAAATGCGGTGTAAGAGACGGAGCTATGATATTTTCAGTTTTAGTATCTTTGTTTTAGTATTTTTCTAAACTTTTGATTTATTCAGTATCAACAGACAGTTGTGTGTATCAGAAATATATTACATATTGGAAAAATTGGTACCTAAACTAACCAACGCCCCCCAATACCCTTGGCGAGGCCTAGCATGCCAAGAATAGCTAGCATTAGTTGGCTTATAATTAAATATCTACATAAACACATTAGTGATCGGTGAAAATAAAAAGCTACTGAAACGATCGACTTCTATATGCCCAAAACGACAGTACCTACTATATAGCTTCGTGTGTAATATTAAAAAACTGACGACGGATAGCTTGGTCCTATTAAACCCAGCGCTCGACCGCAGCAAGACCAATCATGAATCTAACAACAAGGCATTGTAGCAAAAAACAGATGAGACAAATCTAATATCATACAAAATCATATTGTGCAATAATAACTAGAAATACATAATAAAGGCAATGAATTATAATATGTTTGCTCTATATATATGTTATAATATAGTTATATATCACGTTATATATTATATAAATACGTTATATATCAATTGTAGAAGTTCCATATAAAACTGCCGCTAAAGGCTGTGGATGTAAATGTAATAAAAATGTTTCATCGTTTTATTATTTTATTTTTTTATTTATTTTATTTATCATACTTAGACCACCCGCACTAGAATTCCCTGTATCGCGGGAGGCATGGACACACACAATCACAGCACACAACTGAGTTCCATACAGCACTGAAGACACGAGTACAAAAAAAATTAATTGTTTTTTTTATGTTTCAGGTACGGCAATTCTACATGGAGTATAATATTTAAGGTAAATTTGTTAGTTGTTGTATATGAAGGTAGTTGTAAAAGTTTATCGTTACGTTACTCCCAAGATTGATCCCTGTAATTTATTTACAAAATATTGTTTTTTAACAAACATAATTTCTTAGCTTTTAAATAAACGCCTTGACACTCACACCCACTAGACTAGGACACTAGAATACCCTGTTGCCCGAGATAGAAGACCCGAGAACATACGACATCACAGAAATGTTCGCCTTAGCCCAATGATGTTTTACTAAAGATGACGTATCATACTGCGTGGTGCTCAGATTTTGTTCCTTTACGACATAAACATGCTTACTGCGACAGATAATACGGTACAAATAATATAGAAAAGGATAGCTATATTTTTAGACTTGCGCTTGAAATTCGCGTCGCAATGAAAATTACTACAATTGACTTAATTTTGCCGCCTCAGTTTCCGCGCGCTTGTGCCACATCTACCTCATATAAACATATAGTATCATTGCCTTAGCCGGCATTGGACCCGGTCGCGGTTCTAATGACAGTGTCACTGAACACTGAGCCTGATCACAATATGAGACCATCAATTTGTCCTTGTCAAAGAGTCCACTTGGATTGAAATGTAGGGTATATATTTTCGGTTTAGTTAAGAATTAATCCTGTAGCCAAATAAACATTCTACAAGCGTAAGCGACGAGAAAAAACATATAAAATGTATGAAATTGACACTTCAAAGCAATATATCAAGTGATCAACAAGAACGAATATAAAGCGCTAGCGGTCACAGAAAGAGATCTTTTGCAAATCATTTCAAATCATTGTTATTTTGCAAGAAAACAATGTCACATCTTAGGTCTTAATACAAATTATTTTCTGTACAAGTTTCAGCCTGCAAGCAGACGTGCAAATATTTGGATTCATATACCTAAAATCTACCACTTAAGTACTCCTTCACGCTATAAAAACAGTTATTTAAGAGGGTTGTGTTATTAGAGCCATTCAAACATACAATTTCCATCATGTAAAAATACAATATACAATTATTCTTAATTAAATAGTCATTATTAAAATTCAAAATAAATTAATAGAAAAATAATAATAGTAATCTAGTAATAATTCATAGCACTCCATTTATATAAATACTGATGATGATGTGCGTGTATGATGGCTGATGTACATGATTGTAATTTTATTTTAGAATGTGTGCTCGGTCGTGGTAAGGAAGCCTATTGGAAATTGGTTTTAAAAAAAATAAATGTTATTATTACTAGCTGCGCCCCGCGGTTTTACCCGCGTCGTGATGAAAAACAGTGATGATGGTGATGATTAAAACAAGCCTACGTGTTAATCCAGGACTTAAGCTATCTCCATTCCAAATTTCATCTAAATTCATCAAGCCGTTAAGGCATGAAGGAGTAGTAAACATACTACAATACTCGCAAAATTTCGCATTTATATTATTAGTAGCATTTTATCTCACTATAGGTATTTATTAATGCTTTTCAGATTTTGCCTTTCTTTATTTCTTGCTTTTTGCTTCTCACAAATTTCATGGATAAGCAGAAATACAAATACCATTATTGATATCCTGGCGAACGTAAATATTATTGCATATTTTACAAACAGTCCCGTTTGATTTTTCCAAATCCATAAAATACAGAATGAGTATATGATATAAGTTTCAACTTTGAGCTTCCACGCGTTCAACATACAGGAAGACAACGACAAAGAAGTGACTCCACAAGGGTTCTCTTTCTTCTTGCGTGAGGACCCTAATAATTTTCAATGTTCAAACGACAAATGTCACAAATAGCGACCGCAAAAATCTAAAGGTATCATCAGGAATATAAACAAATAAGTCCCAATATCCATAAACCGCAGTTACCTTCTTTACACCAATCTCTCACCAGAACATCAAGGGTCAGAGTGCACACTTCATTCGCAGAAGGCAGTTGTCCGTTACTTCGTGCGCTCCATATACAGCCACAAAGATACACTTTATGGTGATTTGATACCATTCAGCTGGGAATTGGCGTTTATAGTGTTGGCCCGAGAGATGGGGCAACCTAGAGCGAATCGCATAACTCGATCGCAAGATTGTCATGTGAGAAATCGAAACCGTTAGTTTTCGAAGTTGAACTTGTAATGTAGTAGGGTCGAGATGTAAACACTCGATAACAACGAAGTCATATTCTCCTTTGTATGAAAGAAAAGAAAGAAAGAAAAAAACACATTTATTCAAGACACTCACAACACACATTGTATCGACAACTTCAGTTTTGTTTACCTTTTCAATCTCTACGAACGCCACTAGAATCAGTGAACGGAAATTATAGTAATATTTCTGGTAAGAATAGATAGATGGCCGTTGGGGTCGAAAGGTTCTCAAATGGAGACCACGGACTGGTAAGCGCAGCATAGAACGGCCACCGACCAGATGGACAGACGACCTTACTAAAATCGCAGGAAAGGGCTTGATGCGGGCCGTTACCAACCAGTTATTGTAGAAATCAATGGGGGAGGCCTATGTCCAGCAGGAGACGTCCTATGTGTGAGATGATGATGATGAGATATCTGATATCAGTTGCAGTAAAACTTAAAAACAACATTTGGCAAGCAAATTTAAGCCGCGAAGAACCTATTGAATTGTAAATGAGCATTAACACCATGATGATAGTAAAGGATATGCGATAACACTTGAGCGAGGCACCTCCGACATTTTAATTCTCAGGCTCTTGTAAATGTTGTTAAAAGGAAACATAGTAGACCGTTTAAAGTCACCAACTATCGACCATTTCCAACACTAGTCACAACGATAAAAATATCAAATATATTATAATTATAAAATTAAATATTTTGTCAACAAATAGCAATAATAGCGTGATCAGCCCATTACTGGGAAATGGGTCTTTTCTCACTCAAAAATTGTTGCTACACAGCTATACGAATATATAGCTATGGCAACTTCAGACAAACTTTTTAACGCGGTTTCATAGCCCGCCCCTTATACTTCGGGAATCTTGCATTCTTTCGGGATAAAAGGTAGC
Source organism: Apeira syringaria (assembly GCA_934044485.1). Classification (NCBI taxonomy): domain Eukaryota; kingdom Metazoa; phylum Arthropoda; class Insecta; order Lepidoptera; family Geometridae; genus Apeira; species Apeira syringaria. The sequence goes on along the minus strand of OW203661.1, from coordinate 4,064,841 downwards.
CCATACAGAGTGTAATTGATCTCAATGCAAAGACCAGACCCATATAGCCATTAAATTTAGCAATATATAGATATAACAGATATTCATTAAGTCATACTTTAACATTAATAATTTTTATAATATATATAAAAAGGCATGCTTGTGTGTGTGTGTGTCGCTGTGAAATTGCAAGGTAGTTTTGATTATTTTGCAGGTAATTATGTTAAACAGCGACAGCACCTATCTAAAATTACAAATGTTATTGTTAGATAATTAAGATAGATAATAATAATATAGGTAATAATATTGTTGCCTGGTGTAGGTTAATGTTTTAGAGAACTGCTCTGTCCAGACAAACCTAAATTTGGTTTTTGGGCAGTCAGTGTCTGCCAATGTATATGAATGTTTTTGTATTAAGAATTAATAAATAAATAAACAAATAAAAATAATGTTCCTTTACAAATAAAATAAATTTTATCAAAACATCAACGATAAGAGATACCGTTATTAATTTTAAAAACCGAATTAATATATAATTACTTAATTGCTTAAAGTTAGGAATGATAGAATAGAATTTGAATTCGAAACACACTTAGATAATGCATTTCCTAGAAACGAAGTGCGGGGGTTTGTAAAGTAGCACTTAAGGTATTACTTTAGTTACCTACGCTTGTTGAGAACGCATAATCTCCTGAACTCGAGATCTAGTTAAAACTGTTCGTGAAGTTCCTCCTTGAGGGTATTTAGTTAGTTAAACTCCCACTCTAAAGCGATGCAAGACCTAAACAAGGTGTTGTCAGTGGGTGTCTATCTGTAAGCTCTTCCGGTACCTTTAAGGGTGGATCGTATCGCGAACAGACCTACATTTAGGAACATTATATTTTTAAAAACGATATAGTGGGAGTGAATGAATAAAAATAAGTTTGAGGAAATTAAAATTCGTGACATCGTAGGTGTACTTACCCAGACACGATGCGAGAACCTTTGCAATATATCCTTCATTAATTATTTTTTATTAGTCAATAATATGCCTGTTATTGGTAGTACCTTTTTTTTTTGTCGAGGGGGAAATCTTCACCAAGATACTACATTGAGGGTGCAGCGAAGTTATGTGAGGTTCTTTTTTAGTGGCTCACTAAAACCCCCCCGGTGGCCAGCCTCTATGCTTGACAAAGGGCTCCGGGAACTCCAGAGGAACGCTCCGGTGCCCTTTTCGCATATCGCTTGTAGCAATATCCCAGGGGCAGTCGGGCTACCCCCAAATTTGCTCGATGTCTAGTACTACACATGCCACTGTGTGTAGTTGCCTTCTCAAGGACCCTTTATAAGGAGGCGGAGCCCTCACTATTGGTAGTACCTAAGCAAAACATACATAATGATGTATGTAAGTAGAAGTAACTATTGTTGACTATTTTATTAACTAGCGGTCCGTCCCGGCTTCACGCGGTTATATCATTAAGGTTTTATTACGTATCCCTAATTTTTCTTGCCTTAAAAATTAATACAGCCTATTTCATTCAGGGATAGTGTATTCTAATGGCGATTCTAATGTTGAAATCGGTCCAGTAGTTTTTGAGTTTATCCCTTACAAACATACAGATCTTTCCTTCTTATAATATTACCAGCTACGCCCTGCGGTTGTACCCGCGTGGTGATGAAAAACGGTGTTGATGGTGATGATGCAAAATTAGCCTATGTGTTAATCCAGGGTATATGATATCTCCATACCAAATTTCGTCGAAACCGCTATATCCGTTTGAGCTTGAAGAAGTAACAAACATACACACATACACATTTACAAACTAAATAACACACACAAACTTTCGCATTTATAATATTACATGTGATGTGATTTATGTAGAATGAAAAAAGGAAACTTATTCATGATGCCAACTTGGGAAGCCTGTTTTGGGCAGTCTCTAAATATGGCAGAAATATCGCTTGCCGGTCCGAGTACTTCTAGTAACATAATATATGTTAAGTAAAACTAGGATCATTGATAGCTCGCTAGCGTGTCCTGTTTTGAATATTCAAAACAGTTGTTCACGCAAGGGCAACTTTCTGCAGGCACTAGTAAAAAGCACACATATGACGTAGCAAATTAAAATACCAAGAAACACACGAGAAACCTCGAGGCATTCGAAACAAAAAACCAAAGCCCTCTCGTCCGAGCTTCGAGTCACGAATAAAAACACTCTGTATAGAATAACAATGACGTGTTTACGTGTTATACTAGCTATTACCACTGACTTTTCTCACATGAGTAAATAATACTGGATACATTGCGTTTCACAGCATTATATTTTAATATTAAAGTAACTTATTTTTTTACAATGCATAAATAATATATGGATGGATGGATGGATGGAGGAACCTGTTGGATGCGGGCAGCTTCCAACAGGTCCTTGTGGAAATCAATGGGGGAGGCATATGTCCAGCAGTGGACGTCCTATGGCTGAGATGATGATGATGATGATGATGATGAAATAATATACATCGAACCCATAGTATTAACACCACCTGAACTACGAGAACATAGAGAATGTCTTACGTTTATTTTTGTACTATTTTGAAAAGAAAATTTTTGTAGAACAATTATATTCACAGTTGACGGCCGTCGTGGCTCAGTGATCAGCGACACTGACTTTGGAACCGCGACCCCGGGTTCGAATCCCGGCCGGGGCAAACATTTCTGTGATGAGCAAAGATGTTTGTTCTCGGGTCTTGGATGTTTGTGTATTGTGATTGTGTGTGTCTATGCCTCCCACGACACAGGGTATCCTAGTGCGGGGGTGTGAGTGTGTGTAAAAAAATAAATTGGCAGGCGTTAGACCACTATCTCACCTGATGCTAAGTGATGATGGTGTCTAAGATGGATCACGCCTACCTGAAATAATTAAATAGAAATAGAAGAGTCGAAATGTGAAATAGAATTATAAGAAACATCTATAGTTTAAAAACTGACTTCTACTTCTTATGGTATCATCATCATCATCATCGTCTCAGCCATAGGACGTCCACTGCTGGACATAGGCCTCCCCCATTGATTTCCACAAGGACCTGTTGGAAGCGGCCCGCATCCAACCCTTGCCTGCGTTCTTAGTCAGGTCGTCTGTCCACCTGGTCGGTGGCCGTCCTATGCTGCGCTTGCCAGTCCGTGGTCTCCACTCGAGAACCTTTCCACCCCAACGGCCATCGGTTCTTCGAGCTATGTGCCCTGCCCACTGCCACTTCAACTTGCTAATCCGCTGGGCTATGTCGGTGACTTTTGTTCTTCTACGGATCTCCTCATTTCTGATTCGATCGCGTAGAGAAACTCCGAGCATAGCCCTCTCCATAGCTCGTTGTGCGACTCTGAGCCTGTTCAGAAGGCCCATAGTCAGGGACCACGTTTCAGATCCGTAAGTCATCACTGGTAACACACACTGTTCGAAGACTCTCGTTTTCAGGCATTGTGGTATTTTGGACGAGAAGACGTCTTCTTATGGTAGGGACACTTTTAATCATTTATTGAAAAAGAAATAGGTTGATGTATTTTTATTTTTTTATTTTTATGTATATTTTAGTTATAGAAATCTATCACACGGTTCTGATTCAACAAGAAAAAGTGGTAAAGACAGACACGTAAACCTTATTTTTATTAGTAAAAATGACGTGTTAACAGTCATGTAATATTCCACGTAACAACGTATCCGTCGATATGTTTGCGTTGCATAAATGCAAGACGAGGCTCGGATGCCGACCCTGACCTTAGGCCGTTGAACTCGCGCGTGACACTTCGATTCTCTATCGATCACGACTCGAGATCGTACCGCGGAAATATCGATACATCGATATTTTTGTTCGGGAATTATCTGATCAAGTTTGGCTGATCACAGCGTGACTCCGGAGTTTTCCCGCGATGGTCACTTGGTAGTTACCACTAGGGTTGTCCCATTACTTTTGTTTCAGTGATTGGTTAAGAGCTTTGATTTGGTGAATTCATGAGATCGTTAAAAATATTATCCTAATGTGTCATCAGAAACGCGTATGTTTTAAATCTATCGTTATTATTGAAGACTTTAAGACTAGATTATGGTTTTGAAATACGTTTTGATTGTACGTCACACACTAGACATCTTGTTTTTGCATTTTGCCAACTATTAATCCAAGGGTACGCCAATATTTTTCTCTTTAACGATAGTTTGTGAAGAATTGGAACCCTAATCGTTAACTGCATAGAGATAGTATTGATTGGGATATTTTTATCACATTTAAAAAAAAAAGCTTTTTACTTACATCTGTTAGGTATAATAATAAATATAATTCTATTTTTTATTTTTATTTATTTATTTATTCAATACAAAACATGAAATATTAACTTACAAAATACTGCCAAACTGCGTAGCAGTTAGGTCTCATACAAGTTACAATATTACATATGTATGTACGAGTAGGTAACAATAAATATATATGATTAAACATAGAAAACATAGAAAAAGGTAAGTAACTGATATAAAATATTTATATTAATAATAATAAGTTAAATTATATAATGTTCAGATATCTTTTTAATACGATGAAAGCTATAAGAGGTTTAAACAATTGACACTAGTATTTACCAGTAAACCAGTACTAGGTACAAACGGGCGGTTGAAATGTTTCTGTGGCGACCCTACTTAAATCGAATCATTATAAGAAACAGTTAGGTTATTGTGTTGTTGTTTACCGTTGTCGTATCTTTGGCAGGTGTACCGATATACTCGATGATATCTATGACTGAATGACTTTGTACAACAATCGAGATCTGCCGAAAGACCAACCTGTATAGCGGTTTTTCTTTGCAAATTATTTGATACGGAAAAATGGACTTCAACGTGGTATGTGTAAAGATGTGTTTTAAATACAAGGGTGCATATTAGTAGTCTTGCATATATTATGTAAAATTAGAATAAATCACTACATTTGGTACAAAAACCGATGTTAACTACTTAATTCATAATATCTTGGTAATAGAGAGAAATAATAGCAGCTAAACTATTTTGATGAATAGACAGACGTAATCTTAAAATAAATATTTTATTCTGTGTTTTCTGAACTATGAATTCAAAAGACAGTCCTATGTGAAATATAAAAGTATGAAAATATTTTTCAAATTGTATTTCTTACACCATTTCTAAACTGATAATAAAAAAATATCAAGTTTACTACAACTTGCGATTTCATCCCACGGATTGATTATATATCTATGATTTTCCAACCTTTTTTATACTAGCGTCTGACCACTTGATGATCAGTGAAATGCGAATGTATCAGATGAAATTTAAAACTTACTATATACTCTTCTCGTGACCACGACCAATGCAACTTGGTCGAAAAGTCGAGGTAAATAAATTACTACATGTTTCTCTCGCGATTAAGCCCCGTTTGATTTAATAACAATGTGTTCGAATCGCGAAAGTCTAAAAATTACAATTACTATATAGATATCGCGATCGAAACTTTGACAAAGCTGAAACAATTGAGACAACAAGTGAGGTGAAAAATAAACAATATTTGATTTGATTTGATTTGAATTGCCGACCGTGATATCGACTCCGCGTAAATTTCACATTACGACCGATTATATGTTATATAAAATTGTTATATAATTGAGCGTGAGTTATTTCTAAAATACTGGTATGTTCTTAGCGGATGCGTAAGTCATTATCACTATCTGTATGAAAAATCCCTTCCAATCCGATCCGTTTTATAATAATCAGATTACGTTACTTCGTAAGATCAACTACGTTGTTACTACGGGCAACTTCGTGGTTGACCTTTGATGGTTTAAAATAGATATGACCTGTACAATAGATTTAATACATCATAATACGTCTGACAGCAATAGATATCAAAAGCGGCTCGTAAGACACTGACCAAGACAATTGTAATTATGTACTATTTTATCGATAGTAAAGTAAAACAATAGAAATTTATTAAATATTTTTAATCGACTTCAAAAAAGGAGGTTACTCAATTCGACCATTTCCACCATACCATTCATTGCTTTTATTTTAACCTACTTCAAAAAAAAGAAGGAGGTTATTTAACCGACTTCATTAAAAGGAGGTTACTCATTTTGACCGTATTTTTTATGTGTGTTCGCGGATAACTTCGTCATTTATGAACTGATTTTGATGATTCTTTTTTTGTTTCATAGAGTCCGTGGTGTTCCCATTTAAATCTGATCTAAATCGGACAAGCAGTTTTTGATTTACACTCCAATAACCGAAAAGTCCTACGCATACCTCGACGATATGACAGTTGCGGTTGAAGACATCGGAGAACATACACAATGATAATTGATCCCGTGAGTACCAAAGGTCACTGAAAAGGGTGATAAAAAAATGTTTACCCAAAAATGGAACCGACTTCAACACTAAAAAGTGTGAAATAACTTGTCGAAGTCGGTACCATGCTCACAATATTTTGATGTGTACAAGTGAAATGAATTTTACTCGTACACATTAAGAATCATTGTTACTTTCATAAAATTTTATTATACCTGCCATCATATGACATAATACGAAAGTATTTTTCATTATAAAATCAAGACATAACTAATTGGGTTCATTTATTAAATTGCCATTTCAAAGGCTCATATTATTAAAGGTTCTTGTTTCCTTATTACTTTGAAGATAATTAAATTAGTCTATTATAATGTGATTATTAGCTAATAATCATTATTAGTTGAATGAAGCCAAGGTTGTAGTCGCAGCATGGGCGATTCGATGTACATATGTACGTACTTATTATTATACGTGCGTAATAATAAATACATATCTTCTTTCTTCTTTCTCAGCCATGTGCGTCCACTGCTGGACGTATGCCGCCCCCATTTAGGGGGGATTTGCCAATACTCGCCACGCTTGGCAGGCGGGTTGGCGAGCGCAGTATGATTTCCGATGCTCAGAAGGCGCTGCTACCCACCTTCTGGTACGTGGTCCCTTAGCCGACTCTTACGGCACCCGCGGGAAGAGATGGGGGAGTACTATTCTAGGCCGGTACCACCACGGCCTATAAATACATATATACTCAACATAAACCAATATAATTTTAACACAATTTTGATCCTTATGAATTTGTACGGTCATAGGGATCATAAAACCAAAGGTTGAAATTTTCAAAGATTATCAATCAAACAAACTATTTTTGAATTTAAATATTTTTTTTTATTGTTCGACTTTATCTTATTATATTTAACTAGCTGACCCGACAGACGTTGTCCTGTCCAAACTATACCGTACTCTATTTAGTTTGTGTTGTACTATACATGTTGTCCAACAGCTAACAGATATCTCAAAAACTATTGTTACATTAAAAAGTTGTATATTATCAAAAGCACCAAGGAGGTTGAATTAGAAAATTTCATATAGACTAAGTTTTCTTAAATTTTCTTATGTTCCGCCCAACTTTCTTATGTTTTTCTTTCATAAGTTCCTTTTCCTCACAATAATAATCACAACAAAAAAAGAATTATCGAAATTGGTCCAGCCGTTCACGCGTGATGTCGTTACCAAGAGGGTTAAGGATTCATTTTTATGTACACAGATTACTTTTTTAAACATTGTCATAAGGTTCTAGTTTGGAGCGACTATGTGAATTTGTAATGTCGTGATATATGCTTGCCCTATTGATTGCCACAAGTACCCGTCGGATGCATCTGGCTTACCGACTTCTCCTGCTATTCTTTCTACGCTGTGCTTGCCAGCTGTTTCTAAGTCTCCAAAACTTGGTAGATATCCCAGAGTTCCGATGACATTACAGAGACCCGCGAGTGTTTGAAGACAGAGAGGGCTTGATAAATACTGATGCGTGTTGATTTAAAATATTACAAATATGTACTTTACAAATTTAATGACCTAAGGGCTCAAAGAAATAATTATTACATAAATTTTAAGACATTTTAATTTCCTTTCTTCTTGGCCAAGACCTGTGTCTTACACATGTCGAGCGCATTTGTCATCACCGCAAGATTTATTATTATTTCATCATTCACTCAATGTCTTAAAAGAAGTAATTGCTTAATGTGACATTACAAATAAATAAATAATTTTAATATTTCAAGAACTGAAGGTCATACCACAGAAAAGGGTAATAGAACGTTAATTTAAATACAATAACAATATTATTTTTATAATCGTATCGAGACTTATAAGTACTTATAAAAAAAAAAAAACTTACAAAAGTATTGTGGACTTTGGCGTACTTAAAATAAATACGAATATGATGTCCCTGATGTACCATTCAATTCAAACTGAGCTAAAAGGTCGTGATGGTTGGTGGTCAGTCAATCAAGAAAACAAAATAAATACCTCTTTTATTTTATTTCTTTGGAAGTAGAAAATTAGTCGCGGCTGTGTCGGATAAATATCGGCATGATTGATTACCTGATACGACTTCCTCATTGCTTTTTTATTAGTTTGTCCAAATTATATTACGTAAGCTGTGGAACAAGGGGTATTATTATATTTTGGTAATAGTTTCTAGTTATATATCATTTCGTTATTATTGTTACGCTTACTATAATACGGTAGATAGTTATAATTACATACATTTATATCAATTTAGAGCATTATCTATAGGCTGCCAATAGCTAGTGGACTGCTCAAATGTTATTGTAGTAGCTGCAGTATTGTAATTAGTTATTATATGAATTGGAAACGTGTATATACATTGTGGAAGGAATTCTCGATACATTATTCACTTAGTCTGAATTTTTGTTAAGCTATAGACGTTTCTCTTCAGTCAATACAACATTATTATTAATAATTATGTTATGCATAGGTAGTGGTCCTATTTATCTCGGAACGCGGTGTTAGAATAAATTCCAAATAAATGCCAATAAGGTAATAATAATCCCAAATCCAAAAAAAAAATCACAAAAATCCGTAGTCTACTAAGTTCATAGCGGCCTATGTCGGCGGAATCTATGTTAGGCCTATGTCGGTTTTTCTGAAATTGACGAGTCAGATACTAACAGGCTACGACAAAATGACGTGATATCTCACTGAATCTAGAATTGAATCAAGATTGATTCAATATGAACGAATTAAGTAGACTTAGGCTCTTGGACGCTTCATCATCAGCCTGTTTTAGCCCACAGCTGGACATAAGCCTCTCCCATTGCACGCCATCGAACTCGATCCTCGGTCTCCCGCATCCGCTACTGCCCGCCACCCTGGACGCTTAAATTGTAGAAATAACTTAGAGAAGGCCAGAACTATAAAAAAAGAGAAAGAGAGACAGATACAGTTACGCGTTAAAAATGTGATTCTGCACGATGCACATAACTCTAAGGGCTCTAAAACTTTTCACTATAGTTAGTATAGTTCACTATAGTTTTTATTTATTCTTCTCTTCTCGAAACATTTAAACAGAACAGAAATCGAAAAATGTAATCTTAAATTATAAAAATATTAGGAAAAATTGATGCAAACATAAATAATTTAGTGGAATTGTAACAAACGATCAGATAGTATAAAACATCTACTCATTAATAAACACAAAAAAAATTGACAACAATTGGTTGACACTATTACAGTAAACAAATCGGGACATTTTTTTTTCTAAAGTACATACTGTTCTCAATTATAATATATCTTTGCTAATAGCTGTCAATCACATGGTTTTTAGTCGAAAGAGTATCCAGACTAATTTCGTGATTACCATCAAGTTATAGTACTTGATTGTCATTTGTTTTAAATATCGTCGCGTCGCTGAAAATGTGTTCAAAAATATCTGCAACGGAAATACTTCTGAAGAGGACATTCAAAAATAGTTTTTGTATAAATAAAGTTTTTTTTTTTAATACTGTATAGATCTAGCTTTAGATCAAGTAAGACAGTAGTATCTCACTTGATGGCCAGTGACGATGTGGTCGAAGATGTTATCACGCTAGACCTAGAATGCTCATTGGCTCTCAAGGACTGCTCTGCCTGAACACACTATGTGTTTGGTGACAGTTTTTCAAACTTGAGGGTGGTAGCTAGCCAGGCGGGTATTCGAAAGTATCCTACCGCCATGTTAGAAATTTGATAATGGTGTCAATAAAGGAATTTATCGACTCTAAAACATCGCAGGTCAAGACTTTCGACATTTCTACACACGTTCTCTGCAGCCTAAAAGGCTAGAACTATCAAAACATCTAGATTTTATCCTGAATGCGTATGCATCCCTGGGCATGACTTAGGCAATAGATTGCTAGAACTTGGGTTCCTAGTACGAACTAGGAAGTAAAACGCGTTGCCTACATCATTAAGGGAGTGGATATTTATCTCCGGCGGCATTTACATGCCGTTCTTGTCTTTATTTTTAGACAGAATACTGATTATAATGGTCTTTGAATTGTTTGTTAAGATAAATGATGCGCTTAGGCCTTGTTCCGTAGGACAAATTCAGGGACAGTTGAAGTTTAGCTACTTGTTTTTTTTTGTTTAAAGATATTTGAGAGCTTGTATAATATTGACAATTATAGTATGAGTTGCGCAGCATGGGCGATTCGATGTACATATGTACGTACTTATTATTATACGTGCGTACCTATTCACTCAACATAAACCAATATAATTTTAACACAATTTTGATCCTTATGAATGTGTACAGTCATAGGGATCATAAAACCAAACCAAGGTTGAAATTTTCAAAGATTATCAATCAAACAAACTTTTTTGTGCATGTAAATTTTTTTTTTAATTGTTTGACTTTATTTTTTGGTCCTACTAATCCTACTAATATTATAAATGTGAAAGTTTGTTAGTGGATGCATGGATGTATGTTTGTTACTCTTTCACGTCTAAACGGCTGGATGGATTTGGATCAAATTTGGTATGGAGATAGCTTATACCCTGAAACACATAGGCTTATTTACATCATCACTACGTGGATAAAACCGCGCGGTGCAACTAGTACTTTATATATTCGAACTTCAAATAGAATAATAGAGAAATATAATTTTAAGTAAAGCGTGTTAGCAATAACTCCATACTTTAGTACTGTCTTTTCTGTACGGAATTTCTAAAATATATTATTTTATAAACATTATCGATTAGCCCCCGTTTTTTTATGCTGAAACCATTCAGGCAGATTTTTGGCTCACTTCGAACCCACTAAGTGTATGGGTTTAGACGTTAACAAGTTTTTTAGGCACACCGGAAAGTTTTGCTGCGTAGCGGGTTTTTTTTATCAAACAATTATCTCCGCGCATTGCCTAACGACTCAACTTGTCAGGCATGTATACTGCAACTTGAAAATAAATAGACCATTTAGACAGAAGATTATGATTTAAAATTCTTAAAACTAAGTTATCCCCGTATCTGTTCGGCCCCGGTGATTATAAATCGACAACGCTGGATAATGCGGTTTGAAGGGCTAAAAACTCCAATATCCCAAGAGCCTCGGATATGGCCTAATGACGTGTCCGACCGAAGCACGCAACCGCTCTACTAAAATATCCACAAACCGTTACCAATCCAAGGTACAGCCGATCCAGCTAACCCGATAAGATCGTATGAGTAAACACCGCCACTATTGCTTCAACAAAGCCAAACATAATTTTAGAGACAGCAGATTTTACAATAAAAAACCGCCCAAGATTATTTCTTGGACTGAACCCTCTTAGGTCAAAACAAGACAAATGCTGCGCTCACATACTTCTTTATAGCTTTATGCAACTTGTCCCCCATGGAGTCACACCCACACAATCGGGGCTTTCGACACACAAATAAAGCCATAAATTATAATTTTAAAACCTGTCATGTAAGCACGCGTGAGTCCAATAGCAGCAGGCTCTCACTGTGTCGTAAACTAGACCGTTAGAATAAAATAAAAACATAACAATGAACTTACATCAGAATTAAACAATCATACTCTTGAACATTTAAAGCGATGATATAGCTCAGATGTTGAAGCGTCGACTGTCAAGCTGAAGGAGACTAGTTCAATCTCCACCAACGGCTTGAGCTTCTAGTGAAGGTAACATTGATTTAGCGTTTGACCACTGTCTCACTTGGTCAGTCACGATGTGGTCGAAAATCACGCTAGAAACGCTCTTAAAGACTACGCTGAGTTCTTACCTATCCGTCAAACTGTATTGGGTAAGCGTAATAGATTATGTCTAGAAGACCCTAGTAAAATATCATTAAAATAAGCTGATTACTCTAGACTTTATTTATTTATTATTGAGTAGTAAATTTATGTTCTAAGACCAATACAGGCACAAAGCTCTTGAACTCACTCTTAGTGTATTTCATTTCGATAACCTAGTTATAAAGTAAATCTTACTGTCAATACCATTACCATCGAATGGACGGTATTACTTACGAAAGCCGATAAAGAAACGCAATTTCGTATACATTTTCATAATGTTTCAAAAATAGTACAAGTAATACAGAGCTTGACCATTTCTTTCTTTTTTAATTTCAGCTTATTTTTTAAAAATAAAAAAGACGTGTGGCACTCGGGGACTGCCGCGGTAAAGCTATTGCATAGCATTTTTTATCAACTTATGCAATTAATATATTAATAACTTATGCAGTAACGCCGATACAACCAATGCCACCTAGAGGCGAGTTGCTTAACTAAACAGACAAGGGTGATATTTCAAAAAAGTCATTAAAAGTTCTGCTATTCCTCGATAGATTGCAAAACTAAGAAGTATCACCGCTGTGCCGGTCGGAGCCCACTCCGACCGACACAGCGGTGATACCTAACACCCCCAGGGTGTTAGGTTATTTTCGTTACGGAATTTCTGGATTCGGTCTCCACGCTCAAGGCCCGCGATAGAAGCTATGGAATAGCTTAAAAACACAGAGAAAAGCTCAGTAGGGTTTATTCTGATTAGACAAAATTTGATTTCATTTCCTAATTCATTAATCATTAGTGAACAATATTTACAAGTGACCATATTTTCCCATTATCGAAAAATCTCGCGGTAACGACAACGTGCTTGAACTTTGTCTTACACTAGAGGAAAGGAAATAAAAAGTACAAAAACGAGATAAGTGATTATTTTTTTGATCCTAAGTCATGTGTAAGGTACATACCTACTTGTATTAGTTTAAATCAACACGCATCAGGATTTGTCCCGCCTTCTCTCCCTGTAAACATCCGCTAGCCCCTGTAATGTCATTGGCGCCTATTATACCATTAATTAATACAACTTTTTGAAGAGTTCAGGTGTTTTTATTTGTGACAACATTATGACATTATTAGTATAATGTTTATACAGTTTGAACTTTGAAAGATGCAAAAACTGTCTTTAAATGACGGTCGCCGTGGCGGAGTGGTTAGTGTCAGTGACATGACTACTGTGTCTCCGGGACCCTGGGTTCGAATCCCGGCAGGGGCAAACATTTGTGCGATGAGTGTAGGTGTTTGTCCTGGGTCTTAGATGTTTGTGCGCTGTGAATGTGTGTGTCCAAGCCTCCCGCGATACAGGGAATCCTAGTGCGGGGGTTTAAGTGTGATATAAAAAAATAATAAAAATAAGTGGAAAAATTTTGTAAAACTTCTAAACTAAATTCAAATTTGAAATAGAATAATCAAAATCAATTTATCAATAGAGGAGTTCTCAAATATAAATAATACAACTGATTCCACAAATCGAATTTCTGCTATAATTTGGGGACCTAATAAAATTTGGGTCTCCGGACAATGTAAAGTTTTTAAATAAACCAAATGTAATGTTTTAAAGTTTTTAGCTAGATGTTTTAGCCTGGTATGCTCGCTTTTTTCAGCCACGTTGTCAAAGCAACACGAGAGCTACACTCATCTGGGTGGGCACCACCGCTGTAATAAACGGTGTTTCGGTTGGACGGTCGTTTTTTTGACCAAAAAGTTTTTTTATACAAAGTTTCTGTACAATATATCAATCAAATTCATAAATTATATCAAACTAATTGAATTTAATATATTAACGATGTAAGAAACGACATAAAATATTATTAACGTCAAAGAGACATTAAAACGGTAATGGTAAAATAACATTGATACTGTACTAGTAAAGGCGGAAGGTTCATACATCAAGTTCGATACTTTGTTGATTTTCTCAAATGAGTTAACTTTAGGTCGTATAATATCGGTGGAATAACAAGTTCTCGTAATATGCACATGTGATATTAAATAAACATGTTCTACGCTCTTGTCGCCGCTCGGACCTGAACCACTGAAAATGTCGACCGCAGTGATCGACGAAACGTCTGGAACAAAAGTTTCACATAGACCACGGCCAAGCAGCCCGGAAGCAAGACATACAACAAGATTACATATAGAATAATAAGTAATTGGTATTTTTCAGGTACCATTATTCAATGATAGTGAATGGAATAATTCAATTTAGAATTGTATACGATGCATTTATCACATACAAGATGGGTATGTGAAGAGCAAATATTACCATGTGGTACAACTAGGGATGTCTCATCACGGTATAGATGCACGTTAATATTGTCATTGTAGAACATAATTATGTATAATAAATAGTTCATTCATATTAATCTAAAAAAAATGATATTGTTAATAGATCTGTATTACCGTATATTAGACCTTAACAAGTTTTAATATTAACTCGATAATTGAATCAACATGGTACATTATCATATCACAGCACCCTTGTTATTTATACTTTTATTAAAGCGAAACCCCATTACAGGTATAAAGGGCTTACCCATAATCATGCTATAAGGTGTAGTATTACGAGAAAAAAACAAACGTAAATGAACAGCATAATAAAAAAAAATACCAAAAAATGGAACCGACTTCAACACTCAAAAGTGTGAAATATCTTGTTGAAGTCGGTACAATGATAGTTCAAAAGTAACTATTATCAAAATATTGTACGCATGGTACCAACTTCGATAAGTTATTTCACACTTTTGAGTGTTGAAGTCGATTCCATTTTTTTGGTAATTTTTTTTCATCCTTTGCAGTGACCTATGCTACTCACGGGATTGTGTATGTTCACCGATTTCTCCACCCGCTACTATAATGTCATCGACATATGCGTAGCACTTTTCAGTTATTGGAGTGTACTCGTAACTCCAAAACCGCTTGATCGATTTTATTGAAATTTAAATGGGACCACACCCTCCAGTCGAAAGTTCTGAGGTAACAAACAAAATAAATAAATAAAAGAAACATAAAAAACAACCTTCTCCTTTTTTGAAGTCGGTTAATTATTTCACTGAAGTCACATCATATTTTTCGACATAGTGTCAGCAGAACATTTATGTTTAGATTGTCATCTTGCGTACAAGGAGTTTATCGATACTCCAACATTGTCATGCCATCCCTATTCCCGAAGCGAGTGGGAACAATGCCCTAGGCAAGCGGCGGTGACCGGCGGTCGCCTCGCCTCTGCCCATTGATTGTACCTTACGACGACAGGCCCGACTATCGCAAATAAGTATTTATTGCCGCCACACAGCCTCTGACTATGATCCTTTGTTTGCTTTTTTTTTTTTTTTTTTTTTTTTTTTTTTTTTTTTTTATTCACAATAGGCAGGCGTTTGACCACTATCTCACCTGATGTTAAGTGATGATGCGGTATTTATTGCTGTCCAGTAGTTGATACTTTTACTTGTAAGCTTGTTACAGAACCTTGAAGAATGGTCGGTAGACTATTGAGCTTAAGGCGGTGACTTGATCAGCTACCAGGTTTTCATTAGCATTTCAATGGAAACGGAGCCGTCAATGGTTTTTCTTTATCCAAACTAATCTAACCAGAATAAATAGCAGTCGCTAGCCTAAGGTGGTGTTATAGTTATGCTAGATAGCATAACTAAAGCAGAAGTCAGCTCCATTCAATGACTATCATTTATTATGTTTAAGATATATATACGAATTCTAATAAAATCCTTACAAATGAGATAATTTAATAGGCCTTTCCGACAGTTTAGGCAAAAAGCACTCGAACCTATCTGTATCAAAAATTACCAAAGAATGGAACCGACTTCAACACTATTTTTAAATTATAATATAATAATAATTATTATTTCTAAATTTTTTTAAGCATGTATTTGGATACATAAAATTATCGATAGAATAGAACACCTAACCGTGTTTTCATAGTAATCGCAATATGCTAAGCTGAAAAAATGAAAGCTTGCATATTTTTTAAATTTTCTTTTAAACTTGCGATTTATCTATTTAAAAAAAAAATGTATAGGAAAGATCTTGCATTTGACAACTTTCTCACTATATTGTCAGTACGATGTGGTCGAAGATGTTATCACGCTATACTTTGATGGGGATCAAACGGGCTTCCGTCAGTTTGATAGCCGACGCTTCCACTGCTGATCTATCATAGCTTCAAATTTACAGCGCCTTAAAGGTTATTTCCCGAGCGATGTTTATGTAACTTTAAATTTTACTGGGAATATTACTAGTACAATGTAACTAATGTAAAATATGTATGATATACCCCCACAGCGCTCGAGTTAGATACTTGCCGGTACTTGTAACATGTTCCTTGTCCAACATTACATTCATGATCCATTTGCGTGTAGGTTCGAAGTTAAGGCCCATTTATTACGAATATTATTACAGCTTGTAATTGAAATAGACTATAATTATTGTTCTAAGGTAATTTGTCTGTTCAAAACCTATAAAGTGACAAAAAGATTATTTTATTAAGTATCAATACTACATTTAATAAAATGTGTCGATCTGACCTTGCAGTAAATGCTTTTTAATAATATTAGTTTAATTTATTGTACCTAAGATCGGCGCCTCGGGGTTTCACCCCGCGCGGAGTACGGTTTTACCGTTTGCTTAGTTTTCCGCGAGAACTGTATTCTTTCCGGGATAAAAATTAGCCTATGTGCTATTCCAAATAATTAGTTATCTCTAAATAAATATCTGGAATAGCACATAGGCTACTGGATATGGTCACCCACATCCCTTGATAAAGTGAACACTTATAAATGCGAAAGTTTGTGCGTTTGTAACCTTTTCACGCTTTAATTACTTTATAGATTTAAATGAAGTTCGAAATACCATATTATCTTCTTCTTCTTCTCTCAGCCATGTGCGTCCACTGCTGGACATATGCCTCCCCTATATAGGGGGGATTTGAAAATACTCGCCACGCTTGGCATGCGGGTTGGCGAGCGCAGTATGATTTCTGCCCCTCAGAAGGCGCTGCTGCCCACCTTCTGGTACGAGATCCCTTAGCCGACTCTTACGGCACCCACGAGAAGAGATGGGGGAGTACTATTCTAGGCCGGTACCACCATGGCACGCCATATCATATTATAGCCTGGATTAACACAATACATAGGATACTTTGTATCTCGAAAAAAATAATATTGTAAATCTGAAAGTATCTCTCTATGTCTGATACGTTGTCACGCTTAAATCGCTAAATTATTTCTTAAAAATTTTGTACAGAAATAGATGGTACTTTGGAAAAGGATATAGGCCACTTTTGTCTTGGTAAAAGTATGGTTACCGTGGGATAGCTGAGATGGCGGGAAACTTGTAGTTCACGCGAGTGATACTGCGGGGCACAGCTAGTTGATACTTTATTTGATTACATTACATTACATAAAAAGATAGATTAGATCATAGTACGTTTCCGACTTCCAAACTATCACCATCAACAAGTATCAGTTTGTTCTCAGATGACACGATAACCAAACGAACAATAATCCCCCGCCGATCGAACGATGAGAGTCCGACACGATTCTTAGTTCAAAGGTCAGATCGTATCGGTGACTGTAATCTTATCTATATGATCTCGTAGATGAAGACCGCTTATTCACAATAGGTCCTAAAATATACAATTTTGGTAATATTCTTATTTATTTCCAATATCGATCTATGCTTATAATCGGGTTTGTGGAGTTTGTAATGTATTTGGTGCATGGTATTCTAATATTTGAGGGTCACCCGCAGGCGCAGTGGTCAATGTCAGTGACTTCACTTCTGTGTCCGGGACCCTGGGTTCGAATCCCGGTAGGGGCAAACATTTGTGCGATGATATAGGTGTTTGTCCCGAGTCTTGGTTGTTTGTGTGTTGTGATTGTGTGTGTCCTTGCCTTCCGCGACACAGGGAAACCTAGTGCGGGGGGTCTGAGTGTGATAAATATATATATATATATATATATATTTTATAATGGTCTCATGTATGTCACTAAACTTTTACAAGACTGAAAAAACCCTTTCTTATTTTTTAACCCCCGACGAAAAAACAGCGGGGTGTTATAAGTTTCACGTGTCTTTGTGTGTGTATGTGTCTGTGGCATTATAGCTCCGGAGTGGATGAACCCATTCTATTTTTTTTTTGTTCGAAAGCGGAATTAGTTAAGAGTGTTCTTAGCTATGTTTAATAAAAATCGGTCCAAGATGTCCGCGGCCACAAAATGGCAGATTACATATTTTTTCACAACTCGCTCAACATGGATATCAATGAAAGGGCTTGAGTAGCGGAATACTATACTTTATGATGATACATTTCAAAACCAAGGATATTGCCTGCCTTTGTAGCGACCAGACACAAGTATGCAAAACTCGTAACAACTCTTAAGTGCGTTCAGGCAACTGGCTGTCCTGACTTCAGTCTGGGCTTTTATCTTGGTCGCCGTGATTCCACCCTCGACCACATCGTCACCGACCAGTGTGATCACCACCTATCTTATCATATATTGCCAAAACGCTACCTATAAACAATACTACCAAATATACTTCCATTATTTTTTTCAAAAATCCCTGACAAACAATTACGTAATTTTAACTATATTATATAAACCAAAACCGCGCCCAATTGAAATCAAATTGTGGCCCTAAGGTCACACACTGGCAGGCACCGCTACCGGTACCCTTCTGTCGGTGGCCCTTGCTAGCCTGAACATTCCTTCTTAGGCTTAATAATACACATGAGCCGTGGCAACCATCTAGCTGCCCCTCATTATGTACGTACTAGATCCGTACACCACTTGCTTGTTATACGTGCCTGGTACTTGAGCCCACCCACTTCTCAAATGCACTGCAAATTATTTAGCTTTAGGAGAATTTATTTAGTTTACTGGTACTGATTCTCTTGTCTCTTGACACTACTATTAAATAAAAAATAAGGCAAGTAAGATAAGTTCGTATATGGTTAACATAAAGTTCAAATTAGTATGAGACTTATTATTAACACTAAAGCGGTAAAGTCGCCGCTTATTTAGTGTCGCCTAAAAGTATCCGTAATTGAATAAAACTCGTCTAATATTAGAGATAGCGTTGAATGGAGTTATACAAATTTGAAATTTAGCGTAAATAGAACACTAACTATTTCATTTTGAAGAATTTTAGTGCCTTTTAGGTAGTACCAGTGATTAATAAAGTTAGTGCCACTGTATATCCAAAATGTCCTACTTTTGTCTACTTCACTGTGTTTATAGTAATTATCGGTAACGGTTTTGTTTAGATTAAAGAAAACAATACTTTTAATGCAGTATATTATTTTGAATTGAGAATAGGTAAGCGTTTGACCACTATCTCTCCTGATGTTAAGTGATGATGCGGTCTACGATGGAGCACGCCTACCTACTACGCCCCTACTTCTACGCCTACTAGAAGATATTTATTCACTCGTGAATAGGTTCACTCTTGAAAATACTCAGGTTCTATGCGGAAACACAGATTTAGGCAATGAGTTCCACTCATAAATATTTAATGCTTATAATATTACGCAAAATGGGGCAAACAATGCCCCATAAATGCCCCAATAATCACTTTAAGGAATGCAAAGTACAACTCTGCAAAATAAATACTACTGAAGCTCACATGATTGACGGAACAAGACGTGCGATTCTAGCACACAAAGACAATTGAATACGATTCAAGTTGTCGTGTCGCCAGTCTGACCATTTAAGTAGATTGTTCAAAATTGAATCTAATAAAATGAATGCGACAAATAATTTATGGTAAATACTGTTAACAAAGTCACATTGCTTAATCAATGCGGCAACATTTACAGAAATAACTCTAAAGAAAAGTTAGAAGAAATATTTTTGTTGGAGTACTATTTATCCATTATAGCTTACGTTGGCCTAAGATAAGACAACTGAATGGCACATAGCGCTGATTTTGCTGTGGCAGGAACGAAGACTAAATTACTGTAAAGAATGTAGTTGCAGCTACGCTACATTTATCAAGTCGACGAAGGAGAGTGTAATGGCGAGGATAAAATTACTGTTCTGACGTAAGAGAGAACGAACGTGAAAAATCATATCCATATTTCAGAAAGAAAGTGATCGTTTTAATTTTTAAGGATTTATTTCTGCAGGCTTCCTCTTGACACTCGATTCCGATTGTAAATCGGGATTTCAATCAACGTCACGCAGATTGTAACTTTTGATCGCAACACACGATTGGAATCGAGTTTGATGGTATTTTTCGAAGTTAAATGAAATTTAGGGTTTGACAATTCTCAAAATGTAAACGTCATATTGCGATGTTGATATGATAAAGTTGAATATTAAACTTTAAACGCAATGTTTAATTTATTAGTACACATAAAAGTAACTGCTACCTCCAAAGCTCTGATTGAATGTGATAGTACCTAAAGATATTTTTTCTTAACGTGTATAAAGTTTTCGACACACCTACACGAATATGTGAATAGTCGTAACCAATGGCAGATAATATCTAATATATATATTACCACTGGCCATAGCTTTTTTGTAATGGCCCTAATTCTGTTAATCCCTCAAACTATCTGAAATTCACTTAAAATCTTCAAAATGAAATAGGCCTTATTATATTTACGCTAAATTCCAGATTGTATATCTCTATACAACATTTATTGTACCTAAAACTACCCGCAATTTTAATAAAAAGATCTAATTTTAGTATTGTCAATAATAAATGTCATACTAATTTGGACTTTGTCATAACCGTATAAGAATTTCTCTTGCTTATTATATTTTACAGAATTTTAGTTTACTTTGGTTGAACAAGAGAATCACCGCCAATATCTAAAAATAACCTTGTTGATAACTCCGTTAATACCTGGGTAATACCATTTTTTTTTATCGTTTACGTTCTAATGATTAAGTTTTTCTACTACATATTGTTTTTGTTAATTTTTCTTTTTTTAACGGTCCTCCTCGCTTAGTTGTCGTTTACCAAACCTGTCAGTCCTCTAGGAGTCGCTGTGTCATGGCGAACGTTTTGGTTAGTCCAAAACGATTCTTATTTTATACTGCATCTAAATTTTAGTATCAGAATGTGGAATAGAATTATGCTAATAGAGGTAATACTTTGCATCCGGTGACGCCCAAAGCATTGTCGGGTACGCGTCGTCAACACCGTCCCAACCTCTTTATTAAAATTATCTATAATTCAATTTTGGTGTCCGGAAACCTGGACAATGTTCACGATGTTCTTTTGTGGACGGCGTGGGATGAGGCTTAAGGTAGGTCTGGTTAATAAACTGAGAACGTTCAGTGAAGCTCTTTATTGTGGTTATTTGTATAATCCGCTACATGATTATATAATTTAAATAAAATTTCAAATAAACGTTCTCGTTCTACGTATTTTTACATATTGGACAAAAATATAAGGCAAAGTAATGGAGCTTCATAAAAAGAGAAAATGCGTTCAAAAACACCTAAAATGAAAATGTAAATGAATATTTAAGTGGTCTTAAACGGAATTTCATGCATCACCATCATCACGATTCCAATTTCGATCATCAAAAAGAAAATCAAACGTCACTGTCCCACTTTCGTCCGAAGACATATTTTAATTAAAACACCCAAAAAACTTGTCTTCGTTGTAATTGAATTAGGCATGAAATAGACAATTACTCTGTTCTATATTCATGAGGTTTTTGTTGGGAGATGACGGTTCTTTTATGTGTTTTATTGAAGGTATAAGTGACGACGCCATCTTTCCTAACGGAAAATGGAGAGATAATAAGCCCACACATATCTATGATAGGTTTACCAATAGCAGGCATAATAGAATTTCCATTGTTGTGAATAGTGTAACGGTTTATCATGAAGATTGTAAAGGCATAATAATAATACACTTTGACTTAAAGCAAATGAGGCTTGGGAGATATCTTGTTGTGAAGATAGGAAAGACAAGTCCGGTTGAAACCACTTTTATCCGACCGTGAATAATCCGCGTATTGTAAGATGATAGCGATGATAAGATAGCTCAGCGGAGGGAGTGTCGCCTATCAAACTGAAGGACACTGGTATGATTCCCCAACAACGACTTGAGCTTCCTTTGAAGGTAACACCGTTATGAAACTCCTAGCGTCATGGTAGGGTACTTTCGAGTACCCGTCTGGCTAACTACCACCCTCAAGTTTGAAAAACTGTCACCAAATACATAGGGTGTTCAGGCAGCAGTCCTTGCGAGCCAGTAAGCATTCTAGGTCTAGCGTGATAACATCTTCAACCACATTGACCACGCTGACCATCGAGTGAGATAAGTTTTTTTAGTCAGTTTTTTTAATACGTTACGTACTATCGTTTGACCACTATCTCACTTGATGGTCACTGACGATGTGGTCGAAGATGTTATCACGCCGAATGCTCATTGACTCTCAAGGTACATTTAGAGATAGATGTATATGTAAACGAAATTGTTTTCAGTGTAGGTCTTAAGTTTTAAAAATAGATTTTCAGAGGCTTAGTGCAGTGCATTATGTGTTTTAGAAAAATAAGTGAAAAGTAAATTATTAATGTGCCTATTAACGCATAATTGAATGAGAGAATAAGTATATATATACATCATAACAAAAAATGTGCGCAAACTTTTCAGTTTCCAAGAAAAGCATAATTATTAGTTTGATAAGTATTTTAATAATATTGTCATGAAGCAATGGAACGGCTCAAAAATGGTGTAAATAAAATTTATTCACTGTATGACTGTAATTCTTGATAAGATTCAAAAACTCTTACTTTGATTTAAGTTATTGTATTAAATAAGTCATTGCATCGATATCCTACTAATATTTTAAATGCAAAAGTTTGTGTGTATGTTTTTAACTTCTTCACGCTCAAACGGCTACACCGATTTCGATGAAATTTGGTGTCTGAATATTTGAGGTCCCGGAATAACACACAGTCTACTTTTCATCATAATCAATCATCACCACGCGAGTAAAACCGCGGGGCGCAGTTAGTACTCCATATTTTCGAAATCGTTATCTAAACAACTGTAACAAGACATCATATGAGTATAGAAAAGGTAAAAGTCATAACAATTAGTACATTTTTGTTATCAAAACTGTTTTGACACATTATAAATGTATAAAACACGGGAATTACTCACGTAATAAATCCCTCCGGTGAAGCTGTAAATGCCGGTAGAGGGAAACAGCATTAGTCCTTTAAAAAAAACGTAATAGGTCAGAGGGTTCCCGGACGCTTGCGGTAGCTGTCGCGGTTCGCCTAGTAAAGGCTAATCGCGACCGCGACCGCGAGCGCCTCTTATTCTCCTTGAAATAGACCACCGAATGTGGTTGTAACTACGAGTAGGGTTGGAATCCTCTGACTTATTACGTGACTATTCCCGTGTTTTATACATTCACAATTAGTACTTAGTAATCGATCCGACACCGTGTGCACATCTCGTTAGAGTAATTGGACAAATCAAAAGCATTACCGTAATAAACTACACGTCATATAACGGTAGAAAATATAACCAAGCTTGCGATACCGTGGAAACGGTCAGGTCTGTTTGTTTACATACATGCAATGTGTGTATGTTAAGAATAAACGTGATTGTTCCTCTTTTTCTTCTTCAATATTTTTGTAAAGATAATGATTTCTGAGATTGTCTCAATTAATGCACATTAAAATTTAACGGATATCTTATTAGACTTAATCAATATATAATCTACTTCAGAAAAGCGGGATCCTCTGTTGATTGAATAAATTATTTGTATTGTGTTGTGTTGTATTGAAATTCAATGTCTAACTTTTTAATATTGTCAAGCAAGAGTGTAAACATAGGTACCATTATGGTCGACCTCCGAAGCTAAGAAAATGTTTTTACATGATAAGCATCAGAGCCTAGAACAGTCGAATCACAATAGGAATTGTTAAATAAATAAATGTAGTAGAAACTATACTTAACGTAGTAAAACTATGACACAAATACATTGAGAGTTTAAGCTATGCATGCAACAGGTGCGATGTTCAATTGTTTTGACATTAACGATTCAAACATTTTTAACCGAATTAAAAAAGGAGGAGGTTCTCAATTCGACCCGTGTATTTTTTTTTCAAGTTTTTGTACTACTGACACTACAGATAACGTATACGTCATATCTTCGGAATGTAATTAAGAAGTATTTACTTATATTATTTTAATACCTTAACTCAACATCTTTTGTAATGTTTCACTGCACGCCTTCGAATAAATACCACAATTTGTGATTATTTTTGGAAGTTTGTGAAATTTTACGCCAGCTATAAAAAAGACTTTCGTTCAACTTTTAGAATAATAAAAAGCAGTTGTTGCCTTAAATTGAATTCATTCTTAAAAACACAGATTTGGAACTCTATTGACTACGAGAATAGAAAGAAATAGAAGGTTTCACCCCTCGCGTAATTTTTATTTTGTATCTAATTTATAGGGATATAATAATATTGCAAGTGAATATTGAAATGCGCTATAAAATAACATGATTTATCGAGAATGTCAAAGAAGGATTATCATAAAATATCTTATATCTCCTTCTTACAAAACCTAATCTTGCTAGATTAATGTTTCAATATACACGTAAATTAAAACGTATCAATAAATAGAATGTCTGTATTACATCAGTCGAACAAAAGCTACAAACACGCAACATCCACCTTTGAGATATTAGCCCACATAACAGAGCTCCATTCACATAGTTTAATGTTAAATTACCAAACAAATTATCAACTTCCACGTTAAATAGGAACACACATAAAGCTCTTAGCAGAATAACATTCATTGTTTTAAACGCGCAGTAACTATTAGTGACGCTGTGTGCCGTGCTGAGCAAAAACGCCCATATTGTGTAAGTAAAGTGTTGAGCAATAAGCAGACCAGTAGACATAGATACGTGTGAACATGCCATTGGCTTTAACTCTTTTTTTAAATAACAGATCGTGGTATACTGGTTGGCTTCGGTGAGACTGTATTGAAGATATTATAGAGGTCGGGGCTTGAACTGGTCTGCCGTATATTAAATATATATTGCTATATCATTAACTTGTTTTTACCCGAGTTCAAAAAAGGAGGAGGATATCAATTGGACCCGTATGATTTTTATGTATGTTATCTCGATACTTTTTACTGGGTAAACCGATTTTGATGATTATTTTTTATTCTTTTATTTAAAAGCTGATGCTTTCCTTGTCGTCCCATTTAAATTTCATCAGAATCGGTTAAGCGGTTTTTGAGTTACACTCCAATAACTGAAAATTGTTACGTCTACTTGGACGACATTGCAGAAATCGGTGAACATACAGAATTACAATTTTAATCCCGTGAGTAGCAACGGTCACTGAAAGGGGTGAAAAAAAAATTACCATAAAATGGAACCGACTTCAACACTCAACACCGTTCAACACGCATACCGTGAACACGGCATATTTTGATAATAAGTACTTTTGAACTATCATGGTAGGTACCGACTTAGACAAGTTATTTCACACTTTTGACTGTTGTCAAAAGTTGAAAAGTTGAACCAAAAAAAGTTGTCGGTTCCATTTTTTGGTAAATTTTTTTGTATACCTAATTGAAACCTACATTGAAAAGGGTGAAAAAAAATACCAACTTTTTGGTAACTTTTTTTTTATACAAGGAGATCATGACGCGACGTGGCTATTGAAGCATAGGCGACCTTACCTGGGAATTTATGAATCCTCACTTCGTCTCCATTCAAATTAATTTTTTTATCTAACGAATCTCATTAAATTAAGTTTATCTATATTCTCATTGGTAGTTTGTTTGAACCACCATATAGAACCGACATGAAGCGACATTTCATAATGGATAAAGATATCCGGTATGGCTATCCATAGCAGATGTTTCATAATGTGTCTGCTATCAGACATAACGGTGTGACACTCTCAGATGTCAACAACTGTCAAAGAAACTGGCAGCCTTAGTTTAGTTCATCATTTCAGAATTTCTAATGCGTGACTAAGGTCACAATAGAATTAAGCCCGGAAGTTACGTAATATTACACTCGCATGCAGCATAGGACGGTCACCGACAAGGTGGATAGACGACCTGACTAAGATCGCAGGTAAGGGCCGGATGAGGGTCGCTTCCATCCGGTCCTTGTGGAAATCAATGGGGGAGGCATTGGACGTCCTATGGCTGCGATGATGATGATGCAACTCGCAATTCAATCATATGCCCATACGATCTCAATTATCCCAAGAAGTAACCAATTCCGCGTTATAAGTTATGAGCAAAATTCTATGCAAATCCATTCAACAGTTTCAGAATGAAGGAGTAACAAACACAAATGACAAACCCCGGACAAACTTTCGCTTTTATATTATTAGTGTATTTATACTCGAAAGCTACTAAACAAAAATAACTTTACAAAAAGACCAGGGCCATGTAACACTTCTAATTAAACGTGACCAAAGTAAATTAACATAAAACTACGTTACCCAGACAAGTTTAGTGTGGTACCAGTTTACACACCCTTTTCATGACCCAAAACGTACGGAAATAAACATTTACCTACATTTTAGATGCAAATCTGAGAGGAAACAAGCCACTAATTTGTGATAAACATAAGTTAACATTCAAGGGACGTGACCAGGGAAAGTAGAACAGTATATTGTGGATTTATCAAGAGCGAGATAGATAAATATCTAATGGATTACGCAATCGTAAACACTGCTTGACTATTTACACCTTACGCTTTTTTATACTCTTTGCGTTTAGATTATAAGAAGTTTAAAAATATTTATCAACATTTACATATTAACTAGCGGTTAGCCCCGGTTTCGACGGGGAAAAAAGTTTAAAGTAAAAATTATAAGGATCCCTATTTTTTTTCGAAAATATACAGGTATGTCACCCGGGATAGTGTAGCTTCCAAACAGTAGAAGAATTTTTCAAATCGATCCAGTAGTTTCGGAGCCAGTTCAGTACAAAGAAACAAATAATCAATTTTTTTCTCTTTATAATACTACGACTATGGATGAATTACTTTACAAACGGCATAAACAGCTGAGCTTATAGATAATCTACTCTAACTATCAAACTTATATATTCTACCATCCATTTTGTGAATCAATTATTTTTCAGCAGCCCTAATTTAATTTGGAATAGAGATAGGTGTGTCCTGAAGTCCCTGGAATATCACATAGGCTACTTTTTATCCCGAAAATAGGTGCAGGTCCCGTGGCAAATAATTCAAAAATCTCTGTTACTCCTTCAAACTAAAACGGTTGTACAGATTCCGAAGAAATTTTGGTATGGAGATAGGTAAGACCCTGTAATGGCACATAATTATGCTAATTATATTATATTTTATTGTGGCGGTCGCCATGGCGCAGTGGTTAGTGTCATTGACATGACTACTGTGTTTCCGGGACCCTGGGTTCGAATCCCGGCAGGGGCAAACATTTGTGCGATGAGTGCAGGTGTTTGTCCCGGGTCTTGGATGTTTGTGTGCTGTGAATGAGTGTGTCCAAGCCTCCCGCGATACAGAGAATCCTAGTGCGGGGGTTTAAGTGTGATAAATAAAAATAAAAAATAATAAAAAAAAACCGGAAAAAGTATACAGTGTACACAAAAGTGTACAGTTCAGTACAGTTACATGTATTACAGTTTTACCTTATGGAACACTTGAAAGAGCCGGAAATAGCCACTTTCCCGCAAGCTGTCTCCTCCATTGGTGTCTTATAAAGTCGTCGAGTCGTCATTTCGTTCCCCCTTTTAAGCCTGAATAGCTATAAAACCTGCAATTGGTCCTAAGCTACTTGCGGTTGCGTAACTCGGTATCTATTCGTGTACTTGGTAAATTCGCACTGCAGACCGTTTACTTTGTGGGAAATACCGGACAATGACCTGTGCCCGATTTACTGCGATTCTTTGCTTTAGAATTCTTTATTTCTTTATTTTTACTGTTAAATTCCAATTGATAATTATCAATATATTATATATTGATATACTGATTGACTATTGTGCTGGCCGGTTGGCGCAGTTGGTAGCACTCTGCCTTCTGAGCCGCTGGTCCCGGGTTCGATTTCCCGGCCAAACATTTGTGTGTATGAACATGTCTGTTTGACATGTATTGTCTGGGTGTATATATATATGTATAAGTATATATCAGTCATCAGGTTACCATAGTACAGGCTCTGCCTAGTTCGGGACCTGAAAACCATGTGTAAATGTTAAAAAAATTAATGTTTTTTATCTACACTCGTTGTGATTAGTTAAGTCTTAGTATGTTTTCTTATTTTTAAAATTTCTTTGAAAAATACTAAATATCAATTCAATTCATTACTCCAAAATAATTAAATGCCCACATGAAACAGAAAAATAGGAATGTTGTTCTTTAAGATATGTATTAACGTCGTGGTATAATAGTTACATCTCGCTTTGACCTCTAATTATATGCTATTTTTTTAATTAAAATTTAATCGTACGTTTATACATATGTCGGCCACGCATCGGTCTGGTTGAATTCACTTTTTCTCAAAATCTTTTCTAGGCTTATTTTTACCTGGTAATATTGCAGGTGATATTACACAACTCTTTAAAAGTAAGTATGTAGAAACACGTTACGCAAGTCATTTATACAAAATAGTGCGCGACGCAGCAGCGAGTAGAAGAGAAGTCTGAGTCTTCCAGGGTATACTATCGTCATTCCAAATGTCATGCAAATCTGTTTAGCCGTTTCAACGTGGAGGAGTAAGTAACATACAAACGACAATCTTTCCCCTTTTTAATATTAGTGTTATGAAGTGTAATATATAAAAAGTAATATTTAACGTACATTTCTTCTTTTTTTTTTATAAAATAGAAACCATATAACCTACTGCCTAGGTTATTTTTGGAGACTGGAGAATGCTTGCTGCCGAGTAATTTTGTAGAAAGTGGTCTAAACATTATTGTCTAACTCTCACTGCTATTTTTGTCATACTTAAACCCCCGCACTAGGATTCCCTGTATCGCGGTATGTATTTATATTTCGACGTTGAACGGGCTGCCTCTGGGTCACCGTTTTCTTTGGATGATCCATTGCCGTGGTGGTACCGGCCTAGAATAGTACTCCCCCATCTCTTCCCGCGGGTGCCGTAAGAGTCGGCTAAGGGAACACGTACCAAAAGGTGGGCAGCAGCACCTTCTGAGGATTGAAAATGAAACTGCGCTCGCCAACCCGCTTGCCAAGCGTGGCGAGTATTGGTAAATCCCCCCTGTATGGGGGAGGCTTCTGTCCAGCAGTGGACGCACCTGGCTGAGAGAAGATCCATTGCACCAGCCGAAAGAGCTCTGGAATACGTATTTAATGGAGGTGATATCTCTCTCATACCCTATGACCTGCTGATACACCTAGTGAGCGGATACTTGTCTGAGACAGGGTTCAGCAAGACTTTCGACAAGCTTTCCCCATACAAATGAACGAGAAAAGATCCAACCTAAGTTTAAAATTAGTTAATCAAAATGTTATACTCAATACACAGCCAGCACATGCCCTAAAGCAAAACATGTTAAAAATATCTACCTCTATAATTGTTTTAAATGGATTTTATCAATGACAAATTACAATCACAGAAAAACAAGCAATCAAAAACGATTAATCAAGTTTAATCTAGAACATTTTTATAGTTCTTCGTTAAGAGTCCGACAGCTCAGCAATAAAATAAATGCAATAGTTTTACATCTGATAAGTAATAAAACTTAACGCGAGCTTGCACTCCTCGGGCTATGCCTGTTAATAGGTTTGTTTATGTAACAGTTGTGTTACTCTCTTTGTAGTAATAGTTATGTTTTGATTGTGATTTCTAATTTTATCGTGAATACTAGCAGCGCCCCGCGGTTCCAACCACGTGAACTACTATTTTTCTCCTACCTCAGTTCTCCCACGGGAACCATACTTTTTCCGGGATGAAATGCAGACTTTAAGCTGTGACTGATGCAACAGTCACAGCACTAGTCGCGGGGCGCTGCTAGTATTCACGATAAAATTAGAAATCACAATCAAAACATAACTATTTCTACAAAGAGAATAACACAACTATTACATAAACAAACCTTAACAGGCATAGGTGCAAGAAAAGTATAATATTAATTAGCGAAAACTAGTTATCGGACATGCCCGAAACCTAGGTCGAAACTTCGACTATAAACGTGAGTAAAGCCGGATAAAACACACATCATATATAATAATGTGTCAAACTCACTAGAGTTTCCAATTAATAAAGTGTCATTTTTTGGTAATAATAAGGCACCAGAATGATGATGATGATGACTATCAAAATGTACGAATCTTAGACAAACTTGTATGCACCAACAGCAATGCTATATTAAAAAAATAATTAAATTTTAATTCATTTCTAGATAAGAGTTAAGTCATCTCTTAACATCAGGTGAGACAGTTGTCAAACGCAAGCTTCTTCTTCTCTCAGTCATATGCGTCCACAGCTGGACATATGCCTCCCCCATATAGGGGGGATTTGTCAATACTCACCACGCTTGACAGGCGGGTTGGCGAAAAAAAAAAGTAAAAAAAAAAAAAACTAATGTATTCGTTAGTAAATTCCTGTAGTTCAAACGTACGCCGCATCATATCTATAAGCATCAGGTGATATAGTGTTTGCCTGTCGTGTATCACAAAAACAATAGTTAATTTGCAGATCAAAGAACTTAATATTAAGGAGACCCTATTTTTTTGTTGTGATAAGCTCTTGTGCCATCAACAAGGAAAAACTCAATACACACATCTGCTACAATTTTAATCGATATTGTTCGAGTTCACATCGTCAGCAATCAAATCTAGATCTAGGACTCAACTGTTAACATATCATTTCGTCTAACAAGGTAACATTCAGTGACCATAGTCGCATCTACGAGTACAACTACCTCGCCGTACGACCGTAATGAGGTCACCGGGGGTCAGTTCGCGTGATACTCGCTATAAAGTTACCTTTTCGTCCAGATTTACAACACCACGATATACCCCCTTATATAGGGGTCACGATTAACTACACGCCATTAATAACCCCCTTTAGTTAACCTTAGATCGATTCGATTTAGTAAGGCCATTCAGTTAATCTAGAACGATATCTTCATTAGGGAATTGGAATTAGTGCTGCATTTGTACATACGCGCTAGCAATTACTGCATTCTTAAAGTAATTGGACTATCTGTTTATAGATAAGTAAGAATCTCATCTTATTCTAACAAAGATTTATATTATTTTTGTATCCAGTGGAGAGAATAGTAACTGCGATCCTCTAATACGAGTGCTTATTATGCTGGAATATTTATGGATGAAACACATCGGTACCCATACTAGAAATATGCAATGTTACATTATTGTATTTACCTTATGTGACCGTGTACCGATGTGTTTCAAACATATTCCGGTATAATATGATCATTGGATATCTGCAGCATTGGATAGCTGCTTTTACAACGAACGGTTACACAAGGATTACTGCTGACCTAGGGGCAAACTCCAACCAAATTTGCAAAGCGAGGTCAGCAATATATTTCCCTATAAATTACCGGTTCCCAAAATCACTCGCTATCTTCTGTCTTGGATCATCATAGTGTTCTTTTGCCCTAAAGCCGTCTTCCTGCCAGTTTCGTTACAAGGACTAGTGAAGTGCAGGAATTCTTTTGTGTATATTTTTTTTATATATATGATAAATAAATGTTTACGTGTGTGTGTGATAATTTTAAAAAAAAAAAACGAAATAGGGCCACAGAACAGAACGTTAGTCATAAATGAATAAAAAGGGTAACAACAAAGTTATCTGTCAATCTGTTCGGCAGGGTCTTAGAAACTTTGAAATTACCGTACGGTTTCTACTGCCCATGATTGACCTCATACACATCAATGTTCTGAAGGAATGAGACACAAGGGCTGATTTCCGTCAATCCAGCCAACAACGCTAGACTATGGCGAAGCGACATCTCACTGAATAGGTATTATTACCCCGCGCCCTGGTAGGCTGAGTATCCAGGTACTGAACTTAACTTATCTCTAATGAGAGTGAAGTGGCCTGAGTGATTTAATCCAGAATTTACATTAGTCATCAATGCGGTCCATCCAAGTTTACCAGTTTCTTTCAATCATTAATTTCGACTGATTTCTTCTCATTATATTTCGGGCAGGTATATTCTGAAGCAACATGCGTGATATTGAAATTACATATTTAGACCAATCTTAAAAGTATTGAGTAGATCCCTATACTTTTTACGGATATCTCTTCAAGGCAATGTTCTATTTTTTTTCCAATCTCAGCACTGACTACAGCCTTACGAAAAACATTACATACATTGGCCTGCCGTGGTACACTTTCTGCACTTTTATCATACAACAAACCGTGTAGCCAAACCGAAGTATTTGAAGCAAAATCAAATCAAAGTAGTCATATTCCCTCAACTTTCAAAGTTTTCATCAATTAATTTTTATTTTTTTATTTTTATTTTTTTTTATTCACACAAGGTCTTCAGGTCCCAAACTAGGCAGAGCCTGTGCTATGGTAACCTGATGACTGATATCATTATACTTATATACATATATACACACCCAGACACAGGTCAAACAGACATGTTCATACACATAAATGTTTGACCTGTCCGGGAATCGAACCCGGGACCAGCGGCTTAGAAGGCAGAGTGCTACCAACTGGCCAGTCTTCTTTATATTGTATATATCTATTATATATCTAATTATTCTTTCCACTCTACTGATACGTACCTACATTATAAAACCTATAATAAAATATCGAAACCGTGGCTCTGTTATAGTGGCAATAGAAAAAAATCAATAGTTCTTGACCGACAGTCAATGGCCTCGCTGTCCGTTACCAAACAACTCAGTTTTTCTCATCAAATCTATCTATTACGTATATAGAATAAAAACCCAGAATTATCAAATATTATCTTGTTCACTTTAAAAGAATACAATAGGAACAGCTAAGCTGATCTCATTATGCTAAGCCGAGGATTATGTAATCATCTACCCAATATGGGATTAGGGAGAGGTAATCTCATGGCTGTACAGAATTCCTACGATTTTGTTATACTAAAGTGATGCGTGTGGTACACCTATGTATTTCGTAAAATCCTGGTTGTTTCCATATGGCATGGATTTATTTTTATTAATTCACTTGATCGCTTATAGTGAGCTTGTGAACTATAAACGTAGTTAAATCGTGATTTATACAAATACAGTTTTTAAAGAGTGCCTTTGCATTACTTAATTACTAGTAGCGCCCCGCGGTTTCACCCGCGTGTATCACGGTTTTCTTGCTACCTCAACTATCACACAAAAGTAGCCTATCTGTTAATCCAGGATTTAAACTATCTCCATACCAAATTTCATCGAAATCGGTGTAGCAGTTTGAGCGTCAAGAAGTAACAAACATACACACATACTTTCGCATTTATAATATTAGTGGGATTTGTGAAATTGAAATAAATTTAGCATCTTTTGATCTGCACATTTAAAAACAATACAAACGACGGGGAGGTATAGACCATCCCTCCGTTTATATTGTTTTTAAGTGACCGTGACAGTAGAGTGGGTCTACTATACAGTAGGTCTAATATAGTGAGACCTAGATCTACACCTATATACAGTAGGTCTAGGTTACTATAATCAACTTATCACATTACCATTACTGGGACACAAACTTGTCTGATGGCGAGTCATAGTACGCTGATCTCTGCAGTTTAGCAGACAGTCTAGTGATCAGCCGAATGACAGAGGTTTTAAACCCTCCATAAGCTTTCTAATTTTATTTATCTCCTGTTCATCATCATCATCATCATCATCATCTCAGCCATAGGATGTCCACTGTTGGACATAGGCCTCCCCCATTGATTTCCACAAGGACCGGTTGGAAGCGGCCCGCATCCAAATATCTTCTATTAATTCTCTATTATTGTAGAAATCAATCAGTACATATTGTACTTAACTAAGCATATAACATAGTAAAATTTAACATCAATAAGTACACATTTATTAATTCAACTTTATTAATAGAAACACATAATAACAAATAACGTACATATAGCAATAAAATAATCTGAGTATAAAAACCTTAAACATTTAATAAAAATAAATTAAATTAATTAATCACATTTATTATTTCAAATTTTGAAACGTATTTGGCTAAAATATTTTCGATTGAATGGCCTCCACAGAGA
Organism: Apeira syringaria; assembly: GCA_934044485.1. Classification (NCBI taxonomy): domain Eukaryota; kingdom Metazoa; phylum Arthropoda; class Insecta; order Lepidoptera; family Geometridae; genus Apeira; species Apeira syringaria. Next base: position 4,030,497 of record OW203661.1, on the reverse strand, counting down.
ATACCACTAGTAGTATTATAAAGGCAAAAGTTTGTATGTAGTGTGTATGTTTGTTACTCTTTCACGCTCAAACGGCTACACCAATTTCGATTAAATTTGTTATGGAGACAGTGTAGACTCTAGATTAACACATAGGCTACTTTTCATCCTGAAAATAGTTGCTGTTTCCGAGGGATAAGCAAATAATTCAACAATTTCTGTTACGCCTTCACGCTTAAACGGCTGTAAATTTCGATGCAATATGGTTAGAGCCTGGAATAACATATAGGCTACTTTTATCTCGCAAAAAATATAGTTCCAGAATAACTAGGGTAGCGGAAAAACCGTGATCCGCGAAAAACCGCGGGCCGCTACTAGTAAAAATATAATAAATACGCGTTGTCATAGCCTCTGAATGTTATTTATTATCATTATGTCTATAATGCCGCTCTTAAATCGTCGCCCCTCAAACAGGCAGCGTTCGTTACTAGGCTCGTAAAGTAAATTAGCAATAAAAGTTTATGGACGAGCGTGGAACCACCCGTGACTTGTCGTCTCCACAAATCTATCACCACGTAATCCAGCTTTTAATGAGAGTGATGGGCTTTATTCGTACGGACTGTACTTAAGAGTTGAAAACCATAGAACATTTAGACATCGCAATAGTTTCTACCAAATGTGATAAATATATCTATGATTAAGACGTTGTTTAAAAATACTTTACAAGTCAACTGCGATTGGTCCTTGTAACAAACATCGACATATCGAAAATTTCGCTTTATTTTTTAATAGTCTTGAAATGATAATAGCTCGGCGGTGAAAGCGCAGGCTGTCAAACTGACGGACGCTGGTTTGATCCCTACCAACGACCTGAGCTTCCGGTGAAGGTAACACCGTTATCAATTTCCCAGCATGGTGTTAGGGTACTTCCGAGTACCCGCCTGGCTAGCTACTTCCTTCAAGTTTGATAAAATATTATCAAATACGTAGTGTGTTCAGGCAGCACTCTTGAGAGCCAGTAAACATCCTAGGTCTAACGTGATAACATCTTCAACCATGCGTCACTGACCATTAAATCAGATAGTGCTCAAACACTATATCTATACAGAATTTTAAAAAAAGTTAATTTCAATTAAATTTGTATGGGAGTAATCTGAAAATACATCCTTTAAACAAAGATTTTTTTTTTGTTTAGATTTGTATTGTAGCCGACATAAGTTCAGACTTGTTCACTAGAAATTTTTTTTTTTAATTAAAAAATATTATATATAGTGTTTCTGTTTAGTTTCAAAATATGTATCACGGATGCAAAGGTCACTAGTCGGTTTTGCACGAATAATATTTTTAAATTATTTAAAATATTTTTAAACAAAATTAGTTAGAATAAAATAGACTTTTCTGTGTAAGATCAGTATCTCATCTTACTTTACTCGTATTTTTTTTTTATTCGGCGACTTATGTTTATAACTCCTTGATACATTTAAGTTAATATTTTGTTTCCAAAAAATCTTATGCTTCTGACAGTTAAGGGGTCAAATTTGAAATTTCATCTCAAACTTTTGATTTTATGCATCTGCGGGGCCAGTAGAGCGCTGCTCTTTTAGGAAATTTGTTTAATTTCAAGAATCATTGTATAATTGTTCGCGGGAAGTAAGATGTTAAGCTGCATAACTCACAACTTGACTACCAAGATATCTTACTCTCTTTGAAACCTCTGTGACCACATCACCTGCAGGATATGTCTCACACGCTTCGCATTATGATAATGGTAAACCGTGACCACCGAACACAGGTCTATTATGTGGCTAGTTGAGGTCAGCGCCAACGTCGTGAGTCCACCATTTCAACCCTGACAGTTATACTGTATTCACCACACGCTGTTCAGTGCACCAATGACAACACGGCAGTATTCCTGAAATGAAAAACAAAAGTTTAGATATGATCAATGATATTATATGTTTATATGAGGTAGATGTCGCACAAGCGCGCGAAAACTGAGGCGGCAAAATTAAGTCAATAGTAATTTTCATTACGACGCGTATTTCAAGTGCAAGTCTAAACATGTAGCTATCCTTTTCTATATTATTTGTACCGTATTATCTGTCGCAGTAAGCATGTTTATGTCGTAAAGGAACAAAATTTGAGCACCGCGCAGTATGAATATACGTCATCTTTACTAAAACATCATTGGATATGATGATAATATAGTCATCCTACTGCTCAAATCACACAAACTAACCAAAATTAAAGGACTGCATAGATCGCATTAAGGCATGCTAGACGGAACCCACGTATTTCTTTTTAATGAATACATTCCGATCTTTCTTGGGTTTGAAACCACGATAACAGAATACCGCCCTTCTGTTTTACTACTCTTTATCCGGAATAGCATTAACACTTAGAAACTATCAATTCCCAAACACTTAGGAACTGACAGCAGTTCCAGAGTTCTAGTATATAAGTGTCAGTTTGTAGGTGCAGCGTTCAATTGTTGCGTACGCAGCGTGTACGCAGGGGTATTACAATTCTCTTAAGAGCCGATAAATCGTTCTACCGTATTCGATCCGATAACTCCCTGTCCTGGCGACAGCTCAAGCCGAGGTCCGAACGTCATCGGTGCCCTTGAGCTAGTCGCCTTCTCCTCTCCTAGTAGCACAGCGCCTCCAGCGTTAGCCTTTAGCGCTAGCTAGCGCTTTCTGCTCGCACAATTACTGAGCTGAGTACCTTGTGTGCTCGCTCCCCCTCCAATAAAACTATCAATGCCGGTAGAGGCAAACAGCATTAGTCCGTTCAAAAAAATAAAACAATTCCACTGTCTTTTGTTCCACTGTTCCGTGTTGCCACTATCACAACCACAAAAGTAACTCAAAATTGACTTCGACACACATACCAACGATAGTTTAAAAATTTAAATTAGTAGTAATCCTTCTGTAGTAATCCAGCCCTCCTAAAGTTGGTTAAAATCTTGTAGAGTCAAGTCCATCCCTACTAAAGGAGGAGGTTAACCTCGCTAAATCTTCAATTTTTATAACTCTGAATGGTGCTATCCCATATAATAACAGTTTTGGGGGTGATTTAGGCACGTAAAATAGATTACAACTCACTTTACCTGCAAGTACCCAAGATAATAAAACGAATGTTATGATTATCAGTCATAAGATTGTACTATCTTGGACTCCATCGTAACTTTCTTAATTATAAAATTTTCGCTATTATTAATTGAATAACAAAATTACTATCATGATAGTCTTCCTTTTAGAGCATTTTTTATGTAAAAATAGTTAATGTGGATGCATATTACATACATTAATAATGTAATATAATAATCGCGCATGCAATAAAAGCAAATAATGAATATCCCTCTATATCCCGATAGTAATCTTAATTATTGTATTAGTGATCGTGTCAATTTAAAAACTTATTGAATTTGTAATGTTGACTAATTAAAGTTTTTTCAACAAAAACGGTTTTACTAGATATTTTGTGACTTGTTTCCACGAAACCTTGCATCAATTTAAAGCCAAGTTTGATAGCATACGTAAAACACAGGCCAAAGAGATGATGAGATAACATGTGATGAGAAAATACTTCTAGGAGATCGTTTAAAAAAAAGCATAGTACATAATTGCGCTGCGCTCTAACAAGCAGTTTTTGCCGAAACGCTCCCGAGAGGTAATATTAAAGTCTATTTTAACGAACCCGGGATGATTTAAAACCTATGGGACCAAGCGGGAAGACCCCTTAATAATACCTCAAAGCACAACGTCAACCTAAGCGACCAACGCGACTGCACAGGATCAGGACAGCCTTAAATTGCGGTATACGGTACACGGCAAACGTGACGAAGTGCTACAGCTAGCTACACACACTTGGCGACTGGTATACAAGAAAGCCACTAGAAGCAAAGTCATCTCAAGATGTGGATACATTTTTTCTAAGCATTTTATACAGTATCGTCAAAAACAAAGCGTTGTGAAGTGAGTAGCCGCTTCTGACCCATAAACTGCAGAAGTTCTGAATAGCCGCTGTAAACTTTTGGATATATCATCGCCACTTTAGTTACTTGAGTGAGCGATCGAATAAGTGGAGAGTATGATATCAAACGCAATTGACTAAAAAATAAAATCATTTCAATTAGTATGTAATCTCAATTTAATTCTAATTCAATTAAAAATGCGTTTTAAATTTTTAAGAAAACATTTGTCAATGAACCTTGTCAACAATAACTGTATTTAACAAAAGCAGTGACGACGTCGTTGGGTGGAGCTAATAGGTTTATAACGCTTAAACTTTAGCTCACCAACAATGGCCTGAAATTTTATTGATATGATAGAAAAACATAGTTAGGTAAAGAGACACTGAGCCACGCTGGGGTTTAGTTCTTACTAATTCTGGCATTAACATCTAAAAAAATTAAAATAATCAGTATTTATATCATCAACTATCAATTTGGTCCCAAAAGTTGTGTCTGAGAATCAGTCCTCATTCTACGTCCAACAGTATATGCTATACCAACACTAGTACTATTATATCTATTCTACCGAGTTCTTTGTTTGCGTAGGTGTGTCTGGGCCCTAAATTACAGCTCTGCGCTTTTCCGGACGATCGGACGACAGTAATTGCTTTTCTGTCTGCCTCGAATACGACCAAATTGGCATCGAGCGGGGTGTGCGTCCATACTTCATCTGCTATTCGTCATTTTACTCAGCGATATGATCAAATTGTATTAAATTTGAATAAATAAATTGCTTACGATGAAAACGGTCTTGAACTTTAGAGAACACAATGGGTTGTGGATTATCGAGATTTAAGGCGTTCTCAATGCTTCTGATCAAATTCTCGGCTCATGGTTAGAGCGAGTAACTAAATTATAATTGTTGTTACTTTTATTATTAGTGTTAGTTTTAGTTTAGTTCTAAACACACCGTAAAAAAATCTAAATTTTAACTCATAATTTAACATGGTCTCCAGAAACGAATAAATATCGTGGGGATCCCCAATTTTACTTTTATCATTCTAACGTTGTAATAATTATATTAATAAAACTAAATATTCTATTTAACATTGATCCAGTAGTAGATCTAATCCATAAGTACTCTTTAAATTGAAGTTTATATTATATGTTATATGTGTATACATGGAAAAAAACGCAATGTGCTCTAAAATGAGAAGTATGAGCTAACCTCATTTTGAATTAAGTAAAGTTTGTAGTAAAATGCTAACCCAAATACAAAAAAAAATACGATTCAAGCACTTAAAATGAACTTCTTGACCAAAAGGGTTTCTAGAGTTTTCAGTTAGTTATTTATGCCTTGAATATGTCTTCTTTGTTACAACAAGTTGTTTGTACTCAGATGCCGGGGCTACAAAGCAAATACAACTATCAAGTTGTCGATATCTGGAGCTTTCATACTCGCACGCGACAAGATTTAGAGTTAGCTGTAGTTGGTATTATGTCGGACAAATATTTCACCTTGGTCTTCGCCAGTGATTCTCAAATTGGGCGAGATCATCCAGTCCAATTTTGTTACTCTATGCCTAAAGATTGCCGGTATAAAATATATTTAAAACTACTTCTTTAAATGCGTACTGAACAACAAAGTGTCCTTACTTTTACATTATTTATAAAAAACCCTCTTTAATTATGTTCATCTTTATCGTATTCAAGACGATATGGTATACTATTAATGAGACACCGAATAAAAAAATCATTTTGAATTCGGTAAAAGAGAGCCCACGCTACTTTTGGAATACAGTTTGCATATATACTATTGTTTTTTACCGATTTGTATCAGAATTTATTTATATTGTTATGAAGCATTTCTATTTTAAAACAAACCTAAATTTAATAGCCAAAACACACCCACATTCGCAATCATGCACAAACCATAGACGAACATACTACAAGATATGCGTTAATGATATTTTATATACATAATAAACTGCATCTCCCCCAAACTCAGAGCATCCTACCGTGAGGGCTAAAATTACATTAATACAAATTTATTGTAATTAAGCTTCATTAGATCTGTTCCATATTTTAACGATAAATTATGTAATAAACTGTTATTTAATCGCTAAAAGTTCATTAACGTTTCTTGTAAATATACTCGTACCTACGCGTATATAAGTTCCATGTGTAACGTATATAACATACGAACTGTACCTGAATAAATTCAATTTAAAGGAAACGAAAATCATTAAATTTTCTCGTCAAAAAACGTCATACCAAAACGTGGTAGCAAAAATATTGAAAACCACTGTTTCTCTCAGTTTACGCCATGCGGAAACTAAATTTATTTGGCGGGGTATAAATCAGACGATTATTTCGAGCTTATATCCGTGTTTTATGGTTCTGGTCCCATCCCTTAAGTTCATTGAACGCGTGAAATACGTAATATCAATGATATTATATGTTTATATGAGGTAGATGTCGCACAAGCGCGCGGAAACTGAGGCAGCAAAATTAAGGCAATTGTAGGAATTTTCATTGCGACGCGGATTTCATGCGTAAGTCTAAACATATAGCTATCCTTTTCTAAATTATTTGTACCGTAATATCTGTCGCAGTAAGCATGTTTATGTCGTAAAGGAACAAAATCTGAGCACCGCGCAGTATGAATATACGTCATCTTTAGTAAAACATCATTGAGGTAATATTCAATATCAGTGCTGTAGTACAGGTATTTTTAAGTAGGTTTGAAAATATGAAAATTATGTCTATTTATGAATATCTCTCTGCATAGGATGTATTTTTCTGGCTTGGTGCCCTAATCTACGAAACCCGATGCTGTTACATGGCATGAACATTTTTATTTTTTTATTTATATATTTAAAAAACTGTTAAGTTGAGGAATAATAAATCATAGTGTGATTAGTGAATATATTATGTGTGATTAGGGTACATGTTCTTGACTCGTCTCCCATTTACAAATGTTAGTCGCTAAATGACTCACCCAAATCAAAGTCAATTAGCGTTTTCTCTCTACTACTTAGAAACAAAATACTTGTCACTCTAGTGATTACATAAAACTTTTTAAACTTCATTTTTTAAAAGAAATGAATATCTTTATATTTTTATCTCAAAAAAGGGTATTTGTACCGTAGTGCCTTGACCGACACGTGTGCGAATCTTCGACTTAAACACAGTATATTAAACAGTTTCATGTAAAATCCGATTCTAATTTGTATATCACGCGTGCAAGACTATTCCTACCTGGTATTTAACTGGCGGCCAATAAGTTCAGCTACTGAGTAATGGCTCTAGAACGCAGACGATTTATAGTTCGAGTACATGTGAGCTTGGTTTACTATTCCTCAGGTTGTGTTAATGGTGCTTGAGACGGTGAAGGGTATTTTATATATGTACATACGACGCTGGCTTCGATTTCATAGAGTATACCTAAGCATATAGTAGAGACAAGATCACTTATGAGGGTAGGTATGAGAAGGTTATTGTTTCACTATTTGCACACAGAGACACGTCAAAAGGTATATTAATTCTGATATACAATTAAACTTACCTAAAATTTACTTAAGATCCTGAAGGGCTTCCGGATGAAGCCGATACAGTTGTCGATCATTAAATCGACTACGCGTAAGTGCCAAGCCCTTAGAAACAGTATAAAGGAGACAGTTATATAAAAATGGTGAAAAACAATAAAAATCTTGCATGTAATTTTCAAAATAGCATTGTTTTCTTTTTTTTCGAATTAAGGTGCATATTAGACAGAATTACTGTGCATTACAGAGGGTTTAATGGGAAGAAAGAACAACTCAGCGATCACGATGTTGAGTTTAGCTTGGCCACAGATTAGTTAATAGTGGATCTATCCCTAGGATACTCCCTGGTGAAGGTCGCCTTATTTACACTTTCCCATTTAATTTTATCTATTCAAATAAAAGCTCGGAAACCAGTAGAATCTATAGCTTTCTTAGCCGCAATGCAAACTATTTTCTATGTTTATAGAATAATACGTGATGCCTAAAAAAATCTTTAACGTAATATCTGACCCTATATGCTTTACTTTGTCGGTGGAGGCAATTATAAATAAACTGGAGAAAAAAGGAGTAACTGCCAATAATCCCTTTTTTAAATTAAGTCGTGTGACCGAATAGAAACGTTATCATATGAATGTATTTAAGAACACAGATCAGGTATACTGCTTGGTGATGAAAGCTTCTAAGACAATAAAGCTAGTTCTGCATACCTACATTCCACCAAGATGATGCTGTGATGATTTTACAGTATGAAACTAGCTTAAAATGTACACCAACCAAACTATCCACGCCTTTGTCCCCATTCCTCTCATACTCTACACAGCTCAAGAACGCAATCCCTTATCCCCTTTTCCTTTTACAAAATGTTTGTAGCCTCGACTCAGACAAGTTCCATGTTAACGTGCCAGTGAACTTGTTACTTGTCTGTTACTTGCACAACTGCTGGAGTAAGTATATAAACAAGCCAAACATCCACTCTAGTTTCGTATTTTGCTCGGATACCGTTGATACAAGATTGGTAGTGAGACGGGGCAAGTTCAATTTAATAGGTCTATTTTTTAAAATATTGTACGCACCATGATCACAGAGAGACTGGGAGAGTGCGTGGAACCGCGCCGAAATATCGAGAACTCAATCAAAAACAAAATCATGGTGCGTATCCCGTGTTAAACAATATTTTTATCATGAAAAAGTCTATTTTTATTGAGCATATAGTTAAACAAATTATATAGGTATGGTTATTGAGTTCTGTATAATACAACGGGGATTAGTACTTGGAGCTCTACAAAATGTTTATTTAAAAAAAAAAATGGAATCGACTTTATCACTCAAAAGTGTGAAATAACTTGTTGAAGTAGGGTAATTTCGTATACCGCCTGGGAACCAAACACATAGGGTGTTCAAGTAACAGACCTTGAGAGACTGCTTGATTCTAGCTCTAGCGTGATAAACTTGAACGTGACGTGATCTTCGACCACATCGTCAAACAAACGCTAGATCTAGCGTTTGTACAGTACAGTATAACCGACATGCCGGTTGGCGCAGTTGGTAGCACTCTGCCTTCTGAACCGCTGGTCCCGGGTTCGATTCCCGGACATGTCAAACATATGTGTGTATGAACATTTCTGTTTTACCTGTTTCTGGGTGTGTATATGTATATAAGTATATATATATCAGTCATCAGGTTACCATAGTACAGGCTCTGCCTAGTTTGGGACCTGAAGACCTTGTGTGAATGTTAAATATAAATAAATAAATAAAAATTCTTACTCTGTGTCTAATAAGTAAAGAAGCGGGAAGTATCTGAAATAAGAAAAAATACCTTATATAGCATCCTAAACGAGTTACTACTGGTCTATGACCGAGGCTTCCTGGTCATACAGAAGCAGTATGATTTCATAACACAATTTTCCCTTTCGCAAGTTGAGTTAGTTCTGCGGTCGATGTTCTGATCTTGAGCGTTCGAGAAATGTAACCAATTTATAATGTAATACCCGGCTATTCCACACTGGAGTAACCATACGTCCGTGGATGGATTGAGACATTTCTAAAATAACGAAACATTAGTATATTCCAAGTTTATTTCCTGGAAATTGAGCTTTATTGTGTTAATGAAAATTATATAACTCGCATATGATTTTCATTAACACAATAAAGCTGAATTTCCGTACATTTACTCCACTCCATACCTCCAGTGTTCATTTTTTTTTTCGATTTATAAATTAAGCTGTATTTGTCACACAACTAAATTATTTACACAGTAATGGGCACACAAAAAATATATTTTTAAAAAATCAAAGAAACAATACAAAAATACTGAAGGACAAATTAAGCCAACTCTGTATTCGGTGATAAAACTCAGGGTCAATATATATAAATGTGTCAATGTGTGTTCTTATATATTTGACCATAACTTATACGGGGCTGATCATATATAGCTAGGTTTGCGTGCTAAATCCTAGACAACGTCATCACTTAACATCAGGTGAGACAGTTGTCAAACGCAAACTTATAATATGTAAAAAAAAAAAAAAAAATAATCTGCTATATTATATCATACTAATATTACAAACGCGAAAGTTTGTACATATACCTAGATGGATGGATGTTGCATGTTTTATGCTATTTTATGCCCAAAAAGTTGTATGAATTTGGATGAACTACAGTGTGGAGATAGCTTATACCCTATATGCTTATTTTCATCATCACCGTTTACATCACGCAGGTAAAACGGCGGGGCGTAGCTAGTGGTTATATGTATTGTATTATTTCTAATTAATTTAATAACAAAAATTCTATAGTTATTTGTATAAAGCTTATACGACTACATTTCTATACCTAGACAAATTGAAGAGTGCAAGAGCGTTAATTCTGTATTCAAGTTATTCCAATACTCAATTTTTCCTAATCTGTATTATTATTATTTCCTTAAAGGTGGTCCCAGTCTGATCCACAGTCAACAAAGTTTATAACTTTGTCCAACGAGATCAATTGATTAAAGTTTTCAACAGATTAACTTGTAGCAGTCCTGCTAAGGTTTCGAGGAAGTCACGAGGGAAAATAAATCCTAGAAGGTACCTATTCACTCGCGACTTGAAGACTCCAGGATTGTACATATCGGGAAACACAGACTCGGGCAACGAGTTCCATTCCTTGGCAGTACGCATTAAGAAAGTGGAAGCATAACGCTTCGTGCGTATAGGTGGTATATCTACCATATAGCGATGGCGAATTGCCGTACGTCGAGTCGACCGATGATAGAAAGGGGATGGTGGAATCAGATTGTGTAATTCCAGTGCACATTCTCCGAAATGCACCGATAGAAAACCGATAGGCTTGCTACTCTACGTGTTCAAGGCTCTGAAGCCTACGTTCCACCAAAGAGTTACAGCCGATGATTCTTTTGGCTCGCCTCTCGATTGACTCTAATTAACTACATACGCCATAAGGAACTGGTTTACACTTCTCAAAATACTCTAAGCCTATACTCACGCTTTCTGAAGCCTATTTCATAGATGGTACTAAAAATTAAGTCCGAAACGTCCTTTCATGATGAGAGGATGATTCGGACTTAATTTTCATGTGTTCGTTGTTCGTTTGCTGTTGTTAACCTTTGTTACCTACCTTGAGAAACCATTTTGATGAAACACTTAACTTAATTAGAACTTTTCTTTTGGTCGAGACGAGAGCTCACTGATGAATAAAAGCTTTCAAATGTAAGGAATGTAATTCATGTAAACAATGATGGCTTTTGTATTGAAGACATAATTATTGTAAAAACGATTGTAATTCAACTAGATAGGGATGTCTCGCTACCTCAATTATCCAACGGGAATTATTTGTTTCCGGGATAAAAAGTAGCCTAAAATAGTAGAAAATTTACTGCTCACGTCATTATTAGTAGATAAAAAAATCCCATGTGGGGCTGGCCACAAGATCTCAGGAGAAAAAGTATTTTAGTCTACTACTTTTTCCCCTGAGACATGGACTTTTCTCATTGAGATAGAATTATCCTATTCATTATCATGATATCCACCTTGAGCTATCCAACATGCTTACATTTTGAGACATTGACGAGCATTTTATTCTCGAAGCAGATTTTTAGATAAGGTATAAAAAAGGTGGATGTTAAAATTTTACCGTCGACATCCACACAAGACTGTAACTCCTCTTGTATTAAAATAAGTAGGAATGAATATAATACTATGAATGACGGTCGTCGTGGTCGTCGTGGCTCAGTGATCAGCGACACTGACTTTGGAACCGCGACCCCGGGTTCGAATCCCGGCCGGGGCAAACATTTCTGTGATGAGCAAAGATGTTTGTTCTCGGGTCTTGGATGTTGTGTATTGTGATTGTGTGTTTATGCCTCCCGCGACACAGGAGTATGTGTGCGAAAAAAAAAAGATACAATCGTGTAAGAACTCATGTGATTTCGAGTTCATTATTTATAATAATAAATTTACTTATAGAGACAGGTTGATAAAGATACATCGTCTTATCAGTCTATAAATGAATAACTTTGACATCAGATAACTGGACAAATTAGGGGTTCGAAGGCCTCAAAGGTAGATAGGGCGGTGTACCAAATAAAATACTATGCCACAGTTAATTGTTGATTTATATCTTTTAATCAAAAATATTTCGCTCAGTACACATACTCGCGGAGAATAATGACACCGCGATTCAGGAATTGATGCACCGTTTGCTAGCGCCATCTTGTTTACATTAGCGAAACTATTTGCTAACTTCGTGTAGGATATCGCTTCATTGATAAATAGGTAACTCGAATGTGCATTAACAGAACCGAGTACCTAACCGCGTACCTTTCATTTCTATCAGAAAGTACTGAATGTATTTTGATAAGTCGTCTGTCAGTTACATATGCTTCACTTTTTTGTTCCTCAGGATGACGATCGCCCTGGCCCTGGTGTTGCTGCTCGCGAGCGGGGCGCGGGGCGGGGAGCCGGTGTTCGACCCCAGCACACTGATGAGGCTGGTGTTGGTCCCATCAGATGCAGCCGTCGGCTCGGTCATTTACCGAGTGCGCGCTTCGGACCCTGACTTCGACTACCCACTGCATTTTGAGCTCATTGGTAAGCATACTTTTTATATATCAAACGAAACAAAAATACAAGTATGATTGACAATAATTATTGACGTTAGCACTTTTGCAGTTGGTTCCTTTTTTGAATAATTGGCCTTAAATGAAAAAAAATAGTTTTTACACGACTTTTTCAAAAGATCGATTATTTCGATCTTGAATAATACATTCATTACCATAAACTAGATGTGGGTAATATTCATGTATGTATCATGTGTATTTAATATTTTACACGTACTACGTGGAGTCTAAAAGTACCCATTTTCCTCTCAGCATCAAATGAGACAGTAGTCAAACGATTGCCTATCAAATCTGTAAAAAGGTACATTATTATATAGATTGTCGCATTTTAGTTGTACCATATTTTAATTTTTATACCTCTCATATATCATCAGATAGATAATCAGATATGATTTATCTGAAAAGTTAAAACACAATTAATCATATCTGATCTGATACATCAAAATATCAAATTTGTATGTGTGTAGAAACATGATGAGATTAACTTTGATTTCCCTTGAAACTGATTATAAAGCAAATTCGAAACATCAATTAAGATTAAACTTCATAAAAGGTACAAGTAGTTATGAAAGAGTCAATTTACCGCTCTAGTGATCTATGGACTGTTTTGTAAACACTTGTCTCATAATTAACCTTCATTATTGTGAAATCATGATGCCTGATAAAAGTCAAACATTTCACTGGTATTTGGACTAGTGTGTAATTTCAACGAGCTATTTGGTAAAATAATCTCTCAATTACGCTTCATTTTCTCCGTAAACTATATCATTGTGCTGTGTGATAGACATGCGTGCGAATTACCGACTGAATCGTGGCAGATATAGAAATAATCTGCTGAATTTTAGCATGGACCATTATACATATTGGTCTATGATGTTAGTCATAACCCTTTATTATGTAGTAGTTGATTTTCTTATCTCAAAACCATAAACATATCTACTCTGAGACCATCGTCAGCAAAATATTTCATTGTAATTGTTTATCTATCTATCATTTCCTCGAGCTTATAACTTACATGATTTCTTAGAATTTTATCTCTTAAGATTTATAATTAATTCGGAGACTCATAATATTACTCATATTTTGCTTATTTATTTAAATAATTGCATTCCGAGTAATCGTTAGTTTCTGGCAGTGGAAAGGTTATAAAGAGATGTACTTAGACAATCCGATAATAAAACAAATTTTAAGTAATGTCACATTGGGTACTCTAGTAAGCCCATTTGCAGTCTCGTGTTTCGCTGAAGTAGCCACCTTACTGCTTACTTACTGCTTACCTTGGCTCTGTATGCCCAATTATGTATAAAACCCCTTGTTTTAATTTCATTCCTGGCAGGGTGTAACAAATACACATTGGAAGTGTTCATGTTTGTGTTTAGTACATATGCAAAATCCACAAATTCTAATTAAAACTACATTAAACTAATTAACCCTTACTAACCAGTAGTTAATCTGTGCCTACAGGTCAGATGGGTCGGCTGGACATCGGCGTGGAAACGCTACCGTGTACGCGATACAACTCCGTGTGCCAAGCGAACATTATCCTCCTTAGGAGACTGGAGCCTGGGAGATACGTGGACTTCAGACTTTCAGTCAGGAACACCAGGGGGCGAAGCTCGAGGATATCCTGTTCAATAACCGGGACTAACGCTACAACCCCAAGGGATACCGTATTTCCTCATCTTCCAAGCATCATTCTGGTGCCTGAAGTAAGTAAATCTTCTTCGCCCGTTTCAACATCGACCTACTCAACTACTGATTACTGGATTGACTACCAAACATCCTGAAATTAAAGACAGAACGTCCTGCCTAAGATTTCCGGAAATTGGAGCAGCAATCAGAAACACCATTATATTTGATGTTTATTTGTTTTATCACCAGAAACAAAAACAATATTCCAACAGAGAACATGGTATTTAGCAACCTTCTAGCTCTCATGTGATGTTTACTTGAAATTGTTTCGAGTTGTTCAGTTGTGAACTGACTTACAGAATTATAAACAAAAAAATATTACAACTACCCGAACTAAAAGTTTGTTAAAAACACTGCTTAACTTTAACAGAACTATATGCAAATTTGTATAGTATATTGTAGTTTTATTTAGTCTATTCTATGGAAATCTTGTATTTAAAATATATGGTACAAATAAACTAATTATTTAGTTATGTTAAGACTATGAATCTGTTTTTTTCACTGAAATTGATATGCATGCCAATCGCCGAATTAATAAATTTCACAGAGCTTCCAAAAACATTCGTAATCGTATCATTATTAGAATTAACCAAGTCTAAAAAAGTTGAGGCATAAAGTTCTCGATTCTTTCGTTTTGGGAAATCTAATATCACGAATGCCCGCTGATTACGATCGTAATTGATCGTTATCAGTGCATTTTTCAAAGAGAGCCGCTTTTAGTCTAATGATCCGTGTGAATTGGAGTCCCCTTTTCCCGATAAATTGAAGATCTCACCTTTAAGTATCGGATCTTAGCACTCATCGTATTCAGATTTGGTGCCAAAAATATTCAAGATATTTTTCACACTTATTCTATTCCTTTTTTTCTTTTATAAATGTATTCACACTCAACATTACATGTGCTAGTATTGCAGCGAGATATCTATAAAACCCCGGTTTGGGTATTCTACAATATTTCTTTGAATATTAAAGCCTTTGACCACTATCTCACCTGATATGTGATGATGCGGTTTACGATGGAGCACGCCTGTCTTTCATGCATGACTTATTGAAGACATGATTGATTAGGTATATTACGTTTATATACAGTTTAATTTGATTGTAATAGAATATTACTACATTTTCGTATCAATATGACGTAATATGAGAAGTCTAGCCATACTCTTAACGGTTATGATCTCTCGTATGTATGATTATGATTTAACTAGAAATTTCACTTATCTATGCATAATAAAGAATTTATTTATTTATTACATCAATTTCAGTAAAAATGGGACTTTTAAAGATCTCATTCAGATTGACTGTGTAAAACTATTTCCATGTTAATTATTTTGGCACATTCAAGCGATATCTGTTTTATCCGCTTACAACTATCCGCGAACATATCCCTATAGACATTAAAACAATATTTTGAAAAAAATTAACCTACAATGCAGGACCAATTAATATAGTAAATACCTAAGTTTACTCTACTCGTAGTAATGAAAAGGAATAGTAAACTAACAGTAGGTAGGTATGCCTACGTGCATGTAGGTACCTACAGGGATGAGGGAGACAACACCAGATGTCTGTCGTGGTGCGGTGTGATTGATGATGATGACGCTTCCCGTGCGGATATGGAATATGGAAATCAACACGCACTTTATTAAATGTTCACAAAGTGTTCATTCCTGCAGCATGTACTGTATATTATATTATACTGTATATTTGAATAACCGGTTGGCGCAGTTGGTAGCACTCTGCCTTCAGAGCCGCTGGTCCCGGGTTCGATTCCCGGACAGGTCAAACATTTGTGTGTTTTAACATGTCTGTTTGACCTGTGTCTGGGTGTGTTTAAGCTATAAGTATATATATATCAGTCATCAGGTTACCATAGTACAGGCTCTGCCTAATTTGGGACCTGAAGATCTTGTGTGAATGTTAATAAATAATAATATGTTTATGTTAATAAATAAAGTAAGTGGGTACATGAATCGTATAAAATATATTTTAAACCGATATAATTAACATTGAAAGGAACTGAGAGCAGCACTGTGTGGAGTAAAGCTGTGTACATCTCTTATAATTAAGTTATGCATATGTTAAAAATATTCATTTTATTGCAAAAAAAAATATCTTGCGCACACAATGTCTTTATCCGAATAACATTATCTAATTATAATGGCACACGGGCTAAGTAACATTTGAGTAGCACCTTGGCTCTTTCCAGCTTGTAATATATGTATATAAATATGTAGATAGTTCAAATGTTCCGAATTATTGAATGTTCCAACTCGAGTTGGAAAATTTAATTCCCCATTCAAGTTTATAAAGCTTATATATATCTAGTAGAATATATTTAAGATAAACTTAATATTTGCTAACTTTAATTTTGCTACAGAATATCTTATTAAATATTATATTTATATATTATGAAACGATGATGGCTCGGCGATGGGAGAGTCGGCTGTCAAACAGACGGACGCTGGTTTTTTTTTTACATTTTATAAGTTTGCGTTTGACAACTGTCTCACCTGATGTTAAGTGATGACGTTGTCTAGGATTTAGCACGCAAACCTAGAAGATACCTATTCACTAACAGACGGACGCTGGTTTGATATCCCACCAACCGGATTTGAGCTTCCGGTGAAGGTAACACCGTTATCTAATTCACAGCATGGTGGTAGGGCACTATTGAGTACCCGCCTAGCTAGCTAGCCCGACCTACGTAGGTGTTGAGGTAGCAGTCCTTAAGAGCTAGTAACCAATATATGTCTCTCTCTTCCAATACATCATCGCTGACCATCAAGTTAGATAGTGGTCATCAGTTTAAAAAAATATAAGAATGTGGTTTGTCCTAATAAATATTTTCTTAGGATAACCCACATTTTTTTATGACGATTAAATAAAATAAAAACTATTTATTTCTTTGAAGGTACATTACTTACTTACATATAAAATCTAATGAAGGATTGTGGAGCATGCAAGTTATCAGACTATAGAAATATGCGTTAAGTAATTAGGATTTTATATGTTTACTTTCAGAAGGGTCGGGACATGCATCCCCCAATCGTTTTTTTTAATGCTTAACTATTGATTGGATTCACCACTTTTATCCGCTAAGCAAAAGACGTCGCATATTCTTAATAATTATTAAACATTTCCACAGACAACTTATCATGATTACTTAGACACTATAAAAATGTACGATAAACGCTGCACGTTAAAGATAGGTATCATACAACATTTTTGGCGATGCCATAAAAGGATGCTACTAAAATAATGTCTTTTTCAGGATGCGAAGCGTGGGAGTGATCTTGAGATTGTCATTGCCAGAAAGAATCCTCTCTCGCCGAAGCCATTGGAATTGGAACTCTGGGTAAGGTTACATTAGAACATATTAATACTTTTTTTGTCTGTATAATGCTAGTGCACAAAGTTAATACCATTTTTAGCACACGCTTGCTAGTGTGTAGATAAGGGCTAAAATAGTAAAAAGAGACAACTTTTTACAAAACCGCACTAACCGGCACCGTTTAAAAGCTCATCCACATATTATTGAGTCACGGGCAATGATAATATATGTTTATATGAGGTAGATGTCACACAAGCGGGCGGAAACTGAGGCGGCAATATTAAGACAACTGTAGTAATTTTGACTACGACGCGTATTTCAAGCGCAAGTCTAAACATATAGCTATCCTTTTCTATGTTATTTGTACCGTATTATCTGTCGCCACGCGGTTTGAACCCACAGGGCGCACCTAGTATTAAAATATTTGTATACGGTAAAGGTTTGATTATGATATGGTATTTCATAACGTTGATATATTTTTAGTTATTTTTATTGTATTGGATAGTTCATAATTATTTAGAAACATGTACCTGTACAGTGGCCTATTTACATTTACCTTTATTGCTTCCTTTGTTATTTAATAGTGTGTGTACCTACTACGCGACTAGAAGACTCCCTCCCTACTTTGTGACATAATGTAAGGTAACATAATGTTGTTTCAATCTGGCTCATGTGCGGTCTATCAATTAACTAGACATTTAAGAATTATTGTTAAGCTGTGAAACTGTATGTAAATAAATAAATAAATAAATAGTATTGCTATTGGTACACAAGATATACGCCGTAATGAACTAAGAGGAATTTTAGCATTTAATTCGTACACCCAATCGTAAGGCCAAGGTAAACCATTTTAGCTTTTTAGGTGCAACATTGCTTTTAACAATCCTAGCAAGCATTCATGGATTGATGGATTATGAATATACCTAAAACGTCTGGAAAGTATATAAAAGTACGATACAAATGAATTAACCAGACTTTTTTTCCTGTGAAATCATCAGTAAATATTGTGAATATTGTAGTTGCGTAATTTCTTCATTCTCCATTCATTACAAGATAAATACCAATGATCACTTTGCTAATGAAGTTTTCATACACCGCGGTACCGGTGCGCGTTCAAGCCGCGTTTCGATGTAACCACATAATGAAGTTTCATTTTAACGTAATGGAAATCATTTTCACAGCAATATAGGTGCTGACGGGGATACGCCTCCTACATCTCTGTACAATCTAATATTGTTGAACATGGGATTTTGCCGCGCAATTTCCTCACATAAAACGCGAGATTGACAATGCAAAACACCAATTTCCCGCGGGTTATTATGTTTACGCAACTCGATGATTCTGGCTGCTATAGATCGGACCGTGTGAAAGACTGTGATTGATTGACATTGGGCCTAGAATGGAGCTATGGTCTGTGAAATAAATACTTTCTCAAATTTAATAACAGTAGTTACACCGCTAAAAGAAGCTGCTACCAGCAATGGTGTAGGTAATTACTGGTATCTACTGTTTAATTGAATGGTTAACAGCCTTGACGTTTAATTTAATACTGTATAAATCATAGATCTCACTTGATGGTCAGTGAAGATGTGGTCGAAGGTGTTATCACGCTAGACCTAAAATGCTTACTGGCTCTCAAGGGCTGCTCCCTGAACACATATGACAATGTGTTTAGTGAGAGTTTTTCAAACTTTGGGGTGGTAGCTATCCAAGCGGGTACTTGAAAGTACCCTACCACCTTGCAGGGTATTTGATAACGATAAACCTTCACTGCAAGCTCAATCCTTTTTTGGGGGTTGAACCGGCGTCCGTCAGTTTGAGTGCCGACGCTCCCACCGTTGAGCTATCATCGCTTCAAACTAGCTGACCCGCTGCAGTTCCCTGGCCTGCAGAGTGACAACTATTTCTAACAATAATGTCCTTTGTTATCTATGGACTACACTCTTTCTCTTTTTTTTTTCCATCTTACTTCCACAAAGCAAGCATTAGTGACGGTCGTCGTGGCTCAGTGATCAGCGACACTGACTTTGGAACCGCGACCCTGGGTCCGAATCCCGGCCGGGGCAAACATTTATGTGATGAGCAAAGATGTTTGTTCTCGGGTCTTGGATGTTTGTGTATTGTGATTGTTTGTGTCTAAAATCCAATCCTGTAAGTTAAGAAAATTGTAGCTTATTAACTGTCAGTTTTATACAAAAAATTGTTATAATAATACCCTACGCTATGTGACTATCATAGCGTAGGGTATTATTGTAACTATTTTTTTTGAAATCATCATTTATAATATTATAAAAAAACAAACGTACACAAAATAGAAAGCCTTACTGCTTAATGTAACTGGTAAAAAATTGGTAACTAATTCGATGCGTCGCATCGCAATAGTGCCCATGGTGTGTTTAAGATTAAGGGATACCTAGAATGTAATGGCTTTCGACAGGCTAATGGTAAGATAATTATATTGGTTAAAATGACTGAATTAGTCAGAAACGTCTCTATAATTACATAAATAAAATGTTTAATCGTAATATGTTTAATGTGTAATTGCGTAAACTAAACTTTTTATTTTTATTTTATAAAAAAATAACTTTAAAATTTATTGCGCGTTGAAATTAATTCTCAAACCATTACTAGCTGGTTGGCGGAGTTGGTAGCACTCTGTCTTCTGAGCCGCTGGTCCCGGGTTCGTATCCCGCACAGGTCAAACATTTGTGTGTATGAACATGTCTGTTTGACCTGTGTCTGGGTGTGTATATGTATATAAGTATATATATCAGTCATCAGGTTACCTTAATACAGGCTCTGCCTAGTGTGGAACCTGAAGATATTGTGTGAATGTTAATTTTTTAAAAAAATACTGATAATTATGTAAACACACACGTAATGAAATGGCTGGCGTGAAAATCCCCTTTGATAGATATCTCTCTGTTCGACATACATAAAGATGGGTTGGTCTGTCTGTCCGTCGCTGATGATGTTGCAATTACTGACCATTATGAACACTTTAAAGCGTATTAAAATTCTCACAACACGGAGAATGGTCAAGACCCGAGGTCGTATACGCTTAAATTATACGTAGTGTGGATCATGTCCTTACGCGTATATTAACAGCGAGCCGCCTATTATTTGGGATGTCCTGAAACGCTTTTCGTGTTGAACATGATTGTGGGAAATGATAACATGCAAAGAAATTGAAGGGCACATAGCGACTTAAATGGCTGCACCTGGCTGCATATGGTTTTACCTCGATTATGATTTTTAGGTTTTTTTTTTTATTATTGAAAAATTACACACTACGTTCTCAACGGTCCGTACCTTTTTTTGATTACATTTTTTTTTACTAATTAAGCGTACTACATAACAGGTGTGAAATTAATCTAGATGAACTAAATAACAACTAAGTGAAGTTACAAACTAATTGACAGTACCCTATATGATACCATAACAATATTATCATATTTAATTCTGCCTACACTATTATATTGTGTTATGACTATATTATCATTTACTTGTTATAATACTACGTTACTACTTAGACATAGACATAGACATATACTTTATTTTGTGACAAAAAACATTATACATAAGCACAATCTGTTTCAAATTATATCAAATTTGTTTTTTTGTCACAAAACCAGCCCCAAATCAGCATAGTGTTGGTTGGACCAGCGCTGGTCTTCCTTTGGGACCGGCAAGTGACGTCACGCACGAAAAGATATTATAAAACTACACGCACTAATATTTATATATATACACTACATTATAGAAATAAAAAAACAAAAAAATCAAACAGGAGCATATTAGTAAACAAAACACGTAACAATAACAACTACAAACAATATTAAATATATGTACCAGTAAATTTTATAGTATAGTATACTTGACAAATTTAGATATTTAATTGTTCGCGTATGTCTAAACTTAACAGTTCCCCGATGACTTCGTTATTTCTATCTTTTATTGCCATCATATTGATTTTTAGAATTCCGTATCCAGAGGTTAAACGGGACCCAATTACTAAGACTCCGCTGTCCATCCATCCGTCTCTGTCCGTCTGTCACCAGGCTGTATCTCATGAACCGTGATAATTAAACAGTTGAAATTTTCACAGATGATGTATTCCTATTGCCGCTATAACACTAAAACGTGACTTTCATTGCTCGTTTTTATTATATATTATATCGTATTTATTGATAACGGCAGCAGGTACCTAGACGCTTAAAATATTCTCAGATTATTTTCGTTAATTCACTTTAAAAGTAAATAATTGAAATAAAACAAATAATTAAATGGGGGCCATACAACATTTAATAGATAATGGTACGGAACCCTTCGTGCGCGAGTCCGACTCGCACTTGGCCGGTTTTTTCACCATCTCTACGAAACTATTAATTCTAACTTTGCGGATTTTTTTCGCTATTTATAAGTCAGATCACTATTCACTAATAGTCAGTAATGATGGGGGCAAAGATGGAATCATGAGAGACCGAGGGTGCTAACTGACTAAACGATAGCTGTCAGAAGACACTGTCTGCTAAGAGACACAGATATTCAATTACGGTGGTAGCTAGCCAGGCATGTGCAGGCGCTGCAAAGTACCTACCGCATCATTATGCCCCCTTTTTATTTAGGATAGAGGGGCGTTGTAGACTATAGTTTTACCTAAATAAATGCAAAGTGATGATTGCATTTACTATGCAATATATATAACTATACTATATAAGCCCACCTATAGGTAATACTCGGTGAATTTTAGCACCAAAATTGTTCCTATGACAAAATCCTTTCGGTGATGAATACTTTGGCCGTACGTGTAGTGAACAATTGACTGAGAATTGGAGACATTTTTGTATTTTATCCGTGTTTATTTAGATGACTTTGGCTATCTCCGAAGATGTAACACTTTAACACTGTTGATTAAGCATGTATTAAATATTTCAATTAAACAGCGTAGATATTAGGTATATAACTTGTAATTAAAGTTATTGTAAAATATTGTCCGTAACTTTAAAGGTTGTATGATCTTCGTGAGGTATCATTATAAATATCCTATGCGTGGAGAGGAGCCTGGCGACCTGTGTCACAGGTTTTTTCCTATTTCAGGCACCAGTCCCTCACAAAGCTAGGTTAATTATATTTGTATCACCTTAAATGTATATTTATCATAAGAAACCTTTCGTGAGATGAAAATGAACAATTTTTTGATGTGATTATCCAGGGTTCGCCGCTCTTCGCAATCCGTCAGCGCCGAGTGTCCGCTGAAAACACCGAAGGCACCATCTTCCTCGTCGGACCCCTTGACTTCGAAGCCCAGTCTATGTACCATTTGACATTGTTAGCTGTGGTAAGAGGTTTTCCCTTTCTGTTTATAACCTTTAGAACACGGAGAATAAAGAGCTCTCAAAAATTTATTATCTGAGATGCAGTGTTATTCAATCTATACGCATGTATGGGCACAATTATATGATAAATATAAGAAATACATTTTAGGAGGCGTGTGGAAGAGTTACCGAAAGTTTTATTTGTTTTCATAGAAAAGTTATATTACTTGTTCTATTGTTAACAGACATGGGAAGATAGGTAGTTACATTTTCTTGGCACTAAGAAAATGTGCTCATTAAATACAGAACGAAAACATTTCCTTCTGTATTTAATGTTTTCCCAAATGACACAACATAATTGAGTTTTTTCTTTTAATTATATAAAGAAATAAATCGCAATTCAACAAGTATTTTCATTACGAAATAGAAATAACAGAAATGGAACTAAGTTCAAAGAATAGTCCTGGCTAAATGTCATTCAAATAAAGTATCCGTGGCTTGCATTGTTGGCCTTTACAAAAGGTGACGAAGGAGGTCAAAAATGAGATCAAATAACTTACTCATAATTAAAAGCGTACTTATGTCTGAAGCGCAATTTACCTTTTGCACTTACATATGCAATTAAAATGGGCCTTAAATGTTTATCACTTGCAAACGCACGAGACTACGCTCTGATACAGACGGTTCAAGTAAGGGCTCGGTTTAATTATAGCTAATTAAGGAAATTAGGTTCGTTCAAATACGGATTTATGGGTCAATGATACTTTTTGTACTGAGCCTTGTGAGCAGGCTCAAAGTCGCACAATGAGCCATGGAGAGGCCTATGCTTGGGGTTTCTCTACGCGATCGAATCAGAAATGAGGATGATCCGTAAGAGAACGAAAGCGAAAACCACCGACATAGTCCAGCGGATTAGCAAGTTGGATTGGCAGTAAGCAGGGCATATATAGTAGAGTAGTTTAGCTCAAAGAACCGATGGCTGATGGGGTTGAAAAAATCTCGAATGGAAACCACGGACTGGCAAGCGCAGCATAGGACGGCCATCGACCAGGTGAACAGATGACCTGAATAATATCGAAATAAAGGGCTGGATGCGGGCAGCTTCCAACCGGTCCTTATGTAAACTCTAAGGCTTTCACGGCCGGCGTCGCATGTTGTATGTATTGCTTCCGGGCTGTTGGTCCTTATGTAGTCAATCAATAAGGAAGGCATGTCCAGCAGTGGACGTCCTGTGGCTGAGATGATCATGGTACTTTTTGTACGAGGTTTGGGTACGTATATCCTAAATGTGCAACTTACTTGAGTTAACGACTAAAACTAAATCATTATTAAAGTACATGTATATATATATATATAATATACGCACTATACCTACTATACTCTATATACTTTGTTTAGTTATTTCCATAAAGAAGGACCCATTCTTCTATATACATCAAATGCATATATATGTACATATAATATAATATTTGCATTTAAAAATAAATACAGTTGTTACCAACCAGTAATTGGCTGCAGCCTTTTTGTAGACAATTTTGTCATGTTTTTATATCATAGCGTAAGTGTGAGATATAATTGTTTGCAAATAAATGTTTCGGTCCATATAACTTTTGTAAATTGTCAACTGGTTATACTGGTGTATTTGAATAAATATCCTCAATTTATGTAACTTATGTTTACATTTGTAGGACCCTTACGTAGAACTGGGCAAAGACACCCGCAACATCGCCGGTTTAGAAGTGGTCGTGGTAGTTCAAGACGTCCAGGATATGCCTCCGGTCTTCACCTCTGCGCCTCCCATCACCCACTTGCCAAGACAAGTGGCGCCAGGAGACATGATTGTGAAGGTTCGAGCTGAAGATGGGGACAAGGGAGCTCCGAGGCAGATCAGATATGGGCTGGTTTCGGAAGGGAACCCATTCACGCCTTTCTTTAACATCAATGAGACTACAGGTAAGATTCTTAATAAGACCTTTTTTTTTCGCCGTCACTTTTCCGACAATGACCATCATATCGTCTGACTATTATCATTCTTCTAAGTAAGTGTTAGTTAATCACTAATAGGTTTACTTATTAGTTCAGTAATTACTCGTTATATATTTGGCTTGCCGGTTGCCACAGTTGGTAACACTCTGCCTTCTGAGCCGCTGGTCCCGGGTTCGATTCCCGGACAGGTCAAACATTTGTGTATATGAACATGTCTGTTTGACCTGTGTCTGGGTGTGTATATGTATATAAGTATATATCAGTCATCAGGTTACCATAGTACAGGCTCTGCCTAGTTTGGGACCTGAAGACCTTGTGTGAATGTTAATATAAAAACAAAAACAAATATAATGTGTAAATGTTTCACCATGCCACGTCATGTTGGCATTCTAATTTTTTCATGGCAAAAATTGTGCAAGGCTATCATTCCCTTCTGTTTCATTCGTTGCTTTTTATCCTTTGGGTTTTCTATCAATGTAAACTATTAAAATTATTGTACACAATTTTTCATGACTACTCCAGTTAACAATTCGAAGCTCATTTAACAAAGAAAAATTACATTATACATTTATATATTATGATATACAGTTTACATTATAGTTGTAATACGAGAGCTACGAGAAATTATGCATGGCCTGACATGCCCTCGACAAGTTTTGCTTCATTCCATAGTCAAATGTTAAATCTACTATTATAGAGGTAATATTTAATGCCGTGGTGGTACCGGCTAAGAATAGTACTCCCCCATCTCTTACCGTGGGTGCCGTAAAAGTCAGCTAAGGGATCACGTACCAGAAGGTGGGCAGCAGCGCCTTCTGAGGATCGGAAATATTACTGCGCTCGCCAACCCGCCTGCCAAGCGTGGCGAGAATTGGCAAATACCCCCTATATGGGGTTGGCATATGTCCAGTAGTAGATGTCCTATAATTGCTGAGAAGAAGAATATTTAATTGAACTTTTTTTTTGTATGCATTGAATAGGCTCCGAAACTACTGAACCGATTTGGAAAAATCTTTCACTGTAGGGGAGGTACACTATCCCCGGGTGACATAGGCTGTAGGTATAATATTTTTATGCCTTATAATTTTTAATTTTGATTTTTGTTACCCGTGCGAAGCTGGCGCGGACCGCTAGTGTTGAATAAAATTAAGAATCACTAATATAATTAGCATTTCTGACCTTTACCTACTCTGAAATAAATTCTTTATTTGCATTACTTAAACACGTACAAACAAATGTCCCTAGTAAATGCTTAAAAATTCCTAATAAACATCTTCAAAATATATATATTTTTTTATATTTTTTTATTTGAAACATTATTCTTCACAGACTACAGGGTCCGTGCCATTTTTTAACATTAACTTAAGTGATAGATTGACAATTATATACAATTATACTATACTTATAGTACTTATAATTATACTTCAAAATATTAAAGATATATAGAAGCACTTTAAAGAGTTTTAACCAAAATATGCAACATTGAAACTACTTCCACCTTATTTATAATCCTATACCAAGTTACATAACGAAATATGCCGACCATAAAATAATCAAACCACTCATTTTGATGAGGGCGGATTGAGGTCAACCCAGACCCTTGACAATGGACCCTCAAAATTTAAACGTATTTTACCGAAAACGCGTTTTCCAAAAACGCGGCAAATCTGGCTGCAAGGTTAATCCCAAATGAGGGATAATGTTTATTCTCACCGGATATTACAAAGGTGTATTTTGCTACACATTTTCTGTGTTGGTTAAACCTTTGCAAATGACTTGGATGCACAGTGAAAAAATATTAGCACTCATCGTGCTCAGAAGTTATATCAATGTCAAACAAAGCAATTTTTATTTATAATAATAATAATAATTCTCTATTGTAACTTAAACAATAGAACAAAAGTAAAGAAAGCACGATGGTATCTGCGTAAGTTTTTTTGAAAAACTGTGTTGCAAACACCAACGCCCTCCTCCTTAATAAAAAAGTACATTTAGTTCCTTACTTGTATCATACTTCACATTATATTTAAATACTTTATATGAAACAAAGCGAAAACATAAATATTTATATATTATTTATCACGATTAAATAGATTTAATTTAATTTTAACCAGTCATCTCTTTTTTATTTTTGGATGGGTAATTGTGAGTGCGTGTGCGCATGTGTGTATAAGTGTGCGTGAGGGTGTGTGTGTGTGTGTGTGTGTGTGTGTGTGTGTGTGTGTGTGTGTGGAGGGGGGGGGGGGGGGGGTAATAAGTGTATAAGAGTCATTAGTGTATATGTATGTGTATATGTAGCCATATTGTAATAGTAGTCAAGTGGTATAATTCACAAGCTCTTCCGTTTCGTATTGGTGAAGATGTCACATGTAAAATCACACCATGCCAGACCTATATGTCGACTGGTACAGGTGAATCTATTTCCCAAGAGCTTAGGCATAGTTAGTGCTCATATCTCGAAGAACTGATGGCCGCTGGGGTCATAAGGTTCTCGAATGATGTTCACGGACCGAGATCCACAAGGTGTACAGACAACTTGGTCTATGTCCAGTAGTGGATGTCCCTCGGCTTAGATGATGATAGATAAATTTTCACATGAGAGCTAGCCAGAAAGAGAGGGCCTTAAAGTCTAAAATATATGGGCTATTAAAACTCAAACGTTTTTTGAATTGAAAAATAATTGGAAAAAAACAACGTATAATAGGTCTGCATTCTGTAAATACATGTACCACTCAGTTGTTCATCATCTCAGCCGTATATTATCTACTGCTGGATGTAGGTCTCCCCATATCCTTTTTAGGGTGGGCTTGCAAAACTCGCTTGGTCTGCGGGTTGGCGAGCGCAGGATCCGCAAAAGTCACTGCCTTCTGATACGTGATCCCTTAGCTGACTCTTACAGCACCCACGGCAAAATTTTACCACTATTTAATTGTTGTATAGTCCGCTACTAGAGCCACTCAAAAAAAAAAAAAACTATTTTCTGTACTTGGGCTTGAACATCATATTACAGTGGACTTCGATGTATGTACTACTTTTTGTATAGTACATAGTCCTAGTATAGGTTTATAATATAGGACAACACTCCTCCCTAACAAGATTCGACTTCGACTGGCCGGTTGGCGCAATTGGTAGTACTCTGCCTTCTGGCTCCTCCTTCTCCCGGACAGGTCAAACATTTGTGTGTATGAACATGTCTGTTTGATCTGTGTTTGGGTGTGTATATGTATATAAGTATATATATAAGTATGTATATAGGTATATATCAGTCATCAGGTTACCATAGTACAGGCACTGCCTAGTTTGAGACCTGAAGACCTTGTGTGAATGTTGTCCCATATTAAAAAAAAAAAAAAGAATGTTGGAATATAGTAGTGTAGATCTTAGCAATAAAAATATTTGATCTGATTACAGTTATGGTTATTGCTATCCTTTGCACCGTAAAAGGAATATGTTTTTAAAAATTATGTCATTTTTTGGTACTGGTCTCGTCCAGTGAATAAAACTGTAAAACTGTTGCAAATAAATCATTCACTTTTAGAAAAGACTATATATATATATATATATATATATATAGACTATAAGCTAAGCTGTAGATGGCGAGTGAAAATCACTGTTGACGAAGTTTAAATAAGTCGTACAATAAAAAGTTGCCTTTAAATGGTCTCAACCTGGTTGTGTTCGTTTGTCTGTTGTTCAAGACTTTCTGTATTCATTTTTGCAGTTAAATCCGAGTAGGTGTGAAAGAAGTCATATTTCACCTCAACGATTATTCATTTACGTGGTCAGTGGCCTTATAACGAGCGGTCGTTGTTTTTTATGCACGAAATCGTTTTCTCCATGCCATTAAGGAACCTAGCTTTTTCTTAAAAATAGTTGCAAGTATAGCCAGCATTAATGTATGTATAAAAATGTTGCAAAATATGCAAGACAGAGCTTCAGCTTATACACAATAATACGTATTATTTTTTCTCATAAGAAAACGTTATTTATGTATACTAAGTACAATGCAAGGATGAAGACTTTTAAAATGATTAAAACCTTCAGATGTCGGACCTAAAGCTTTTTGTAGCTTATTATTCCAGAGAAGTAGACGTTTGACTACATCAACAAAATGACAAGATGCCTTTATTAAAATAAAATACTCAAAACAAATCACAATACTACACTTGCCAGTCAAATGTTACAACCCACCAACTTGCCCGCAAACGAATTTAAAAGGAAAATTAAGCAGTTTTTGGAATTTTACCCTTTGAAGCTGCGTTTAGTGGAATCCTCATTCTTATAAGAATAGATATTTAGTTATGCCTCATATTAATATCATTGAAATTGTTGACATAATTATGTATATTTTCATCGTAAACTGTGACAACTTCCTTTAAACATAAACTTATGACATTGTTCATTTGGATATCATGTAAATTTGACTTGCCTAGTATAATTTTAAGGTTATAAGGCTAATCAATATTTCTATTTCTATTTCTACCCACTACCAATTGGTAGCATACCCAGAATGCTACGTTGTATTGCAATATTGATGAATCTGATTCGTTGAGCGAAATATGTGTCAGCGTTTTAGTCACGAAGCTCATCGATCAAAGGCTGGCCGGTTGGCGCAGTTGGTAGCACTCTGCCTTCTGAGCCGCTGGTCCCGGGTTCGATTCCCGGACAGGTCTAACATTTGTGTGTATGAACATGTCTGTTTGACCTGTGTCTGGGTGTGTATATGTATATAAGTATATATCAGTCATCAGGTTACCATAGCACAGGCTCTGCCTAGTTTGGGACCTGAAGACCTTGGGTCAATGATAATAAATATAAAAAAATATATAAAAAATATGTTTTTCAGGAAAATTCCCTTTAAATTGATATATATTTTTATTATTTTAGTTCCATACGTTTTTAAGCCCAGAACGCTTCCTAAGAAATAAAAACAAACCTGAGTCAGCATGAATATTTAACCATTTTTTACTTGATACGATCGTCTAACCGCCCGGCATCCGTAGGATATCCCACTTCTTTATCGTGAGTCGCCAGTCCTACCCCACGTGCCCCACTTTACCCCGACTAACCTCAACTCACCTCGCGTGACCCCAACACTATCTGAGTTACTTTACACTCATTTCACCCAAACTTCCAACAAACTTCTACACAGAACTTTCGTCATTTAACTAGCAACAATTAGCAACCGGTTATATTGCTACAAATTGCTGGTTATAATTAACCGGCATTTGTTACGTTATCGTTTTAAACTAAGCGTCGCAAATTAATAATCAAACTTCAGACCTTTATTTTAGTCGGTAATATACCGGGTTTTATCGTCTACATATGCTGGCAATCATTGAGCCAAGCTCACCTTATTAGTTGTGTAAACCGGGGTGGCGTTTTAGAAGGTATGACTCGGTTGGGTATAAGTAAAGTTTCCGTTTGATAGTGCGTGTTTTCCCGCTAACAGAGAGGCAAACACGACCGTCCTCGCTAACAGGCTCTTTATGCCTTGCATTCTGTAAAACGAGCACATAATGGCTCATTAGACCTTACCGGAGCCGGCCGTCTCGGCCCAACATCTATTGTTTGTAAAGCTGCACGTTGCTTCATAAAGGCACTTCCTTTGAATTCACTGCCTGCGAGATAACCAGTGGCTGCTGACAATACAATCCGACAACTTCCTTGCACATTTTCCCGCTAACTGCCTATGATCAGAAATGAGGATCTGTGGACGCGACGCAAATTTGAATAGTAGAGGCACAAAACTCATATACCTACCTACCTAATTACGTAAAACATAGAATGACTTAAATAAATAAATAAAACAGGCTTTCATTTTGTTATTGAAACTGACGTGGTTTTGAAATTTTTTAGTATTGTATGCATAAATTTTATATTATTAATGTATAAAACACGGGATATAATCACGTAGTAAGTCAGAGGGTTAAGTACTAGGCGAAGCGTAAATGCGCCCACGAGCGCCCCGTATTCTTGAAAAAAACACCGAATGTGGTCGCAACTATAGCATTTTATTTCCTAATAAAAGTATATATTTTTTCATATTTTTTCTGGACAGATACAGATATTATCTGTCCAATTTTAAGAAAATGGTATTTTTTTTATCGTTGCCAACTTATGTATAATTTAATTTTTCTTTTTTTCTTTTTTCCTATTTTCTGGTTAGAAATAATTATTTATTCGGCTTTTATGCGACTACGCTATAGCAATGTTAACTTTTCTTACGTAACAAATATTTTTTAAAGTTACGTTTGACCGCTGTCTCACCTGATGTTAAGCGACGACGCGGTCTAAAGTGTAGCAATCAAACTTATAATTTGACAAGAGTTAAAAAAATAATTTAACAGAATAAGACCCTTCACATTTTACGAATTTCAGTAACTTTTTTTAACAAGTAAATAACAGAATTAACACCAATATCATACAGATACATTTCTTGAAGACCTTTAGCAAACTTTCTCTAAGTCGAACAGTTATTGGTCGAGTTGGCGCACTTTGCAATTTATCGCATTAATCAGAACACCTTACTGGGTTCTGAATAGAATACGGGATTCAATTAAGCCGGTAGTGTTCGGTATTCAATGCCCGGAGCTCGATCTAGGAAGTTATGAAGGTATCCAACCCGTAAATTTTGCCGCCAAGCCCGCCATCTTGGTCGCCATCTTTATTAGTTTTCGGATTCGTGACACAGTTTGTTGGATCCGTATCTGGTAAAATAAGCCACGTCACCTCGTTTTTGTTTATTTAGGCCTTATTATTGTCATAGGCGTAAGGTTCATTATATCGTGTTCTTTTTGGTGTTTCAAATACGAGTTTACCTATAATATCACACTTACCTACACTGTATTTTACGTCTCGATGTTTACTTATAAGTAGAGCTAAAGGTAAAATAATAAATAATTATTAAAATCCAAAGAGTTGTTATATGTATTTTTCATGTAATAAGTTTAATGTACACCAGGCATACTGTAATCTATTTCATATATAAACTACCTGTGCCCAGCGGTTTCATCCGATTCCGAGTTTTTCCGATATGTAACGGAAAGATCGTAGGCAATGAGGCCTACGATCTTTCCGTTACATATCGGAAAACCTAGTTATCCCGCAGGCAACTGTCAGTTGATTTTACCATAAAAGTTTTCTATAAATTATTCAAGGGTCCAAAAACGCCCATGTTAAATTTCATTACTTGTGTTCCCATTTCGCAAGTTTTTAATACAAGGTGCTTGCGAAAATGCGCACAATAACCCTGCAAGGATTATAACCCTTGTGTATTTCCTTTTGGATATAAATAAAGCTTCATTGTACTAAAGGTTTACCTGCGGGATCATGACGGCAGAAGATTTCTAGTAATTTAATTTTAATTTATACAATGAATGAATAATAGCCCTGGGTAAAGACCAGGGCTTGCCTATTAAACAGAGACGCGGAGAAATGAATAAAAGACGCAATCAATTCAGTTCATTAGTTATGGGTACTATAGAATACAAATTACAATATATATAAATGAAACACCAGTGATGAAATACAATACTGTGGGTAATGTAATTTTGTTAGAGTTTTTATGATTGCAAATATTTCGAATATCGAAACACTTCAGTGGGCCAAGACAAGATGCATGGCTTCACAGCGATTCTCTTTCTCTAACTGCTTCCGCTTCAAAGCTGTCATTATTGCTTGTCAAAATGACTACGAATTTGTATCTATTTGGCGTTCTGGAGAATATAAATGCATTGTACATTGTATGCGAATTTTCTATTCGCTTTCGTTGATCACATGATATATCGCTTTAAAGTGTTAATCTCATACATTTTTAATGGTTTTCTCAGCTTTACCGCTCATTGAATGTTACTTTGTCTAGGGCTAATGGTTTCCAAGAATAATGACTGTAATGTGTCAAGTTATCTTACGACTATTGTAAATAGGGAAGTATTTTTATTTAATGGATGGATGGTTTTTATGGACGGGTGTTTGAAACTTAATGACGCTAGAGCTGCTGAACAGATCTTGATGAAATTTGGCAAAGATATAGATTATAATTTAGAATAGCACATAGGGCATTGAGTTACTTTCCAGTCCGGAAAAATGTATAGTTCACGTGGAATAACAGAAGAAACGAGATAATCGTAGTACACTATTCTTCTATAAAATAATCTACAGACAACTGGTAAAAATTGTATGTTTTATGTTTGCAATTTTTTTAATTTAGATTCTAGTAGCAATGAATATGACAGGAAGGTTACAAATACAGGTTCCACTTGTCAAGTTACAATTTTAAAATAAAGAACGTTATTCATCTACATCAAAGCTTGCCCGATTTTTTTTATACTGTATAGATCTAGCGTTTGATAACGATTTCACTTGATGGTCAGTGACGATTTGTTCGAAGATGTTATCACGCTAAACCTAAAATGCTCACTGAAGTCTCAAGGACTGTTGCCTGAACACACTATGTTTTTGATGACAGTTTTAAAAACTTGAGTGTTGTATTTAGCCAGGCGGGTACCTACTCGAAAGACGGCGGGTAGTCGAATCCTACCACCATGCTGAGAATTTGATAACGGTGTTATCTTCATCTGAAACTCAAGGCATTGGTGTGTATCGAATCAGCGTCCGTCAGCTTGACAGCCGAAGCTCTCATGGCTGAGCTATCGTTCGAAAATATGTAGGATGCTAAGTTCATTTGTTTTTTGTGAGGCGGTATCGATCTCAATCCATTTATTTTATTATTAACTAGCTTAGCCAAAAATCTTCTCCAGGATCCCAACTATGTCGGTACTAGAATTAATTGGGTAAACTAATTAGGCGTGAAGCGTAACACACAACTTCACTTTCGCATATTTAATATCATCGTTACAATAATAAAATTATGGATGGTTATTTTGTTTAACTAATTATATTATTATAGTGTATGTGTGGTGATTTCAGACACAGCTAGAAACTGTTACGGATAATTGTGAAAGCGTTATTTTACCAATTTAAAATTACATAAACTTTGGTCCATAATTGTCCATCTCTGTCCACAAATATTTTATTCATTATAATTTCATACTACAAAAGGATGCTGTTATTTTTTTTAAATAATTCTCGTTCATCTCCTCAACATTTCACTCATATTCAAAACAATTTAACTTGTTAAATGTCTTTAAGTTGAATATTAATGAGTCTTGTTGTCAATGACAGATGAGATGAGAGTCAAAGAGTTCATTTTGGAGAGCACCACTTTTGTATGCTAATCACGAGCTGCGAAGCTTTTTTCTTGGCACCAAGGTACTTACTTGGCATAATGAAAGCGACGCTCTCTGAGAACCACAGTAAAAGAAATAGTTCACTGTCTCTACAATCAGACGCCGTATATTATGTGGTATGAACTTACGTGTCTATATATATATATGGTTATGTGAGATGGGATTTCGCATGAATGAATAGGAACTCTTGCTATGCAATATAGGTATAAACTTAAACTAAAATTTTATGGTAGAAAATAGATCCTAATCCTCTTTATTAAAATGATTAGAATTGATTAGAGACCTTAGGGTATGGTCATAGTAAAATTTCATCGCACGCCCAAAAAGTTTTAAAAACTATGACTACCTTGTACATACTATTGCGTATATTTTTATGGTTTATACTTATTATATTGAGGAAATTTTGTCGTAAAGCTATTTAATTTATAAAATAAAATCAGATGAATTTGGGTATATTTTAATTATGTATAGTTTGTTTTAACTATCTTAGTATATTTAATTATAAATAAATATATTACGGTATTTAAATCTGATGTCATTTGTTACTTTATTCACTCGCATATTGCATTCGCAAGGATTAGACCTCTATTTTATAGTACAGATTTATTATAACTACGGTTCGAACTACCTATTGTATTACAATCTATATTAAAATAATGGATAATGTGGTTAGGTCAAATTAGGATGCAAAAGGAAATGCCTCAAATAATAAAAGTTATTTATTATTTTAAATAAAAGGCGCATTAGCACTATTTTTATATAGCGTCATCTATCGGACATATACTGTTTTTAAAAATAATATTTAACCTTATCAACTGAGCCATCTTTTGAGAAGCAGCAGTACTCTTTCCACTATGACAAGTTATTCCCTTACTTGGTTTCCGTTTCACGGTGTAGTTAGGATAAAAGATAACAGATGTCGCTTTCTTACATTCCCATTGTCATTTTAGAAATATGAGTATGGCGGGAATTTTGATGGTTTACATTTACAAATAGCCACGGGAAAGATGAAATGGAGAAGAATATTAAGAATGGTTTCCATTTTGTTTTACTTTTTTTTTAGTCTTTCCTGGGTGTTATTGTGTTATAATGGTGGTTAAGTAACTGCAGTTAAGTATTCGTGAAAGTGCACACGATATGAAACAAAATTGTTACCTGGTTATTTCTCGCTCAAAATATCTGCTGTGTGCAGAACATATATTATTTATGTAAACATTTGTATGTATACCTAATTGAGCAGAAATAATAACTTCCTTTGTTTTCGCAAAATGTACAAATACTCGTGGCTAGTGAACCTAAAAGTTACATCTGTGTGTGAGTTTCTCTGTAGTTATACCTAGTCCAATTTTGAGTTTAGTGCTCTAAGAACGTATCAGATTCTAAAAAAAGTACCTAATGCTTATTTTAGAATCTGCAAATTTTTGCCACAACCATTATAAGTATGTAGTATAACTTAAAACAACAACTCACTCGTCCGTCGTATTGTCTATTCCAGGTGAAATGACATTAGAGCGCCCTATCGAAGAGATCGCAGCTATCTCCCACGCTGGAGCTCCAATCTTACTGACAGTTGTGGCTGAAGAAGTGAGGCTGTCAAGGGAAGAGCCGGAAGCTATGTCGTCTACCGTGCAGCTTGCATTCATTTTGCCTGAGAGGGAAAATTCACCGCCGTATTTTGAGAACCAGTTGTAAGTAACGTATTTGTTTACCTCTACGATTTTCCATTTCAAGAAGTACAATTAATATCTCGAAGAGCATGGGGACGCATTTCTCAATTATGTAAATCCGTCAACGAAATTAGAAAAAAAACCGCTAAAATTCATCAAAAGCTGTGGTAATCCAGTTTGATGTTACCAGTGTTGTTGTTTTTTTTTTAATAAAAACAATTATTCCCGCTACATTTTGGGAATTTGTTATGTACTTTTTTTAACGGTTCCTTGTCTTTATTTAATTATATACTTATAACTTATTACAATATTACAGCTACTACAATAACATTTGAGCAAACCAACTAGCTGCTACCAGCCTATATATAGCTCAAATGCTTTTCTTTCTAAAAATAATTTGGTAACTACTTAATTTTTAAAATTTCGACAGCAATAGCTCCCGAAGTGGGTTTATTAGCAGCATGTACTCATAGCATAAGTAGTAAAAAAAGTAAACTAAAAAATCTAAGTACTAGGCAGGCGTGGTCCTTAGTAGACCGCATCATCAGGTGAGATATTGATCAAACGTCTGCCGTTTGCATTCATTTTGCAAAAAATAAATCTATTGTACATTAAAATATTCAGGCCTATGTCCATAGTGTGAAAGAGTTTACTACAGCATACATACGAGCAGCTTTTCTAGAATGACAAATTTATCATTTCAGCTACATCACCTACCTGGATGAGAACGCACCTCAGGGTACAGCATTAACATTCGCCGAGCCCTACATCCCCCAAGTAAACGACAACGATGCTGGCGCCAATGGCGTCTTCTCGCTGACCCTGGTGGGCAATAATGGAACCTTCGAGATTTCCCCTGCGGTGGCTGAGAGACATGCGCAGTTCATTGTCAAAGTGCGAGATAATACCATGCTCGATTTTGAGGCGACAAAGTCTGTCATATTTCAGGTAAGATTGCGTTACCAAAACCTACTAATATTTATGCATCACTTCTATAAATATAGGTAAACTTAAATTCATGTCTCAGCTGGTCATGATGAGTCATGCCGATACATGCAAAACTATTCTTAATCTTGCCCTTAATCAGAGCAGAGCAACGTTGTCTTTCGGTTCATATTTTCACTCAATAAATTGTATTTGAATTATTTTACACGCTACAGGTATATGCGCTTAATTAAATTGTGACTGTGACGCTTTAAATTATTAAAATAACGTTAAATTATATCAGTTTTTAAAACTCCTTTTCAGATTGTAGCCCAAGAGCTTGGCCCAGCTACAAATCTTTCAGCCACCGCCAACGTCACTGTCTACCTTAACGACATCAACGATAACCCGCCGATATTCCTCGCTCAATCATATGAAGAAGAACTTCCAGAAAACGTCACTGCTGGCACTAGAGTTGTTCAAGTAGCAGCTGACGATGTAGATACTGGACTGTTTGGAAAAGTTCAATTTACTGCCATATTAGGATATCTGAATACATCCTTACATTTGGATCCGCTGACGGGGGCTATAACTGTTGCAACAGATAACCACGGGTTCGACCGTGAGGCAATGCCAGATTTGCATTTTTTAGTAGAGGCTAGAGATAACGATGGAATAGGTTTAAGAGTCACAGTGCCATTAATTATTAAGCTACTAGATGTTAACGATAACCCACCAGAATTTGAAAGGACGGTATACGAATTTGTACTCTCACCGAGCTTGAATAATTTTACTTCATCGGCGTTTGTCAAGGCAGTTGACAAGGACGCTGAACCACCAAATAATGTAGTCAGATATGAAATCGTACAAGGGAATACAGAAGGGAAGTTTGCCATTAATGAAGAAACAGGTAAGAAGAAATATAAATATAAATATCACACTTTTATATGATATTGTTTCTTAATGATAATATGGCTGCAATTAAGATTTTTTTATTTGAACGGGGAGCCAATCCGTATTAATTTGTTTTAAACACACTGTGAAACTTTAAAATACTAATGGACATGACACATTAAGGATAAATATTTATAGGTAATTTATTCTGTCTATTTTGATTTGATTACAATAAACTTTAAATTATTTATTTCGTCCCCTCTGTTCCATATTGTTTGGCTTAATGGATAAATAATGAGATAAATGGTATGCGTAATATTATCCAGACAGAACCTATGAAATTATTTAATGCCTAGTATGATCAAGCGTAATTAGATTTCTTTTATGTCCTGAAAATTATATCGTTAAAATGAAAACATTACATCTTACACTCATATGAAACTTCCATCAAATATTAACTCAGTGTTTATATTTCAGGAGAACTGTATCTTCTAGAAACACTAAAAAGAACAAAGAAACAAAATGTTCACAGACAAAAAAGACAATCTTCGGATGACGAAGAAAGCGAAGTCTTTATGTTGACAGTCAGAGCATACGATCTAGGGGTGCCAAGATTATTTTCGACAACTACTGTAAAAATATATCCTCCAGAGAGTAAAACTAGAACTATGTCCTTCATTGTGCCTGGCGCTAACCCTGATAGAAGGAAATTGGAAGAAGTTTTGAGTACACTCTCAGGGGGAAAAGTGACTATAGTTGACATTAAACCTTATAAAGGGAATGGTGGTGCAGATTTGTATGGGCAGGAGTCTAGTCAAGAAAAGTAAGATATTCTGTAACCTTTTTGTTTATTTCCAACTAGTATTAACTCTCATAAAATGAAATGCGATTTTATTGCGATTGCTAGATTTTAAATTTTCATAAATCGTTAATGTTACGACTAGCATGATTAGCATAACACCCTACATTTTTATTTCAGAAGCGAAGTTATAGCAGTTGTTCGGCTTTCTGGCAACAATGCCATCAACGTAGCTAAGCTACAAGAGCAACTGGCCAAGAACGCAACAATTTACACAACTGGTACTAGTGTCAATGGTGTCAACAGTGGAGCAGGGGTCAACCAGAATAGTCATAATGTTGGATCTGGAAACAAAGATCAGACTTCTAGCGATGAGAAAGAAGACTCTGTAAGTTCTCTTATTCAAATTTTAACTTAAAATAAAGATGGTTTATTTAATTACAGCACCAATGCTGTATTACACAACCTGCCAATATACCAGCCCACTGCAATTACACGAGCCTTCCTCTAGAGATAAATTTTGAACCTCATGCTGGCCAATGCGGGTTGGAACAACAATCTTTGTTACATATTTTGTTTAGAACATATATAAATTATATCTTATAAATTTAAGACGCTATTTCTGACTATGAGTCCCTTAAGGAAGCTCATAGTCACCCAGCAAGTTATGGAAAGAGCTTCGCTTGATGTTTTTTCACGGGGTCCACTGAAATATGAGAAGATTTCTTGTAAAGCGAAAGCATACTAGGGTGTGATTCGCTAGTTGGAACAACAATAGCAGATAGGTTGGCTATTGGTGTCAAATAGTTTTCAAATAGAATCAACTATTGATAAGAATGAGGCCTACTGTGTTTTTTGGTCTTCCTATAGCTGAATACTCACGCACGTTTATTTTGTTTCAGGGTTTATATAAAGCAGAGAGTCGATTATTATTCTGGCTACTTATTCTTTTGGCAATTCTTGTAGCCTTAGTTTTATTATTGCTAATATGCTGTTGTATATGTGAAGGCTGTCCTCTTTACATGCCACCCAGGTAAATATACTTTTTAGATTTTAGTCACTTGATTATTTTTACTTTGGTCAATTTTGATACAGAATTATTTTATACTAATTATTCTACACATCGTTGACCCATATGTTGTCAATACTTAGCTCAGATATTTTATTAATTTTTATGCGAAAATAAGTCATATTTCATTGTTTTTTTATAATATTACATAAATATTTCAATGATAAAATATCAGCCTTATTTTTTCATTAGCTTGGGTATATACACATTCTATACAAAGTTTGACCGAAGTATATAAGTATTTTACTTACATAATATATAAAACTCACGTCTCGACTAACACTTTTCTTTTTCCCTCTAACAGCCTTACATGCACCAACTAATTCCAGTAATCACTCCAGCTTTTGCAACACTGTAGGTATTTATTATTATAATTTATATGCACTGCTTTCGTTTTTTCTCAATTTATAAATGCATTGTTTTTGTGATTGTGAGAAATGCATACATTTATATAGCTTACATTATACAAATAATAGTAGTTCTTTTTCAAGTTACCAGTTTCTTTAGCTTGTGCCCTTGTAGATTACAAGTTCTTCAGTAGGTACAAGTTAGGTTCAATATCGCTAGACACTATTTTGAAAATCATTCATGATATCAATTTTATTAGCAGTTTAAAATATAAAGTAATACATGTACAATACAAAAATCACAAAACATACAGGAGATCTATAGAGACAACCTTTATATGGAGAGGGTAGCCCACAAATCATACATTACTTTCAATAATAGTTGATCACATCATTATGAAACAAATGAGGGTTGTAAGAAACTGATAAATTTAAACTATAACATTAAATAATACAGCACAACTATTTAGCTTCTATATTTACGTCATAAGAGAACTAAATACATATGCCTTAAAAATTGAAAGTATTATACATAGAAATTGAAAGTACCTATTATATACATAATTTCCGTTTCTTTACGTATGTGTATATTCTTCATTCCATAAATTCTAATCCAACACATACTTATTTCATAATTACCAAGAATTTCTGCACAGTAGTTCTATTACACAAACTGCATGGCATTGGATTTGAAGCATGAACATATTTTTTGGTAAATGTAAGATTATAACAGAACAGCTAGGTACATAGATATCCATTAATAAATTCTAGGAAAAGAGTGATACGTGTCAACTCCACAGAGGACGACGTGCGTTTAGTGGTACGCGACAAGGGACTTGGCAGAGAAAACAAGTCGACGCAAAATATACAAAATAAATCAATGCAATCAGATGAGTGGAGGAGGAGGGAAGCGTGGAGCGCCGAACAAGCAGATTTAAGGACGAAACCAACGCAGTGGAAATTCAACAAGAGAAACCAAAGGTCTAAAGAGGCATCCAAGCCGGCATCAACACCCGGAGACATAAGACGAGAGTTTGTGCAAACAGCGGCTGATAATGATTATAGAGACAATAGGCGGTCATTTCGACATAGGTAATTCACTTTTCTATCTACCTTCTATCGTAAAAAAGCTTTATATTTACCGTTTTTTGCCTGGAATAACTAACATGTACATATAATATATCTAACTATTTAAAGAGCTTATGCCTATAAAACACTCAGTCGTTATATTTAATACAACCCGATTAAAATAGGTATAAAATAATTATACTCAACAAATTCAAATAATTTGATTTCTGGGCTTTGCACACTAACGAACCCTTGCCTCAATTACTTCTAAATAATCCGTATGACATCATATAATTTAAAACAGGAGACTCTGTGTATTGTAAGTAATATGGTTAGTCCCAACTGTAGTTTCAACCACATCAGATGTATTTTTAGGGTCCATGAAAAATACCACTTGGTTAAAATTATAGTTGGATTGAAACTAATCAACTTGTTTCCATTTTCTGATAGTATCTACGGTTTTCTTTTATATTTACCACATTAGCTATAATTACAAAATGTACAAAATACTTTAACTGATTCGTATGCCAATCAACTCAAGCCATCATCGTACTTAGTATTATTATACTCAACTAAGTGTTTTTATTTACAGGGATGGTCCAAACATCATCTATACAAAAGAAATGCAACTTCAAGAATCGTTCGCAAATAAACATAAAGAATACATTGATGACCTAGAAAATGGCTACGACAGAATTGCAACTTTGCACTACAATAGAAGAGAGCACGATAATGATTCAATACGAAGACACGAAATTGATCGGGGATCTGATGTTGGAGTCCTCAAGTCTGAAGACCAGATTCATGTAAAATCTGAAAACAAACGTGAAGTCCAAGACAAAACTGAAGATCCATCTTCTCTTGCCAGAGATCAGTATTTTATTAAAGAAGGAAACACAGAAATATTAAGACTGGTAACAAGAGGTCAAAATGAAGAAGAGAGATACGTTAACCTTCCCATTAACCAACAAAGACCGGTTACTTTAATTCCACGCACGCAATATGTAGTTGTAGATGGTGGAAAAGATCTTTTAATGGAAAGGTTTATCAGGGAACAAGGGGAAGAGGCTACAAACATAAGAGAAAGAATGGGAAAAGTAACAACTGATTTAGATAACATATCTGGAAAAGAAGGTAAAGCGTATGGATCTCAAGTTGTGAGTGACGTCATACAACACCAGTATCATGATTACTCTAACTTTCCTCAAGATGTTCCTGGTTCTGTACCATTAAAAACAGAATTACTGCAAACCGCGTTACTAGAAATGCAAAATAAGTCAACGATAAATCAAGAACTACTCGAGTCTTCTCTAAGGAAACAGAATGAATTATTGCATCAAATTCTTATAGAACGTGAAAGGATGATGCTAAATCAAGAAACCGCGTCTCAAGTAGAAAGCAAGTTAGAAACTCAGAGTTTGCCTGGACACTCTGTAATAGCTACCCAAACTGAATGCCACATTGGAACTCAAACCGAGCCTCAACTCCTGAAACCATCACGAAGAAAAGCGAGAAGTGACAACGATTCATACAGCGAAGATGATTCCCAAATGATGGTTGAGGATGACGAAGAGAAAAAAACTGTTTGGGTAAAAAGAAAAAAGCCTAAAAAAAAGATAAAGTACAAAGACCCACGGCGAAGTCTGCGAGCATACGATTTAAAACGCAAAATCAAAACACCCATTCTTGAAGAAAGTGAAATCTCACCTTCCTTGGATAGCGAAAAATATATTAAGGTAAGTAAAACAAATGAAAGGCAAGAGCATGTCAAAAATTACGGTGAAAGAACAAAGAGCGTAATTACAACCTCAAAAAATGAAACGGTTAGTTCAACACAATATGTCAAACTATCAGAAAAGGAAAGAAAAGCAAAACAAAGAAGAGAAATATTGATAGAGATATCCGATTCATTAGAAGATAGAGTTTCTGACATTAGTGACAAACGATTGCGACTTCAACGGCAGACGCCTGTGTCTATAGAAGACACAAATACTAAATTTGTTCTTGAACAAGAAAGCAGTAAGAACAGCAAGAGCCAAAGTAGTTCGTCATCAGCGAAAGATGATCGTAATTTAGTATTTTCCAGACAAGGTTCATCAACAGAGGCACGTGATGAAGTCGAACTTTTAAAGCTAAAATCACCTGAGTTCGATGAAGGAAAGTCTAAAACAGACACTTCTACTATCGAATCAAGTAAAAATAAAACAAATGACCATGAAACGGTTAAATCACCAGACGCAAAGCCTTCTCAAAAGAGTTTGCCTCGATACATGCAATGGTATGGTAAAAAATCAGCAACATCCTCAAAACATGCCGCTCCCGAAAAAATAGTCCCGAACAAACCAAAACGATTGACAAAATCAAAAAACGAAGATGATAAGA
This sequence comes from Apeira syringaria, assembly GCA_934044485.1. Lineage (NCBI taxonomy): Eukaryota > Metazoa > Arthropoda > Insecta > Lepidoptera > Geometridae > Apeira > Apeira syringaria. The sequence goes on along the minus strand of OW203661.1, from coordinate 3,987,162 downwards.
CTGGGCGATATGGCAAGATAATGTCAAAAGATAACCAAGACTTAGAGGTAAAAAAAAACTTCAAAGGAAAAGAAAATGAGTTCATTCATCCGCGGTTACTAAAAGAAGAGAAAGTGACTCCTGTTCCCGAAGGTCCGCTTCCAGACGTCCATCCTTTGCTTCAGCATTCTGAACATCGATATGAGCACAACTACGAAAATCAAAATCCTCTTTGCTACATTCAACCCACACATATTCCAAAATACTTAGGAGGCCGGCCTAATATTCCCATGCCTCGTCGACCATCTGATCAGCCAATATACGTAAATCAAGATGACGTGAAAAACAAAGAAAAACAAGAAATCTCTGAAAGCGCGCTAACTCATAGCATATCTATATCAACCAGCTATGAGGAAGACATCAAAAATGCCCCAGAATTTCACGTCTCCAAAATAAATATTGGGGGTGATAGCGATGTCAGTCATAGAGTAATTTCGAAAATAGAAGACAATGATTCTGGCATAGCTATGAATACTTTAGCCCAACAGACTGGTAACATAAAAAGGTTACCGATCACGGAGAAAAAAAGCATATTTAGAATTGCTTATGACGATGTTCAAACTAAGCAATTGAGACCAGATAGTAGTTCTACATCTTATTAATTATATTATAATTTAAAATAATATAAATATTACGAGTGCCTTATTATTGTGTAACCAAAAGAGTATTATTATTGTATAAATTAATTGCGTCGTTGCTAATTTGAAGTAATAGGACTACTTGCAACATATATGCCGTCCAAGATATGTAAATATAAATATAGAAACAATCGCCTTATCTGATGACTGGTTTATTCAATAAATATTTCTTAAATATTTGATAAGTTTTAAATATTGTGTAAATATGATTAAATACCGTTGCATGTTGAAAGTATTACGCTAATAATAATTATTATTTAAATTATAAATTGTAATTAGTCTTAATAATACTCCATGTGAATAAAATTAGCTCATAAGTACATACTTAAATATGTTTAAAATATTCTAAGATACAAAATACGCTAGGACAACAGTGTTCAATTATATATTTGTTATAAAATATAAAGTTTTAAACTTAATATTTATTTCGATTTTTTATTTTACCTGTTTAGCCTCCTAAAGACTTGCTGTCGTAAATGCCTTCGATAGTACTTGTTCAATTATTTCAATTGAATGGCATTGCAATTCAATGTGGCAATGCTGCTAGCATTCTGAGCACGCTGTCAGCCGGTAGCAGGTTAGAACATTTGAGTTATCTATAACCTACCAATAGAGGTTAATTAGAGGCTAGAGGATTGCTCAAATGTTATTATAGTAGCTGCAGTATTGTAGGTAATTAGTTATTAGTGTTTTATTGAATGGCGTGATATATAATAATAACTAATTGAATAATGAAAAATAACGCTGTTTCCATGAGTATGAAAGCGGGAAACATAACTTTGAACTGGAGAAAAATATTTCATAAAGAAGGATGGCAGACTCCCATACATTTGCAGCTTCGAAGAAAGTAGCCGCGTGCATGAATGAAACTTATATGTGTCGATAGAGCAATAAATACATTGTACCTATATTGTATATTCGATAATTTTCCTAGAAGTTGGGAGTAAAAAGTTATCACGCAAAATCATCTGTATCAGTATGCTAAACACGTCCATATGCGAACCATTCAATGTATCGCTATCCATCTATAGCATCGTAGACAGAGAAAGCAATATAGCATGGATCGCGCTACAGATACAGATCACATATTATATTCTGGAATGAACTAGGCATGGCTGTGTTTATGAACGCAGTCCGGGTCTACAGAACAGCTGACTACAGATTATTGAGTAACATTAACAATTAATTTCAGAGCGTAAGTATACGAACACAACAAACATAATATGAGAACTATAGGGTGCGTTCGAAAAATATAAATACCACATCTAATATTAGCAATAAAATAAAATAAAAGTACTTTTGATTCCCAACTTTACAAATAATGCAAATTATTCACGGAATCCACAAAAATATAATGTAAATTTTCATATATATAAAGGATACATGAACGGGTTGTCATTTCGTTTTTCGGGTGCAAGGCTGATTCCGCCACCCTCCTTTTGTCACGCCTAGTTCACATACGTAAACTCGAATGACTTACATAAAATATCTAACTATGTACGTAGCTGCAAATCACTATTAAGAGCTTAGCATAGCATTCCTGAGTGTTTTACTGTGTACAGGGCAGTAAAAAGAAATATATAATCACGTTTAGTATTTTTGTAGTCATAGTTTTATTTTATTTTAAAAATGTTAGTGAAATGAACACCTAGCTGATAAAACTTAATAGGTAAGTAAATATTCACTAAGGGCCAATTACAAATTTCTAATAGCCAGCTTAGTAAACAAAAGTTATTGGATGACCTCTAGATGAGCGAAGTAATCTATCTTATATAAATAATTATCTATATGTATGTATAACAATGAATCGCTTTTTTCCTTGGTCACAGAATCACGCGTGGACGGCTTTAGCTAGTTAAACAAATACAAATAAAAATTAGGAATCTAATAAAGATATACTATTATACTGTACTTAGGCTAAGTGACTGGAATAAAAATCCGCATGAACTACATCTTCACAAACTCACACGCATATCCACACACACATACAAACACGCGCGCACACACACACACACACACACACCAACACTCACCATACACACACGCACACTGTGTTTTTATTCATTAACCATTTTGTAAAATAAAGAAATAGATCTGGGCAAGAGCGAAATCTCCTAAGACAGGTATTTTTTACTTAATAGGAGATTCCATCCATGTTAATGCAATGTATTTTTGGGAACGCAATAAAAACATTTTATTATTATACCTGAACACGCTAATCTGGAACGTCAAATCATGTCGTGGCTCCCTCTAGTGTCGTTCTATGCAACTCCATTGAAGCTACTGTGTGTAGACTACAGACAACAGATCTACCTTGACGACCACGTAGTGATCATTGAGATGACGGAAAAATAAATAATTTCACTGTTGTATTTTGCCAATGATATTTTAATTTAAGGAGATTAAAATTAATAACAAGGATTTATTATCCTTGCGGCAAATGCCGGCGGGGCAAAAGTAGCTCATAGAATAGGTAAGATTGTGAACTTATCTATACAGTAAAACAAAAAACATAATTCTGTATTACTACAATCGAACATAGCAGTTTTTGGTCACACCACGCCAGCCAGATGGTGCGTGATTATTTGACGTTCTGAGTTCGTTCATAAGACAGATCTTAACGTCAATAGCATTTCTGTCAACAAATTTTAGATTATTAATTAGAAAACTAAAAATCGAATCTAACTAAACATTCTTAGTTAGATTAGATTATTTTTTAAGCAAAAGAAAAATAAATAAAGAATTAATTTTTAATTCTAAGCGCTTGATTCGCTTATTGACCGAAGATTCTACTTTTATCTCGGAAAAAGTATAGTTCCCGTGGGATGATTGAGGTAGCGGGAACACCGTAATTCACGCGGGTGAAACCGCGGGACGCTATACTAGATTTATATAAGGGAACAATAGAGTCGCTCAAAAATATTTTTTCATCAACAACTTAGCTATTCATTATTACTATTTAGTCATGAAACCAGATTTTATTCAATCAGAATTAATCTTCTGAACTGAATCACTAATCGAATGAACTGATCTCATAATGTGGTACCTACCTATTTTTTTAAGTTTCTTTGACATGTAGTCATTTCAACAAAATAAACTGCAACGCGATGCATCCATAATATGTAAGTGCTCAAAGATAATAACTATATACTATAACTATAATAACAACCATATAACCAAGCAACATGCCTCTCAATAGATTGGACGTCAAATTCACGTGCTCTTGTCGTAAAGCGACGGTGAGGCGACGACGACGACGCGGAATTGCTACGGATTATACTAGGCTAACAGCAAATGAGGGAAATGTCAGTAGGTAGGTACACACACACGAACATTTCACATAATATGTACAGGTTTTATCCTATTACGACATACCTACATAGATCGATGGGGTCACGTCTTTATTGTGATATCATATCATTCCATCCCTTTCTATTAACACTGTCGTGAAGGAGCACAAACTTCAATAAAATAATAACAGGTTACTATTTGTATGTGTGTTCACACACACTTAATGCCAAGGCTTATTAACTCAGCGATAGATGGCGTAAGAAATCAGATCTTAAGAATTGTTCGGATTCAAGTGAAAAATTAATGGTAGAAAAAAGCTAATGGTACAGCTACCCATCGCTAGATGCCGTGCATAAAAAAAATGTTATTTACACTAGATGGCACTAGCTGAATCGAATTCTGTTCATTATCTTGCATAAATTATATGTCTATATATGATATGTGGGAAATAAGCAGACAATTCACGTAATGGTTAGCGATCATCGTGGCCTATGGATCATCTGTAACACGAGGGGTGATAAGCACGATGTGTTGCCAATCATATTTGCTCTATAAGACAATAAAATCATATACCAACACTTATTCATTCTGATGATAATGTCCATAGAAGCAGTCCACAATTTATAGCTTCCCCCGCGGTTTGTTGCGTTGCGGATTGATGATGATAATGATGATGATGAAAAGTATCCTATGTGTTATTCCAGGACCTTAAGTATCTTCATACTAAATTTCTTCGAAATCGGTGTAGCCGTTTGAGCGTGAAGAAATAACAAAATCTACATACACACAAACACTCGCCTTTATAATATTATGTAAGATAATCACTTCGTAATGACACTATTTCATTTATCACTAATTTTAATATAACTCAAGTTTTCCTTTGACAACTTTCTCTAATCTGCATTTTCTTAAGCGGCATATGGATTTATGCCATATTTGTCCCGAGGAAGTTCGGCCCACATAAAAAATCTGCTTTCGCCCAACATTGTATGCCATATTCGACCCATGATGTTGTTTCATGTATTGTAGGTACCTACAATTTCATTAAATATACCTATAAGTTTTGTTTTTCCGCAAGTAAATCGATACTTAAAATGGTTAGAATTTGTACCCGTTTTCGCACGAGAATGTTGACCAACTCATTGCTCATCTAAAATCCTAGAGATTCGTGAAAAAAGAGCTATGCGCTATTTTATAACTTATGGTTTGACGTCGCCTATAAAATTTATCAAATCAAATTAAACTATATTTATTGTCTCACAACTACAGTATTGCCACATACATATATACACATAAACACAGAAAAAAAATCATAAGGAAACAATACAATAGTTGAGGACAAAAGGCGTACACTCAGCATTTGCCGCGCTCACATATAAAGTGTGCGCGGCGCTGGTTTTCAGTGTACTCCGCAGCTCGGGCCGGGCAGATGGTCGCCGAGATAGTACGTATGAGCGGGTAATATCAAAACTATTTTACACTCTCAAAACAACTAAATATACAGTTTAACAGGAATGAAACGAATATATATAGGGGCGGTGCGTGAGTGTGGGGAGGACAGTCCGACACCGAGCCACAGTCCGACACCGAGCTCGACGGCGAGCTCGAGGCAAAAACATCCTGGTTAGATTCTCTCCAAATAGTCAAAGAGCAAACATCCTTAGGGCCCACTTACGGACCCCTCTGGTACCGGGGCAAGTCGATCCGATAACTCCCTGTCCTGGCGACAGCTCAAGCGGAGGTCCGAACCTCAGTGGTGCCCTTGAGCTAGTCGCCTCGCCCTCTTCTAGTGGCACAGCGCCGTCAGCGCTAGCCTAACTAGGCGGTGCGCCTTCTGCGCCCGCACAAATACCGGGCTGAGCACCATCTGTGTTCGCCCCCCCCTCCGGTGAAGCTGTAAATGCCGGTAGAGGCAAACAGCATTAGTCCGTTAGAAAAAAAAAAAAAAAAGTGTGGGGAGGGGTGCATGAGTGTAAGTGTGTCTGTGTGTGTTAGAGGGAGAAAAAGAAAGTGTTTGTGTTTGGTGTGTGTAGTATGTAAGTAAGAAGCAGATATGTCAGTCAGGCAGGGAAAAAGGGGGTAATGTGTTGATGACTTTGTACTATATTTTTTTATTTGTTTACAGTTAATTACAGTTTCGGTTACTAATAGCAAAATTTATACTGTGTAAATTAATCTCAACGCCATTTTTATTCGTTTTCCCTTCATAATGATCCTCACAGTCTCCTACCTAAGTAAAGATACGTTTAAACTTTCACATTGTTTCACCAGCACTCAATCATTCGCATGAGTGGTGCTTCATTCAGCTCATTTGCACAGCCGACTCGGGCGGAAAATTATTTCTTTTCATATCCCCATTTTTAGCGTCTTACTTAAAGTTTCCCGAATCAGCGAGAGTTTACAATGCGTCTGTTTATTTTCCTTCCATTTTTCTCTCTCGGTAAACGCTGTTGTTTTTCTCATTATCAAATTATTTAAAACAAACAAGAGTTCCTCATGTTGAGGGAAATACCAAAATGAAACAATGTGTTTAAGTATTGTCTCTGAAATAAAAAAAACTAATTACTACTATTAACATTATTGCGATTCGTTTAGATTTCCATAAATATTTTGTGTAATATATACAAATCGCTCAAATCATATATGTATAAAATATTAATTAATTAATTACTAGATATTGGATAAATGTTTGAGTCTTTTGGGTTCGAGATTGGGGCCGTAGGGACGAAACGAGCACCGTACAATATGAGAAGCGTCTAGTCGAGGCAAGCCGCAACCACAAAGCTGGTCTTTATCTTGCACAAAGAATAGGCACTGTAATTCAACGTGGCATTGCTGCCAGCATTTCGTAGCATCTGGTAGTGGATTGCTAGACTAAAATTAAGAAAGTATGTAAATTTGTAGATAGATAGATAGAAAACTCTTTATTTGCACACTATTTCAAAACCACACACATAAAGAAAACAAACAAATATAAATACAGTGATACAAAGGGCGGCCTTATCGCTTAAAGCGATTTCTTCCAGGCAACCAAATTTGTGTAATGTATGTTACACTTTATATTTGTAGTCTATTATTGATATTTATTTTGACTTGTATAAAGTTGATTTTAATTAAAGGTGTCTTAGTTTTTAATAAATTGAAATTAAAAATTCTTGTGTCACACTGGTTAGGATCGAACTCCTTTGAAACAGCTTACCTGCTTTTTATTTTGTTTGTGTATAATTGGTAGGTCTGAGAATAGGTCATAAAGTATTTCACCCTCCCCCTCCCATATTTTTAATGCAATTTGAGTATTTTTGTATGAACATGTAAACATATATCCAAATAATGTAATCCTCGCGTCGATCATTCGCGTGAAGTAATTTAAATGATGTGTCAGGTCACTTTGACGTTTCGATAATTCATGTGGCAGAACAACGGTTGCCACGTCAGCTAGTATAAAATATATAGATAGCCTTTGTGCTATTATTTTGTAAAAACCTATTCATTTGTTTAACAAATTGGATGTAACAATTAAACTTACTTTTACGATATTACAAAAAATACATTCAGTGCTCAAAGCAGTGCACACAGCACGCAATTTTGATATGACTTATTTGCATTCAACATTGTATGTTTTTGTTAGTAATGTTGGCAGCTTAACTGTCAAGCCCGTGGCGCCATAGATCGTAACGTTTGAAAGTTGCATAAGTTAGTCTTTGGCGAACTACAAACAAAATAGTTATTGAAAAATTGTAACCTAAATATCTCAATTACACGTGCTAACCTTCTCTGTATAAAAAATAACCTAGGATCCGCTAGTACCCCTATTACGACCACCTCTACGAATCTAGGCGGAATTTGGCACAAATATAGTTTATATTCTGAAATAGCACATAAGACTATTTTAATCGACTTCAAAAAAGAGGAGGTTCTTTATTCGTCGGAATCTTTTATGTATTTTCCCCGATTAATCCGCCTATTATGAATGGATTTCGATGATTTTTGTTTGGTTGATCATGCTTCACAGGTGGTCTCTTGTATTATTGAAATCGTTTTAGTAGCTTGGTTTTTAATATCAAATAACTGAAAAACATGCCATCCGAGCAAACGCGAACACGAAAAAATAAAGGCGTTTGAAGTCGATTGTCCCTATATCCGTCAAAAACAAAAACTATAGACCACCCTGGAATGTAGCATATATACAGCATATGTATAGCATTTATTCATTATATTCATTTTGAGAATGAGACTAATGAAAATGAAGTTGAAAAATGAAGTCGATAGACAAAGTTTTAATAACAAAAGTGCCAGAGAGACAGAGACGTACAGGAGGCTATCTTATGGAAATTGCATTTCCCCGCGGCACTGCTTTCACAGTCCACTGGTTTGATCATAATAAAAACTCGCGCCGTCGCCTCCGCCAGAAGTTTGACCATAAATTCGCTGGTCACAGAATACGAAGCCTGCCGCCGCTGGCAACACTTCAGACCCCACGATCTGCTTTTAATATAATAATAAATATCACCGTATACTTAGCTACGCTCTATACACTACTTTTCGTGAAGTTTTTTTGCCTTTGTTTTTTTCGAGGGTGAGCTAAGACCATTAAAAAGGTCGGGGCGGACGATATTTTATGCGATTTTAAGTGTGTAACGGTTCTAATGTCCGTTTTATTGTAAGGTGAGTTGAATTATGAAGGCAGAGGTTGGGATTGTTTGATCTATCGTACGGTAGTTTTTTTTCAGAGGATAAGTAGAGTTTCAAGGGTTTTATCCCCAATTTATATATTATTTTATACTGTTTCTACGGTTATAATGTGGCACATTCATTTCTTGATGAAGGCTTCCGGAAGTGGTCAGATACATATGACATTGGACTGAGGTCCGATGGGCGTTGAATGGTTCTCGAATGATGACACGACAATAAAATGTGCATCGACAAAAGGGATAGATAACTTGATAAAGATAGCATGGGGCATCAGAGTAAAGGCCACTTCTAACTGGTCCTTGTGGTGGTAGCCTAAATCCAGCAATGGACGTTCAACGGCTTGAAATTAAACCAGACTAAAATCAATTCTATGGTTTATTCAAATTAACCAAAATTGGGTGCAGTTGTTAACAATGATAATCGTCAATCAGAATTAGTCTAATTATATGTGGGGGGTGTTTTTAGTGTGCACTAATTGATTCCTACGTATAAACATTCGCATGCGAACAGACACATTCTCATAGAAGCGCATTTTAATGTCTTACATCAATTTGTCGGTCTGTCTTTGTCAGAATTTGACAGTCGCCGTGACTCAGTGGTCAGTGACATGACTTCTGTGTCTCTAGGACCTTGGGTTAGAACCCTGGCAGGGGCAAACATTTATGCGATGAGTGTAGGTATTTGTCACGGGTCTTTGATCCGTGTGCGTGTGTGTGTCCATGCCTCCCGCGACACAGGGAAACCCAGTACGGAGGAGGAGTTTAAATGGAAGAAAAGAATATTTTAAATAAAATAACAACACCATTGTAGAATAATCGACACAAAACCTTTAAAATTTTATACAATGGCCCTAATTTTCACGATCACTCTAAATTAGCTGGAATTCTTTAAAAAGAAAAAGCTTTATATATATAGCTTATTCACAGTAACATTCAAAGTAGTATAACTCCTTACAACCGCTATTTAATATTAGACCAGTTTTATTCAACTGCAGGCAGTTTTAATTAGAAAAAACATTACAACTTATTTTCCATAAAACTACGCGCATTTTAACAAAAAAAGATCTTATTTTATTATAGCGCTTCATAAATGTTACACTTTATCGTAACCATGTAAAATTTCTTATATTTAGCCACTGAGGTACTATTATAGTATAACTACCTTAGTGTGATTAGCACCATTTTAGTTAGTTTGATTGAACAGCAGAAGTTTGGGCACACTTACGACTGGTCCGTGAGATTTGGTACATAAAAGTAAGTACTATTCATACAGTGTATAATATTATTACGTCTATTGACTCTTAACAGTTAGTACGATTAATAAATTATATAGTATATATTATAGTACATATTAATATATCCATTGGCGCTCAAGGTCAGCTGCCTTAATTGTAATAAGTTGGTGATAAATTGTAAAAGTTACTGTATTAGTTATGTGTGGGTTATTGTTATACGACCGTAATATCGATCCTAGATTAAAAATTACATTAGCTTCAACCATTTTCCCATATCATATTTATAATCTGGCTTTACTCACGTTTACAGTCGAAGTATTTCGACCAATGTTTCAGGCACGTCCGGTGCCCATTATCAGGTGAGTACGCTGCCAGATCGCGGCAACGGGCGCCATTTTTCTCATTACGGAATAATTGGCAACAAAGGTTTAAAGTTCTGGATTTAACAACTAAAGATTGTGTAATTTCCAGGTATTGTCAACAAATTTCAATACAAACCTTATTGGGGCCATCAGCTGTCATCTCAATCGCAAGTGGTGGTTGAATCATTATTCCTTCAAGGGAGGCTCGACTGCAAGGGTTAACTTTGAAGTATCATTCCCATTTATTAATGGTCAAGTCACCCCTAAATTGGGAAGGATTGCTGTAAGTGAATTATTAAATTGATGCCATTTGTTACAGAATGTTTTGATGTTGCACGATGGAGCTCAGAATTACATTAATTACTGTTGTGTATACTTTAGTTAATATGAATGACTGTGATTTTTTTGTACTTTTCCATGAAATTGTTTTGACGTTTTGTTCAGAACTTATTAACTAAAGGTTATAGCCAATGTTCCACAACCATGTTTAATCAATTTAAGTTTGCATGACCGTCTGTAGTTATAGAATCGGCCTAAAAGTTAAACGCTTGACCATTTGTTAAATAGCAAATGTCGAGGCTTTTTAGCTTATTTTGTTGGAATTCCTACGAGTCTAATATACTTAGAAAAAACAACCGGATGCACTCCGGCACTGCCGGCAGAAGTGAAAACTTGATTGAACATGATTGATGATGATGATGAAAAGTAGCTAAGGTTATTCCGGGACCTGAAGTATCTACATACCAAATTTCATCCAAATCCTTTCAGCTGTTCTGGCGTGATTGAGTAACAAACATCCATCCATCCATCCAAACTTTCAGATTAGTGGGACACATCGAATTAACATAATGACGTGTTTTTTTTTGAAACAATGAAATCTTTCCTCTTTATATTATCGGCGTTTTGATAACCGAACTCAATAATACTTTTAACAAAACGACTTTATCAAATGAAACTACCAACAAACAAAAATGTTCCTTATTCGTAACACATATAAGTTTAAATTTCAACAGCGGTCTTCTCTCCACCGTCTTACGAATTAGATATCTTCACGTCCTGACGTTCTGACGATCTGACGCAAGTATATCATTTATCCAAATACAAAAGTGCACAACGCTGCTGAATAAGTTTTCACTTGAACCACATATGAGTGTTCTCATATGTTCATGAAGGCTAATTGTGATAGAATAATTTTTTGATTTCATTTGCTAACTTAGTAGATAAAAAATATTTTCTATTGACCATATTTTTCCTTTATGAAAAACGACAGATGCGCTTGAACTGTGCCTTACACCAGAAGAAACAAAATTTAAAAGTCGTGTTCAAACAAATAGACTAATGACTTAATGACTAAACTCAAAGTAGAAGAACAAGTTTCAGAGAAGGCAAGTTAGAGACCTCACTTTGTCATAACTATCTGTTTAATTGATTCAGAATCAGAAATGAATGCAGTTCTCTTTCGACGGGTTTTTCCGTAGATTATTGGAAGAGTTTCATATGTTCAGCGGTGAATCTTACGACAGAAATTATGGTAGGTATCCATGAAGCCCGATAGTTATTGAAAGAAGACCATAATGTCCGGCCAAGAACAGTGTAGAGTTTAGACCAAAAAGGTGGGCATACTGCTAGATAAAAATTCCAGGAGGAAACACTTTGTGGATATGAGCTGGGGCTTTGGTGGTTGTGGATATGAGCTTTTTTAATCGGGAACAGCTCAAACACAAACCGCCATCCAACATAGCTTATAACTATGTAAATAGTGTCCTCACATGTAGCAAGTGTTCAAGAACATTTACAGCTAAAAGTAGATATTTAAGCCATGTGAGGGCGCACCAGACATGACAGTTACCTATATAAGAAGGTCGCCGTTGCCGAAATCGGCATGGAAGATATTATTATTATAAGCTGGGGATATGTTATCTTATTATGATCAATGTACATCTTTCATTTTGCATGTACGAGATCTTATGGGCTCATTTAGTAATGGTTTTCTGAGAGCCACTGTTAGCGATAGCAAAAGGTTTGGTATTTTTATTTTGCTAATATAACTTTTTTATCCTTGCGTGAAGCTTAATGGATACCGTTGACACGATAAACTAAAAAAATATATGATCTTATTCGATCGATCAAATGATCGAATGATGACGAATGAACGAAATCGATCGAATGACCGAATTATTATCCTGAATATTAAATCAAATCATAACAATACTTCAAATTTAAAAAATTCATTCACAAAGCTCATTAATTAAAATTTACCAATTAATAAAATTTTGCAATGAATTCTCGAACGACTAAAATTGACACTTATTGCTTTTCTTCGGATTTGCTCGCGAGAAAGCAATTAATCACGTAGTCTCTGTCCAATAAGTTCCCTTGCTTTAATTATTTTCTTATGATTTTAATTTTTACTCTCCGCATCCCCTCTGATTATGGATTTGGAACAACTGTCTCCACTCTGATTTTTCTACTGAGTTTGAGACTTTTATTAATAAAGCTGAAAGATAATTAATACTACTTAAATTTTGTTTAAGCTTTGCGAAACTTAATTAGATCGTTTGAGGAAAATCTGATAAGGAAACCGGACTTCTGACTGAAGTTTGTAAGCTCACGATTGTTTCTTACTGAGATTTGGAGAAACGTCGCTTATAACTGTCACTTTTAGCTTAAAACTTACAGCTTGCGTTCGACAACTGTCTCACCTAATCAAAAGGTCTAGCATGTAGCAATAATAATATTCTGTCCTACTAATATTATAAATGCGATAGTTTGTGTGTATGTGCGTATGTTTGTTACCTCTTCACGCTTAAACGGCTAAACTGATTTCGATGAAATTTGGTATGGAGATAGCTCATACCCTGCATTAACACATAGGCTTATTTTCATTATCACCATCATCACCGGTTTTCATCACCACGCGGGTACAACCGCGGGGCACAGCTAGATATTCAATATAATCATTAACACTGACAGTAACATCATTATAATTTTAGCTATGCTAGCACATGACAACACTGACTGTTGTTATCTCCATAACATATTGTGTGCCCTGTATGTACCTGAGAAGTACGTGAGGCACAGGTCGAACCGTAGACACAGACTTTTTGCTACTCCCAGCAGGCACACCGTGGCGCGAGCCAACTCCCCCTTGTGTCGCTCGCTGACTACTCTCAACATTCCTAGATGCCAACACTGAATGTGACATATTTTGTGACAGATGGTAAAATATTATTCGCCTATTATTGACTTTTTGCGAAAAAATGTGAAATTTTTTATTACTTTCATTTAAATTAATTTTATATAAGTAATAATATTATTGACATCTGCATAGTTTTAATTTTCCTTTTGTATCTGACATATGATTCAATCAAATATTTATTTATTTTTGACTGTGATTATTATTATGTTATAAACTAACGATAAGTGTAAATGGTAACTGCCGTACTTATTGTAATAAATAAATAAATAAATAAATATCAGTAGGGGTATGTTTGGCGTAAACGTACGACAATACTCGCTTGCGAGGCTGTTCGACTTCCGCAGCTTGCAGTTACTGGTTGTATATAGGTATATATACATAGAATGCGCTGTTTCCCAACTTAACCACTTAGCAGTAAATATTTTAACGTTTTTCATTAATAAAAGAAATTGTTCAAAAATTACCTTAACAAATTGTACCTTTTCTTGTTATTACAACGTTTAATATGAAATGTTAACATAATGTATAAATAAATTGAATGACTAGTCATTAAGTCTTCCATTCACTCAATCACTCATTCACCATTCGGTCTTTTTAAGGAACTCACGTGAAGCAAATAGAGGTGACTTTTTTTCTTTTTTTTTTTTTACCATTATAAGTTTGCGTTTGACAACTGTCTCACCTGATGTTAAGTGATGACGTTGTCTAGACTGTATTACCTATACACTTTAAACTACTTTAAAGTAAGTTCATAACACTTGTATTTTAAGCAATATATTACATCTAATGGTTCTGAAATGATGCACAAATTCCTAGAAATCTGTTTTAATTTAAAATATATGAAGCCTTTAATAATCATAACAAGAACAAGAGTTATCGCATTTCTACTCCCGCAATTAAAATAATCAATGGTCGACAGCCGATTATTTTCCGAATCGGCACCAAAAAACTCGGCAATTAACCACCATTCGTCCACAACAAAAGACGCCGCCGACCCCCGTCTTTCTCCCGAAATTAGTGATGACTTCAATAAAAATAATTCTTGTCTTTTAAGCAAATTGCATCGCGAAAAGTCCGCGAAAGCCTTTAATTAAGGCCCCCTCACCACCCCGTAAACAGTCTTGGCCGGAGAAGGCCGTCACCTTTTATTTTTGTTAATTCTTGGGCTCTTCCTTCGCCGCATAAGTTACTTCACCCCTTCCCACCGCGATTCTTTACGCCTTTTTGTCACCGTTTTGAATTCTTTTGAAGATGTTGAAGGCCCCCTTTTGTCCCATCTGCTACGCCCGTCAATATTAACTCTCTTAGGACGGGTTAAACTTTTTAATATCCGTTAAATTTTGTTACACTGAGCGTAATTCCTTTTAAGAATTTGGAAAAAAAAAAGTCACCTTATCTTGAATTTTTCCTATTGAGTTTTAGTTTTAAAAACACAGAATATGTAAGAGTAACTTTTATAAAAGATCGCCTTCACTTCTTAACTTTCGTATGCAAATACAAAAGAACAAAAGTCACAATCAAAACGATATTTCTTAAGATTCATTAAATTATTCACGAGGGTCCCTAAAAATGTAATGTAAATCAGAATGTATAAAAAAAGTTGTTTGAAAACGCGATCGCGGTGCAGGACAAGGAATTTTTAATCTATTTCCTAGTCGATTAATATGCAGGACTCGACCGGTCTGGTTCATCTCCTCCGCTTTTATTGGTGCTGCCATCTCGCTGCTTTGATTTCGATGGGACTAATTACCTTTCTTTGTGGTTAGTACCATTTGCAGTTCGTGCCGATCCGCTGATGGAAATGATAATGGGATTCGGAATATTGACTTGAATTTCAAGCAAAAGGTATGCAGATATTTATATTCTAATAGGTTTTCTATAAAAGTTTCATAAGAAATATTATACAGGCGAAAGTTTATCTGTCGTCTGTTGTTGCAAAACAAACTAGTGGTGAAAAAGTTTTATTAAATAAAATATTAGTTGTGATGAACACTTTAGCGATAAGAGGACCTAATAGATGATGGAATCTGAAGTGTAAAAAAAAACCAAGGCTGGTACCTCGGATTGTCAAAACTTGATCTGCGACGATATTGCAGGAGAGAGGTTCAAGCCTCTATCTGTATCTTCTGGAGATCAGAAATATAATCAGTATTTTTCGTCTTAAGGCTAATACAAGTTTATCTACATACTCGTTGGTATCTTACCTGAAAAGCGCAAAGCTATATACGCTCTGGCACCTATACATTAAATGCCTTTTGCACCTAGCATGTACCCCAAAACAGCGCAGTTATAACCCCAAGCACAATAACAGTTAATATTCAACCGATTTCCATTACAGATGATCCAAGAACACATGGTCTACCGGACATAGTCATAAGATCCTCAGACATGGCAATATTGCCGTAATATATTCAATATCCGGCAGATGATAATTTACAGGGGTTGAATCCATTAAGGGTATTTACTTGACCTGCGCTAGTGCTTACTAAGACAACAGGGGTGTAGACGGGTGGCCGTCTTGTCGGTGAAGTCCTTTGGGATGTTAGGAGATGTGGTTTGAGGATCTTTCAAATACTTAAACTAGTGTAACATGAGGAATGTAGTAAGTGTTGAAATACGCTTTATTCTGAGGTACGACCGATAATTTATTATTTGCTGATAATACCATCTTAGGCTAACGACTGGACGAAAGAATGAAAGAGCAATTTATTTATTACTTAATTATTCATTTTCAACTGATAGTTGCATTTACAGCAACGCCAAGGCATGCAACTAGTCAACTATTAATTAATTATGCTACAGTTATGTCAAAACAAATATCATTAAAAGTACCATAGAAGTAATATGTATGTGCTACGTACAACGTAGTACATATTACTTCTACGAAAAGTACATATACAACAAAATGTCAAAATACAAATTACAGTTATAAATATAGCAATAGGATTGTATGGGTGAATGCGTGGACAACATGCTACGTTAAAATAGGCTTCTAATGTGATTTGAACCAACTTTCACGCACTTTTGAATACACCATTTCACTAACTGTTTTAGACACATGCCACGTACTTTTATGTAAGCGGGGCAAAGAAAGATGTTTTATTTTTTTATACAAAATAATTTCAAGTATTCTTTCTCTCACTCATATACATAAACAAACAGCACACCGCTTGAGATAACAAAATAAAAGAAAGGAAGATAAACAACACCGGAACGGAGGTGAAGCATCGAACTTTCAATTTGATATTCAAATCGCGCACATTGACTTCGCACCGCAGGTTTTGGATCAGAAACAACAGTGCTTGAATCGAAATGAAAAAAAATACAATATCGATTCGAAGCAGTGCGGGTAGGTAACCTTTAACGAAATAAAGGCATTTTCTAAAAGAAATATTTTGAGTCTCTTAACATTATTGTTTTTGAAAGTTCCAATATATTTCTCACTTAAAAAACACATATGAGAATAGTTCCGGCAGGTCAATTTTGACAGAACACAATTTTACGTCATTTGCTTATTAATTAGTGACAAAGGTATTTTAGAGCAAGCCATATTTTTGTTCATTTAAAATTGACGCGTTAAAAAAAAAGCTTGGACTGTTACTTACCATGAGATAGGAATTTAAAAAGTTTAAAAAGTGATATTTTTTTTTGAGAAATTAACACGCATTAGGATATTTTTGCAAGCAGGGTCATGGTATGGTAGTGGTTAGCCAAAACACCTCTCTGTTATTGCTTGCTATAATAAACCCATAATGATGTCATGATGTCATGATGTTTCATATACCTTAAAGTTATTATTACATTAGTCACCAATTATAGTATAACCATGGATTTTTAGTTTAAATTTGTTTCTTCACATTAATTGTCACTAGTCATTTTTTTACTATTCAGCAGTTTCTATTTTATAAATGTCGCTGTTATATTGAATAGTTGTTATTTAATTTTTAGTTTGTTACTACGGCCTTGCGATTTTAGTTTTAAATATTTTTGCTTCTGTGACGTCGTACGCTGGTACCATCGGAAGATCAGCGCTGGTTAAATACCAGCATTTGCTGAGATGGGTCCATTTTACGACTCGGGCAGTATTATATTAACGTATTTGTCTACTCAATTTTTTTATTCTGTATGTATGTATATCAATTGTATTTATTATTTAGTTACGTTTTTTTTCGTGAGGCAAATGCCTTGATTAAAATAAAACCCTAATAACTAATTACAATACTGCAGCTACTACAATAACATTTGAGCAATCCACTAGCTATTGGTAGCCTATAGATAACTCAAATGTTCTAACCCGCTACCGGCTGGCAGCGTGCCCAGAATGCTAGCAGCATTGCCACGTTGAATTGCAATGCTGATTCGTTGAGCCAAATGTGTGCCAGCATTTTGGTCACGCGTCGCATCGATCAAACGCTCTGATAAATTTTGGAAAATCCGATGAGCTCCAGGTCGTTTTAGTTACGTTGATTTAATGTTGCACATTGTTGTGAATAAATTTATTTATTTCTCTCTTTCTATTTCTAAACCAGGCAAGGCACTTACAAGTTTCTAAGATAGTTTTAATCATGATTTACCTTGCACAGGATCCTTGCCGCATCAACCTATAGAAATATGTTTATGGCCAACTCTTGGCATATTTCAGCAGAAAAATCCGGGATAATCTATAAATATCGCCCTTGACACTTTCCCGGGCTGCAAATTCTAAAGTGACAGTTTTCCTTAGAGGTAGATAAAGTTAACGGAGAGCCAATGGTCATTTTTACTAAGATGCTTAAAAATGTTTTAAAGCGCATATATTTGTGATATTGTAAATTATTTTTTGTGGCTTGTGGATATAAAGGAACACGGTCTATTAAAATAGTAACGTAAACTGTATATACCGATTTCCATTACTTATCCGTGGAACAATAATAATTTATATATTTTCATAACATCATTTATGTGCCTGATTTCAATGATACTATCACTTCTATGGTATGTACGTATGGTTCTATGGTCTAATCTAGTAGTATCCACGTTTCGTGAGAAAAAGTTTTTTGACGTGATAACGTTTTATAAATTGATGAATACCAGCAACACTCATGAAAAATAGTAACGTTCCGCGTAACGTTCCACCTGAGTTTTGTATTACATAAAATAATCAAAGTCAAAGTCAAAGTCAAAGTCAAAGTCAAAGACAAAGTTAAAGTCAAAGTCAAAGTCAAATTTTGAGTCAAAGTCAAAGTCATAAATGATTATGACGTTATCACGTAAATCTATCGTCCGTAAACGGACTTTACAGACAACCAATTTTTTTGGCAAATAGTTTCCTAATATATTAGACATAGACAGAGGTCAAATGCAAGTCTATAATATTAAAAAGTAATGACGGAGATAGATATTAAAAAACTTATCTGTGGATTAGTTTTAGTATTTTCTTGAAATAAAATAATATTAATGTAAACCAAACTGTAGGTATATTTATATTAAATAAAAATACTTTTTATAAATGGAGTCACAAATGACGAAGTTAGATAACCAACATAAAAATACAAACACAAAATAATTGAAACCCTTTTTAAAAAGTTGGGTTTAAATAGAGTATTTATACTATATAAAATGATTTTTTTAATTAAAATTGTTAAAAACAATAACGTTAAGTTTGAGCATAATAAATAAGTTTTATATAAGGACATTTAAAGTGGAAAAAGCTGACATCCTTTTATACAATATAATGTAAGATAACGAATATTAATGAATATTTTTTGCATACTTTTGAATAAAAAAATGTAATGCTTATAGCATAACTTAGTATTATTACAATGCTATATTATTATCCTTTGAAATTATAAATAAATAATAAACAAAGGTTTCATTAGGCTTCCAATTAGTGTGTGTGTCATTGCTTGTAAATATCAAATACCATCAAGTGAGATAGTGGTCAAACGCTAGATTTATAGAGTATTTAAAAAAAGAAAAAAAATATATGTATAGTGTAGTGTACGTCTTAGAAAGCTGTCGTAGCGCTAAGTACGTAAAGTTATTACATGGCCACCGTGACAGGATACAAGTAACGTTATTACAATAGCTATAGATATTCTCAGCCATAGAACGTCCACTGCTGGACATATGCCTACTCATATAGGGGGGCATATATATCCACACTTGGCAGGCGGGTTGGCGAGCGCATTATGATTTCCGATCCTTAGAAGACGCTGCTGCCCACCTTCTGGTACGTAATCTCTTAGCCGACTTTTACGGCACCCGCGGGAAGTGATGGGGGAGTACTATTCTAGGCCGGTACCACCACGGCACATAGCTATATAATATTTTGCTATATATATATTATACGTGTATGGCCCGAACAAGGCTAAAGTTGCCGAATGAGATTTTTCTAACTGGAACGTTTTATTATTTCACGGTTTTTTCGCTACCTCAATTGTCCCACAAGAACTGTACTTTTTCCGGGGTAAAATAGCCTTTGTGTTATTCCAGGGACTAACCATTCTCCATACGAAATATCATTGAAATTGGTACAGCCGTTTGAGCGTCAAGGACTAACAAACATACACATATGCAAACTTTAGCTATTATAATATTAGTGGGATACATCTCCTGTACTATAGGGTCGAAGTGAAAAATATGCACACCCTCACGCATTCGTAATATACGGCGGGAGTATGGGGAGTTATTAAAATTATAAACAAATAAAATTATTCCCTACGCAGTACGAGCCCCTCGATGATTCGTGGTTTGAATTTCTCATTTATGAGATTCGTATCAACGTCAGTGTTTATTGTCTGTATGTATGTATGAACCTAACTCTTAGACGATCGCTAATAATGTATTTGCAAGAAATTGATGATGTAATTGTATAATTGTAGGATTAGATTCATTCTAGAACATCCCATCGAAGTATTCTTGTTTCATTTTATACCAAACTAGTATCTCGGAAATGAGAACAACGATATGTATGTTTTATTTCTGAGTTTGTTTAAGGGCTGAGAAAACGTAATATGTAACAGAACAATAGTTTTCTATACGTTATATGACAAAACGTTATGAGTTATTTTACTACTTATGTTTTGTCCAATTAGAAAATAAATGGTCAAGATAGTGCAAAAAGAAAAGGCGATTCCGTTCTCTGATAGTATGTCGTCAGTTTTCATAGGTACATCGATATCTATGCAGATTCTAAACGTTCCTCTATAAAACTATGTGCATAAAAAATTCTTCGAACAAACATTAAAATCCCATTATCAGTTTCATCCGATTTCCAACGAAAAAGCGTCAAGATGATGCAAAAAGAAAGGGCAATTTCCTTCTCCGATTGCATGTCGATATATTTCATATATCGATATCGGTGGAGGTTGTCCCTTTTCTTTTTATTCTATATTGATATCTAGCAACCCTGTCACTGTTCCCTTTATTTTATATTAAAGCGATAAACATGTCGATTGCTAGGTTCACGCGTGGTCGCGCTCCCTTGCTACGTCTTGGAGAGCCGGGTGCTACTGTGAAATTCCACTTGTATAGTCAATGCAGCGATGTCGCTACCTACATAAGAATAAACATGTAGTAAAGAAATGAAATATTATTTAAACTGTTAGCTTAAGTTATTTCGTAGCGTAGAGAAGTGAATGTTATGCACTGTCACTATGCTATCTCATGCACTCTACTCATGCAATTTTAACTGATCAACTGGCCTAATCAATGTACACTGCGGGACACCTTGGATGGGTGACCTTGGCCTGACCAGCCTATTCACCAACCCGTATTGCCCAACGTAGTGGATTATGGCCAATACTCCTCTGAGAAGAGATCGTGTCCTAGCTATGGGAACCGTATTGAGCTGAATATACTAAAACTCAATATATATTTTATATTTGCAAAAAGTGTTTGTTTCGGAGTACCTCCCCGGCAACATCAACTTTCGAATATGCAAGTCATGAGAAAACGCTTATCACGGTCGGGCTGTAGATAGATAGGAGATAGATGTAGGGATGAATTACGGTAACATATTGCTGTTTGATCCGACTTGCTATTCTGAGACGGTGTGCTTGATTACATCTAAATTGTGAACGTGACATCGCAAAGCTCATACCTATTTGGTTAAAAAATCACCACACTTATTATTTCCTAATAAGAAAGTTGGCTGGTAGTATTTTATTCCTTCACACTGAAACGGCTGAAAGAATCCGGATTTTTTTTTTTTTGTGTTCTCGGAAATAACACAATACCTTTTATACTGTTTTTGTAAAATCTAAAGAATAAGCTTGCATTTGACTTCTGTCTCATCTGATGTTAAGTGACGGCGCGGTCTAATTGAATAGAAAAACAAAACTCGACAATAGAAGAGTACTTAAGATATGTTATTTCTACATGGTATATGTAACTTTTTTTCAATTCAATTCAATTCAAATAACGTTAATGTAACGTAACGGACATATTGATTGCTCAGAACTCCTTAAAAAAATAATGTGTTTTTGCTGCCCTAAGAAGCGAACTCGGCACATAAACTTGTTTTCTGTCCCGTTAAGTAGCACTTACTATGCCCAAAACTTTATCGTCAGTAGATTACAGAGGACCTACAATAACAAATTTTATAAGATGGTTGACTGATTTTGCAACAATATATTAAATTTTAAGAGCGAAATGATTAAGATTCTAAATCAAAGTTTCGATTTTGATTTGGAATCTCAGTCATTCAAGTAATAAAGCACTATAACGGCTGCCACTCATTCACACACGGACACACAAACACAAGCACGTAAACATACACATAAACCCAGACACAACATACACACTAACGCACCTAAAACCTACTAGTTCACATACTATGACAGTCTATAAATACATAAGTTACATCAGTAAAATGTAAATCCGTTATTGGCCTTAGGTGTGAGCTACTTGTACAATAATTTGTTTGTAAATAAATAAATAAAAAATAAATTATTTCTCCCTTAGGTCTTATAAAAATATTTAGTGAGAACCATACGACGTGCTGTATGGTCTGATTCAGACTAAAGCAGCTTAGGTACATGAACCTAATTTATGCAGTCCACACTCATAGAGCTAGTGCCTTATCTCCCTTTTAAAATAATATTCTTGATTATTGTATAATTTAATCAGATAAGGATGAATTAAACATTTCTTGTATGTATTGCTTCCGAGCTGTTTGGCCGTGGTCTATGTGAAACTTGTGTTCCAGACGTTTCGTCGATCACTGCGGTCGACATCTTCAGTGGTTTAGGTCCGAGCGGCGACAAGAGCTTAGAACTCTCCTTCGCGGCGTCTTCTCTGTTACTCTAGTTCGACTACGATACTCTCGTAGCGAGTCCTCTGTTACCAAACAGCCCGGAAGCAAAACATACAACATGCGACGCCGGCCGTGAAAGCCTTAGAGTTTATAAACAACATTTTTTTTATATATAGTATTCATCTGAGGCATTAGGGCATCCCCGTTTCAAATGAGATTCCATATCTTTTGTTCAATCGAATAGGCTAATGCTGTGAGACTCACGATCATATATTACGACCCGATTGACCACTCAATCCCCTAGGGTTGGCACGTCAGCGTATCAATAGTTCGTATCGCGCCTCCCGGACACTCCAACAAGGGCGAAAGAGCATTAAAAATGAGCCTCGCCAGCTGTCAGCCCTGATGAATCGGTTCACTAGACTTGGAGAAGGAATGGATTGGAACTGGAAAGTAGCCGTTATTTGCACATTTTTTACTGTCCATCAATCAAAATTGGGAATACATTTTTGAGTAGCGTGACATAGGGAAATTATAGAAGGATTTTTATTGGTTTCAATGGCAGAGTCGAAAAAAATCAAAATAAAATAAAAACGTACTAAATAAATCTTAAAGGTTACATATGTTACTATCAAACGTAACCTAGTGTGCATAAAAATATAACTCATAAAAATGTTAACAATAACTGGATGATATTATTTTTAATATAATATGTATAATCCTATTTTGGCCATACTAAGGCTTAGATTTCACATTAAACATACATGTTTAATGTGACGCTGTTGGATTATGTAAATAAATAAATAAATTAATAAATAAAATACGTTATATATATTTATTAACTTCAACATCTTTTTCTGCCGATTAGGGTGATCTACACTTAAGGCAATATTTATTTTGAGTAATAATGTAAGTAATGCTAGTTTAATACACGCTCAGAACCAACACGATATTCAAGTTTGTAAAAGATCAATACATAATAAACTCAGATGACAGCTCAGCGGTAGGAGCGTCAGCTGTCAAACTGACCGACGCTGGTTCGATCCCCACCAACGGCTTGAGCTTCTGGTGAAGGTAACACTGTTACCGAATTTCCAGCATGCTGGTAGGGTACTTTCGAGTACCCGCCTGGCTGGCTACCACCCTCAAGGTTAAAAACTATCACCAAAAATCTAGTGTATTCAGGCCGCAATCCTTGAGAGCCAGTAAGCATTCTAGATAACGTTATAACATATTCGACCGCAACCATACATAAACAGTATAAAAAAAAATTCAACTACTGTCGGATGTAATTTATTCTCGCTGTTACATAATTTATCATTATATTTCAGTATTAAGCTAATAATTAGTTAGGTCACTAAATAATTTAGCGTCCAAAAAACCTTCGAGTAAATACTTCAATGGAAATTTCATTCCACATATAATTGTTGAAGAGAATTCAAAAGAAACTCTACACTCACGTAAATCTCAAACAGACGTTGATTAAACATTAACGAAACAATGTACCTTACGAAAGGGTTTTACAACTCCGTTATTAGCAATAGCACACACATCCCTCCTGCACGTGTACCACGGGCCTACTATAAAGTCGGTGTCACAGTGTCAACAGTAGGAAACGTTCAGAATTATATTCAAATTTATTTTTCTATATACGAGACTGTTACAGTTGTAGTTTTATGTTGCATACCTCCTATTTTGTAATAAACGTCAGTCTCAAACATATAGTAGTTTGATTATGCGCTGACCGTATTTTTACATAATACTCACCTTTGCTTATAAGCACTACTGTGCCACGGACTTTCATGTCAGAAAGTAATAATTGTTGTATTTCTCGGTGGATTTTTATAATCGACGATATTCGTAAACAACTGTTATCCTAAATAAAACTATAATAAGCGATTTAATGTGCTCTTAGAAACACGGTAACACTCAATGGAATATGAAATGGCAATAGCAGTAAGAAATCCAAAAAGGGATTTCAGACTAGGAATATCAGCTAAGATTGCATGACAAGCTCCTTTACGGCAAGTAAAGGAGGCTATGTAACCTGCCTATGTAACTACATACATTATTAATGTATGTAGTACATGTGATAACATGTAATTACCTAATGCTATGTTGACCCAATATTTCCCTCTTTTTCGCACTTCAAAGTTATTCAATAAACCGATATGTACACAAAACAAACAAAAAAATATTACCCAAGGTGAAGCGGTCATGAAAAATATACATTTTCTTGCCATCACTGTAGATCACTTACTGCCATATCTACGCTACATCTGGGCTCATAAAGGCGTGTTATAGCCATAGAACCACAGAATACACCGTACAAGTAGCACAACCGATTGTGTGAACAAGCGGCCGCTTGGGACGCGAAACTTCCTAAATTCCCCGACTGGGATCCCGCCTTGTCGCGAGCAGAGTTTTATGGCGAAATTAATATGGCAAATTAATGCTCGTATAATTTTGCAACGGGAGTCTTGCGACACATATTGTCTATCAGGAGAGCCATCAGTTACAAAATTGATAAGGTGTTTCTGTTTATTTCTTTTTTAGCATATTTTGACACCTATACAACAACAAACTACATTTGTTAATTATGTTCAATCATTCTTCTTTGTAAGTATTACATATTATTTAAAATTATTCAACACCTACAAAATACTTGTAACGTGGTTTTAAAATAACATGAAATGTGGGTATTTAGTTTACCTATGTTTGCGTCTGTGCTTAATGTCAAATTGATAGAGAATTACCAATTACTTCCTGTACATTAAACAAAAGTTTCATAGTAGTATTATGCCTCAAGGTGCCGTCCACAATGCATTAAATAATGCACAGGGTGATGCACTTGCATTATTTAACGCATTGCGATCGGCACCCTGAGGCATAATATTACTAATAATTTTTTTGTTTAATATACAAGAAGTAATAATTTACTATCACTTGAGGGTGGGAGATAGACCGGCGCAAGCACAATAGCACCCTACCACGCCGTGTGCGCTCCTACATATATTTATTAATTAATAATTATTTAAATTACCACGGATTCAACCTATTACATTAACGAATAAATTTACAGTCATAACCAATGATGTTTTACTAAAGATGACGTATATTCATTCTGCGCGGTGCTCAGATTTTGTTCCTTTACGACATATAAATGCTTACTGCGACAGATAATACGACACAAATAATATAGAAAAGGATAGCTATATGTTTAGACTTGCGCTTGAAATACGCGTCGTAATGAAAATTACTACAAATGACTTAGTTTTGCTGCCTCAGTTTCCGCGCGCGTATAAACATATAATATCATTGGTCATAACTTATATTAATGTTTGCCAAACAATTATAATCATAATCCAAAATTTCAAATAATCTAATAATTTAAACTCATGTCAAATAACAAATAATCTGACGGACACTGGTTCGATCCCCAACAGCTTGAGCTTCCGGTGAAAGTAACATCGTTATCAAAATCCCAGCATGGTGGTAGGGCACTTTCGAATACCCGCCTGGCTAGCTATCACCCCCAAGTTTGAAAAACTGTCACTGTCAATAAAAAAAAACAAAATCAGATTGAAATACTCTTATTATATTATGAATATTGTAATAATTACATATATTGCATTGAATTACTCATATTCTTATTACCTAAAATGAACACCGCCTCTCAAGCTACTTTTCAGTAACGTATCATTTTTCCATATGGAAATGATGTAACAACGACCGCACAAGACAACACAGATATGCTAATTAAAGGAAAACAGAATACTCTGTTGTCTAAATTCTACTGTTTATTTTGAGTCGACGACGAGAACACCGCTGTTTTTAAACATTTATAATTGTTATGGCTAATGGTAAATGAAGCAGTTGAAAAAATTAACATCCCTTCAAAAAGTATAATCTAAAAATACTAAAAGAAAAAAAAAGTCATAAAAATAAAGTCTAAAAATAAATGCAAGACAGGTTCATACATACTTTTTATCTGTTATCTGTTAGTGCGAAGTGGTTAGTGGCAGAATCACGCCAGAACTAGAAAGACATCTGCCTGATCTCAGTGTGTTTTCGTTGTCAGAATTTAATCTTCGGGGTGGTAGCTAACCAGGCGTATACAGGGGCCTTACTATCAGCTTTGTGAAATCCATTCAAGTTCCGAGCAGTTGTAAAACCTGGCTAAAACATGCCAGAGACAACAATAACCGTTCACCTTTGAGGATATCAATGTTCGAACCGTTCACCGAAAGGAGCGTGATACCGTGGTGATGGTATGACTTTACACTAAGCGGTTTAAGCCATGTTTAGGAACTGCTCGGAACTTGAATGGATTTTACAAAGCTGATGGTAAGGCCCCAGGAAATTAATATATTACTATGCAAGTAGATGTAACACTTTTTAGTTATGAGTGCTCAAAAACCGCTTGTCCGATTTTGATGAAATTTAAATGGAACCACCTCGGAGGTGCACTCTATCGACATAACATACAGTCGAACATATAACCTCCTTCTTTTTTGAAGTCGGTTAAAGAATATCGAAACATAGGTACCGTAGTTGAATAACACACTTACCTATTGAATGAATCGATTACCGATCAAATTATAAAAAAAAATCTTTTCTACCAAAGACATAAAATTTACTAATGAATTTACCATAATTATTTACTTTTCATTTATTGTATTTTTATAGGTATAATAATAATGTTCCATAAATACAAGAACAGCTGTTGTAAATAGGTTATTGAATATTGTTGTTAAATTCTAAATGTTGTTAATTTCTTAATGTCGTGTGATAATTATGTACTGACTTGACGTGCCAATGTTATGCAACGTAACGAAATGGTTCATAAATCATCTGAATCTGAATACGTTAACCCATTATCGGAATGACCTTATGAAAAAGTAAACAACTATCAAATCAATATCACAAATACTTGGTATTTCCTTTCTATGATGTTTTACTAAAGATGACGTATATTCACACTGCGCGGTGCTCAAATTTTGTTCCTTTACGACATAAACATGCTTACTGCGACAGATAATACGGTACAAATAATATAGAAAAGGATAGCTATATGTTTAGACTTGCGCTTGAAATACGCGTCGTAATCAAAATTACTACAATTGACTTAATTTTGCCGCCTCAGTTTCCGTGCCCTTGTGCGACATCTACCTCATATAAATATATAATTATCATTGATTTCCTTTAGTATTTAGTGACAAATACACATTATAGCGGCTCGTTTTCCGGCCCGTATTAAAATGTGGAATTTAAATGCCAACAAATAAATAACAATAAATTCCAACCCTTTTCATTACAGGAAAAGTTCCACTGAGACAGTTAAATGTACTAGGAGAGCATAATAAGGAAGAGCATGTGAGTTTATGAGTGCTATTCGTCACGATTGTTGAACGTGCGTCACACAGAATAAGCTGACGTCACTACACTGAATGACATAGAATAGGTAGCAGTTACTACACACTACACTTCTAAAACTGGAATGGAACGTGAGGTAGTGATGAACTCTTTCTCATATGCAATCAGCAAAATTCAACAGGAAATTAAAACCCAAGGCATTTCGTTACGAATTTGCTTGTTACAAGACTACACTAAATACGTATAAGTGTGTACGTAGATTATATTATATATAGTATAATAATCTGATGAATGTTCTTTATAGTAGAGAATTCCTTTGTGTATGAAATGTACATAGGTAACTTATTTACGAAGGGGTTTGTCGTTTTATTTGATATCACACGCTCATGTAGTGGGTTTTTGACGTGATAACGTTTTATAAATTGATGAATACCAGCAACACTCATGAAAAATAGTAACGTTCCGCGTAACATTCCACCTGAGTTTTGTATAACATAAAATAATCAAAGTCAAAGTCAAAGTCAAAGGCAAAGGCAAAGTCAAAGTCAAAGTCAAAGTCAAAGTCAAAGTCAAAGTCAAAGTCGAAGTCGAAGTCGAAGTCGAAGTCGAAGTCGAAGTCGAAGTCGAAGTCGAAGTCGAAGTCGAAGTCGAAGTCGAAGTCGAAGTCGAAGTCGAAGTCGAAGTCGAAGTCGAAGTCGAAGTCGAAGTCGAAGTCGAAGTCGAAGTCGAAGTCGAAGTCGAAGTCGAAGTCGAAGTCGAAGTCGAAGTCGAAGTCGAAGTCGAAGTCGAAGTCGAAGTCGAAGTCGAAGTCGAAGTCGAAGTCGAAGTCGAAGTCGAAGTCGAAGTCGAAGTCGAAGTCGAAGTCGAAGTCGAAGTCGAAGTCGAAGTCGAAGTCGAAGTCGAAGTCGAAGTCGAAGTCGAAGTCGAAGTCGAAGTCGAAGTCGAAGTCGAAGTCGAAGTCGAAGTCGAAGTCGAAGTCAAAGTCAGTTAAAGTCAAAGTCAGTTAAAGTCAAAGTCAAAGTCATAAATGATTATGACGTTATCACGTAAATCTATCGTCCGTAAACCGACTTTACAGACAACCAATTTTTTTTTTGTACAGGGCCGATGCCTGTATTAACATACAATACTGCAGCTACTACAACATTTGAGCAAACCACTGGCAGCCTATATATAACTCTGTAGTGCATCAGAAATCCCACGTATGTTTGTTACTCCTTCACGCTCGAACGGCTACACCGATTTCGATGAAATTTGGTGTGGAGGTAGTTTAGACCCTGGGTTAACAGCTAAAAGCAAGCTACTTTTATCCCGGAAAAATATAGTTATCATGGGATAATTGAGGTAGCGAGAAAATCGTTATCCACGCGGGTGAAACCGCGGGGCGCAGCTAGTATAAAATAATATTTTTATATATTAAACTTATTTAAACTTATTTATTTGCACAAAACACTTACAAATACATTATACACTACTACAATACATGGATAAAGACAGATAAATACATATGTATGTGAAAACAATATAAAAGGCCTTTAGCAGCCGTGCTAGGGTCCCCTGTGTTACGGCTGCTAAGCTACTTCCTATAATCAAAGCAATACATAATAATATGCAACGAGCATCCTGAAATGACATAACTAAATAAATATATTATTAAACAACATAGTTAGAAGAAATAGAATAAAAATCCAAGATAAGTTAGACAACTAAAACTTATATAACCTAATATGTTGGTATAAGGAAATTAGGGACTAAGTATTACATTTTTAATCTAATATCAGTTAATAATCAAACCTATTTTTACAAACATATTTTCAATGCAAGCAATTCGACGCAATGAATGAACACTTCAAATATATATATATATATATAAATATATTGATAATGTTAAAATATATATATAAATATATATTGATAATGTTGCAGTTAATAAAGTGTAATGAACCAAGTATCAATTTTACTATTTATTTAATTTCAATATATATTTGTTAACAACGAGTACATGGTATTTTGTATGACAGTTATTAATTTAAGATTTTTAGAATAATTACAATGAATACTTTCAAGTAATAAAAATTCATTAAACCAGTATTCTTTTCTCAGCCATGTGCGTCCACTGCTGGACGTATGCCTCCCCCATATAGGGGGGAGTGCCGTGGTGGTACCGGCCTAGAATAGTACTCCCCCATCTCTTCCCGTGGGTGCCGTAAGAGTCGGCTAAGGGATCACGTACCAGGAGGTGGGCAGCAGCACCTTCTGAGGATCGGAAATCATACTGCGCTCGCCAACCCGCCTGCCAAGCGTGGCGAGTATTGGCAAACCAGTATTAATTTTAGTTTATTATCACTAAATTCATATTTTTAAATACTCCATTAATTTGCTCATTCGTAAGCGTGACCATCGTCAATTTGAAGTTATAGTTTTTCACGAGCTCTTTTGTTTGCGGGAGCCGCGTACAAGTGAAATCAGATAACTGTTTATCTGATTTCACTTTTCACAATATAAACACGATTTCACAATTTGTTGGCCAATTAATCATTGGTTTACATATTTTACAGTTTATAAGTGAAAATCTTTTGTTTGCGGTAGTCTGAGGGACAAGTTAAAACCTATCTATGAAAAAGATTTAATGTGTCCGTATGAGAAGATCACAGTTTTTAATAGGTTTTCAAGAATTTTCATGTTTTTGTCCAACTATTTAACTGTTAAAATAATGAAATTGATATAAAACAAACAGACCTAAAGACACCAATTAGACTTCTATTGATATTGCTGCCCCAAATTAATAAAAAAAACGATGAAAATCGAATCGATCGAAATAATCGAATCGAAGATTTAAATAGGTGATTCGAATATGACTTTACTTGAAGGACCCAGTTATATCAGCTGACATACATACATACACATATTCACGTCTCTTTATATAGGCTGAGATCGCAGCCTTCCAATTTCTACGATCCTAGCACACTTCCTTCGTTTCATACACGCTCATCAGGCCTTTCATACAAGAGCGTCCGTTTAGTGAGCTCTTGACCTGGCCCTTTCTTAGAACTTCCTCAATCTGATTTCGGAACGTTCTCCTCAATCTCTTTTCGTTTATTCTCTCTCCATGACCAAACTGTCTCAACATACTTTTCTCAATCTTAGTCAAGCACTATATCTTCGTTCACACCACAACATTCCCTTACCACACTATTCTTTACCCTGTCACTCAGTTTCACTCCAATCATAGTTTTCAAAGCTGTCATTTCGACTGATCCTGCTTTCGTGCTATCAGCTAACAATATACTATAAACTATTTATCTATTAATTAATAGCTGATAACAAACACAGAATGGCATATAGAATATGAATATGACCGTCGACAATATCGGGCGCAAACAATTAGAGGCGAGTTAGGGCGAGGGTGCCGATTAAGTTATACATGCGGGCTTATAACTATTACCATAATTTCATGTTATTCTGGGATATGACCTTAGCAAACACTATTATAGTCTTCGCGCTAAGTGGAGTGACTGCTTATTTCTTAATCTCGTTGGGGGTGATGAGTCCTGGGGCCTACCAAGTCTACTATTCAATATGGCAATATGATCGGCTTACAATTGACGATTTTGACAGCTTTGGGGGCGTCCATAAATTACGTGAGGTACTTTTAGTGGTTTTTCGACCCCCCCCCCCTCTCCCATTGGTGAGATGTCGTGAGATTTTGATAGACCCCCTCCCCCCCATAATCTCACGTGAGACTTTTGAAAATACATATTTTTAATGTAAATAAATGAATATGTCCTTGTTTTTCTGGATTTAATCAGGATTTGTTATTTGAGATTATTAATATCGTGGTATAGAACCACACAAAAAATATTTTTACCTAATTGATGCCAGTTTTCTCGCTACGTTACAATGTTCCTTGCGGAAAAAAAATATGTGAGTATTTGTCGAACCCACCCCCTCCCCCATGTGAGTTTGGGTGAGATTCGGCTGGACCCCCTCCCCCCCGTAAACACCTCACGTAATTAATGGACGCCCCCTTTGGGGGCGTCCATTCCACGCTGTTTTTAATTCGTCCATATTGAATCAATATTGATTTAATTCTAGGTTCAGTGACGTAGTACGTAATTTTTCGTAATCTGTTAGCATCCAACTTGTCAATTTCGTACAAAACCGACATCGGCCGAGCAAAGGTCCAATGTAGATTCAGGCCGCTATGAACAGCAGACTACGGATTTTGTCATTGTCATATTGGTAGCGAGTCGGCCTTGGACTGGATTGAATATGAATATAACAAGATTATTTATTAAACCAAAAGAATTTCGTAATCACTGCACTAAATTGTTAAGAAAGTTGATAGTAATTATATTATATTTTTCTAATTATTATTGGCTGGCTGCACGCGTTAGTGAATACTGTAAGTGCCGTAAGCAATTTATGTAATAAATAAAAAATAACTAAATAATAAACATAACTGAACTACCTATAAAAAAAAACATCGAAAGTTTTTATATAAATAGGTGCTTATAAAACATCAAAAAATCCTATTTATATGGCGTCGGTAAAATCCTACAAGAGGGATGAAATATGGACATTCTAAGCTCAAGGGTACCTGACTCAGGAAGATTAAGATTCATCTAAGGGCCTTACATAGACGCAAACATTGTATCCGGTGTCTTGATGTTTGCGAAGGTAGCAAATGTTAATTTGGTATTCACCCTACGACCGACGCCCAATATTAATATTTTGGTTAGACGGGGACTGTTCTGCAAGAAAAACATTCATTACGTAAATGCCAAGCTATACTCGTATTTGCTATACGCTATTGGTAGTTAGATTGGTTTTGCGTATCGCTTATTTCGTATACTTTAGTTGGGTCGTTTTGATTTTGAAATGCTGTATGCAAACTTTAGTACAGACATAAGCATTCATTTTGCGACAAGCTATAGCATGGACACACACATGCTCACCTACATCTAAAAAAAAGGTACTGAAACGCAGCAGATAAATATTTTAAATAATTTTCTAATTGAAATTGGTAATTTTCTTTATTAAGAACAAGACAAGCTTACTTCAATTCCAGGCTACTTCGTTTGATTAGAAATAAGTTGATTATGACTGTCATGAGATATGCAGCCCGAAATGTAAGACTTTCAATTTTGAAAAGAATTAAAGTCCGACAGATCACAGCCTGACGCATCCAAATTAATGACGGTGCATATTTCTTTAACGGGCTTTTAGTCAAATTTAATATTTATTACAAATTAATTACAAACCTATTACAACAAGATTTGAGCATCACATTCTGTCAGCCTATAAAATGTCTGACACGCTCCAACCGACTAACAGTTGTTAGTAACATTTCACCGCTACATTGCAAAAAAAATATAGCAAAATTATAAATAGATTTGTATGAATAATGTTAACACTTATTTGAATGATAATATGATAATGATTAATACCATTTTTTTTAAATCATATCTATCGCATTATTCAAAAACGCTTTACGTAATTTGCACCGCTGCTGAGGTCAGTTTAAAAAAGTAAAATGATCATCAAACAGCTTACAAGAGTGACAATTGACGAGCACACCACACCCATTAATCCAACAATAGGACCAAATTGCCGACACCCGCAAAAACCAAACACAATTAAGACGTTAAATTATTCGGATGACAGGGCCCTTGGGGCTCTAATGTCCCTCTTAGCACTTTAATAGTAAGCGTTCCCAGGACAGCGGTCAGTAACAGCCCGGAGGCGGTCCCGAGACGTCGGGAAACTCCCTTTGCAAGTAACCACAGATTAGTTTCATGGGAAAACGTCATGGTCATGGATTTAGTTGAATTGAGTTTGGTGTTGGGCAAGTTAAATGTGGAAATGTGAAATGAAATGTTCACTTTTTCTTTGTCTATTTTTATTGTTTGCAGACTCTTTTCAAAACCTATAAAATTCTGTGTTTAATATTTTTTATCAGAAATAAGTTTTTTATTCTATCAACTGCCGTGGAAAATTTATTTCATTGAATTCGTTATTAAATAGGCACTATTATGTAGTATAGATGTTCTCTGCTGAACGAAGCGCTTAAACTAAAAGATTTAGTCGACGAGGTAATCGCGTAATGAACATTTTTATACCTCGCATATCTAGCGTTTGGCCATTAGTAACATACTTAGGACATAAAGTGCTTTCTGAGAGAGGCGATTGGCTCCTGAAACACTGGCCTTTTGGTTCCCATATTTTTTGCACCACGTTCTTGTCAATAACTTTTTTCTATTTGTATCTGTAAATTTGTACTTGAAGGTCATTGATGATGTGGTCTGAGGTGGAATAGACACTAGACATAATGATGATAACGTCCTGTCAAAGACAACTGCTTCATCAATAAAAAAGAGTTACTACTACTCTGAAATGAATGAAAAACTAACAGGGAGTAATATTCTGTCATAATAAGTGGACCTACCTGAACGGAATACCTGAGTTTCTAAGAAATATATTAAACCGTGTCGACAGACACGTGTAAGAAATTTGTAAAGTGATGTCAAACTTGTGATGTTGGTATATGTACCTATCTGGATTTTTGATAAGTTCACATAGGCTCTATAGGCAAAAATAAAGTATTGTCAGTTTCTATTTTATTTTTATAAAAATACAGCAAGTCATGTCCAAAATAAGCAACAATTGACCCATACCTATTGTAAGCTTGCAATCCAAACTCTTTACACTTCATAGGCGACGGTGATCGCTTACCATCAGGCGCCTCTTATGCTTGTTTGGCTCCTAATACCTAAAAAAAATCTACTCTTTACATTTCTACTTTGTAACATGAAGCTGATGTCAAGGATATCCGAGAAAACATCATAAATTATGGAAGGTTACGAACTTCCTGACATAAGCCTAACAAAAGAGGTATAATCCAAAAAAGCTAATAACTTAAAAGACCTTTCCGATAAGCAAGTTAATCCCCAAGACAAATAGCGGGTATGATCATTGTGACCAATGTCCGAAACTGTACAGGGGCGGTGAGTGATACGTTTCTTTTGTCTCGGGCTACCACCCGGGTGCAGATTAGGGAGTAGTTCCTCCATAGACAATGTAAGAAAGAATAGTGCGTCAGCGATCCACTGAATATTGGAACGTGGAATTGGAATGGTCTGGATACGAATTGAAATTGTTATTTTTTACACAACACACATCTATTCACGCTTGAGTATACAGAAAAAAAAATATCTTTACGTAATGCAAACATAACAGAAAAAAAAAGAAATAATCTTGAACGAGACAAAAGGTACAAGTTGTTTTATTTTATTTAGTTACTGGCTGTTCCGGTTTCCTTGACACCGGCCAAGTAGTAAGTTGCACGTGACGCTAAATTGAATTCGCCATCTTAAAATCGACCATATATTTTTAAATATAATATGTCATTGCGGTGGCATCAAAACTGATTCTTATTACTTATGAAGCAGGAGTCAGCCTTTTAAAGCAAACTATTAGTACCTCTCGATGAAGTTAGGTTTTGGCTTGTCTATTCCTGCAAAAACATTATTTAAGATATTTCAACTCTACATATTCGTAGTTCTACGTCAAAAGACAAGTCGAGTCCGGTACATTAAGTCCAGCCGCAAGAAGGGTCCTCAATCGGGGTGTCTTTATTTTAAATTGACGCCTATTGTATGTAAGAAACTGCTGTCCCTTAGATCTGGGTCTTTAGATTTGCTAACCAGCTAAAATGATCATGTTCGTTGAAGTGTGATTGAAATTTATAATTGATAAGAAATATCTTGTATAAGAGCTGACTTTACAAACAGGATTTGTGCCGTGTATAACATTTAACATGATGATGACAATTAAATCAAATCTTTATTTTAGTGACCTTGACAGCTTATAAACAAACATCCTGTAGATCCGAGGGTGACTCTACTTTCAATCTTATCAATCAGCACGTACTTTGCTTATAATTTCTTTTATACAATTGTACGTTGTACGGAAATGAATAAATATCATCATCATCATCATCATCATCTCAGCCATAGGACGTCCACTGCTGGACATAGACCTCCCTCATTGATTTCTACAAGGACCTGTTGGAAGCGGCCCGCATCCAGCCCTTGCCTGCGATCTTAGTCAGGTCGTCTGTCCACCTGGTCGGTGGCCGTCCTATGCTATGACTTACGGATCTGAAACGTGGTCCCTGACTATGGGCCTTCTGAACAGGCTCCGAGTCGCACAACGAGCTATGGAGAGGGCTATGCTCGGAGTTTCTCTACGCGATCGAATCAGAAATGAGGAGATCCGTAGAAGAACAAAAGTCACCGACATAGCCCAGCGGATTAGCAAGTTGAAGTGGCAGTGGGCAGGGCACATAGCTCGAAGAACCGAATAAATATAAAACCAAGCAATTTGGAAAATAAGCTTGTTTGTGACTATAAAGCATCATTGATGTCCGCGAGATATCACTTATTTATGATCTAATTAAATCATCTTTATGTCTAAATCTTATTTAAACTGATGTGGTTTTAACACATTGTAAATGTATAAAACACAGGAATTACTCACGTATTAAATCAGAGGGTTCCGATTATAGTTTCACACTCATTCAGTGGTCTTTTTCAAGGAGAATACGGGGTGCTCGCGGACGTGGTCGTGGTTCGCCTAGTACCACTGGTACTCTTTCATACTACGTGAGTAATTCCCATGTTTTATACATTTATAATGCATTAATAAGCATTTATTATAAGCATTTCGATATAGATTACCTTTTCAGACATTTTAATGTAGCATTAATCGTGTCTTATTTTCCTAAAAATCATCGTGTTTATTGAGAAGGTAACGATGGTATTACAGAGGCTCGCGGGTGTTTACAGGCAGAGAGGGCGGAACAAATCCCGAAGCGTGTTGATTTAAAATATTACAAATATATACTCTAAAGGTACGGGCTAAAGCAATCAATCATATTTTTAAACATTTAAATTAAATTTCTTCTAGTGTACGACATAGGTCAAGCGCATTTGTTGTCACGGCGACATATTTTGATGAACGTAAAATATGGCCGTTTGAAAATATTTGTTCACTAATAAATTAGCAAATGAAATCCAATTTTGTTTAATAAAAAATTAACCTTCAAAAACTGTTCGCATGAGTAATATTGGTTATAAGTTCATTAGACATGTAACATGTTCAACAAAATGAGCTAAAAAAAAAACAAAATTGATTATTCAGCAACTGGAACATTTACAAACTGATTTACAAAAGATACACAGTTAAAAACCTTACTGTCGGAAACAACATTCACAGTTTAACCCAAGTGAAAATAAGCCTTACATGATATCCAAACCACCGATACTGATTCCGATAATTCAATCCCAACAAATCCATCGTAAATTCTGCCTTACATCAGAATAAAAACTTACGAACATATCCAAAAATCCCCCATTTTATTCCTTGGCAGTTCAGCATTATCGGGGAATCTACTAGGCAAACATGTCTGTAGGATATTCGCTGAGACTTGCGAACCGGATAAATTGACCGGTAATAATAAAATGTAAGGGGTAAGGAAAGAGATGGCTATTTAGATAATTGTTGGCCGGGCGTCCAGTGTATTGGAAGCGGATAGTCCGATAGTGGGGGGTTTTATTGCCACCCTGTAGTCAGTATGACTTTACTGTAAGACAGTGATAAAGGTCGCTCACATACCGACAGTACCTTGTTAAAGAACAGTTATTCATAGGTGTTTCTGTTTGCTTAGTCTCTTCAAAATGTCTCTAAAGCAAATAACCGACCGTTTTTGTCATAAACTGGCAAAATGTGGAACGAGCTTCATCCCTCGGCATTAACGAGTAGTTATGATATGGGATTCTTCAAAAGGAGAGTTAACAGAGTCTTAAAAGGATCGCAACGTATCGTAATATCCATAGGCGACGGTGATCGCTTACCATCAGGCGGCCCGTCTGCTTGTTTGTTACATATTTTTTGTAAACGTTGCAAACATTATGAACTTTCTCACTTCATACACAATCCTTCATACCCGTGAATGTAATAAGAAAGTAGTCGGTACTTTTAGAAATCCTCCTAATCAATCAATCAAATTTATAATTATTCAGATTATAATAAATCCATCGTGGGTTTTTCAATTCACATTATTATATAAAAATTACACAAGAACAGAATTAAATCAAATTTAACAATATTATGTCAAGTATGTAGTACAAATTAGTCTTATTTTAAATTAAAAACAAAAATATAAGAATGTAAACTCTAAAGCTTTCACGGCCGGCGTTGCATGTTGTATGTATTGCTTCCGGGCTGTTTGGCTGGTGGTCTAAGTAAAACTTGTGTTCCAAACAGCCCGGAAGCAATACATACAACAAAAAATATAAAAACGTGATCTATTATTTAGCATGACGTTGTGATGGCAGCACACGCATTTTTATTAGCATTATTTAATGCAATAGTCACAGAAATAATTCCAGTACCTATGGAAATCTGTACCTGGTATAAGAGGTGCATGATCGTTCTTAATATTTAAAATCTAGTTAAATTGTTACAAAAAGCGATCTATATATTTATTATATCATACATCATTATTTGTGAGTACAACTTATAAACATAACGAAACACTAAATTATTATTATAGAAGTAAACAACTAAAATCAATAATAATGAAACTTTAATTACTAAAAAATAAAATATTTACCAAAAGATTGTTTTCACAGTTGCTCAAAAAGCCCGTCATTGAGCGTACCAAAACGAGAATAAATTAGCATAGGTACTTAATAATAGGGACTAAAGGGCTTTTATTTTTTATTTTTGTGTGTTACTCTCTATATTCATAAGCGAGTGAGATCATTTACTGCTTACCAGTGCTACGGTCATTTATGGGAAAACTATCAACGGTCAGTCGGATTGATGACGTAGCATTTCTTTGTTTCCCATTCAGGAGGCGAGATATTGATGTACGTTTGACAGTTGATGTATAGCGTCAGGATATAAGTTTGTTTTCTGTGGTTTTTAATATTTGAAAGAGCTAGCCGATATAATATTACGTAGAGAACTCAAGAAATGTGTATAAGAAAAAAATTGAAGCGATGTTACTTCTGCGCTGGGAGTTTCGGCTGTCAATTGGCGTCTAGCGGCGTTGAACAAATCTTTCATCTACAATCATGCCCGTCATGCAAAATCAATAACCCACTGTTCACTCTTCACCCTACAAATTTACATTCAAGTATGCATGAGGCGGGCGTGCTAAGCCGAATATTATGAGACTATTGCCATGGCAGGTGCCGCTAAGCCCCCTACAACGCTAGCTTCGCAATGGCGGTCACGTCGCAAAAGTTTCCAAGACGCATCAAAGGTTAAACAGATGTATGAAAGTGTTGAACATGGGAGGATGGAAAATCTTAAAAATACTAAAGCTTTTCAGTGTATGAAATGCATCACCCTTTGGATAGCTTATGAAATCCTTCACATATGCTCTGACAGATAAGCTTGTAATGAAGCATGTGGCTTGATGCACGCGTCGCGGTTTTTGTACTGCCAATCTAGTCGAGTCTAACGTGACCAAAAGATGATTATTTTTCAAAGAACAACTGCTAGGACTTTACATACTATCAGAAGCAAAAAAGCTCTAGGTTTCATCCGCATCTGTCTGTTGTATCAAAACTTGCTTTAACTGGCGGCCGTCACAAGTTTTATACATACAGCTATTTTTGAAGTGAAAACTTCTTTATCAGCGTTGTGCAGTCTTTGTATGGGTAAAAAATGTTAAAAACGCGTCAGGACAAGTGACACTGATTGAAAATTCGTAAGACGCGTGACGTCATCGACGTCGTCGACGAAGACGGAGCGCGAGTATACATATTGTAATATAAATTGTCGTGTTTGTGTACGATAATGCAATAAATGAATATTGTATTGCACCACATATATGATACTACTTTTTATACTGATAAATAAAGTGATTCGTATGAAATTATTCCCTGACCATTCCAAAATATTCAAAAATGCACAACGTTAATTTTCAAGTTTTTACTTCTGCCGGCACTCCCGGAGTACAACCCGTTTTTTTTTAAGCAGAAAGTTCTTCGACTGGAGACCGCCATCTGTCAAACTCAGCGTGTCATCCAGCGACAAAGAGGACATTCTACCTGACCAATATCGGAAGAAGAGGTTGAATACAGGGAACTACAACCTACAAATACTCTTTAGGGCCCCTCCTTAGGTAAAATGATGATAATGGTAATAACTTGATTTAGCAGACATAAAAAATGCAAACTCTGCTACTAGCTCTTCCAAAAACAATATATCAAAAAGATATTTCCGAAGTACCTAACAGCAGTAAGTACAAACTTGCTAGGGCACAAACCAACAGATAAGTTAATTCACTAATACAAAGACTTATCTATATCAAAGGCCTATTTGTCGATCTGATTACGGGACGTTTGCTCCAACGGTGGGTGGTCAGTTGACCGTCATAATTTGGGACCAGAATGCGTTCATTGGTGCATAAAATATTTGCAAAAGGACGGCAGGGGACTGTAAACAGAGGAAAGCGCAAACGGTGAGAGGCGCGTGCGATTACACTTCTCACCTGCTGTTTGTTCAGTCAAATGAATGGAAATAAAGAAACAAGAGAATAAAGAAATAAAATGGAGAAATAAACAAATGCGTTGTTGGTGGTTGCTTTGTCGGCTTTGCCACTTTTTAACCGACTTTTAAAAAAGGAGGAGGTTCTCAATTCAACCCGTATGTTTTTTTAACTCATAACTTTCGACTGGCTGAACCGATTTTGATCGTTCTTTTTTTTATTTGAAAGCTGGTTGTGTGGTCCAATATCGGTCTAGTGGTTTTTGAGTTACACTCCAATAACTGAAAAGTGCTACGCATACGTCGATGATATTATAGTTGCGGGTGGAGAAATCGGTGAAAATGACAATTGATCCCGTGAGTAGCAAAGGCACTAAAAGGGACGAAAAAAAATGCCAATTTGCCAATAAATGGAACCGAGTATAAATGCTCACAATATTTTGATAATAGTTACTTTTGAACTATCATGGTACCGCCTTCAACAAGTTATTCGACTTTCGAGTGTTGAAATCGGTTCCATTTTTTGATAGTTTTTCTTTGTTTTTGCATGTTACTGGCATAATTATTAGGATATTTGTGGTATAGCACATTTTAAATCTTGTTATGATATGGTAGTTTTCATTACAGAAATAAGGGAACAAAGGCAAGATAGCAATTGGAAATATTTGCACTTTTTTGGATTCAATAGAGTCATGTTTATTTTATGCTAAGTGCGTGTTTTTCAAAAAAAACCAAAGAAAGTAGAAAGGGAAAAAGCACGATAGAACTTGAGACCGTGTTTTCTCAGCTAGTAATGAAAATTTGTGACATGTACCTGAAAGCCATACGAGAAAATCCGCAAAACGGGTTACCTAGTTAAAAATTATAATAAGAAGGCCAAAAGATTAAGGTTTTAGATCCACATAGTCTTCTATAATTTAATGTTTATTATGCTATACTATATTTTACATTATAATAATAATAATATGGGACAACATTCACACAAGGTCTTCAGGTCCTAAACCTAACCTGCCCTGAAGCTGCCCTGAAACTACGCAGAGCCTGTACTATGGTAACTTGATGAGTGATATATACTTATATACATACTTATATATATACTTATATACATATACACACCCAGACACAGGTCAAACAGACATGTTCATACACACAAATGTTTGACCTGTCCGGGAATCGAACCCGGGACCAGCGGCTCAGAAGGCTGAGTGCTACCAACTGCGCCAACCGACCAGTCAAATAATATATTGTGAAATAACAAATAACATCAATAAATATCAGCAAACTTTGAGTACTATGCAAAGACGCTAAATTGTATAAAACAATAAAACCCCCTAACACCCCCATAATAATAACAAACTTAACAAAGCAATAAAGCATCCACTCGCGCACACATGAACCAGGGACTCAGAAATAATATTATCGTTACCGTAGGTACTTACTTACGGGAAAATCAACATAAAGTGAATAAAAGAAAATTATGAATTGTCAGAAAATAAATTACCCGGCGTTGGCGGCAAAATAACATCATATTTGAATGCCTTTTATGCTTTATGGGTCCGTAACTATATGAAATAAGTCCCGGTGTCGTTTTATGGCACATGAGGGCACGTACGCAGCATAATTTTTGAGTTGTTGCGAATATACGTACTTGAGAATTGAGCGTCAATAAATATTTGAGAATTTTGATTGTGTTGCCAGTTTGCTAGATAAATAAATCTCTGATAATGTGTTATGCTTTTTACATTATAATCACTTCAGAGTTTTAACGAAAAAAGCTTATATTGCGCAAAAAATGTACTGTATTTGTTCGCCATCTATATGTTTGATAAAAAATATTCTTCACAGAGTGGCATCAATCACGCGTCCTTACACAGACAGCCACTTTTAAAGGCGCGGAATAAATTTCCAATAATTACATTATCGAGAAAAAATGTAACCGCCACCTCACCGCCTGCAAATTTTCGGGCCCACGTCGGAAGCCCATAATTCCTAATGACATGCAATAACCGTACCCCCAATTTTCGACATAAACCTCTCATAACAATATCGACATCAGCGGTTTTTTCTCCGTATTTTTTATTTGGAAATAAGTAACACTTTTCGGTGTAATCAAAATTTTGCGGAGGCGCTACATCTTATTAGGGTTGATGACAAACGATTTAAAATATCTTCATATAAAAAAAAAATTGTATAAAATTATTATTCATAATATCTTCTTCATACAAAAATATTTAATTAGGCGATTAAAAAATGTTTTGAACGGCACAGTAAGGTTTTAAAATATTTAATGGGAGGGTATCCTTTTGTTTGGGAAGGTTTAGTTAAAATTAACTATTTCAAAACTAGGATATTCATTGTTTTTAATGCAATCACTTCAAAATAGAAACCGTTGAGTTTAAAATTTCATTTTTTCCTGTTTTTTTGGATTCACAAATGAGTCAATTTCCGTGTAACAAATGAAGATTGTGGAGTACACATTTCAGATATTTAATAACTCCAAAGGCAAACTATGTTTCCAATTATGGTTGCAAAATCACTTTTAATTATTACCTATTTTTTTTTCTTTTTTTTTTTTTTTTAACATTCACACAAGGACTTCAGGTCCCAAACTAGGCAGAGCCTGTGCTATGTAACAAAAGAACTATACTGAAATCATATAAATAAGTAAGTAAATCCGTTGTACTTTCTGTAACAAAAAATTTAATGGCAACCCTAGTTTGCAGAGTGTTTATCGGCCACTCAACTTGGTTTTTGCCACTGCACTGATTCCACTCCTTCGCAAAACGGTAAAGTGTACGTAAGGAATGGCAATGAGTTAGCGATATCTGATTCACCGTGGATACATCGCGGGTAAAGTAAAAGACTACAACATATTTTAAAATTCTTTTTTTTGTTTACTATTGGTAAAAATACTATTGGTTTTATTACTATTGGTAATAATACCAATTAGTAAAATACCTATAAATAAAATAATAAACTATTAGTTAGGTACTTGTACGTTCGTGATGCCAGTCTGAGTCCCTACTGAAAATCAGCGTTACGGTGATTGAACCTTAGCATAATGCTGAGTGGGAACTCATTCCTGGCATCGCGCTACACTACAACAAAGATATAAATATGGCTAATAGTTAGTACTATAAATGTGTTTTTATATGTATGTATACATACATATAAAAGCACATTTATAGTACTCTGTTCTTTATACTGTGTGTTTTTATGTTCTTTACTATTGTGATGTTGCCTATGTCATGACTAAACGTATTTCTTTCCTTCTTTCTTTCTAATAATAGTTATCTGGTTCAATCATCAATATAGTACAATCTCAAAGAAAGATTAAACGTGCTCACAAATACAGTTTCAGTATATTTAAATGCATACAGCACCTCCTTCAATACTTCAGACACGTGACCAGTAGACCTGATGACCTCTTTTTTTCTTATATTATTTTACTAAAGATAAGTAGATATTAAACAATATTAATTTATTATTCTCTTTCTATCTGAATTATAAAATGGGTATTTTATATACCTTTCATAATGGTCAATGGTCGTGGATCAGTTAATCATCTCATCAGGCCCTGACCTGATTAAAAATTAAGATCAAATCAAGAACTTCCAAAAATTAGGAGATTTTTGATTAATCGTGATCTTAAATTATTTTTAGTATGGGCCTCTATCGGTTCGATATTAAAATAAAATACTGATAACTAATTACAATACTACAGCTACTACAAAAATATAAGACAATCCACTGGCTATTTTCAGTCTATAGATAACTCAAATGTTCCAACCCGCTAGTAGTTGTATTGATTGATGTAAACATAACCGAACAACTTCTCAACAAACTATCGTGTCTTGGTCCCATATGATTTGATTCCCCAAAGGGAATCTTCGTCAAAACTTCTAAAAAATATACCAGGGCAGGGTTGCTATCCTAAATAACTCTGACCAGTAGTGCGGAAACGTCGTATATTTAAATTCAGTGCGGTCCAGTGCTGCATCGTTTCAATTGTCACCTTCTTTACCGCCGTAATCCGTTGAAGGAAGGGTGACTGAGTTCTATGTTGATTTGGGTTTATCTGTTTTGTTCGGAATATTTTCGTCTTCTTTGCAAACAAATTTTAAGCATTGTGACAAATATTTATTTTATTTATTTATGACAT
Source organism: Apeira syringaria (assembly GCA_934044485.1). NCBI lineage: Eukaryota > Metazoa > Arthropoda > Insecta > Lepidoptera > Geometridae > Apeira > Apeira syringaria. Next base: position 3,942,364 of record OW203661.1, on the reverse strand, counting down.
TTTAGAAAGGCTATCAACACCTTTGCTAAGGCTAGGTTATAGGTATATATGTTATTTTTATGTTATAATATATAAGTAAGTTTTGGGTAAAACTCGTTCCTACACCGTACTCGGCTAATCAGCGCGAAGCTAGTCTTGACATAGATACCTGGGCATAAAATAGATATTTTAGTTTATTTATTTCTATAGTACATAGGAAAAGCTATAGTATAACTATCACACTTTAATATTATAAAGTCGAAAGATTGTCTGTCACTTGTTGTTTATCGTTTGTATGTTTGTTACTTCCTCTCGCTGAAACGGCTGAACTGATTTGAATGAAAATTGAAAAAAAATTAGCTTATACCCTGAAATAACACATAGGGCTACTTTTTATCCCGAAAAAGTATAGTTCCAAAGTAAGTTTCAATGGTATAATAATTGAGGCAGTGGCAGAACAATAGTCTACGTGGTTGAAACCGCGAGGCGCAACTAGTTTGTATATAATTTTAGCTCTAACTTCAATCTACAAAAACGCTTGACTTTATTTGGAGGTTATGACAAAACTGACCCTTGCTTGAGGGCCTGTCTGGACATGGCATCGCAATAAAAAGTTCCAGCTTATGCGAATCTTAATATCCTATTATCCTACCTTTATAATCATCTTAAATTTTTGCATCATGTGTGTGACACAGGTGTAAAATTCATTTCTCCTTTAGTCAGAGAGACTTACCTCACGTTTGTGATCATACTTTGCTGTAGCTTCGCTGCTGGTCGCTTGCCTAACGCCAATTTTCTGCGTGATCCATCGCTTACGGAACAGTTACAAATTATTATGATGAACAATATGGTAATATGGTTCCATTTGGGCGCATTTTGCAGAGAGCTATTACACTTTTAAAGCCAGTGTAGTGTCCCAGCTGCAATAAGTTGACCTTCCATGGAAGACAAATTGGATAACAGTGACCAACAAATGGAACCGTCTGATATTTCACCTACAATTTTTCAAAGCCGTTACTATTTTACAACAAAATTGCATTACTTTTCCGTAATCCTCATTTAAATTTCTATCTGTATAAAGTTCCCTCCAAGCATGGTCATAAACAAAAGAGTTTAGGCGACACCTTCGCGCTCCCATTTCCAGCTAAGTGCACATGTCCTCTCGATAAGGGTGATCAGCTCTCCAGTCACGTGCTAAGGAGCCGCCTCCCGGTTTATGACTAATGACGGGCTCACATGTAGTCACACCTCATGAAGGAGCCTTAAACACAGTAAAATTATAAACAGTACGCTATCTACAAATGTAATTGCTTAAGGGTATGTCTTTTCGCTAAGCATATCTAATTTTATTACTTCATTTAAGTCGACTGCTAGAAGGAGGTTATTATATTTTCAAGAGTGTGTATGCATGTGCTAGCTGCGCTCTGCGGTTTCACCCATGTGGACTACAGTTTTCAGGTTACCTTAGTGATTCGTTGGCATTTGTATGTTTGTAATGTAACGAACCGGCTAGGACTCACGTGGTAAACACTGGAAAATTACTCTCCGACCAGTTTCGAATTTATTTGCAGTTCTTCATCTGGGAGTTATGATCGTGTTTACCACGTGAGTCCTAGTCGGTTTGTTACATTACAATTATGGAAGAAACTCGCGATAGTTTTCAGACTCAAATTTGTATGTTTATCCGAAATAAACATTCGACATGCTATTTCAGATTATAAACTTAGAGAATCCACGAAGATTATAAACTATCCTTGTGCCAAATTTCATTAGGATCCGTTTTGATGAGATTATGTTATAGTAGCAATTATTAGAGTTATGTTATATATAGCAACTATCCATCCAACTAATCTTTTATATTTATAGTACATAGTCAACTATGTAGGTACTATAAATGTGAATAAAATAGTATTTTTGATAGTAGCAAGATTTATGATATTACTTTGCCAGATTAGCTCGAGATGTGTCCGTTATAAGCAGATTTTGGTCGAAATAATTATGTCTGTTTTTAAAATATTTATTCTTCAAAAACAATCAAGTTGGGTATCAAAATTAGGGATTTTAAAAGGTAATCTGATTACAAGTATACTTATACAATACTAGCAGCGTCCAGCGGTTTTACCCGTGTGGTTATGATTGATAATGATGATATTGAAAAGTAGCCTATGTGTTATTTCGGGATTTGAAGTATCTAAATACCAAATTTCATCGGAATCGGCCGTTGGAGCGAGAAGAAGTAACAAAAATACATACAAACATAATATTAGTAAGAGGTAGGATAGAATTTATCCTTTCAGTTAAGTGGGCTCGTAAATAGGCCAAATAGCTTTTAATCTGACGCTAATTTCAATAATTTGTGTTGTTGTGTGTGTGTTAAGTGACGAGAGTGGAAAGATAAACTCCTGATGGCTGTGCCATGCGTATCCATTGCAGTTGCATTAAAAGTTACATATATGAAGATTATGTACCTTACATACAGGGCTCGTCCGCGCCATATCGCTGGTTATTGACTAGAATTTTTATTTAAAGCGCATTTATTGCACTTGCAAAAGTAGCCTTTAATCTCTATTATGTGGTCTTGTACTGTAGTCCTGCATAATATTACAATAACTACTATGCATTATAATGCATTTAGTTTTTCAGCGGAACAACGGCAACGGTTAAAGAAAACATGCAACCGGTCCTAGGAACCCTTGCAGGCAGTATGTTTTACTTGTTAGATTTTGTATCTGATTTGATTGAAGCTTAGTTACTGGTTACACCAGCCTACATGGTGCATTATACTGTTTTACATTCAAATCATACTGTTTCCTGACCCTGATTAATGCTGTTTTCTTTGTGAGCATTTGTTAACGTCTTTTAAGAAGGTTCGTGTGATGTGTCGTGTCAGTAAAGATCAAGTGTGATTTATGTTTCAAAATAGCATGGTTCTCGTTTGAAAGTGCTTTTGAAGAAATTGCTATGCTGTCACGATGAGAATAAATAGAAGAAAATAGCTATATACTAAAAACACATAGAAACATAAATAAAGGAGTTTATTTTAAACGAACCAGTACTTTTTAAACTATTTTATTCCAATCCCGCTAATATTATAAATGTGAAAGTTCGGATGGATTTGTTACTCAATCACGCCAAAACGGCTGGATGGATTTGGATGAACTTTGGTATGTAGATAACTGAGGTTCTGGAATAATACATAGGCTACTTTTCATCATCATCATCAATCATCGGCACGCCGGTAAAACTATGGGGCGCAACTAGTCATTAATAAAGTTAAGTGCCTCCATCTACAATCTTCAGTCTTTAAATTGTTCTCCATCCATGATGGGAACGGATGGTTGGTGTGTTCAATAAGATGTAGCAGATGTACAAGAGCAGTAACATGCACAATATACCGGTATGATCTGTGGTTGGTCAAATATATTGTGCCGTTTCGTCGCTGATGTCAGCGAAATGGCTTCAAAGGAAGCGCTGATCATAAGATCAGCACAACGCTGAGTTGAGGCCAATTTGCTAGTTTTATATTTGCTTTGTAACGTGCTACCAAAATGACACGCCTTGTATAGTTTTATTTTATTTTATAGTCACAATTTATTACTATGTTTATCTTTCATATTTATAGCAAATAAACTTATACTCATTAATTCATTCAATCATTTCATTTTGTTGTAATATACACAAAAAAAAATTATATGAAGAATGCCAGGTCCTTACGGTTCGACAACTTTTTATACTCCATACATTGCTAAATCAACACAGTATGACAACATTTTCACCTAAATATATGAAACGCAAATCACATAATGTCTGCAATGTTCCCCTAGTTAAAACAGCGTTCGCTACAAAATTCATCAACTTTCTTGGACCATACTTATATAATAAAATGAACAAAAATTTAGGAATGTACTCTCTGACTGCTTTTGAAACAAAGAAGAAAGTGATAAATAAACTCATGACCATGAACTACGATGAAACCGAGAACATGATCACCGATGTAAATAATTCTACTATACTCTCACACACACTCACAAACTCTCCCACACCTTACACTAACACAAATACAACACACACAAACACCCTCACAAACGCATGAATTAATTTAATTATTTTTAATTTTTAATTATTTTTATAAATTATACAAATTTTAACTTGGCATGTGAATATGATTACGAGATATGATAGAATAAGCTTGTTATTAATGAATTACTTGTATTTAATAAAAAAAAATCTCCTAGTTTTTATTTTGATTTTATTATATAGATTAATATGTTATTGTTTAATCTTTCTATAAAATGTTGCTTCATAGATAATGTGTAACTATTGACGACGTTAGAGTCCTGAGACTTATACCACGGGTTCTAAACCTAGTTTAAGTTTCAGGTGCACCATTCAAGTGAAAAATGTTATGTATCTATGAACAATAAAGATTTTATTTATTTATTTAGAAAAGCTGAGGTATGTATAAAAGTCTACATGACCCGGGACCGGCTTTCACGACATCTACAGGATGCCAAGGAGTAACCATTTTCGTGACCACTCACACCTGTGTACCTACGCTTGCTACTGGAGCGTATTGCATAAGCCAGCAATAACTATTTTGCTCAACTATTATTGTAAAAGCTGTTACGTTGTTATTAATTCGGTTCGTTTTTATTTATTTGAACTTCGTCCATAAAAGAAAATTTCAGTTTTCCAATACACAGTTTTTGTGGTTTCATTATTTTCCCTGGTCACATTTAGATAATGTCAGTCCGAGAATCTTTTAGTTGGCGGCATCGGATATGTAAAAGTTTACTTATGAATCCTGTCTACATTCTAATAATAATATAAATGCGAATGTTTGTGAGTATGGATGCATGGCTATATTTTTTACTCTTTCACGCATAAACGCCTGGATGGACTTGGATTAAATTTGGTATGTAGATAGGTTAACACATAGGCTTATTTTCATCATCGCCATTTTTCATCACTACGCGGGTAAAACCGCGGGGTGTAGATAGTAAATAATAATTCGTTTCGTTCACATACAAATCGAGTTTATCTGGGTGCTAAAATTTGAACAAACTTCTTTATCAAACAAGCAGCACTCTCGTTCTCAAACATTTGCACTCTCGTCTCTCGTATTCTCGTTTGTAAGATGTCTGGTTCTCCTTAGACAAATTAATAACGAGATAAAGAAACTCTTCGGGTCTTAATTCATTAATTAACCTAATTGTATTTGCCTCGGTTACCGTTATTGTTTGCCTGATTGTGCCTCACAGTGATAATTGTCAGAAGAGAAACTTGAAAAGTTAATTCTTTTATTTTTACAGCCTTAACATTTCATAGCTATAACGCTATGGTCAGACACAACAATTTAATTTATATAAATAATGCTTTGAAACATGAATGATCTGACCTAGAATGGTCTAAAATCTTTATGTCCTAACCTTTTTTATCCTTGCATCCTTTTTATATATTTACGATTACTTTTTTAATATTTTACTTAACTAACTTTCTAACATCAGCCAGACAATACGAACTTCGTTAAAGATTATATAAGTGGAAAAAATCTAAAAAAAATTATTCCACTTTCTAAAAGACAAGATTTTTCGATTCAGGGAATATTGTATTTTTCAAAATTTGTTGTCTCTAAACTGCGTCTCATATCAACAGATTTAAAATGCACATTGTAAAGTATATTTTTTCTGAAAAGATAATAAATAAATTAATCGACGAAATAAATTTGTTTACTTCCGAGAAATGTTGAAAATGCTCCACGGATAAAAGGTTGCACTTAAATAAAACACAAAAATATAGTAGTTCTCTTTGTTATAGATTTAGAACTACGTAATATTGCATTAAAATATTGCAAAGAGCGCACGTGAAGTGAAAATGACATGTGTAACGCGGAGCTAATAATGGTGCCATCTGTTGAGGATTTCTAAACGATGCATTCAAGTCTAGCGGGACGCCCTTGGATGTCCTTTTTCCCGCTAAACGCTCCCTGAGAAAGACAGTATCAGTAACGTCTAGAGCAGGACAGCCTATAGCTCGTATGCAGACGCAGGACACGCGTCTCGATTGAATCTCCTTTGTTAAATTAGCAATAGTAACATTTTGTAGCATGTTATAATTAAAGGTTACGTTTTTTTACCTATTCAGGCGCTGAGGCCCGGACTGCGAGCTAACTACTCCTTTTTAATATGGAGTATCTTATTTATTGATTTCATCAAATTGATATGATTTTTTGGTTTACAGTTTTGCGTTTTTACAGGTTCCTATAGGTTCTCAATCTAACTTATGCTAGCCTAAATCCTTAAGCTAGGAAGCATTTGTGATTATACTGTCATTGGCTTTTGTAAGCCTATGTAGGAGTTTCATGAGGAGTCTGCGCCACACGTAATGTGAGACATATCCTCGAACCTAACCTAGCTGAATAAGTCGAATTCGTTAGTTGATCTCTTATTAAAAAGGTGGTGTGTGTAAAGGTTGTGTTTATATACTTCTTCTCGAACCATTTATTCGTCTGAGGTCATCATTATTATTATTATTATTACATAGACCACCACGAAAGGTTCGGCGTTAAACGTATTGTGATAATTCTATGCTCTAGAATTATCACAATACGTTGTATACGTTGTATATTATACATAAGGAATCTATCCGAATTTTACTCTGTGGCACAGTAGAGCGCGGGTGGTATAAGAATTGCTTGATTGCTCAAGAAAAGGGGTCGAATCCAAAACTTTCCGAAGAAAAATTTACCCAATTTAGGGAAAACGAATAAGCGGGAACTTTACCGAAGATTTTTCACTTTCAACATTAATTGCTACGGAAAGTTAAATAAATCTTCGCTACTTTGCTTTTCTTGAGGCTTGTTTCAAAGCCCTAAGCTAATCAATTAATTATATTGTTTATATTTTATCGACTTAAAACATGACCAAACAGAACTTTGTTTCACCCTTTTCGAACTCATAATTTACGATAACTTTTTTATATTTCCCTATCGCAAATATTTATTTTTTTTAGAAAGACATTACTAAGAAGTAATTGATAGACCTAGAGACCGCCCTAGACCTATTTATATATTTAGCGTGTTTGATATTCAGAAAGGCTATGGCCAGGCTTTCTTTCCATTACATGTATTCCATTACTATTTTTAAAATGCCTAGGATAGGACTTGTGTGAATAAAATAGAAAATCTCTCTCTGAGCAGTTTCGTACTGATTTGTAGCTCTTCATTTGAGAATTATGTATTATGTAGTTCGAAGCTGGTCAGAAAGTAATGACACTAATATGAGAAATGCAAAGTTTGTGTGCATGTATGTTGGTAAACAAATCACACCTTAACGGCTTACTAGATTTAAAAAAAGAAATGCGGAATGAAGGTACCTTATAACACACAGATTAACACAGAGTTTACATTATATCCTAAAAAAAATATTTTTTGGGATATCATAAAAACCGTATATTATACGTAACTCTATCTTCCTGTTACGTTTTCACGCCTAGACTGCTAAACAAATTATGATGGATGTTGGTATAAAGATAAATCAATTAATATAATAACTCGTTGCCCGAGTTTGTGTTTTCCGATATGTACAATCCTTTTCAAGTCGCGAGTGAAAAGGGTACCTTCTAGTTTGCGTGCTAAAACCTAGACAACTCATCACTTCACATCAGGTGAGACAGTTGTCAAACACAAACTTAAAAGTAAAAAAAATAAAATAAAAAAAATTTGCCATTGGAAAAGAAAGAAAAGAAGAAAAAAGACATGAGATACTTTTTATCCTGGTAAACTATGGTTCCTTAGTACTTAAGTACTAAGTACAGTACTTAGTACGTAACTGTAACTATATAGTACATATATAGTACTATAATTATAATGTTAATGTATGAATCGGTAAACAGGTAGCTAACAGACGAATGATTACAGCTTCTTTATTGTTTGAGTTGTACAAAACATACAACAATATATTTTCTTTTCTTAGTTTTTTATCTATGCCACTAACTTATTTTTTACCTGTTTTGTTATATCATGTTACTGTTAGTAATGTCACTATAAATCGGTAGATACATTTGGGGGTGCATGATAGCTTTTCCGCAGTAACAATTAATATAATAACTCGTTGAGTCTGTGTTTCCCGATATGTACAATCCTGGAGTCTTCAAGTTGCGAGTGAAAAGGGTACCTTCTAGTTTGCGTACTAAAACCTAGACAACTCATCACTTCACATCAGGTGAACAGTTGTCAAACACAAACTTAAAAGTAAAAAAATAAAAATTAGCCATTGGAAAAGAAAGAAAAGAAGATAAAAGACATGAGATACTTTTTATCCTGGTAAACTATGGTTCCTTAGTACTTAAGTACTAAGTACAGTACTTAGTACGTAACTGTAACTATATAGTACATATATAGTACTATAATTATAATGTTAATGTATGAATCGGTAAACAGGTAGCTAACAGACGAATGATTACAGCTTCTTTATGGTTTGAGTTGTACAAAACATACAACAATATATTCTTTTCTTAGTTTTTTATCTATCCCACTAACTTATTTTTTACCTGTTTTGTTATATCATGTTACTGTTAGTAATGTCACTATAAATCGGTAGATACATTTGGGGGTGCATGATAGCTTTTCCGCAGTAATACAGTATCGATATCGGAAAACTTTATAAATAAAATACATGAAAAATATCACTTCCTCCCCGTATACAATCATAACATTTTATCATAGGTGTAACAGGAATTTCGGGACAGTAAAAAAGTTCTCGCAAAATGTTATATGCGAACTTTTCCCTAATACTTATTGTTTGTTTTTGATGGATCTCGTTTGAAATGAATTATTATTAAGACGTTTTTACTAACTTATTCGATTTTTATGTGAATCTGGGAGCACACGCGTGTATAGATCCAGCCATATTCGTTCACTATTTGGTTTGTTTGGTACATTGTCACAAAAAAGTCTTTATGTCACACGTATTAAGGCTTTACCATTTACTAACGCACTAGAGATGAGACTAATGCATTTAGATATTTGTCTTTTCAGCTTATTTACTTGAAATTCAAACATGTGTAATAAACTATTATAAATTACCACTTATGAGCTCATATCATGAAGTATAATTCTGATTAAACGAAATTCGATTTTTTTTTATTCATTTGCTAATTGATGAAAAATATTTTAGAGCAATCATATTTTTCCTGTATCAAAAATTCTCGCTAAAATTACAAATGCGCTTGAACTGTATTTTACACCCAAAGATAATAAATTATTTCGTCTAAAAATGTAATAGTCTATTATGTGAGCTACGGAATCAAAAAAGGTCATTTGTTAAGTCCATTTTAAATCAACACGCATCAAGATTTGCTTAGCCCCTTCTGCCTGTAAACATCCGCCAGCCTCTTTTATATCATCGGAACCTCCTCAACCCTCAATGAATGCAGTTTGTTCTCTCTTATATATAACTGATTGTTGTACTCTTGGTCTGATGTAAATAAGGGCACGTTTATGGTTTTTTATTTTATTTTTTACCTATTATAAGTTTGCGTTTGACAACTGTCATTATGTGTTGTATGCTTTATTTCAATGACATATTTGGAATAGGATAAACAACAGTTTAATTCTTATATCGGCAAGAATTTTCATTCCAATTCATTTACGGAATTTTTGGTCTAACATCATAGTCTAAAAAAATTATGGGCTGCGAAAACGAATGTGACAACTACGAGTGTGCCACTCTTTAAAAAACTTTGGTTAACTTCTTTTAGTCAATACAATAAAGTTTTTTATAATGAAACCAGTATGTTGTCTTGTAATGGAAAAGAAAAAATAACTTGATCAATATACATAGCAATCTAACTTTTACACAGAATACAAAGTTCAAACTACCGTCTATATTAGATTTGTTATGTAGCTACCTGCACTTCAACATAGAGATGGACTTGTCTAAAGAAAATATTAACTTGGGACGGTCAGGTAGAGAGAGCACTCAAAGTAGAGCAGTTAGAAAAGATCAACATGTCTGCGACACTTCACGGACGTACAATTTAAAAAGTTCCCCTGTACCTCTTTGTTTTGTCCTGAACAAACTCAATTAGCTGCCCTTTTTTGCCTTTGTAATATTTTATTTTATGTTTCTTTTCTACTTGTTCCAAATTTGTCTTAATGCCAAATCTCAAGTTCTGAGAGTCCATTCGAGGAATAGCTGTTACGTGCGCACCGATTTTATCGACATAAAATACATATACATAATGTTTTCCGCGTAATAAAACTTAGCTCTCATTTTAATGTTAACTAACAAATAGTAAATTTTACCTAGTTGTAAAGTTAAGCCAACTAAGAACCTCTAAAAGGCGTTTTAATCAACGCATACAAGTACCAGGCAATCAGGGCAAAGTGGGAGATGGGTTTGAATTAGAATTGAATGTAAATGTGCGGGCTTTATCGGGGATTATAGTGTTCGTCTGCAGGCGGAAGATAGTTGCGGGCGTCGCTGGCCCGTCCACAACTCTATATTAATACATGTTATTCAAGACCAGTGGTAAGAGAGCTTCCTTGTCTCTCCAGGCTAAACTCTTTTATAATAATGTGAGACGTATAGGGGCTTTTTGAAAGCCCAACTTAAATTGGTTACCTTCAAGCCTTCGAGGCACCCGTATCATGGAGGTCCTCTTTAACAAATTTTACTGGGTACTAATCCACCCTTTTCGCTACATACTCCGGACCCTTACATGTCATGTTAAGTTACCATTTATGACGTCATTATCCGAAATAAATCTAGGTTATGCTGGCTTTACTCGATTTTGCTTCAGTAATTAATCAGGAGATATTTTCTTATTAATTAGTCTGGGGTTTCCAGTTTTTATGTTTAAGTATCAAGAGTTTGCATATACTTAATAACGCAAGTAAAGAAAAATAAAAGAAAATAAATTTAAAATTGTGTAGACATTTGGCCGTAATTCTATTAATTACTCAAACAAGGTAAAATTAAAATATAAAATTCTACAAATAAAAAACTCTTATTATTATTATTTTGTTTAAACTCAGATACGTATAACTCCTTCCAACACTCTTTCCAATATTAGACTAGTTTTGTTCAAATACGTATAATTTTAGCAACAAATAACGTTGACATTATTTTCCCCAAACTACCCGCATTTAAACAAAAAACCCATCATTATTTTTTTGGCTTTTCATGATGTTTTACCACAAAATAAAGTTCTCTAATTGTTGTAAAAAGGAGCCTAACGTGATGGTGGACACCATCACCATCAGACACCATAATACATAATAAAAATTGCCGGGGAAAGCAGAACAAGCCTTTGCGGATTTTAATTTAAAATTGATCGTTGGTAAAATGACCGAAAAAATACAATACAGTACGTACGCAGCTGTAAATACATACCAGTTTTGATTAAACCTCCTTGGGCTTAGTTGGCTCCCATTAAATCCGTGTCACACTGGGATCGGCACCCACATCTCAAACTATCATTAAGATGCTGTTAGTTGGAGGAACACTCATAGGGCAAAATACGGTAAGAAGATGTAGCGGCAATTCACTGGGAATTTGATGTTCATTTGGTTAATATGAATGTAAATTAATTATTATCATCATCTCGTCATAGGACGGCCACTGCTGGATATGGGTGGTGCTCCTCTCAGGATATAAGCCTCCGGAAAACGATATATATATATATATATATTTATATATACACATATATACATACATATACATATATACATATTTAGGACACATATTTGTTCGGGTTTTCGTGGTAATAGAACATTTATTTCGTTTTGAACATTCTCTCCATTTTTCCACTCATCCCATTCCCGACCTAGTCTTGGGCTTTATGTAAAACTATATCCGCTCTCCGCTCTATAATCCGCTCTATCTCTTAACTAGCCCGCATCCTCGCTCACAGCTGTCAATCCTTCCAAACCGCGCATTACGCTAAATGGCTCGAGTAACCAGATCAACGGATCCCGAATAGGGGAGGAAATAGTAACGGAACTGTAACTGGTCTCGACCCAGTTATGGACAATAAAGCAATGTAAGAGAGTAATGGGACATGTTATTTGGTCATTTGTATTTATTCCGAGCCATAAAAATTGATCAGTTTAAACGAACGTTATGATCTTACTGCAATTTACGTAGTATAAAAAGTACAATAAACGATTGCGAGTATTTAATATTGAAATACAAGCTGCAACCCACGGTTTCACACTACATTTTTCCCGCCAGCTCAATTAACCCATTTGTGAAGCGATGATAGTTCAGCGGTGGGAGCGTCGGCTATCAAACTGAAGGACACGAGTTCGATTCCCACCAACAGCTTGAGCTACCGGTGAAGGTAACACTGCTATCCAATTCACAGCATAGTGGTCAAGTACTGTTGAGTATCTGCCAGGCCAGGTAACCTTAAATTTGAAAAACTGTCACCAAACATAATATAGTGTGTTCAGGCAGCAGTCTTTGAGAGCCGCACACTAACGATCAAGTGAGGTAATAGTCAAACGCTAGATCTAATTTTTTTATTTTTTTTTCTCTGTACGCAACTGCAACTACTGTGGCTATTACATTGCCACAACTTTTGATTCTTTGAATCTTTTTTTATTAAGAAATACATTTTCCAGGGGTTTCTTTTTTATCTGATCTATCTGTCCATCTATCCATATAGATCTGATCTGATCTATATGGTATTAGAAAATAAAAAGCCAACGGTAATATTTATACAAGAAAATCTTGGAATATTTTTGTTTTGTGGTGGTTGGTCAAATGTTAACTATGTATTACATTGTCACAAAGCATGTGATATCGTGATTATCCTATCCTACACACACCGATTCCAATTCTTTTGCTATCCTAAATGTTATATAAATAAGTAACTACTGAATATATCCCACATTAGATGTTTTTTCAACAGCATCGACTTAACCCTTCCACAAATCATACCACATTCGAATAAAGAAAAACAGCAGTAAATCAAAATAGATACTAACGCTGACGTCACACCGACGTAAAATATACAGCTAGCGATTCGCATTATCACCATTTCAGTTCACATTAAATCTTAGAACCGGGTCATAAATAACGGAAACTTTTATCCCGACTGGAAATAAGCACTCAAAAATGCAAAGAGCAGAGCGTTATAGCGCACGTTCGGCGAATTTATTTTGTTTCTCTTACAATTCAAATAACCATAACTCACCTCGAGCTAAGCCTATCTAACGATATAATGAAATGCCATTAAGTTGCGAAGAAGGTTAAGTTTAGGCTGAGTTCAGATGGCATGTAGTTACCCTGGAAAACGGACTAAGTATTTTTAAATACAACCCATGTTTTGTACTGAGTTCTTAATGATATTATAAAAATATTCTTCGGTGTCGTCACGAACTGGTCCCCACGGAAGACCAGGGGCTGGTTTATAACCAGCATTGCTGTGTTGGGACCGATTTGCAACATTTAGCATTGTATAACCTAAAGGTATATTGTATTAAATATTTCATTTATTTTCGTAAGTTTTGAATGTAATTGTTACAAATAAACTTTTTATTCATTCATTATTTATTCATTACATTTGTCAAATATTTATTTAGGACTTCGGTGTGCCACAATTCAGCTAAGTTTAGACGTGCTTACGAGTAAATTATTCAGCTTCGATTCATATACTCATATACTAGGTTTAACTGATTTATTTTTAAAACTGAATTCTTTAGTCAATACTTAAGGTCCCTTTTTATTCACTATAGGCAAGCATTTGACCACTATCTCACCTGATGTTAAGTGAGATGCGTTCTACGATGGATCACGTGAAAATGCTCAGGTTGTATCCATGTCGAAACACAGATGTAAGCAATGAATTCCACTCGTTAGCTTTACGCACTATGAATGTAGGTATATGGTACCTACTATGAGGTTTTTAATAGTTTTCAATAGTTATAGTGGGCGTGTTTCCTCGCCATTTATTATTATTACTTATTATTAATTAATCTATATAAGTGTGTAAAAAAATACAAAATCTTTTGTGAATAGTCATCATTGATATTCTTTTTTCAAGTTTAACAACTAAGTTTACAAAAATTAGGACCTAGCAATTGTTATACACGAGAGTTAAATAAAACACCAATTATTTTCTGGATTCGGACTGAATTATTGTAAGGATTGTAAACACTCCTTAACACCGGAAGTTAAACTTAAGTTTAGAACGCGTTTACTTTCTGCGATAAAGATGCTAGCTTTCCGATTTATTGATCACGAATTCACGGTGACTGGAGATTAAGGGAAGTTTAATTTATCCGCAAGTAATGCTTACTGTACAGTATAAAGTATGGTACTTTAAAAATATATTTTGAGCAATTAAATTCATATCTAACAAATAATAATAGTAATAATAAAAGTTTAAACAAAACTAGTCTCATCGGCATCTGTGCTGGTTTAGTTCTTTATTTCAAACCCCTTTTCACTTAGGGCCGGCTTTCTTTATCTTTGGCAACCAACGGTTTAAAGGAGCAACTAACGGTTTTAGGTCTGATAAAATTTTTCGTGGTTAAGAATATGAAATGGTTGCTTATTTTGATCTTTATATTGTCAATGACCTACATGATAATTTTGTTTAAAGTTTATGACTTGTTAATGTTGAATTAATTATGAATCAAAGAACCCTTAGTTCAAACATTACAAAATTATTACCAAAAAATTGGAACTGATTTCAACACTCAAAAGTGTAAAGTAACTTGTTGAAGTCGGTACCAAGATAGTTCAAAAGTAGCTATTATCAAAATATTGTGAGCATGGTACCGACTTCGACAAGTTATTTCACACTTTTGAGTGTTGAAGTCGGTCTAAGTACCTCAAAAATTAAATGCGAATAGTACTAATAATGTATAAGCATTATGTTATTGAAAAAAGGGACGGTAATAATTTCATATACACTGTAAAAAGTCATACGAGTAAAACCTGTCGCTGTAACAAATAGCTCCTAATCCATTGCCCTAACTTATTAAATTTTACGACACGCGTTTTCACACTCTTTCCGTTCACGTACCTCCCCTTACCCGGGTAGGCTAGGTGCAAAATGATATAGCTCTAAAGGTCCGATGTCAGACAATAGGCAACATTCATACAGAATTCGCGGGCTGCATGTAAACAGCCTAATTATAATACCCAAGATGGCCGCCAAGTTTAAAGTCGACTTTTCTTCAGGTGTTTGCGGTTGACTGAGTTTTAAGACGGTCTGGAGCAAGAGGCTTGGAAATTTGATTGAGTCAGCTTGGCGGAATAATTAAGTGATCGTATTAATATGTAGGTATGACTATTTATAATTTCAGGCATAAAGATATACCGATGACATTATAGAGGTACGCGGTTGTTTACAGGCCTAAAAGGTGAAACAAATCCTGATACGTTTTGATTTGAAATATTAGAAAAATGTACTTTACTGCTGACCTAGGGGTTCGAAAAATTCTTACTAATAAAATTTATTGACTTGTATAACTTTCCTTTCTTCTGGTGCAAGAGCCAATGTGCAAGCGCATTTGTCGTTACCGCGCGAATTTTCGATAAATGAAAAATATGGTCGGTTGAAAACATTTTTTCATTGATGAATTAGCAAAAGAAATCCAATTTTGTTCTTTCAGAAAAAATCTACATGAATATTTGAGACTTTCAATAAAATAAGTAGAAAAAGCTCACAAATATCTATTTAGCAAAGCCTTAAGATTATGCAAAAAAAGACAAGTAAAGATGTGACTAGTGTAATTAGCACAAATGTTGGCTTATTGATAAGATTGTTTTGATTCTAGACCATCTTATCAATAAGCGAACATTTTCCAAACCTCTTATTTAATGAATTCAGCTTGGCCGTGTTGGAAAAGATTGATCAATATAACAATTATGTACTTCAAACGCTTGCCTATCCACCATAAAAAAAAAATTTTTTTACTAATCATACTGATGTCCCAATTTTTTTATTGCTGCGGCAGCACATGATTATAAATACAACAGTACAGTTATTTTACATAATGGACAACTTATTGTCACATGTCCTATCACCAAAAGAGAGAGTATGAATTTCTTTGACAAAATTTAATAAAGTTATATGTACTTGAACTGACTTTGACCTCCTTGGAAATAAAGAGTCTTACAATACAAGTATATTTAGTAAGGTCAGTGTGGTCAATATCAAGATGGTATTCATGTTTCACGAATGTGACTTAAGATTATCCAAGATAGCAAATATTTCACGAATAAACAAAAGTTTGCAGTGATATTATAACTCAATATACGCTTGCAGTTTTAACGTACCACAGTTGCGTCTTTTCACATGTAATTTTGTACTGCAAAATGTTTTAAAATATACAATAAGTACTCCCTCTCCTAATTGTTCAGCACAAGACAAAACAATAGATAATTACAAACAACCCAAAGCATTAAAGAAATATAAACACAGCCAAAACCCCGCTACGCTAACTACCTCAACCCTTGTTTGACGAGGAGTCTACACCGGCTTCCGAATGCCCATTTAGTGAAAACTACAAGTTACAAGAACTTGTAAACTTAAGCTAAATTTTATTTTTTATTTTATTTTTATTTTATTTATTAACATTCACACAAGGTCTTCAGGTCCCAAACTAGGCAGAGCCTGTGCTATGGTAACCTGATGACTGATATATATTTATATACATATACACACCCAGACACAGGTCAAACATACATGTTCATGCACACAAATGTTTGACCTGTCCGGGAATCGAACCCGGGACCAACGGCTCAGAAGGCAGAGTGCTACCAACTACGCCAATCGGCCAGTCAAGCCAAGTTATTACATTACCACATTTTTACATATATGTATATACATGCTTTCACTGTGATGTAATTAAAATATTATTATAATGAGAAACACTTAAAAACAGGCAGGAAAAGATTGTTTGTACTCATAAGCATACTGAAGGATATTGATATTGATTGACACCAGATGACCAGTAAGAAACACGTTGAAAAACGTAATTAGAACGGGTTTTATGGATTGCTAGGCCGAACTTACGTTCAAATTATATTTAATTATATCTATTTATATTAAAGGGAAAAAATCGTATGCTAGTGGGACTTGAACTCACAACTACAGAATACTGTCCTGTCGCTTTGTCCATCTAAGTTATAGCAGCTACTCTAGCCTCCGAATTGTTTCCTTAACATCTGAGGGGTTCTCAGATGTTCTCTCTGAGAACGAAGAAGAAACCTCAGAGCATACACGTATCTGAAACCGAAAGTGACCTCCACATGATATCTTTGAGTCAGTTAACTAACTACAGTTATGTTTATGATCCTGTCAGGGTTCATCGACATCACCTTCTTAACACACTTCCGATGTACCTTGGACGGTTATTTTGATGACATTGATGACGAGTTTAAATATTGAAAGTTTATAGATTCAGGCATTTGTTTGTAGGAATCCAACTAAATAAACAATCATCATCTTCATCATCTCAGCCATAGGACGTCCACTGCTGGACATATTATGCCTCCCCCATTTTCACAAGAACCGGTTGAAAGTCACGGAATTAACACTAAATGTTGTTTATCACAAAATCTTTGTTTTTTAGTTTCAGTAATCTTCAAATTAGATTTAGCAAAATTTTAGGCCCGGCTGGAGATTCGAACTGCGTATCCTAGCTTGCTGACAGGGCAATCCAGGGGATGCAGTTGGGGTGAGATCTTATAATACTCTAGAAAAAGCTAAGCTATGCGCTTCTAAGTAGAAAGCGCTCTGTTTTTAGCGCTATCTACCTTTAATTACATGAACTATTAATAGGACCGATAGATCAGTATTACAGTTGATATCGTATCAAGCGAAGGCACCATACCTTTGTTCCAAGAGTTTTATGGTTTATTGCATTAACAACATGCTAGTCAAATAATTTGAACGTAAGTTCCACGGGATGTTGTTCTAAGCGCCATGTACCTTAATTTTTTCTTTTATAAATTTGTATTTTTATCATTTAAATAATTTGAAGTAAAATCCATCGAGTACTTTACGCACACACACATACCGCCCCATAAAATATACATACACTTGTAAACAGAATTGTAAGTTTGATGAAACTAATCAACATTGTTGTATAAAAATATTAATCTCTCGCTTAATAGATATTTATGCATGGTCGGAGGCAATCTCCATCCTCGTCCGCAAAGCAGTCTGACGATGCATCGTCAGGATAATGAGATGAGTACTTCCTATACAAGGTATTTCACGGTTCAATTACTGAATAAAATGTTTAGGACCTCCTTACAGAGAAACGAAGCAAATCACGTATCTTTTATTTTGAAAGCAGTTTGATAAAACTTCATTTGGAGAACTAAAAAATCTTGATATTACGTATAAATTGTTTGTTACTGATGTAACCTAAATGGCGCCCAGATTTATCAGAAATTATTTTATATGAAATCGGCACTAATACGAGTCGCTGGATTAATTAGCTCATATAAGGGCACAGTAATATTCTCGGTAATATATACAGACAACCAGGAGTTCAGACTAAGGTGGATAGGATATGTAAGCTGACTAATATCGCAGGAAAGGGCAGGCTGCGGGCCGCTTCCAACCAGTCCTCATGGAAATAAATGAGGGAAGCATACGTTCAGCAGTCAAGTGGACGTCCTAACGTTGAGATGATGATGACGAAGATATTTTATGTGCAGACATCATTTTACAAGACACCACAAATGCATTACAATTCTAAAGCTACTAAGCATTTCAGAAACCTACTTGCTCTTACGACACCATAAACAGCTTAAACGTTCAAATGCGCAGTCGGCATAGTATCCATAATTCCTTGACATTTCACAAGAAGGCTAGAAACCAGCTAAATGTCAAAGTTTTCAGAACGATACCGAGCTATACATACAACCCTTTTCAAAGCACGGAAGCGCGTTGTTGAAAGTACCACTAGCGGTCATCCATTCAAGTTAAGACTGAGAAATACGTTGTTTGAACCGGTAAATTGGGAAAAATTGAAATTGAAATTGAAAAATATGCGACTAAAAACCATCCAATCGAACCGTAACATAAAGATAATCTTTGTCTACCCTCGTTTTTTACGTTTTTACTTTCAACAGACTAATTCAGTCAAGAACCGTCGATCCTGCCAATCATTACCCATCAAAATTAAAAAAGTCTATTATAACAAGGGCAGAGGTTTTAAATATGTAAGGTTTTCACATTAGACCGTCTGGGTAAAGGATAAAACAAACGCACCTATAATTGTGAGCTTTGTCGGTCATGAAATAAGATCCATATTGTTTTTTCGTCATAGTGTAGGTAGTCTAGACAAAACCGTTATGAATCTTCATTGAATGAATCCCGCCGAATATTTGATTATGTAAAGAGTATAGTGAAAACGTTTGTTACTCTGAAACCGTGGATTAGAGGGGTGATACGTGTTTGTTCTTAGTTTGCATATTCGTAGGATTGTAGCAAGTTGTTAGCACAATAGAGTTACTGTTTGATTACTACAATGAATGATTAGTGGTACATATTCCTTTGTTAAATCATACTAATTGAAACTGTATAAAGTATATCTTGTCGTGGGGACCGGTCTACAATTTTACCCCCAATCTCTATCCATGGGTGCCGTGAGATTCGGCTATGCTATCAAGTACCAGGTGGGCAAAAGCGGTAATGAGTATAAGGCCCACGTCCGCGACTTTATGTAACGATGCTGGCGCGTTTTGTAAACGCGCTTCTGCATCGCTACTATCGCGCGTCAGTGGACAGCATCGCGACTGTAGCGATACAGCATCTGGGCGCAGGTACACAACCAGCGACAGCATTGCGGCGGTATCGATACACACGCTCGACTGTCTCGCTACTGCAGCGCTACTAAAAGTCTCCGTGGGCGAGGGGCCAAAATCAACATACTTGGCTCGCCAAACCGCCTGCCAAGCGTGGCGATAACATACTGATACAATGTAGTTGGTTCAGACAGCATTACTTTAGAGCCAGGTAGCATTCTAGGTCTGGCGTGATAACTTTTTCGAGCACATCTCATCAAGTGAGATAGTGGGCAAACTCTAGATCTA
Source organism: Apeira syringaria (assembly GCA_934044485.1). NCBI lineage: Eukaryota > Metazoa > Arthropoda > Insecta > Lepidoptera > Geometridae > Apeira > Apeira syringaria. The sequence continues at coordinate 3,922,313 of OW203661.1, read as the reverse complement.
TACAGTATAAAAATATTATAGGATAAGGTAGCTTTACGTAAATTAGTTGTCGCGGGATTTGTACTCACAAAAACCAATCGAAATATAACTACTCTAAGATAAAAAATGACTTAGCAATTTGGTCAAAACGTCGATGTCACTCCGTATCATACTTATATATTCATACTTGCGCAAATAAACTAACTAAACTTTGATAAAAACGATTAATTTGCAAATATATTTAATTTTCATTTTTTTATTTGGATCAATAGCATGATTGGTTTACAAACATTTGACAATCGAAGACAGCTGCAGAAGTATATAAAACGGTCGCAGATGTCCTTGTCCAAGTTCTGAAGTTCCTTAATGAATAAGATACACAATCTCTACTCATATTTAAAGTCTATAAAATTACAATAAAAAGATTCCAAAAAATCCTAAGTCCGACATTACAACATTAAACGCCCTTGGTCATTTCACAACAAACCCGTGAACGGTAGCCAATCATCCGTCTCGTACTATGAAAGGACCAAAACCAAAACAGCGAAAATTAAAAACAGTTGAAAAAAAGGTGCCATGCTACGATGTATATCGACGGGAAAAAGGAGCATTCGTAAGGACCCCAACACCGGACGGTTATGACAAATATGTGAGTCGAATTCAGCCGATGGCGTTAATGAAAATGAACCTTTTTGAAAATATGAGCAAAAAATCTCAGGTCCGGAGTGTTTTTGCAGTTGAATTGAGAAGTTTCGGTCCTGGGGCGAAACGATACAGAACGACCGCTCGTGTACATTCCATTTAGGTTCCACTCGATCTTTTCAATTATTAGAATCGTTTGGATTCGTTCGCTCGTTTCCGATCATAATCGATAATCAGTCAAACGTAGAACGTGATCAAAAGTGTTCAAGTATTTACCTGATACAAAAGATTTCGCAAGCTGGCAATAGCGACAAAACAAATTCATTCTATTCTCTCTATCTTCTCAACTCATTCAATAATTCAATTTTGAAATTTTACCTCATTCAAAATATATCAATCTCAGCCATTTCTATCCACTGCTGGACATACCTCCCCTATATAGGTAGGATTTGCCAATACTCGCCTCGGTTGGCAGGTGGGTTGGCGAGCGCAGTGCGATTCCCGATCTTCAGAAGGCGCTGCTGCCCACCTTCTGGTACGTGCTCCCTTAGCCGACTCTTATGACACCCACAGGAAGAGATGGTGAGTACTATTCTAGGCCGATACCACCACGGCATCCCGTACCACCAAAATATCAATACATCTTACTATTTCTACCTCGCTACCTCCAGCAGGTTTTATAATCTGCTTCACCCGATATCCACAGTGTGTTCAGATGACTAACAGTTATTACTACGTCTAATAAGTTATATCAATAAAGTGATCAAACGTGGACCCGTAAATAATAATATACAATAGTTACGTAGTCGGAATGAAAGATGATAAATTGGTATGCAATTCTTTTATAATCACTTTTTCACATAATTACATAGCAATATCACACTTTTTTTTTTAATTGAGGAAGCTACACTCTACAGACTCGACGGTCCGTACCTTTTTTAATTACATTTGATTTATTTTTGTACTAATTAAGCGTACTACTCAACAGGTGTGAAATTAATCTAGATGAACTAAATAACAACTAAGTGAGTTTACACTATATGATACCATAACAATATTTTCATATTTAATTCTACCTACACTATATCACACTTTTAGTACAATTGGGTTTATAAAGCCGATAGATTAGAAGTCGACTGGGCGGCTGTCGACAATCGAATGGCTCTTGCTTATACTAGAATAAACTCGTTGGTTATGAACTTATGATGTATATGAGTGGGGGAACGGGAGGTTGCTACTCAACAAAATGAGCTGCCAATAGAATGGTATAAAGTGGTAGTGTTGCCAGTAATGAAAATAAGAATAATGAAGTAATAAATCTCCTTTCTTGAACCACATAATGTATTTTTCCAATGTTAGCAATCTACATATACTATACCATTACTTTTAAATATCTGTAAGCTTTGCAGCACCCGCTATCACAAGCACCCATAATTCTACAATTTCTACATCGGCGTCAAAACTTACCCGACAAATGGCTTTAATTAACCTGATGGTGTTCTGACTGATTGTTTCGGATTTCGCAAATTTCAACGCAATTAGCAACACCACAGCTTAAATCCAAGTCTCTACACCAGCACATCACAGATGAGGCACTAATGACTAAGAGATCAGCATAGATATAGTCATAGTATCTACTACGGTGGATCACAGATTGAGTGATAGCTACTATGGTAACATTTGCAAATCTCATATCAATTAGGCAAACACCCAAAATCACGCCCTCGTAATTGTTTTTGAGCGTGACGTAGTTTTGGCTGTCGCTGATTTATTCGCATTTCCGTACAAAATGTGGCGAATGTGAGAAGTTTTACGCACATTATTACACTAATTGCTGGATGTAGTTAGTACTTCCTTGATAAATGTACGATTGCAATTTGTGAGAATTTTATTTATCGTATGTTTGATTTTCTACTCATAGTATGACCAATGGCTGGACTGTGAATAATCGTTACGCTAAATTTGGGCCCCCAACAAGCTATGATACAGGGCCTATTTAAGGTAAGCTATGCCGCTTCACTGAATTGTGTTTTTGTTAGCTAAAATTCTGTACTTTAAATTATATCATGCGACAAACACAGTGACTAAGCATATTTCTTTGTCGTTTGAGCAACTCAGTTATTAATGTGCTAGTAGAGTCACTTACCCATATCCTACTCATATGGTGTTCAATTTTATTTATAATTTACACCAACACGTTTGGCAATAATAACTTAAAAGATATAAAAAAATATGAAAGCAATATTTAATCGTGTCGAGAGACACGTGCGCTAATCACCGATACTTACGTTTTATAAAATATTCTTGGTTTGTATTATGTGACGCGAGGAATTCTAGTCGGGGATCTAAGTACAGTTACATAATCAATAACGTAAGCGTAGTAAGCGTGTTGTAATGAATAAACTCAAAAACTGCTGTGCCGATTTCAAAAATTCTTGCTCCATTAGAAAGCTACATTCACTCTGAGTAACATACAGTATAATTCGTCGATTGTGCACACTTCGATGAGCATAATTTAGATAATTTTTGTCTGAAAATTATATTGTTTGCCGTGGTTAAGGAATACTTTTGCACAGTAAAATGACACATAAGCAACTTACACAGAATATAAAATATAAATGCTATAAATCTTTCAACTGAATCCTGTATTGACACCGAGCCGCAGATCTCCGTAACAAAAGAACAAAAGAATTTTCATTCGCAACGTTGCACAAAAACGAAAGAAATCACTGGAGACTTCCTCCTGAATTATTCGTTTCTGGGAGAGACATCCAGCTCGAAGGCACCAGTCTTGACAGCTAATTAGGACCTTCATTGTTAAATGAATCTTAGCACTTCCAGATACAACTCCAAAAGATACCCTAAACCTTTAGAATTAGAGCAATAAATTGAGTGTTAGGCATAGAAGATTCATTAATTCCTTTCTTAAATATTTCGAGTGGTTGAAAAATACAATAATCCAGTGTGAATAGAGGGCATTGTATTGAGCAAGTGTCCAGGAAGGATGAGTTAGGGAGTGTTCTTTTTATTGCCGAATTTGCGTTTTATGGGCCGTCGCGGGGGAATGTGATGTGACAACGCTACACCCCTGTTGTGTCTGTTCTTTCTTTAATTTACAACATGAGTCCAGTGGAATCCAAAAAAAACACGAGTAATGAATGCATTAATTTTTATTGTTATTTTCTGGCTAAGAGTTTAACTATTATCTTCACATTTGAAACAAGCTCTAAATTTTTTTAATTTAATGGTTGATTATGTTAGTAATTGATACAAAAAATGGAAATATTTTTTTATGATATAATTTGGGAAAATATAGACTTTATCCTCCTACAAACTGCAATGCAGTTTGTCAATATTGTTTAAATGTATAAATCCCTGTTTTGTTTAGATCTTTTTTTTTCACTTATTATAAGTTTGCGTTTGACAACTGTCTAATCGAATAAACAAATGAAAATAAGAAAAGGCATCGTAAGTTATTTAACAAACATTTTAGCTACTAAGTCTGAGCAGTTTTCTATTCAGACTGTATGTCGGGCTTCAGTGGGAATGGGTAATATTTCTCTCAATGAAAGGATTGCCTACACGGAAGTGAAATCGTGGAAACGATATTTTATGCGATTTCCTATAAGCTTGCTTATGTATGTCGAAAAGACATATAATAGATACGATGGCAATTTTGGCTTCGTCATGATTATACAGACCCTCTGACCTAACATTGTTTATTATTTATTTATTTTTTTAACCGACTTCATAAAAAGGAGGAGGTTCTCAATTCGACCCATATGTTTTTTTTTATATTTGTGTTTGTTACCGCATATTTTTCGACTGGGTGAACCGATTTTAATCGATTTTATTTGAAAGCTGGTGCTTCCCGTGTGGTCCCATTTAAATTTCATCAAAATTGGACGAGTACTTTTTTTACTTTTTTTACAAGTCAAAAACTGAAAAATACCTACACGATATTTTAGTAGCGGGTGAAGACATCGGTGCACACCACACCACAACGACAATTGATCCCATGAGTAACAAAGGTCACTAAAAAAAGTGAATAATAAACTTTATATAAACTATACAAATTTTTTTTATATCTAACCATTGTCCTCTGTCTATCTCACTTGGTGGTAGTTTACCAGGCAGGTACTTTTTTTACTTACTTTTAGATGCTACATTTTTCTAATTCCTCTAATGAACCTTACCAATATTGTTTAAATTTACGCTCATATTACCTGTTTAATAAACGAACTTGCACCTAGTAGACACGTAAGGGTGATCCTTATCCGTAGTCCATATCATAATCGACAGGCATTGTTTATCGCGGTTTTAACATTAATAATAATGAGATGGATATGATAAGCTTCAGTTCTGACATGAACATGATGTTCAAAAGTCAACTGAATACAAACACTTCAAACCTGCTTCTCAAAAAATTTTACTCATACGGAGTCGAATGAGTAAGAAGATGTTTTATAATAAGACGCATGAAATTCGCTGAATTATTGGCACTAATTAGGACCAGTTGTGTACTGTCCTGAGATTGATCCTTAACAATTATTTCTAAAGCCATCCCCCTCTTTCTCAATAGCCAGTGTCCAGATGCAAAGGACTTTGAAATATGAACGATATTTATAACGCATGTGAATTAGGGACGGTCACTTTGCCTTTGAAAATCTTGGTTCTGTGTTTTATGGAACTAAATTATAATTTGTTGTCTGGATAGTATGTTAGTCGATTTGATTTGTAAGCATAATTTCATGTCGGTAATAGCCTTACCTTAACTGATGGCCGTTGGGGCCGAAAAGTTCTAGAATGGAGACCACGGACTGGCAAGCGCAGCATAGGACAGCCACCGACAAGGTGGACAGATGACCTGACTAAGATCGCAGGCAAGGGCTGGATGCGGGCCGCTTCCAACAGGTCCTTGTGGAAATCAATGGGGGAGGCCTATGTCCAGCAGTGGGCGTCCTATGGCTGAGATGATGATGATGATGATAATGATGATGATGAATAGCCTTACAAATAATGCTTTGATAATCCCATCCTAGGCGAAAGTTATAATGCCCTCAGTAATACAGATATTCATAGGCGACACGGTGATTGCTTATCAAGAGCGGTCCGTCAGCTTGTTTGCCACCTATTATATAAAAATTAATTAAAATGCAAGCCAAATATCAGTGCATGCACTAATGATAGAAGGTAGTGGAAGAGGAAATATGTTATGGCGACCCCATCTATCGTGGTATAGAGAAAGATAAGAAGATAGGAAAAAGATTATGTAAACAACCACACGAAACCTGTAATTTGATATCAATTAGCAACATAGACCGTCCGACATAACAACAATAATTGGAGTAAGAAATTTTAATCATTAAAAATATTACTTAGGCCTGTTGTTTGCTTAATACGTTAATTCAATACATTTATATGTGTATTCGTAATATACGAAATCGGTCCGGGCGATAAACAAAGCGGAGAGGTGACCACAATAATGTCGGTCGCTGGTTGACGTGATTACGTCCGAGTTGTTCGGTTTTCACTTTCGACAGCACAAAATGTCACCCGGAGACCAGAAGTAGCAAGAGTCAATAAAAGAGCGGCGATAGCAAAATGAGGTTAATACTGTCAGTGACAAATTTACTTTTAATTCATTGAAATTTTTTAACGTTCTTTGATTTTGAATTTGGATTAAAAGTCAAACTGGCACGTTAGTATATAGTTAACTGGTAATATTAGGTTGTATAATATAAATATTTCCCCTTTGGGAATAAGGCATGATAACGTATAATTATAACGAGGGCATATTTGTGGAGCACATTCCATAACGATTACTTGAATTATGTCTGCTCATCTCTTAAAATATACATACAATGTACACATCATTTATAGACTTGTTAACATAATACATATATAAAATCACTTATTCAATAGTTATTATGCTTTTATTATAAAATAGTTAAGCATGTCATTTTAAAGGACTTAAAAAAAAGTAATTATGTTATAATTAAATTTTTAATTTAATCTTATCTTAATTATTACGAAAAATGCAGTCTCAAAAGTATTACTGATAATATTATGTGCTTTAGAGCTGTACTTGCAGATGGACTCTCAGCAAAAAGGTTGTTGAGACATCGTATTATAAATAAGTGGTTCTGCCACATAGCCCACATGAACAGTTATTTTTGTAGCCAGAAGAATGGTTCATACTTTATTTACAAAGTCCGTTTTACTTTCAATGACGCACAAAATAACTAGGAGTCCAGCGCGCGCAAGAGCACATCCCACATCATCAAAGGCCAAATCATCAATCACTTTACCAGTACAGTTAACGCCAGTGTTCCAATAAACTAAATACTTAGACACTTAGACATGCATAGGGTAAACAAAATTCTTTTTTCATAGAATATAAATAACCATTTTCTAAACTGCAACGTATATTCTTAATTTTAGCTAAATATTTAGGCCAAATATTTACCTATACATGTCATGTGACATTATAAATACGATAAAAATAAAAATAAATACTATCATTACTCATCTAAAATAAAAGTCAAAGAGCTCTTTCATTACGACGTAAAGACGTTATTAATATTGTATCATAATTTAGTATAGAGTATTATACATATTTCGAACAAAATCATTTATGCTACTGACTGTACTACGTTATCGTCTCGCCGCTGACGTCCGCGGTGACGCTCTGTGACGAAGGTTACTTTATTGCTGACCTCTGTCTGCTGATGCGTTCCTAGTCACCCGTTGTGGTGACCATTGATTTAATTGTACTTTGTTTTGGATGGTATATTATACCTACCGTTTTTGATACTTTTTATTGTGGCTATTATGTATGTTAATTTTTGTAATGTTCAAATATTATATAATAATTAAAATTCTCGTGTCACAGTGTTTGTAAACCAATTCCTCCGTAACGGCTAGACCGATTTTTATGAAATTTTCCGTGTATTATTTGAAAAGGGCACAATGTAGGCTGCATCTAGGTATATAGAATTCAATTTAAAATACTAAGATATATATGTTATAATGGGCCGATGCCTTTATTAAAATAAAATACTAATAACTAATTACAATACTACACCTGCTACAAAAACATGAGCTAAGATATTATATATTTTTAGATAAAGTGTTATTGAATTGCTGGCCAATAGGTGGCCAATGGGTAGTTTTTGTCGGCACCAAATACGTAGTGAGTTATTTTAATTAAAACTCACCACCATTTTTATAACATCTAATTTTAGTGTTGTTATGCCCGTTTCATAGAACATAAATATATAAAATATTAATACATTAAATAAACCTACTATTATTCTGTCCCATGCCATATTAATATTTTTATTCACTTTAAAAATATATTATTTAATTATAACGAAAATCTTAAATATAAATTTTAGTCTTTGTTAGTCTACTAAATATAGTGTATATAGTATAGCGGGACGGGTTATTTAGTTACGACTCATAAGTCGTAACTAAATAACCCGTCCCGCATCGTACCTGGAGCAAATGATCCGCCGACACTCATATTAATTATGTTTTGCTAGAGTTATGCCAGCGCTCCACATCATTAAGATTCTGTTTTATGTCGTAATAATCTCTCATACTCAGCTAAAACTTTTAACAAGGCTGTCCCAAAACATTCACGATGTTTCTGTCCATCTCTAATCCCCGTAAAACGAGCCGGATCATTGTCTAATGCACGACATGGACAATCGTGACGATGAATATGGAACAGATTGTGAGTATTTGCCAGTATTTTTATTACATTTTTGAATGAATCGATTTTTTTTTTAAATGAAATATAGAATAAATATTTGATTTTAATAATTAAAGAATTATATGCGCAAACGCATATAATTGTAGCTGACATAATTATCATACAACTAATTACTTGTGGCTCGCGGCCTACGCGAAGTGTCCTATTAGCAGTGAGCGGACTCACAGTCCATTAGGAACATTAGCATTCATCATCTTAGCATATTTTTATAGTACCTATATACTAGTTCCACCTGCGTGGATACGGTTTTACCACAGCCTCAACTATCCCACGGGAACTGTAATTTTTCAGAGATAAAAGTAACCTATGTGTTATTCGAGAGTCTAAACTATCTCGTTACCAAGTTTCATCCTAATTGGTGCAGCCGTTTGAGCGTGAAGAAATAACAAACATATTTATAATATTAGCGGGAGTAGTAATCGTTAGTAAATCGTGTTATAAACTGTTTCAGCCTTCACGTCATAGGCTACTTTACATCCCAAAAAATTTAATAGATCTCTGGGATACAAGAAAAACCTAAACCCACTAATATTATTAATGTAAAAGTTTGGATGGATGTATGGATGTTTGTTGCTCTTTCACGCTCAAACGGCTAGACAGATTTGGATGGAATACTTTTCATCATCATCATCAATCATCACTACGCGGGTAAATCCACGGGGCACAGCATTATAAATATTACAGTTTTATTTTAATTTGAATGAATTTTTGTATAGAGATAAATAAGATCTTGGAGAAAGACATTTTTTTCCTGGAGAAAGTACGGTTCCCGTGGGATAACTGAGGTAGCGGGAATAATGTAGTCAATAATCGGGTGAAGCCGCGGGGCACTGCTATTTATATACTTATCAATTTTAATATATATAACGTAACGCTTGTTGCCGTCCCTAGCACCTGATATATTCTTTCACATTGATTAGATTCTTCATATGAATATAATAGATATTACAAGAAACATAAAGAGAACATTATGCTGAACTCACCTAAACGGCGCAATGGAGATTGAAATGTTATCTTATTAAAATACACAAATCCACATTCTTTGTTCCGGATTTCCATTCTGGCCATCTAGGAAGCTCTCATCTCTGTTTCAATATTTAATAATCCCTCTGTAACGAGCTCGGCGATGGAAAGTTTAAATGGTTTAAACGTTGGAGCACATACAACGTACCAATGTATTTGAGTAGATTATTATAGTACCCATATATTATATATTTGGTGGATAATATGTCGAGCAATAAGTTTGGTTGGTTAGGCTTTTGTTTATTTTTAACCTCAAATAAGTTCATTTATTTCAACCGGACACAAAGTTTTGAAGTCTTAGTTGTATTTTTTGGTGTAACAAGATTAGGAAAGGTATTGATTATTAACGTAAATGATATACGTTGAGTTGCAAAGTAAGGATTTGTGAATAACTATTATCTATAGCAGCGGTCGCCAACCTTTTGGCAGGCAAGGGCCACTAGGTGGCAAAATAAACTAAAGGCGGGCCGCACACCCCAGAGGCCGAATATACCTATGAAATTCATCAAATCCCATAGAAAAAATGAAAATGCCATTCGCTTATGCATTTATTTTGATATTATTAGGACTTATTTACAAAACATTCACGAGCCGCAAGTAAAACGTCCGCGCGTTGCCGACCGCTGATCTATAGTAGGTACAGACTAGGACTCACGTGGTAAATACTGGAAAATTACTCGATTCAAACTTATTTGTAGCTCTTCTATTGTTTCTATTATCTATAGTGTAGATCGACACGCTTGCGAGACGTGATGTTCCTTTTTATATTAAGATTAACACGCTTAATCACTGATACATGGATATAATAGTATTCCAGGTTATCCAGGTTAAAAGGCTTTTCTAACATATATTTTCGAACCATATGTGAGTGACAAGAAATAGCAGAATTGGCCCGACGACGGCGGGTCTCATTCAGGTGGAGTATGAAGTTTGGTAAATATTTACATCTACCGTCAAATTAATAACGAAATCCTACTAATTTTATAAATGCGAAGTTTTGTGTATATGTTTGTTATTTTTTCACGCTCAAACGGCTACACCGATATCGGTGAAATTTGGTATGGAGAGTTTAAACCCTGGATTTACACATAAGCTACTTTTATCCCGCGGGTATAACCGCGGGGCGCTAATAGTATTAAATAAATGTAAAACCAGAAACTTTGACTTTGACTCGTGTGCTATAAAGGTTGTATTTAAACGTCAGTTAAAAAAAAGACGTGTGGCACTCGGGGACTGCCGCGGTAAAGTTATTGCATAGCATTTTTAATCAATTTATGCAATTAATATATTCATAACTTATGCAGTAACGCCGATACAACCAATGCCACCTAGAGGCGAGTTGCTGAACTAAACAGACAAGCGTGATATTTCAAAAAAGTCATTAAAAGTTCTGCTATTCATCGATAGAAGGCAAAACTAAAAAGTATCACTGCTGTGCCGGTCGGAGTGGGGGGTGTTAGGTTATTTTCGTTACGGAATTTCTGGATTCGGTCTCCACGCTCAAGGCCCGCGATAGAAGCTATGCAATAGATTAAAAATCATAATACCGAGCGAGCTGCAGCAAATCACGGCTGCGTACAGCTACCTATCTATATTACAATTAATGTACTGATATTCGAACCATCGCCCCATCATGCAAAAGACAAACATGAGTTAGTAACGGGCAGTTGCCGTAATCTGTAGTCAAATTTGCTTGACCCCTCGTCTCAGTGTGAGGGGTTCAAATCGCTGTCAATTAGTACAACTGCACGTTTAATAATTCTAATAATAAAACATACATGATGCCAATTCAATTAGATAAGCAATTCATAAACAATGCTATGGGTACCTAATTCAAATGTTTTCAAAATTGCATCTCGATTGTATTGTAGCTAATTTAATTGCGGTTTAAATTAGATCTGTGTAGTCATTATAATTATACTTCAGGCAGAACAGCAAAACTAGCAAGAACGTCAATTCATTAACAATCTATGAACAATGTTCAGTAAAACTGACACTCTGCTTACATCATATTATCAGTACATCTTACAAGTAATATTACTTAGACAACTAGTTGTTTACATCAGACAAAATGGCCGGCCATTTTTGTTGCTTATTCTGTTTACTTTCCCTATATTAAAATAAAACACTAATAACTAATTACAATACTGCAGCTACTACAATAATAGCATAATAGCTAATACAACCAAAAAATATATATATATATATATATATGGTACACGCGGTTACTGGCTTAACTATGTAAGTGAGATGAAATAAGATATATGATTTTCTATAAATAATTCATTTCTGTGATATTTATCAACAACTTATAGTTAGTACTTACATACTAATAACTATTAAACAACTTATAGATAATTAGATGCAGTTTACAATTATTCCTTATTTATAAATAGGACATAAAACCCACTCAGGTAGTAATACTAAGTATGTATAAAACCATTTCAAATGATAATGCGTATAGGTATATGTATATCAGCTACATTTCATCAACCCTATCACCCCTATCACCCTATCAAGCCGTGGTGGTACCGGCTTAGAACTGTACCTCCCTATCTCTTCCTGTGGGTGCCGCAAGAGTCGGCTAAGGGATCAGGTACCAGAAGGTGGGCAGCAGCGCCTTCTGAGGGTCACAAAATATACTGCGCTCGCCAACCCGCCTGCCAAGCGTGGCAAGGTTTGCCAAAACCCCCCTAAATGGGGGAGGCCTAGTTCAGCAGTGGACGTCTTATGACCGGAAAGAAATAAGAAAGAACTCTATCTAGTATCAAAAACGTGATGATACTGAAGCCCCAAACTAGTCTAAGCCTGTATCTGGGGAACCCATTGATAATTCTGTTGATATTGTTTCTTATTTTGATTAGTATGCTATTATTAGACATTACGTGTATAATGTAGTATGTTTTATTTATATAACACACGTTTAGTTGCATTCAATATTTTTAATGATGATGATGAAAATAAGCCTATGTGTTAATCCAGGGTATAAGCTATCTCCATACCAAATTTCATCTAGATCCGTTCAGCCGTTCTGGCGTGATTGAGTAACAAACAACCGTCTATCCATCCATCCATCTTTGTTGTACGTATTGCCTCCGGGCTGTTTGTGCTGTCGAACAGAGAAGACATAGGTATAATATATAGGTTGTAATATTTATTTTGGGAACAACGTCATTAAAAAAGATATGATATTCTTTCTTCTTCAAAAAACTTAAAAACACTGTTCTAAATACACCTTCACCGTCGCAGTAACTAATCCACGCAAACAGCATTTCAAAGCATCAAACCGTCACTTCTAAACCGACTTATCAGCACCCACCGGCACCGTTCGTTTAATTGTGAAAGAAATCTTTGCTCTTTGTCAGCTCGCGAGGGGCGCTATTGATTTCTTTTGTTTTATGCTGATTGAGACACCTTCATCCCACCCCTACACTTTAAAACGAATGGGAAAAAATACGAGCCGCGAACTTTATTAATGGTGGTGGCTGTGATCTATAGAGTTTGTTTATAAGCAAAATTAGTTTGAACAGTTAGAGATATTCATTATCGTAAGAACTGAAAACATTGATAGACCTGTGTAGTAATCATGTACCTACATTGATTACCTATTTGAGTACCTATATTGGACAGTTTACAGTACCACTATACGAGTGAACAATGGTGGTATCAGTGAATTAATGAAATTGATATAACCTTTATATTTAGGCTGGATACTCCGACCAAGATTGCAGGCAAGGGCTGGATGCGGGCCGCTTCCAACAGGTCCTTGTGTAAATGAATGGGGGAGGCCTATGTCCAGCAGTGGACGTCCTATGGCTGAGATGATGATGATGACTCCGACCAATATCAGGATAAAGAGTTGGAATAGGTATACCTGATACAATTGCTTACATGCTACAATTGCTTATTTTAATTCAAATAATCTATTTCTATGTACCTCCAGTTCATTTATGTATAATGTAAGCTATGAAGATTAATGAATCTTATAGGCCAATTATATCATACCACTTAAATACAATGGTCGACACCATTGTATGTAAGTGGTACAAAGACACCTTTACGCAGCACACATCTATGCATTTCCGAATTGGTCACCAAAGGCGCTTGCACCCCAAATTTCGCAAGTTATGTTTCGGCAAGTAAATTTATGTTTAGTACCAATGAGAATGGTCAAATTATGTAATCTATCGGCCATTCTTGTCATTGGCACTAAGTACTTCTTGTTGTTTTCACATAACGTTTCTGAGAATTAACTTAGCTGGATTAATTCTTCATTAGCCAAATGTTAAAACTCCATATATTCGCTTTTAAAAATGCAAGAAAATAAATGACAAGAAATCTTCAGCAAACTAGAACGTGTAAAATATTTTCTTTTTCAAATCTCTAACTTCCAAACACATTCATCTTATTCAAAGATAGTGTCCAACTGGCAGCCCTAACAACACACCGTGTAAATATAGACGCTGTCTTTATCAAAATAAGGTTCGTTATTTAGTAATTAGAAAAGAAAGTAGGGTAAGCCAATCAACATTAGTCCCTTTGATCGTTTCTAGGCTCATTTCTCTCATGATTGACTGAGGCTTAAAAAAATTTGATTGCCTTTCCCACTTCAACGCGTTAGATGCAATCGACGAGCGTTTTTTCGAAGCCTCCGCTAATGGGACTCTGTTTTATCTCAAGGCCCTTAATGTTCTTATGCGGGCGACAATAATCAGATTTCGACACGTTGAAGGAGATTATTTGTTAACTGTTAGATGCCATTTTAGGATACGAGATACTCGGGGAGTAGCGTTGAGCGTCACGTTGAGCGGCAAAATCACAAATCTTTATGACGATTTTTTTTTTTTTTTACATATTATAAGTTTGCGTTTGACAACTGTCTCACCTGATGTATGAGACTGACATTTATGAATAAAAAAACATTTAGTTTTGGTGGTTTAAAAAATACTTACAATAGACAAATTGCTATCTCTTCTCCATGGAAAAACGGCGCTTGCATTGCGGCTGTTCTTTTTTGATACTGTATGGATTTGGCGTTTGACCACTATCACACTTGATGGTCAGTGACGATGTGGTCGAAGATGTTCTCACGCTAAAACTAGAATGATCACTGGCTCTCAAGGACTGCTACCTGAACACACAATGTGTTTGGTGACAGTTTTTCAAACTTGAGGGTGGTAGCTAGCCAGGCGGGTATTCGAAAGCACCCTACCACTATGCTAGGAATTTGATAACGGTGTTACCTTCACCGGAAGCTCAAGCTGTTGTTAGGGAGCGAACCAGTGTCGGTCAGTTTGACAGGCGACGCTCCCCCTGCTGTGCTATCATCCCTTCAAAATAATCTCGCAGTAACGGCAAATGCGCTTGTACATAATACTCTCTTACACCAAGGGAATCAAAACGTCAAAAAATAAGATTAGTGATATTTTTTAAAGTCTGTATGTCATCTGTGAAGCACAAATTTGTAATATTTTAAATCTTATATACATCTAAATCCTAGTTTTTTTACAATAATCTTATGAATAGCCTAAATGTGAGTGTAACATGTATCTAAAACCAATCTTCTAAAGACTCATTTTGTAACGAACCATACACATTACATGAACACACATTTTAACCGACTTCAAAATAGGAGGAGTTTCTATGTTAAAATTTATGTATTTTTTATGTATGTTCACCGATTTCTCCCCTATTTGTGGACGGATTTTCAAATATTTTTTTTTGTTTTATGGAGTATACTCCCATTTAAATTTCATTAAAATCTAATCTAATCCAATAACTATGTTGATTACTTCCTTATTGACAGTGAATGATAATTGATCCCGTTAGTAGCAAATGTCACTGAAAAGGGTGAGTTTTTTTTTACCAAAGATGTAACCGACTTCAACCCTCAAAAGACTTTTTTTAATCCTAAATTATTCTTCGTTTCTGAATAGCCGTACTTTAAGAGGGCATTACAGTGTAAATATGTTAATCACCTTTCTATCAATTTTTCGATTCTAAGACGCTTTTGAGGCCTCTTAAAACCCCCCCTAGAAATTAAGAGTGTGCCATCAGCGGCGACTTTAATTGCTCACCACTTCGTTATCGGCCGGCTTGATGGCATTTTTAATGAACACACCAGAATTAATGTAGTGGGTGAAATCGAAAATCGAAGGAGGCTTAAGAGAGGTCCGTTATTTGTTTAGGATTGGACTCTATTATCTATGCCGAGTGATCGTGGCAATTGAAATTGTTTTAGGCTGGACGAGTCAGAATCAAACAATCATACTATGTATATAGAACTGTCTGCCCTTAGGTATATTAATTACATTGTTGGTTTCACGAAACTTGATTGATATTGTTAGTGATTGATGTTTGATCAAACTGACTAAAACTGTAAAGTAAGATATTTTTAAACAGTCACGATAAAGCTCATATTAGTTTGACAATAATTATAAATTACGATAGTAATTAGTTTTTTTTTAAAGTGCGGGTAGTTTTATTTAAAATATGTCATGGTGCGGCGGATATGTAAGTGGCCACCGCGATGTCCGAGTTTTCACGCTGTCAAAGGGCTTCACACATGACGTCATCATCATTATCCTAAGAACAAGAGGAACCGACGACCTCTGAGGTACCAAATCGCTTAGGTGAATATCCTACTAGCTACAACCCTTTCAAGTATGGCCAATGAATTATTTAACGCAGTTAGTCGGCTAAGATCGTGTGTATAAACTGCGCCACGGGCGCTTTCGTAACCTTATAATGCTTAGTAACCTAAAACTGTATTATTCCATAGAAGCTTTAGATTAAAAAAGGTATAAGAAAAACATAGATGTAATAAGCGTCCTAAAGTTTTTCAGCTGAAACTTTCTCTCGGAAGTGAAAACGTCTATTGTTATTCTAATCCCGAAGAAAAAAGCTGTAATTGTCCAAAGCAATCAACTTTTCCAATGATAAAAATACGGGCCTTGTTTCTGGGGGATCCTAAATAAATATGCTAAAATACGACTTCGAATTTCTCCGAACCGAACACTTCAGATCGAGACGAGGGATTTGAAATAAAAATTGGAAAGTCGAAGATTGACAGGTGCGTCTTAATAAGCAAGCGACAGATGTTTCGCCTAAAGACGAAATGAGAAAAGGTGAATTGCCTACTTTATGAAATGTTAAAACTGATTTTTCAACTGATTTATATCGTTTGTCTTAACTCGACAAGCCTTTTTGAATTCTACATGAATCCACTAAACAGTGAATATATAACAGTATGATCGTGATATTGTGTGTTCCTTTATGTATGTAAAATTGTCTTCTGTTTTAACAAAGGCAAAAGTTTTTAATAAAAGTTTATGTACAAAAATGGCACGGAACTTGGAGTCTGTAGAGTTTAATATATTTACATATACAAATAATTACGATATACATAAAAAATACCTGCGAGTACCCACACACTTTATTCAATTATCACGCAACATAATTTACAACATAGAACATTTCCTCATTTCATTGTTGATTAATACATACTAGTTTCAAATTGTCAAATATTAGTAAGAATAATATCAACTACAACGACTACAGTGGCAACTAAATATATATATATAATACATAGTACATATATATGAAACGAAAAGTATAGTATATATAGGAAACATCCTTTTACACTGTCAACTAATCAATAATAGCTCTCCTAAATCTCTCAAATATTCGTCTCAAATTTCGTAGCTATGTAAAGAAAAGCCTGTTCTCCGCGACACAGGTCCAACCTAGTGTGGAGCACAGTGCCCCCCTAGTTTGTAAAATTCTAAACTAAAACTAATGTCAGTTCTTTTTTTCTTTATTTTTTTTTTATTTATTTACAAAATCCAGTTTATAAACAAATAATTGTACAAATAGCTTACACCTAAGGCCAATAACGGATTTACATTTTACTGATGTAACTTATGTATTTTTAGACTGTCATAGTATTTTAAATAAGTTATTTTCGCCTAAACTCGACGAAACCTAAAATTAAGTTTTTCTTTGTTCAAATAAATTATTATTTATGAAAATATTTTTTTTTTTTTTTAATATAATAATAATCGTCTGCAAATAATCACAGATTGCAACGATTGTATAGAGAAGAAATGAACGGCTAAATAATATATTATACACAGAATACGTGTATGCTGTTTCAAGATTGTGTGCCCAATTTAACCTTGCTTACTTGGGCTAGTACAAAATAAGTCTTCTTCAAAGCCTACATCGCCTATAGGCGAGTGTTGCAAGATTAAGATAAATTCTTATAACAATCGGACTCTTGTCTATAATTTGTCGTAGCTGGATAAATGCTGGGTTTGTCTCGGTATAACTGCAAATGTTCAAAGCCCTATGTGCATTAATTAATTGAAATGAATAATGACTTGATGACCCAGGTTCATTTTTTATACTGTATAAATCTAGCGTCTAGCGTGGTCACATCGTCACTGACCATCAACTATCTCATAGTGGTCACTATGAGATAGTTGATGGTCAGTGACGATGTGGTCGAAGATGTTACCACGCTAGACCTAGGATGCTCACTGGCTCTCAAGGACCTGAACACACTATGTGTTTTGTGATAGTTTTTCAAACTTGAGGGTGGTAGCTAGCCAGACGGATATTCGAAAGTACCCTACCATCATGCTGGGAATTCCGTAACGGTGTTACCGGAAGCTCAAGCTGTTGATGGAGATCGAACCAGTGTCCGTCAGTTTAACAGGCGACGCCCCCGCCGCTGAGCTAAAAACATTTTTTCATTGTACCAACTTCAGAATACATACACCCATTATTACGCCCACATCCCCATTACTACTGCAGATAAAGCATTTTAATCTCATACGGGAGGCCAGACAATGGAGAATGAAGGTCCGAGCGTCTGTATCTATCCCCACTTATTTCGCTGGCCTAAGCAAATCTCCCGCTTCCCGACTCTGTTGGTTTTTCCCCGATTCCTATTTCTTCACTTCTGATTATATTATTCCATACTTTGGATAAACAATGGCTCGTTCTAACCCTTCTGCACTATTGCCGTTTCGGTGTTAGGAGACTATAATGGAAATGGCTTTTGTTGCTTTTTCTTAAGTCATGTAGGTTGTGCAATGCTATGATTCACTGCCATGTATACTGAACCGCAATTATCGAAAATAAACTTACGCGCATCGAATACTACGCACAGCACGAGATCCCGCAGGGACTCCTCGATGCGTTACCTTTAAAAATCAGGAAACCTTTTTTATAGAGTAAAGATCTAGAGACCGTTTGACCACTACCTAAATTAATGGTCAGTGACGATGTTGTCGAAGATGTTATCACGCTAGAATGTTCACTGACTCTCAAGAACTACTCCATAACCATACTACGTGTTTGGTGACAGTTTTATAAACCTACCACCATGATGGGAATTTAATGATGATGACTTTGATGAGCTTTACCGAAAGCTCAAGCCGTTGGTGGGTAACGAACCAGCGTCCGTCAGTTTGACAGCCGACGTTCCCTCCGCTAGTAAGCTTGTCTAGTCAACCAAAAATAAAAACAGTTAAGAAAATATTTTAATAAAAGTACTTAGGAGAGTACATAGTTAAGTAGCATAAGAGAAGTAAATTGTCACTCTGTTACGATAGGTGTGTTGTTTGAAAACCGCCAACAATAAAAGAAAACTATATCCATAGATTTAAAATTATATAATAACTATTATATATTAACTCCAAATGATTCTAACAGATGTCGATACCTTTCGACTGGGTTGAGTAAGTAATCAATAGATGGCGCTGCTATGGTAAATCTACGAACGTGTCATATAAGCTACATTTTAACAGCATAATTACCACGTGTTGTTGACGCTATAAAATTAATTAAATTTATTTTGTAGTGAACGAAATACTTGGTATTAGCATAGCCGGCCACGTGTTACTTAGACTGAAGTGTAAATTGAATTCATATTATAATGAAGATAATACAGTGAAATTAATCCTGTTTTTTACTTATTTGTGCTTCATTGATCAAAACTTTATAATTTTAAGCTTATATGACACGTTCGTAGATTTACCATAGCAGCGCCATCTATTGATTACTTACTCAACCCAGTCGAAAGGTATCGGCATCTGTTAGAATCATTTGGAGATAACAGATAATTGTGACTGTAATAAGTGTGCTAATAATTAGCAATAAATTAAAATTGCGACTATAATTTGAGATTTAAACTATCCTATCTCTCAAGTTGGATCGAACTGCACATGGTGTGCGAATTTTATTATAATCGGTTAAGTGGTTTAGGAGTCCATTGAAGACAAACATTGTGACACGAGATTTATATATATTAAGAAAGAAGATTAAATTTAAAATTAAATTATATTATAAATTATAAAACGGAGTCTTTACTTCAACAAAGGTACGATGTACTTCATTTACAGTTATTAAAATAGTTAATCAATATATTTACTAGTAAATAACTTAGGCCAAAGCAATGAGGCTAAATATATTTGGAAAAATTTAGTGTAATTGTTGGATAGCTAGATTTGGCAAGACGCAATTAGGCACTCATTGTACTTTTTAGACAATGCGTTTTTGGGAAATATTTTAAATGTAGAAGCGAATAGTCTTGGTCAAACCCAACATTATTAAATATTTTCATAAATTGAATGGTAGTCAATTTCATATTATACATGGAATACTCCACAAGGGTATAACGTTTTTTTTTACTATCCTAATAAAAGAGAAAACGAAAATAATTATACCACCAATGCTTAAAATATTAAAAATTGCATGTGTTTGTTTGTTTGTCACGATTTACGCTCTCACTGCTGGACCTATTTTGATGAAATTAGGTATCTGACACTCTGAAATAGCACATAGGCTACATCATCATAGCGGGGTGCAGCTAGTAATCATATGAGAAATTTACTAGCTTAACATCATTCCGTTCAAATTAAAAAATAAACACATTTTATATCTAATATGAAATCATAGAAAAAAACAGGATATCACAGAATATTAAATAGGCGGAAATTTATCTGTTTGTATGTTTGTTACTTCTCCACGCTTAAACTGCTAACCGTATTTGGTTGAAATAAAGATAGCCTATATCCTGGAATAACACATAGGCTTTTCATCAAAAAGTATTGTTCCCGTGGCCTAATTAAGGCAGCGGGAAAAATTGTAGTCCTCGCGGGTGAAACCGCGGGGTGCATATGAAGTAATATAGCAACTTCATATTTATATTCCGCTCCCAAGTTTCCGATCTCATAATTAAGAACCGTCAAATAATTCCCTTGTTTTTCCGTCCAGCCATAACACTTCACACAAGCTCTCTCCACACTTATCTAGCCTTTTATAAATATTTTTCGGACTCTAACCGCTGTAAAAGGTTTTTGTATACGTTGCTTTTTGGCTCCTTTTGCCAGCTAATCTAATATTGACCATCCGGCAGGCTATTGACTTATGTTTGTGTTACTCATAATAATTCGCCGGGAACATTTTATTATTCAAAATATCAATTTGCTCGCCCGCTTTCTTTGAGTTAGAGCCGCATTTATTTTATTAAGTTTGTGTACCTATCTAAATTATTAATTAGTTGCAAACACAAAGATATAGCGCTGAAGAACGGAGCTTGTACAGATGAGTTACATATTTTATCTTTTCTTCAATATAAAAAAATCAATATAAAAATTTCAAAATTCAATATAAAAAAAAGAAATGTGTATGCAGTATTTGATTTCATCCTAAAATTGTATATAAGTACATTATGTAACAACTTATTTTGTCTTATTGTGTAAAAATGGGAACAACCGACTCCATTCCATTTTTTAAAGATTTTCCTTGGTATCAGAAAACTAAACTGATTTTGATAAAATTTAAATAGTACCACTGCGGAAAACAAAAGAAACAATTTTCAAAATCGGTCAGCAGTTTGCGGAGAAATCGGCAAACTTAAATAAAAAATGGAAATACCCTGGATCTCCTTTTTTGAAGTCGGTTAACTATTTATTTTTACTTGCTTTTAATGTTGGAGGGGTAAACAAAATGTATCTTGGAAACCAATTATCAAAACTGAAGAATCTTCGAATGTATAAGAATGGCTACTAGTTTTTTTTTTGCTGTCATTAAAATCTAGATTTATTTGCTGTATTTAGTCATTTACATCCATGTCGATCGATACCTTTTAGATTTCAGTTTTCTTGAGACAGTGTTGTCTGCAGTGGCCTACTGGTCAAAAAAGTTTTAAAAAGGACAAAATCCTAATCCAAAACAATTTAACTATTCTCACAGTGACGGTGTTTTTTGGCTTCTACCCTTACAGCATCTCAATAAGAATAAGAATAAGAAGAATAAGAATAACTTTATTTCAGCGGTCAGAAAGGTATTAATATAAAAACAATCTTAAAGTAAGTACTAATCTAGTAGGTAACACTAAGTAGTGACTTAGATTCTGGTCTCCACACTAGGATTCCCTGTGTTGTGGAGAATAGTCTAAATGAAAATTATATTCTAACTGAACTGCAATTAAAATGAGACAATAATGAATAATATTAAGCCATAATGATCTCCTTGAATGAGGAAGTAAAGAAAAGGAAACTTTCTGGGATATCTCACAACACAATTGAGTGATCAGTATGCAAAGCCAGCGTTGTGTACTAAGCCGATTTCGAGAAGGAAGCGTTAAAAGAAAATTTATAGCATTGAAAAGTCGTACGTAATTAATAAGACATTTGAAGTTGCGTGAAAATGTAATTTAGATTGTTTTCGTCATTGAGGGGTCTTCGGTTTCCTGTCTCAGCAATCCTTACAAAGAAAGAAAGCTTATTTATATATGCCCGCTTTGTATTAACGTCTTTAAGGTACCAGGGGAGCATAATAAAAAAAGAATCAGCATCGATGTCTTAAAGCGCCTTCCGGCGATAGCTGAACGCCCGCGCGCCCCGCCGCAAAATGGCGGTCCACACTCGAATAAATTACCCACCCTACCCCCCGAATCGAATTGTTCGATTCTTTTGAAACGAATCCTGAGTTTTAAAGTCGAACCTCCTTTATTAGTGTAAGCCAGGGACGATTATCTTAAGCCTCCATTACATATTCAAATTGGAGTCGTTTTGCTTCTCGGAAAATTGACGCGAAATAAAACGAAGCCTTTGAAAGCGTTTTCTGCATTAAGTTAGTGGTAATGAGATTTTTCAGTGACACTTTAGATATTTTTAACCGACTCCAAAAAAAGAGGGTGATTAGTTATTCGACCGTATATACATTTAAATATTTTATGTGTTCTCGCGGATAACTTCGTCGTTTATGAACCGATTTTGATGATTCTTGATTTTTGATTGATAAAGTATACTTCCTAGTTGGTCTCATTTAAATTTTATCAAAATCTTTTATCAATGTCTGTGTTTTTTAGAAAAACTCCAATAACTGAAAAGTGTTACGTCTATCTTCCTTATTGAATGTGAAGAAATCGGTAAACATCCATAATGACAATTGATCCCGTGAGTAGCATAAGAAAAGGTCACTGAAAAAGGTGAAAAAAACATTTTTTACCAAACAAATGGAACCGACTTCAACACTCAAAAGTGTGAAATAACTTGTCGAAGTCGGTACCATGCGCACAATATTTTGATAATAGTTACTTTTCAACTATCATGGTACCGACTACAACAAGTTATTTCACACTTTTCAGTGTAAACGCCGTTCCATTTTTTTGATAATTTTTTTTTTTTTGGAATAGAAATGGTTTCTCCTCACGCCTAATATTTTGATATACAGAGTGTGAAGTGAAACAATTGTATTAAATTAAGCTTGCATAGATTGTTCGTTTCCAGTCCAGCAAGTTTGGGATTCCGGTCGAGTCCGAAAAACATAATTTTTGCGCGACTGACCAAAGATTACATTTAGATACCACATGACTCTTTGTTCGTAACGGAAACTGTTCCTTTTACACCCACATACTTTTAGATATTTAATGTTATAGATAAAATGGTGTTCCCAAAGCTGTGTGGTTTTCTATACAAAGTACAGAGCTTTCTAAAAATTGTAATAAAAAATTCCCTCCTTCCTAATTCATCGGTTTATACGTTATATTTTGAAGCATTTATCAAAAACAAACGTAGATACATCTGGATAAACTTTTTTAAATTCATGCATTTAGACATTAGACATTAACCACAACCGTATGTGATGGTCAGTCGCCATGTGTCCCACGTGTAAATTTATGTATTCTCGAGGAAGATCTACCTACTTACAAAAAAAATATACAACAACTAAAGGGATAACTTTAGACAATAGATGACTATTCTCAAAATGAAAATAAACCCTCAAACTAGATCAATGAACTTATATAACATAGACTAATAGTTTTCAATCTTAAGGCTACTCATATTATATTTTGAATTTACTTGAGATTTTGTCTCTCAATCCGCTGACCTCGTTAGTTAGCTAGCTTCAAGTTTCAAATTTGACATTTTCATTTCTATGACAGCCAAAAACTGTTCAATTCGCAATAAACAATCCAAATCCTCAACCATTTGTTTTAAAATGGCCAACTTTCCCCAAACGAGAATACCTGGCTCCATGATTTAGTGCCTTCACACAAAGTGATACGGCTTTCATCACCTACGAAATGACCCCGCATCCTTCAAGCTTCGCAGACCCCAGATAATATAGGGGATAGTGTCACCTCTCCCCAAGGATTTGTCAGACAAATGCTTCCACATTGTATCGGGAAAAAATAGCCAGCTCACTATCGGCCGTTAAGGCTATTTATGGGTGATTTGCTCAAGCTTTTTTTATTAATAAAACGTATATTATGCGCGCAAGTGCGTTTTATATCCGCGAACCTTTCTTCGCTGATATTACCGTCCGTCTTCGGACATATCGAATCTGTAAAAATATCATACTTCACTCTTCACTCGCTATTCATAGCTCCTTTCAATATCTCTGTTTATCCGAATGGTACGATATCTCAGGTATCGATATGAGCATGTTTACCCCTAAACTGAGGGTAGCAAAGTAGTTATGCAAACACAAAGATATTGATACCGAACTTTGTGACAGACAAGAAAAACAAAAGTCGCATTTGTATAAATACAGGTTTTGGGTGGATATTGTAAATGCAACGTTATTTTTGACATAAATTCCCAGAAGAAAAAGTAAGTAATCGGTTATACCCTGGATTAACACATAGGCTTATTTCCATCATCACCATCATCACTGTTTATCATCACCACGTGGGTAAAACGGATTTTGATGAAATTTGATATGTAGATTCTTCAGGTCCCGGAATAACACTTAGGCTACTTTTCATCATCATCATCATCATCAATCATCACCATGCGGCGCAGCTAGCTCATAACAAGGCAGGTAAACCTCAAGGAGTGTTAATTATGTCAACACATATCTGAAATAAGGACAGGGAAGTGAAATCGCACCACATACATAAAGTCTCTACAACGTTCTTAACATGTAATTGTTAAAGCTAAAACAAGCTTACTTGTATTATTATTGGAGATCGATACTGTTAAAACAACATTTCTATTAACTTCGTAACACGTCAACGGTGCATTGTAAATTGAGGTATTCCGAGAAACCATTATTTCTGACAACAGAGCGATTGATTAAGATTGAGTTTCCGCTGATCGCAATATTGACCAAAACTAAATATTTCTGTTAAACAATAAAAAATGAAGTAAAATCTAGCAAGGATAATAATTTTTTTTTCGTTTCATTTTCACGCCGTTTGGGGTTTCCGACAAACCAAATCGCCATCAGAATCTCCAACGTTATCTCCGGGTATTATTTTAACGTCTTGAATAAAATTTTAAACAGTTATAAACAATTTTGATTAATATAAACATTCCCGTCTCATCCCGCAATCACTGGGAATTGTCGAGAGTAAAATCATTAATTTGTAACCGAGCTTCGCATTAAAAGTAACAGCTTGTGCGCGGCTTGCCGCTCCCAATCTGGAGGGATCCGAATTGTGTTATGAGTTTTGTTGCTGTAGTCATCAAAGACCTTCGAATTGTATTCAAGCTGTCATACCTATACCGACTATTTACTTTTAGATATTGGTACACTTTATAAACATTCGAGATACAATTTTCGAACTGGCGACTGGTCGGTTGGCGCAGTTGGTAGCACTCTGCCTTGTGAGCCGCTGGTCACGGGTTCGATTCCCGTACAGGTCAAACATTTGTGTGTATTACGATGTCTGTTTGGCCTGTGTCTGGGTGTGTATATATATATAAATATATATCAGTCATCAGGTTACCATAGTACAAGCTCTGCCTAGTTTGGGACCTGAAGACCTTGTGTGAATGTAAAAAAAAAACTAGTTCGGAGGGTTTAATTTAATTGTGTACGAGCCTAGAAATAAAACTATGTTTTAATAAAAGATCAATTACATTAACACGACATAATTTAACAGCTACTGTGGACATAATAAATCTACTGTGATTGTCATAAATAAGTTAGAAAAGAAATATAGAAAGCTACACTTTAGTGCGACTTCAATACTTGACAGTAGTTAGTTGTAAGGACATACAACTCGGTCAGAATATCTGTGCACCTCGCTGGAATGCGGCGCCTCTCCCGCTTCCCCTGTCACCTCTCCGCGCACTCCCCGGTGCGACAGTACGGTTAGCATCTTCGTTGCCGATACACGTCCCGATAATTGTGATATTTTCGCTTTGTTGTTGTTTTGTTTTTAATATTTATTGTTAAGTTTAGACTGTTTACTGTTAAGTTTGGACTGGTTTGGTTGTTATTAAAATAATGTATAATATTTATTATTATTTTAATAGTAAATGTTTTTGTAATCAAAATTATTGTTTTTTAATAACAAACCCTTCATCAATAATACATTGATTTGAAAAGGTTAGTAATTTTTTTTTACCTCCACATTTCTCGAAAAAACTTTTTTTCACACCGTACCCAGACCGCCGATATGACGTCACGAGGTCTGGTGCACAGATATTGTGACCGGGTTATACATAATTATCGTAATAGGCTAAGTAGTGGAAAATAAACTATTTTTATACATAAAAATGACTCGTCGCAATGTATATATGCATAACTTTAGAATGACTGCTCCAAATTAAATAATTATTTTTTATTGTGTTTGTAATTTTCAGGACACTGTTTGTACGGGATTATCAATAGGATAATCATTGAAAATTCAAAAAAAAAATTATCTCGGAAAAGGGATTAAAAAATGTCTATATACAAACATATATTACATAATGTTTGTTTGCAGGTAGGAAGTTTATAGGTAGGATACTCAAGAACGAGATTAAAACTGACACAGTAACGGGATCACTGAGACATTTATATTTTACTATTGTACCTGGACGAAGTCAGGGTGGGCAGCTAGCTGGGAAGAAAATAAATAAATACATATTTTATATAATGTATAAAAAATACACTTTAGTTTTTTTTAGTCGCGAGTGACCGTCCGAGTGGTACCTTCTAGGTTTGCGTGCTAAATCATAGACAACGTCATCACTTAACATCAGGTGAGACAGTTGTCAAACGCAAACTTATAATATGTAAAAAAAAACTTTACTAGTAATACATGTATGTATTGCTAATAAAGTTTTAATAGTATCAACATTAAAATTACAATTAAAATTGTGTTTGTACAATAAAGGTAGGTCCGTACTACTTACGCAGGACTGACAGCATACCCCTTTCTGGAAAATCTTTGTCAAGTATAGTAAGCACAGCGATGCGGGCTTTATAAACTTCTGTTACCAACAGCTTGTTTTTGTTACAATTCAACGTGAGAAATCTGAAGTTTTACGATATGTGTGCTACACGATATATTATGATCTAAACTTATATTATAAAGGTAAAGAGTTTATTTGTTTGGTCGGTTGAACACGTTACTCTCAGGAACTAGTGATTGAGATTGAAAAAAAATGTTGTGTCGTATGGTCTATTTATCGAGGAAAGCTTTGGGTGATGTGACATCACGGTACGGCCAATAGGAGCGAGCATAAATGATGTCGCTACGCTGTATATATTTTTTTATAATTTGCATAAAAAGTATTGTAAGAATAATAAAAATAATTACTTTAATACAAAATCTAGTCACAAATATAGGGAAAATACTGTTTAAAAAAAGCAGTACTATTTTGGACACAAAAAATAGATTGTGTATGGGTGACATGTATGAGTATTGTAAGTACGTGTTTGAGTGTGTGTATATTTACTTATGGGTGTATTACACTAATGACTAGTGATAATATAGAACAGAAACGTTTTCTCCAATTATTCTAAGCGTCATTTGCAAGCTCATTCACGCAACAATCTTTGGTGAAGACTTTGTTGGAGGCTACTAGGAATGTAGAAATGAGTAAAAGAGTGAAAGTTACAGTTACTATCCAGCGGATTACCTAGTTGAAGCGGCACTAGGAAGATCATAATATCGGACAGACTTTGTCACTGAAGCATGAACCACTATAGCGCAGCGGTATCTCAGCGTAAAGCAATTGAACTCAGCATTAATTGTCATTTATTACAACTGTAACATGGTAAATGATAAATTGTCCGTGCGTTACTGTCATTTACAATGTTTGTCATATTCAGTCAATTACTGTCATAACAAGTCCCGATCAACACGCGAAAGTTTAAAAATTACAACTACTTTAATATTTTCCACTCCTCTCATGTCTGCCACAAAGCTTATCCAATCAAAACAAATTGGAAACACCTCGGCTCCCTACAATAACGATACTAATTCCAAGGGCGTGCTCCGCAGCCATATTCTTATAAATTAATTACTTGTAATCTACTCATGAAACGGGTCTTACACAAATGAAGTTACGGCAGTAACATTGTCGCTAAGTACTCTACACGAGAGTACATAAACTTCATATAAATAGCCAAAAAAAAACTAAAAATGTTCAATTAGCCTGACAAAGAAAATGAGTAAATATAGATGGAACTTACAATTTTACGTGTAATGATATTAGAAACAATATATTTTTAAAAAATGCCTGTGTTCTCAGTCATGTGCCGTCATATTTCCTATGGAGCCAACCTACTAAGTACCTGCTTAAATTTGAGAGACGCTTGTACATTTAAGAGAAATGAAGCTTCAAATACGAAAATTGCCCCTCGATTTCAAATAACTTTAAGTCACCTCAGCATATAATTAGTTAAATAAGTAAAACAAAAGTCATCATCATATCTCAGATTTACTCGCTTTGTGTAATCTATCGATTGAAATGCAATAAAAATTACTTTAAAAATTTTAGACCTTATTTCGTCTTCTTTAAATTACCATCGAAAGACTCGACACTACGCCTTATTGTTCACCTTCACATTATACAAGCTAGAATATCCAGAATATCTATTATATGTAAGGGGAATTGACAGAAACATTTAGGGTCGGCGGCGAATCGAAGTTATCAATGGTATTGCAGATGTCTTATGGCGACTGTAGCAGCTTACCATCCCGTCAGCCGTTTGCTCGTTTGCCACTCATTACATAAAATAATATTTATATTTTAACTTGGCGTACTATTATTTCACTATTATTCAATATTACTTAAAAAACATACTATAATGCGAGTCTAAAAACTTAACAATGCTACAACGAAATCTAAAATAATTCAAATTAAACCTTAATGCAGTTGTGGAAGGAAAAATCCGCAGAATGCTGGCAACATTGTCACGTTGAATAGCGAGGCTTATTTTTGTACAAATTAATAATAGCTTGCACTCTGGACACTAGATGCCTCCACCAACCAACCAGTCGCTATATAAGTGAGAGCGGTCAACTTCCACTTCACAAACATCTAACTATAAAAATGCGTAACCTTCGTCACTGGTATCAATACCTGTGACAGTAGCCGTCGAGCTCAAGGGTTCTGTAACGACTTAACGTTGGAGCAAGTCGGAATTAGAAATGAGGATCGCAAAGTACACGGTTAATAAGGCACATGTGACGCGACTTTACGCTACTTTATGACACTTTGTCGTGTGATATGTTTCGTCTTAGTTGTGAGATTCGACAATAGAAGGGAAGGGTTCGTTTAGTTTATTCTAGAGAGCAGACATCAAGTACTGCTGTACTCGTAGTAAGGGTATATGCTCTCGACGAGTGAATTTTATGTCTTATAATATTATCTTAAAAAACAAAAGAACACAAGTTAGTATCTACACAGTTGGCTTCTTTATTATCTTAGAGTATAATTTTAATTTGACTTTTAATTTTGTTTAGTTAGAAAATGTATTCTTCTATCTCTCTTTTTTGTACAAAAATTATTGAAATTACAGAATTGTTATTATCTGACATACTTATAATATTAATAAATAATTATTGGCACCACTTTGGAATTGCACTATTTCATAAACAATGGGTTCTACTTATGACAGACCAAATGTATATATTCGCAGCTCAACTAGTAAGCCATTATTATATTCCATATTATATATCCATATTATATATATATATATATTCGCAGCTTAACTAGTAAGTATTAAGGGCATTTTTATTGATAGAAGTTTGGTAAACGTATGTAAATATCATTGATGCAAGCTAATGTTTTATTAGCACTTCGAAAACTGCAAGCCACAGACTAGCAGAAAACCCTCATGTTTTTGCAAAACTGTCACCAAGCACATAGTGTGTTCAGGCAGCAGTCCTTGAGAGCCAGTGAGCATTGTAGGTCTAGCGTGATAACATCTTCGACCACATCTTCACTGACCATCAAGTGAGATAGTGGTCAAACGCTAGATCATACAGTGCAAAAAAAATCGTTTCAGTAGTTGGTATTATGTTTAGGCTTTAGATTTAAATTTTATTTCAGATTTCAGTCGAGTGCGCTTCTTTGTTTTTTAAAAGTTTTATTTACTTAATCAGTAAAATGCACATAGATTGGCTCCAAATTCGTTATTATTATCACAAAATTATTTAATCAGCATTAATCTCTCTTACCAACTTTCGATTATATTTTTCAGCCCACAAACATTATAGTTAAAGAGAATTTAAAATAAACAAAAGGCGATATCCATTCCGATCGTTAAGTTTCCGCTAACGTTGGTGGCAATTCGAACGTACGTGCTAAATGGCTACTTTTTCCAAACGCGGTCTCTCCTACTTTGTTATCCTGGTACTTTTACATGTTTAATCGCGCCTTGGGGACAGAACTGAGACATCAGATCGGGAATTGGGAGTCTAAAGGGAAGACTTTCAGGTACGACGTGCTTTAATTTGGCACCTGCTTTGGAGATGTTTGATGTTCCTTGAGTTTTCTGTGTACGACAGTGTATGTAGTTATATCTGTGGAAAGATGACATGTATTGTAATGTACATTTGTAAAATCATTATATTCGGGGCGAATACACGAATTTCCATTTTTAAAAATAAATATAAACCTGAATTGTTTTCATACGTATGCTTCTCTACTGAGTCACCACACCTGTAAAGGACCTTTTAAAAAATCGAAAAGAATTACTATATAGACTAATATCATAAGCCGTGAGTGACACAGCATAGACTAATATATTCAATCGGTTGACCTTTTAAACGTTGTCCGTTTCAGATCGTATATAATATACACTCGTTCATAGTAATCCAATCCTACAAGTGCTACGAGTCCCACTAGTATTATAAAGGCGAAAGTTTGTATGTATGTGTGTATGTTTGTTACTTCTTCACGTTCAATTGCGATGCAATTTTGTGTAGAGATAGTTTATATTTTGTATATTATATAGGCTACTTTCATCTTTAAAATAATTACTATTCCCATGGGATAAACAAATAATTCAAAAATGTTTGTTACTCCTTCATGCTCAAACGGCTGCACTGATTTCAATGAAATTTGGCATGGACATAGATTATAGCCTGGAATAACACATAGGCTACTTTTATCCTGGAGGAAGTTTAGTTCCCGTGGGATTACTGAAGTAGCAGGAAAACCGTAATCCAGACGGGTGAAACAGCGGTCCGCTACTAGTAATCTGATATATGTATCGCAATAGTTCTTTCCACAGTCTAGAATTAACACAATAAACTTATCGTATGAAAAAGTTGAATTTATGTTTGTTAGAATGTACATAAAGATTATTTAGTTTCCGGTACATTTGCTAAGTAATTAGTTGAAATCAAGAAATGTAAACAGATTCACGACGCGGTCTTTGAATCTTCAGTTGCACTTGTCGGTCCTTAAGTCGGATTTATCTTTGTTTTTCTCACCCATTGGTACTTTCCAATCCCTCGACGGTGTTTGTGTAAGAGCTTTGTGAAAATACTTTTTATCTCGTGTCAGTATTTGTGGTTAACTCCTTGTGTGAAAATTTTCACAGTCTACTTGTATATGGGCATTAAAAGTTAAGTATATGGTCTGCCTACCACTATAATACAAAGATTCAAAGCAACTCCAAAGACTGGCAGAAATACTTTGTATATACGTAATTAATCATCGTATATGTATAATCAATGTATACTCAATGATAAAAGTTTATTTATTATGTGTAAAAGGTTTTTATATACTTACGTTTTAATGACGGTCGGCGTGGCTCAGTGGTCAGTTCACGGGTCTTCTGGGTCTCGTGAGGAAGAAATGTTTTCGAACACGCCATAATGGCTGGACCGATCCAGATGAAATTTGTCACAGAGTAGATAGATTATAGTCTGGAATAGCACATAGGCTACTTTTTATCTCGGTAAAATGTATGATTCCTGTGGTAAAATGTAAGATAGAGGTAGCGGAAGAACGTAATCCACGCGGTAAAAAACGCGGGGCGCTATTAGTTGACTTATAAGTAACCGATAAATAGTAATACCGACAGGTGCTTATGTAAACTCTGTTGTGACTTGCTTAAGACAGTCTACTCAACCGAAGAGAATGACGGAGAAAGCTGAGACGCCTTGAGTTTTAAAACTCGAATAATATTTTACGACACCTCAAGCGAACTAATTCGCCATTGTCTGACGAACTGCATATAAAAAGAGTGTTGACGCGAGCGAAAATCAAAATGTATTTATTCTCTCGCCGTATAAAAAGTCAATATGAGAGGCAATAAAAAGAGGATGTCGGGGAGAAATAATAAAAGATAACCTCTAGAGTGAATGGAATGAACAGGGCTTGTAAAGAATGTTTGCGTTGTGGATAAGACGCGATCATGGGGACACCTCCCTCGGGCGTTAGTAGAGGACCAAATGTATGTTTTAATTACTTATGAAACTCGTTGGTGGGACATATTATTTATTTATTTATACATAGCTGGTGCTATTCAACTGATTGGATATTAATACTTTCACAGATAGATAAATGTTTAAAAATAATTATCATATATAATGTCCAAACATGAGGTTTATCATTAACCTTTCATAATATATATATTTTACACGCAACACAAAATAATTCCTGCACTCGATTGCATCGGCAGCAAGACGGCGTTTGAAGTAATTTAGAAACGTTGTTTAGGAAAACACAGGAGGGTAAGTAATTTGGAAACCGCGGTATTCGTAGGAATACATATCGCTGATATCGCTTTATAGATATGGTTAGGGCTTGCCCCTAAGTCAGCAATATTCATTGGTAACAATCCTCCTAATTATTTGACAGATGTCCGAGAGGCAATACCTTTGTACACTTGTTTTTATTAAATTTTCCTTCGTCATCATCTCAGCCGCAGGACGTTCACTGCTGGACATATTCCTCCCCTATTATTTCCACAAGGACCGGTTAGAAGCGACCCGCATCCTTGCCTGCGATCTTAGGCAGGTCGCCTGTCAACCTGGTCGGTGGCCGTCCTATGCTGCGTTTGCCTGTCCGTGGTCTGCATTTGAGAATCTTTCGCCCCAACGGCCATCGGTTTTAAGAGCTTTGTGCCCAGCTCAGTGCCACGTCAACTTGCTAATCTGCTAGGCTGTATCGGTGATTTTTATTCTTCCACGAATCTCCTCATTTCTGATTCGATCGCGTAGAGAAACCCCGATCTTAGCCCTCTCCATAGCTCTATGTGCGACTCTGAGCCTGCTCACGAGGTCTATATGATAGTCAGAGACCAGGTTTCCGTTCCGTTAGTCATCACTGTTAACATACACTGATCGAAGACCCTCGTTTTTCTATTCGAATATTACTTATGTTTAGCTAAAAATAGACTTCTAACAACAACTACTTGAATAACATTTAAGCAATACCCAATCTTATCAAAACTGTTAGTTCAGCTTCGTAAGACCGGCATAGCCCAGAGCATGCAGGTTCCGCTGGTATTTTTTGTTATAAAGCCAGTTTCAGACTAATTTTATCTGTTTTTTTTTTCCAACACTTCATACCATATAATCATTTAGTAATAGAATGCAATCGATTTCAATAATTGTAAATCATCGACGTAGAGCACAGCTCTGTCATTAAATGATGCATAGTCTTCCAAACTACATTCAGATGAGCTGGTGTGTCGGCGAAATATTAATATCGCTTTTTACAATGTGTCCGTTGTCCGTTTCTGATGGGAATGATTTGAATAAAAAGTAGCTTCTTTTGTTCTCTTGGTTTTTCTGAAATTGTAACTATATGATTCTAGAATATTTATTTTCTAGGTAGATATATTTATATATACACATTCTAAGCACACACGTAGGTAGCTTAAGATTAACATATTTTTACAATTACATCACACAAACACCCAAGACCCGGGACAAACATCTAAAGTCATCGCACAAATGTTTGCCCCTGCCGGGATTCGAACCCAGGGTCCCGGAGACACAAAAGTCATGTCACTGACACTGACCACTGCGCCACGGCGACCGTCGTATAGATAAATAGCTAGCGCTAGGTAGCGTTTGACCGCTGTCTTACTTGGTGGTCAGTGACAATGTGGTCGAAGATGCTATGACGCCAGACCTAGAATGCTTGCTGGTTCTCAAGGACTGCGGCCTGAAGACTGTGTGTTTGGTGGCAGTTTTTTAAACTTAGGCGAGTACTCGAAAATACCCTGCCACCATGCTGGCAATCTGATAATGGTGTTACCTTCAACGAAAACTCAAACCGTAGCCGTTGCCGTTGGTGGGGATCGTACCAGCGTCCGTCAGTTCGACAGGCGACGCTCCCACCGCTGAGCTATCATCGCTTCAGTTTACTAAGGAAAACATTGCAATAATTACTTCTTTTTAATGAATTAACGACTTTTGTTTGCCAACAGCGATTAAAATAATTAAAAGTGTCATTATAAGTGCCATCAATTCTATCTCAAAGGAGACATTAGTGTTTTTAGTGGCTTTTCCCGTGCAATAATGGTAACTTTACCATCTAAAACACTTGTAAAATGAAATTTTATGAGATTATCGGCCTATAAAAACATTTATTACATTTCGTATAAGAACGACATATAATCTGCATCGATTATAAATGTAGAAAGATGGTATACTAAATCTATGACACACATGACATGTGATGTTTATGAAACTAGTACGTTAAATATATGATTACGTACCTGCTAACTAAATAAAACTAGAGTGCATGTAAGCGATGTTGACATCTATTTCAGGAATATTAAGTTGGCGAATTGTTTGAGTCGCGACGACATTTTTAGACAATCGTTTACCACAAAATCTGCAGCATTGACCAATTCCATGCAGTAGCGAAGATCTAGATCTTCAATAGAAGGTTATTAACCTGTATTATTTTGTTCATCTTTTCATGTATGTGGAAATAGATGGCCGTAGATACAATATGAACGAATCAGCCCAATGCTTAATCACGTGCTGTACAAATAAGGGGAAAGTAAGATTAATATTATCTTATACAATTAGAAGATTGTATAAGATACAATCATATACAATCTTATCAATATAATCTTATCAATTTTATAAAATAACCTTTTAATCAAGGGTTTTGTTTTCATTGGGTGGAATGTTTTTTCAGAATTCATGCAGCGTTTGACCACAATCTCACTTCATAGTCAGTGACGATGTGGACGAAGGTGTGTACTGCGCTTCATCTAAAATGTTAACTGGCTTTCAAAGACCGCTGCCTGAATACATTGTATGTTTGGTGACATTTCTTAAAACCTGAGGTTGATAGCTAGCCAGACAGATACTGGATGGTACTAGGGTACCATCCAGTATCTGTCTAAGCCCTAAGCCTTGCTGTGAATTTGATAACGGTGTTGCCCCCACTGTTATCTCAAGCCGTTGGTGGGGATCGTAATAATTATTGTGTAATGTGTGATGTGTCTTGAATAAATGTGGCTTCTTTCTTTCTTTCGATCGAACCAGTTTCAATCAGGTTGACAGCGTACGTTCCCAACTATTATGCTATTTAACTATTAAGCTATCATCGCTTCAAAAACAATAAGTGTAATGAGTAAAGAAAAGTTTGACCGCGCTGAGCGTCAAATTCTTGTCGTTAACTTTGAGAACGGGGGAAAGTGGGTGTTCTTATTGTGTATAACGAACCACTGTCCTTTTGAGGCTTTTTTTTACTAGCGGCTTTTGAGCCCCAGCTTTTCTCTGGATCCGCTAGTGACCCTATGACCCAAATTCTTATCAACATTAATATGTTTATTATGCACAGGCTATCACAGAGTTTTAAGAATGAAGTAAATTACTATTGAAACGTTTTTTATATATTATTATATATTTGACTATGATGATTTTCTTATTCTTAATACAGAGTTAAAACATTTAACTTCAGTTATTTCAGCGTTGTTAATAACAACAATAATTGTCAAGTGGTGGGTTCTTCCCACTTTTAATTGATCCTCGAGGGCGAGTCAGATAAAACTCTCGCATCTAAACTTTCTCTATTACAGTTTAAGAAAACCGAGAGGTTGTTTGGACGATAAGAAAATTTTCATTGCCTTGCCAGTGGGTAATGCGCGTGTAATGGCAGAATGGGTTTGGAATTGCTGTTGGTTTTTGGAATTGTTTGGATGCTTGGAGTAGTAAAGCTTTTTGGTTGTACATTTTTTAAATATGATGTCTATTTTATACTTGTTCATCGTCATTTCGTATTCACAGAGAAACAAGACAGCTGTAATTTTAAAGAAAAATATTATAAATTGAACTGACTTCAACACTTAAAAGTATGAAATAACTTGTCGAAGTCATAGAGCACAATATTTTGATAATAGTTACTTTTTAACTATCATGTTACTTCAACAAGTTATTTCACACTTTTGATTTTTGAAGACGGTACCATTTTTGGTAAAAAATGTTTAATAGCTAACAACTTTAACAGCTCTCATGCTGCTCTAAAAAAAAATTTTTCACCCTTTTCAGTCACCGCTGTTACCGCACCGCACAGTTGCTACTCACGGGATCAATTGTCATTGTGTATGTTCACCGATTTCTTTACACGCAATTAGGAAGTCAACTAAGAAGACGTAGATGGTGTGATGTGTGCTCACTCTTTTCAGTTATTGGAGTGTAACTCAAAAACCGCTTGTCTGATTATCATGAAATTTAAATG
This sequence comes from Apeira syringaria, assembly GCA_934044485.1. Taxonomy (NCBI): domain Eukaryota; kingdom Metazoa; phylum Arthropoda; class Insecta; order Lepidoptera; family Geometridae; genus Apeira; species Apeira syringaria. The sequence continues at coordinate 3,885,479 of OW203661.1, read as the reverse complement.
GGACCACCTCGGAGGTACGCTCTTTCAAACAAAAATAATTTTGAGAATCGGTCCAAAAATGAGGAAGATATCAGTGAACATACATAAAAAATACAAACAGTCGAACATATACAACTTCCTCCTTTTTTGAAGTCGGTTAAAAAGTAGGTTAAAAATACCAACTCTAGCAGGGCGAAAAAGGTGTACGACTGAGTGTTCAACTTTAACACTCAAAAGTGTGAAATAACTTGTCGAAGTCGGTACCATGCTCACAATATTTTGATAATAGTTACTTTTGAACTATCATGGTATCAACTTCAACAAGTTATTTCAAACTTTTGAGTGTTGAAGTCGGTTTCATTTTTTGGTATTTGATTTTTTATCAATTGGTTGCCCTTACTATGGATCAATAAACCAGCTCTAAGCTCAACACCTTATTTGGATAGTTTGAAACCTTCTACTCAATTTTGTTACAATCTGAAATAGAGTAACTATAAACTCTGCTCATCCGTTATATTTACAATAAAACGTTTAGTGCAAACGTGTAACAACAAACTTCCATATTTTATTATGATCATTATCGTAAAAACACCCCCGAATTCGCCGTTTAAAAGTTGCACGTCTACCCGCACCCTCGCAACCCGTCTGCAAGATTTGATTATAAAATTAAAACTAAAACTTGGATGCAAAATAGGTATGAGATTTTGAAAGTTCGATGTAATTTATATGTTTGCTTCCTTTGTAATATTTACGTAGGAAATATATGTTATGAATAAATATTTATTGATAAGTCAAAAAGTTAGTTACATTTTATATTGTACAAGTAGGTAGATAGGTTTTTCTTTATTCAAATCGGTATCTATTAATACGACGGTCGCCGTGGCGCAGTGGTCAGTGACATGACTTCTATGTCTCCGAGACCCTGGGTTCAAATCCCGGCAAACATTTGTGCGATGTGTGTAGATCTTTGTCCCGGGTCTTGGGTGTTTGTGTGCAACCGTGCAATTCTCTTCTAGTTTCCGTTCTGTGGGCCTAGACAAGATGCATCGATTTTCTTTGTTTCATTCTGGGAAACTATAACAATGAGATTTAAAAATCTTAATGGTTTTTTTCGAAATACTACTATACTACAGTAGGTATACAGTTACGAATTCAAGAAATATTGCATGTCATAATAAAAATAGGGTTCCTGTAACAAAGTTAACGTAAAAAAGCATATTAAAATTATTGATAATTATTTAAACATGAATTTGCCGTAATTTCCATAAATTTTCTCGCAGTGGTCTACGTCATAATAACTGTGTTCTGTGGTTTAAGCTACGTGTTGTGGATCGAGTCACTGTTTTATTTTGTGTAAATAGAAAATTACATAATTAAACCCTATTCTTTTTTATTACAGTCGTAACTCTTAACATAATCACAATTGGTAATCTTGGATAAAACACATTGATACCAAAACTAGATAAGACATCTGTTCAATAAAAAGGCGAGAAATAATTTGTAATGGACTGTATTTTATAAAATAAAAAAAATTACACGTCTTTGCATTAAGACACGTAAAAGAACGTAAGAGAATGAAAGAGTGAAAGAATGAACGTGAAAAACGTTGTTCATCGTTTGCCCAAAAAATACTAGTTAGGATATTTTAGTGTTTGGAAACTTTTCTAAACAACTTCTTTACTTATGTAAGCGAATGATTAAAACCAAATAGAACTCCGTAGAAACTGTTATTGTTATATCCTAGTTTTGTAGTATAAATCTCTATGTGGGGCAGGATATTTGGATAGCTGTAGGCCACTCTTTAAACGGCTAAAGATTCTTCCTGTACCCTCATTATATATATATGAGATATGTGTTTTTGTAAAGAAATATCTTTTTGAAAAACATTGTGATGTTATAAGAAGGGCTTGTAGATATCCGCATAAGTTATATGTACCTCTGCAACGACTAAACGTCACCACTCAAAATGTTAATTGTATGGCAATACGAGTGTACCAGATAGTCTACACGTAAATAACATTAATTCGTTTAAGAGAAAACTGTTCCAACTATTGTCAGAAAAATGTTATTATACAGTTAAGGATTATCTAAATGATAAAATATTAAATGAGGTAAACATTTATGCTTTGACAAATATATAAATAGTCTAATAATGTACATCTCCGTTGTAATTATTATTAATTTTATGATTTTATTGATATAAATAATTATTGTTTTTTTTCCTGCTCTAGTTAAACGTCCAATATTATCATAAATATTTGCAAGCTGGTGTCCAGCAAAATGTTGTAGATCTGCATTGTACAATAATTAAGCCACCTTTATGTACCAACGTTTTATGCTAATAAAACATTCTATTCTATTCTAAATCTTAATATAGAATAATAAGATTAAGAATAAAATAGGAAACATCGATGATCGCACAAAAATCCATCGACACAGAAGTTACTAACCCCCACGAAGCGTTTAAGAGACGAAAACACATAAATTGTTGGCAAAACTGCCTCTAATTGTCTTACTTCCGATGCTTTACCTTGCAATTAGTTGTTATTTATTTGTTTTTGCCGAAGATAGATTTATCTTTAGTGGTACTAAAAACGTTTGAAAAGTCCGAGAAAATGTTTGAATATTGTCACTTTTGATGTTTGGTTTTTTTCGTGTCCGTTTTATTTATTTTTATGCATGCAGAATATACGTTTATAACCAGTGCCTTACACGATGTTAAGTGATCACGTGGTCTGAGATGTGACGTACAAGCCTAGAAGCTACCTATCGAGAAACACAGACTTGGGTAACGAGTTCCATTCCTTGGCAGTACGCATTAAGAAAGTTGATGATATATTATTATATATATTATATCTACAATGCATTGCCGTACATCTGGTCGACTGATGATAGAACGGGGATGATGGAATTAAGTAATGTAGTTACAATGGTCATTGTCCGACATATACGCGATAGAAAATGATAAACTTATGATGCAATAGTTGCGCCCTGCTTTCAACCGCGTTGATTACGCTTACCCCGTGGTATTACGTCACACACTATGAAATTTTTTTATCTCTAAGTTATGAAATAAATATTTTGACATCACCAAATTTACATACATTACATTAAATACATTAAATTTATATTTACCAAAATTTATTTTCGTCAAAAGGCCGCGCCTGCTACCTCAGCTAACTCACGGGAACTATACATTTTCCGGGATAAAAAGTAGCCTATGTGTTATTGTAGTGTATACGCTATCTACATTCGAAAATTCAAGCAAATCCGTTTAGGCGTTTCAGCGTGAACGAGTAACAAACATACAAACGACACACATACCTTTATAATATCAGTATGCAATGCAAAACGTAGTCCAAGATGGATTAAGACAAGTTAACAATTTAAAGCTGTTCGGAATAGAACGGTAAATAAATTATAATAGAGATGTTGGAAAATTGCTGCGAGACAAAAAGCATCGAGTAATGGCTTTCTATTGTCCTTGAACCCACTATCAGACTCTCTTTTGTCGGCAGGCTCGCCAGCTCACTAACCGTCCGATTAATAAACCAGGCTGGCTGCAAACAGAACAGAAACGGAACGGCAGTACAGCGCTTAAAACCCCCGTCTGCTTAAAAAGGCTAATTGGGAAAGGATCAATTTTTCCAACGAATGATCGCCTTTCGCTGGAGATAGTGGACAAAACGAAACTCGAGCGCGCAGTGCGAGCGTGACAATGACGGCTAAGCCGGGCCAAGAAGTGTTTTACTCCTTTTGTATCTCCACGTCCGAGTCCACCGCCGCTTTCTGACGACGTTATTTTTTAATCAAATATATCCGTGGGACGGGTGACGGACGATAGGGTCGTGCCGATGCGAAACTAAAAGGAAAAAGTACTTTTAAGCAAATACAGGCGAGACCAAGTTGATTGGTTTCGTTAGCGACCCTGTTGATTGGCACGCCGGTAAACAATACCACTGTCGATTGTTTAAGTTTGGAGCGACAATAGACTTCTTTTGGACAAATACTGACGAGACGCGTTGATTAGGTTTGTTTTTGAACTAGTTGTTTGACATGAAAGTAGCTAAAAACGTTTGTTGGAGTTACGCGCTGCAATGTTTTCGGCGTGAACAATGCTTTTTACTATTTGTCATTTTATTAGGAATGTTCGTCGAAAGCTAGATTTTTTGAATTAGTTGATAATGTTGACTTGACTGTTGAAACTTAGAGTCATGTTCATGAATGGGTGCCCTTGTATTTTTTACTGAAACAAGCCAGACTAAGTGCGGTTATTGAATTATATATATGTATTGAATAGTGAACTTTTGCTATAGGTACTAAACTGTATAGTAAAATTCTTACTTTCATATATAAAAAGAGAAACAATCCTCAGATGGAGTATTAGATACATAATGAAAGCATATTTGAAGCTTGAGTAAATATTACGAATGTTTTTCTTATTCTTGATAATATGTAATTTGCATTCAATTACATTTTTCTCATATTATATGTAACTCTTAGAACTAAGGAAGTTCTGACGGAAGTTTTTATGACTATGTACAGTCGAAAAAAAAATTGGTCTATCAAATTTGATAACATTTTCTGAGTAATTACAATAGTGATAAGGTTCAGCATTAGAAACATTTAGAATAGTATTGCACGGGTAAATGAAATATCTATATCAAATAATAAATCAATAAAAAAGTATCGACTAGGAAAGTGACAGTTATTAACCTGGCTGGAACCGTCCATTTTTTCGAGATCAAAATTTGTCTGTGTGCACGATATATGAACTTGGCACGGATATAAATTATAATCTGGATTAGATTATAATTTATATCCGTGCCAAGTTCATATGAATAATTAGCAGTTCTAGCGTGATAAAGTAAAAAACATGAATCTATCCATACTTTCCCATTAATACTAGTAGTATGATTTGCTGAGTTGATTCAATGGTACATTACTTGAGAGAAACAAAGCTAAGCACTGGTAACATGCAAAATTTCAAAGTTCATAAATTGTCCGTTATATTATTCACGGCGAGTGGCTCACATAAATCAGGATCTTCAGCCGCTATCTGCCCTCCTTCCATTAGTGACCTCGAGCGAGATACTCTTTCTTAAAGCATTTTCACCTTGTTCAGGCAAATATTATAGATATATGAATAGATTAGACAAAATACATTATAAGATATTTTTAGTAGAATTCTCAAGAGACTTGAAACTTTCTTGGATCTACCGAGACCCTTTCGCTTATATAACATTAGTTATATAATCCTAAATTTAAATTGAAACCGGTATTAGGTACCATAATTTTGTATGTTTAGAGAATATATTATAAAAAATATTATTTCATAAATCATCAATCATAAGCTGCAAATTTATAAAAATAAAATAAATTCTATATTTAATTATTATTATTAGGTCTACGCTTCAATTTATATACAAAACATCATTGGTATGTAAATAATAATACTTCACACTATTTTAAAATAATTGTTTCCTACACTACCTACTATTATAAATGTATCATGACCACCATGACCTTGTTATCAGAGCGCCTAGTCTAGCGAAGAAATATGTGACAAAGCCGGCCTTTATCTTACACAAATAATAAACATTGCAATTCAACGTGGCAATGCTGCCAGCATTTTGGGAACTTCGCCCACTGGTAGCGGATCGTTAGTATAGTATATTGTTATCTAAATTTGTACAGTATATTATAGTTAAGTTATATTATTGTTAATATTATTAAAAACTCACGTTCATAATTACTTCACACTGTTTCTACGGGTATAACGTGGTAATTAATACGAGACGGGACGTTGCGACGAACGCACCGCACTCAAGATCCTGATGAAGGGACGCCTTCATCAGGATCTTGAGTGCTGTGCGTTCGTGCGTCGGAAGGAGCCGAAACAATTGTCGATCGTGATATCGACTACGCGTAAATACCCCGTTATACCCGTAGAAACAGTGTAAAGTATATTATTGTTATAAATGATTACGTTTTAGTTATACTTGTAATATTTAATGTTCTCAATACCAACACTAGCACTTCGCTCCTGCCAGCATGACCGATTCGAATAATAAAGGAGGGTTGGCAAAAGCGATGGTCTGTCGCCGCGAAGTGTCGATAAATGAGAGGCGGTTTTTTGTCCTCAAACTAGCGACAGCGACGGTTGCGATAATATCGGACTTCGCACGACTCGCCGACGGTAATGTCCGTGCGGATTATTGCTATATAAATTGTCCGCAGTTGCCCATTCGATTCCGTAGGGTTGCCAAAAAAGTCAATTCTTGCGATTGTTATTCATATTCTGCAAAATGTATACTATCCGTACAATGGTGTGATTTTATGTTGAGACAGACCTTTGTATGTATTTAACATTTGATTTTTGTTAAAATATACCTCCAAATTTTTAATTATTATTGTTATGCAGCAATATTCGTAACGAAAGTGATCATTTTTTATTGTAACCTGCGTAAATTTTAGATACTAGGATAATAACGCGTTCTGTGCGTTCATTACTTGTGGTAACATATATTTCTCTTCTCACAAAACTCAGCAGGTAATTTGGTTAATTTAAAGGTTAGGTTAGTTAAATATGCTCGTACAGAGAAGGAAAAATAATTATTTTAAAGCATGCGACTGTCAGAATTTTTACACTATCAGCCTGTGGGTTCATTATACGCAACAATGTCACAATGCCCTCGGAGTGCAATACAATAATGCATTATGGAAATTTACTGGTACTGGGCATGTCATGATGAGGGATCAAGAAAACATAACAAAGGAGTACTTGACATGAATGTGGATGGATATAGAGGTAGAAGAAGGACGAAGAAGGTATGGATGGACTGTGTGAGAAATGATATGTTTATGAGAGGTGTGAGCACTGAGATAACTAATGATAGAAGAGGATGGAAGGGAAAAACATGTTGTGCTGACCCTACCTTGAGTGGGACAGGGACAGAAGAAGAAGAATCCATTTACTGGGACTACTATGACGTCCCAGCGAAATTGATTGCAAAGCGAGGGTAGATGGATTTTACGTTATCAGGTCTAAAATGGTCCTGTCAATGTTCCACCGTATAAGAAGTTGCTTCAACAGTGTAATAAGTGTAATTTAACGTTTTGATTGTCCTATCCAGAATTACTGGATAGCCATTGGCCCATTCTGTCGTTCACTCGAACTAGCTAAATTTTACTAAATTTATTCAAAATGATTAGCTCGTATCATATATTATCATATTAGTTTTAGTATTGTTATTGACAAATGTCATACTAATTTGGACTTTATCTTCTTATCTTATTTTCTCGGTGTATGTGTCCCATGCCTCTCACAACACAAGGAATCCTAGTGCAGGGGTATAAGAGTGTGAAAAAAATCTTTTACAGTTTCCAGTCTCAAACGCTTATTCCTTTTTTTGCGACAACCCTAAAAAACTAAAATTTTCCGCGTTTGACCAGTCACTCCCCAAAGGAACATTTAACGATATTAGGGCTTTATTTTTTATAGTTCGGGACAAAAAGAGCTCAAGCGATATATATTACGAAGTGGCTACTTTATATTTTCCATTTTGTTGTGAGTATAGTCGTATTGACTTATGACTTATGGGTCACAGTCGTAGTATAAATTCTTGAAGAATACTATTTTTGATTTTACTAGAAAAAGAGCTTTGATTTTTAATGTTTATAATCCGTTGGTTAAAAGTAGGTAGGTACTATGTTTTCTTATAAGTTTATCTGTAAATGTGAAGTGTTTTACAAAATATTATATTTTCAGGTTAAATGTACGAGATGTGTAAAACTTTTTATTTTTAACATTTGATATAATAAATGTGTAGCTTTGTAAATTGCAAGCCCCGTACAAGGAACATAGGACAAGAAAAATATTAATTCATTCTTCCACTTACACCAATACTAGTTGACTCAGTACTCAAAAAAGACTCGATGACTTTAGTTAAACGGTTGCTGATAGATATCGTTGCTCTACATAGCTATACGGTTTAAAAAATATTTTTAAAAAGTGCCAAAAATGTAACGTCCGTAAGCTCAGGTGATATCAAAAGTCGCAACAAAGGGCGCGGAAAAACCCCATTGTTATCGAGGGCATAATTTATTAGGGGCGCAGGCTCTGCGGGACCTTTTTTTATATATCATCGCATTATCCCCACTTGGAGAGTTACAACTTCTTAAAAGAAATCAGGGGAAATTAATTTAAAGCGTTTAAAAACTGTCCAAAACAAGCGCTGACTTTGGGCCCGTTATGATAAATGTCCTTTGCGGTCATTAGTGAAGGTGGGATCATAAATAGGTAAAGGAAGTTAGGAATGAATAGGCTTCCCGTAGATCACAAAAGCCGTGAATATCAGTACGTTGGAAATTTAAAAAAAACGAGAAAGAAATCGTGTTTATAAAACTCTGCCTCGCCCAGGGTTCTTCATTTAAACCACTTGCTTCGCACGCGGTTCCTAAAACCCTCCGCTTGCCCAGGTTCTAATCCAAGCGCTCACGCCAAAGACCTTCTTTACCCACATGTAATGCATATATCTAAATCTATTATATCTGCATTGTTAATGCAAAATCAAATCTGTTCATCCGATGCACATGTTGAGGAATTAAAATTGAATAAAGTTGTTATGACACATACTTTTGTTTTACTTTTTGGTAATATTTACGCATATGACAGACGCTTAGCTTTTAGGGCGCCAGGCAATTTACCAAAATTGCCTGGTTTTCAGCAAATCCAGTCAAATATAAATATAATCAATATCATATTTATATTTTGCTTAAAGTCATAAAACATTTATATTTTGCTTAAAGTCATAAAACATTTATATTTTTAAAGTAGACCGAGATATACACCTTTAATAATATGTAAGCATTCATCAAAGTCCCAAAATACTTAACATTATATCTGACTAGCAAAATATAAAAGGATCTCACTCCACCCTGGCCATCCGTATTCGATTAAAAGTGTCCCTAATATTTTTATCTCCTCACATAAATACCCAGTAATGAGCGTCCCAAAATTCTCGGCCAGTTATAAATTTATTCAAGTCTACGGGCCGCGTTCGAGTGTGCATAATTTTGATACAAAAATAATCTGCGTATTATATTAAAACCCCTATTAATCCAAGCAGAAATTTTAATTCTCTAACAAAACAATCACACGATTTTGAACGAATGTGGTCACGTTTTGGAATGAATGTGGCAAGACATCGCGTGAGGTTTTCTGCTCGCCCAGGAAATAGACCCTTTTTCTTGTTGCAATTTCCTATTGCATGATAATAGGAAATTTGTTAACATTAGACTGGAAGCTGTTAAGAAGGATTGAAGATACTTTAATATTATCATTGAGGCGATATGTTTTAAAAGTGTTCTTATTTTTCAACAAATTTCAATACTTATATTAACAATTAAAACACCAACTTAAATTTATCATTAGTCTGAGTTCTTTATTGAAATAAAATTCTAATAACTAATTACAAGGGCTGGATGCGGGCCGCTTCCAACCGATCCTTGTGGAAATCAATGGGGGAGGCCTATGTCCAGCAGTGGACATCCTATGGCTGAGATGATGATGATGAATTACAATACTGCAACTACTACAATAACATTTGAGTAATCCCCTAGCTGCTGTCAGTTTATAAATACCTCAAATGCTCTAACCCGCTACGGGTTAGAGCATTTGAGAGCTAGCACCAGAATGCTAGCAGCGCCCACGTTGAATTTCAATACTGATTCGTTGGCTTAATATATTATGCCAGCGTTTTGCTCAAGCGTCGCATAGATCAAATGCGTTTTAGAAAGGTAAACAGGAATAGCTTAAGTTTAAGAAAATCCGATGAGCTCCCGGTCCCCACGGGCCCAATGTCGTCAACAAGGTTCAAATAATGTAACGAGTACTAACTAACATGCTCCAACACTAGGTTAGCATATTTATATAATAATATCTAAGTATGTATATTACACACTTCGTAAATGTATTTCAGTTGGGCATGGCTGCTAAATGTTACAAGCTATGTATTGTACATAAAACGTCTGCAAATATTTCTAGCAAATTGCGTTTAGATATTTATTCATTAACGTCAATTTATGGAACTGAAAGAATAATAAATAATCTGTGAGGTCCATGCCGTACGTAGGAGGAGCAAGTTAAGTTATTTAGAAATGTTTATTTATAAAGGTACTAGCGGCCCGCTCCGGCTTTGCACGGGTATACCAGTATTGCTCCACTATTAATTGAATGTTATTATACATATAAACCTACCTCTTCAATCACTCTATCTATAAGAAAACACCGCATCAAAACCCGTTTATACCGGGAAAAGTATAGCTCCCGTGGGATAATTGAGGTAGCGGGAAAACCGTAATCCACGCGAGTGAAACCACGGGGCGCTACTAGTAATGAATATGTTATGATGTTACCCGCTAAAAAAGTTCCAACTTGCAACAAAAATAAAACAATTCATCATTGAATCAATGATCACAGTTCATCACTAGTATTTGCCTAAATACAAAGCGCTCGCCATTGAAAACATTATTTGTTCAAACCGTTTTATTTGTCACGGGGGTTGGGCATGGCAACTTTAAAAACGTTTCATTGTGATGTAATTGAAAAAATTGGCGCTGCGAACTACAACCGGCTTGCATATGTATTATTCACGCAACAATCACGTGAAATTCGGAAAAACGATGCGGAAAACGATGGTCTGTTGTTTCACGACGATTCGACGCATAAAAAATGCAACGACTTAATCGCAGCTCCGACCAAACAAACGCGAACCGATGAGTCGACAAAGTAAACGATCTACAAAATAGTTGCCAATTTGCGAAGTTCGTTTGCGGAAACAATCAGATGTTGGAACATGTGAATCGTACAATCAAATTAAGGTCTCCTTTATTTATGGTAAAATAAAGTGGTTAATAAGAATCATGCTGTATGGTTTAATATCTAAGATGATGTATGATATTCGTAGGGTTTAATCAATCAATGATGCGTTATAGTATCAATAATTTAGAAGAAGACGTAAAAAACTATTCTTAGTGTGAATGTTCCTGCACAGGAGGATGGCATTGGCAGCTGTTTTTTTTTTTTTTGTTTTTTTTACTATTATAAGTTTGCGTTTGACAACTGTATCACAGGTATGCACATATATTAATCAGGTATAGCACAGCTATCACTGATTAATATATGCACATTTTATGCAAACATTTTTAATATAACTATTTTTATTATTTAAAACATTACTCTCACACATCACAGACTCCAGGGTCCGTGCCATTTTTAACATAAAACTGAATTAATAGATTTACAATTTCATAGATAAGGCAAATAAATATAACTATTAAAAAATATTTTTATTTTATTTTAAAAAAAGTTTAGGATATTTAGCGACTTTCTTAAAATACGAAATTTCAGTAAAATAAACTACTACAATGACATTTAAGCAACCTACTAGCTATTTGGCGGTCTAAGGAGAAATCAAACGTCTTCCTAGACGCTATAAGTTAGAGGGGAAGCATTTTTAGTTTACATCTAAAAATATCCAGTACTAATATATGTTTGCATTTTGGTCACGTATTACATTGATCATACAATATCAGTACTAGAAATTTCAGTCATGTAGGAATAATATTCAGTTTTTATGTTTTCATTTTAATGCTAGCTTCACAAACCTTTGTATTCTATTACGCCTCTAAACACAACAGGTAATAATTTGTAAAGATCGCTTTTAGCGGTAAGTGAGACGTCCGGAATAAATCTCACCAAAATTGTTTTATTAACTTTGCCCCTGCCGCGAACAAATAACTTCGCAAAAACGTGCGGGTGCAATAAGTGAAACAATATGTTATGTTACAATAAATTAAGTACTAATTAATAGATTTAATCAATCATTGTTCTGATCACTATGTTTTTAACACTTCTAAGTAATCATTATCTCAGAAAGACATTGAAAAGTTTTTGAAAGATATGTTTTAATAAAAGTTTTTATAAGATATTTCAATGTGTTTTATGATGTTTTAAGTTATAATCTCCGAAAAAAACTACCTGAAATAGTAGCACAAAAATAATGTAACTCTTTCATATTTAATAGTTATTATAAAATTGTATCCAAAATTCTATATTTTAGATAGAAATTTGCCAAGAATGTTCCTCGTTATTTTTCACGAGAAACCTGCCATGCGGGCCTTCACGTCGGACCCCCAAATCCCGCATGCTAAGGGGGAGATATAGCTGACTCATCAAAACAATAAACAAAGTATCGGGGGCCAATTTATTTTATTATTATGCACACAGCCCTATGATTTACGCTGCATAACTTGCAGGTTGCGTAAGGTGGTTCTATTTTTTTTTCTGTATTTGTTTTTAACATCCATTCTGAACTTAAGATATAGAATAGAGACAGCATATAAACGGTTCAAGACATGATCATTGTACTTATTATAATATTTACGTTTAAATATTCTTATTCTTCTCAGCAATAGGACATCCACTACTGGACATATTCCTCCCCCATATAGGGGATTTCCCAATTCTCGCCACACTTGGCAGGCGGGTTGGCGAGCGCAGTAAGATATCCGATGCTCAGAAGGCGCTGCTGCCCACATTCTGGTACGTGAATCCCTTAGCCGACTTTTACGGCACCCGCGGTAAGAGATGAGGGAGTACTATTCTAAGCCGGTACCACCACGGCATGCATATGTTTAAATATTACACAAACCTATTTCCATTATGTAGCCACGGATTATTTTCCATATCTTCATGGAAATAAATAAATAAATATTTGACCTATTTTCATATATTACCAATCTAGTATAGATCTAGACTAATAATGCATTATTATTATAAAGAGAAAAGCTTAGTACTTTCGCAAGTTAAACATGGTCTGCTAAGTGTGTAAATTAAAAAGAAAACATTTATTTAATATCTACGTGTATATGTCAGTGACAGCTAGTTTACTAATACAACACTACGAAGTATAAGAATAAATGGGAAGATTTTAAATGATGTTTTATATAATATGATCATAAAATAGGCTTATGAAGTAATAACATACCTTCCAAGTTTTCTTTTTAGAAATCCATATCAAGAGCAAATATTCATATTTTTCCAATCGTTCCAGAATTAGGCAATTTCTGGACCTATTTTTCACCCGGCCATTGGCAGACTTGAGATATTATCAATCAAGGAGCATTTTCCGTTACAAATTTATCACGAGCTTCTTATTGTACCCCGGATAACACAATATCCAGAGGAAATCCGGAGGGGAGGCTAGACATCATATTTTTATCATCATTATGTCAAGAAAAATTGCAACGATAGCTTAGCATGGATACGCCGACCGAAATATAAACACAGCATTAACGTTGATTTTGAGCCAGGGATATGGCTCAAAATCAACGCTAATGCTGTGTTTATATTTTGAAGTTCTGAATCCTGTGTATCTCTGAAATTTAAAACCTCAATAATTCACTATTCATAATCATTAATTATCCGTTTCGGGTATCGAAGACGAACGTATTATTTTCAATGAAATAAATAATATTAATAAAACAATAATGCTCTATTTTTTTATAATAAAATGTTAACGTCACCACTAAAAAGAACAAGCAAGACATTGGAAACATTTTAATTTGAGTAATCTTTTGAGTTGTTCTAGTGTAATCTTTGAAAACAACGCTATAAAATAAGTTTTCAAACCGGTATGGTCACTAATACTAGAATTATCATAATATTGAGATATTTATCATGTATTCTGTTATTTATTTAATATCTTAGTTGGATGCTCTAAGAAAACACCTACCCGCAGAAACTTTCGTTTACTCGTGAACATATTTCATGAAACATTTCTTGAAACTTGAAAAAGACCACCGAATGTGGTTGAAACTATAGTCGGAATCCTCTGACTTATTACGTGAGTAACTCCCGTGTTTTATACATTCATAAAGTGTCAATTGTAAAACAATACATAAAGAAAAACCAAGCAGAAAAAGTCACACCTCACATGTATTTGAATTATAACCGATAAAATATAGAACGTTTCTTCAAATTGTTTCACATGTTAGGGTATATCCACATTATTATCAACGTGAAATATTTTGGTTCGCGGTGTTTTTAACAGGGGTTCTATATTATTGGCTGATTAATGATTGCATAGACAACTAGCTGAAATTTAAGAAAACAGCCGGATGCAATAACATTTTTGAAAGGTTCATACATGCCTTCATATAAGGACGCCCCGTAAAAATAGCATTGAAGCTACGATCGCTAGACATGATTTTCTTATTTCTTGAATCGTAATATTGCCCATGGTATATTTATAACAATTTATTTTTAGTAAATTCATTGTTTTCATAATCATAATGTAAATATGTGACGCTCACAAAGTCTATACACGCCCCTAACCCTAAGCCCGTTTGGGACTTTTTAAAATTATAATTTGGCAGTACATATACATACCTGTTTTATGCAACTTAAGACATTCCTTATTGGCACATTTTGAAATTATTTGCTTGGGCTAGGGCGTGTGATCACTAGTTGGGTATTGTTTTTACCGCATGACTACTGCTAGATAGTTTTTAATTATGAGTATTTCTTTTGTTTTTGCTCCCGTGGTGGTACCGGCATAGAATAGTACTTCCCCATCTCTTCCCGTGGGTGCCGTAAGCGTCGGCTAAGGGATAACGTACCCGGAGGTGGGCAGCAGTGCCTTCTGAGGATCGGAAATCATACTGCGCTCGCCAACCCGCCTGCCAAGCGTGGCGAGTATTGGCAAATCCCCCCTATATGAGGGAGGCATAGGTCCAGCCGCGGACGTCCTGCAGCTGAGATGAATGAATGAACGAATTTCTTTTGTTTAAGGCTGGGTTATGGCTCCTCTTCATGATAGGGAGATCTGTTACCCAACCGCCGGATGGTACTAAAGGAATAAAGTACCAACATTAAAATGGAGGAAATCAATAAAACACTAGTAGAGAAAATAAATTGTTATTAAATCAAACGGGGCTTAATCGCGAGAAAAACATTTAGTAATTTATTTACCTCGACGTTTCGACCAAGTTGCATTGGTCGTGACCACGACCATTAATGATTAAGCCTCGTTTGATTTAATAACAATGTGTTACAATCGCGAAAGTCTAAAAATTACGAGAAAATAAATGTCCAACAGTAAAACAAAAATGGACGATATGCTTTTTTGAGCTTTAAAAAACACTCAACCTATTGTTGAATTCAATTTAAAATTGAGCGAAGGTCATGCGCAGTGTGCGCGCAATTCAAATGTTTACTTATGCCTCGGTTTACTTTAGAAAAAATGTGTGATGAGATCCTTCAAGACCTTCACTATCCCTCCAGACAATTCTATAATATTTTACCTTATTAGCATGTATTGGTTGCTTTTATATTTTTATCATAAATGTAATTTCTCTTTTTCTCAAGCAAACCACGTGCCTAAAAGACTTCTATTCTATTTTTGTCATAGGGCAAATGCCTTTATTAAAATAAAACACTAATAACTAATTACAATACTGCAGCTACTACAATAACATTTGAGCAATCCACCAGCCATGGGCAGCCTATAGATAACTCAAATGTTCTAACCCGCTACCGGCCGGCAGCGTGCCCAGAATGCTAGCAGCATTGCCACGCTGAATTGCAATGCTGATTCGTTGAGCCAAATAGCCATTCTATTCTTTATTTAGAAGTTGAATGTGAGCTTAATCTGGCGATTGAGATGCTAATCGATTGATACACTATTAGTGTAAAACTGTTCCATTTCATTCTGTATCTCAATTCATGTTTTTTAACTGCCAATTTAAAAATATTTTTTCACAGTTTAGTAGTCAATTATAAAATCAATGTGCAACGCATACATCTGCAAATAACGAGAACGTTAATAAACATTAATATGGCTATAATAATATGTATTTATTTAAAAACGGCAAATGTACGTTATATATAACTGTTCAATAAAATCTTTATTGCAGCTGCTTAAAACATACTTTCATAAATATATAAAATTGAAACATCGAAGGTATACAAAATATAGACTAATAGAATTCTTACTAATCGATCGTGAACAGTAATTAGATTATGTAATTAAATAATTGTTTTTATGAAGTTCGTAACTATGCAAAGTCCAAACCTCCTTTCATCTCCAAGATATTAATTAATCGTCTGTAAAGTTAACCAAATCGATACGCCAATCGCAGTTTCATACTTTAAAGCGACCAAATAAAAAAGCAACTACTCTGTCTACACCTATTTGATGTTGTCAAAACTTAAATTTTGCAGGATAATATCAAGTCTAGCACATTCATATTTACATCAGCATATTCTGATATTGAAATAGGCATTACGCGTTTCTATCAAACCTTTCGATGCTCCTAAGAAGTAAGGTTAACTGCAGATCAGGAAAAGTTACTATTGTCAGTTTACTACAGCAACTGTTTTCTTGTCTGTGACGCTGTACCTACTTTAGAGAGAAGAAAATGTTCGATGTAAAATATACAGGATATTGTTCCGATGGAAAGAGGTCGAGATATCTGAAGGTAGTGGGCGGAAGGCGTGCCAAGAATGACCACGCCTTGAAGGGGCGTGGTCGGACATTAAAAATATATCATCGTGAAAACTTTGAACACAAGAAGTATGAATATTGAGGTGCTCTATTATAAACTATATCATTTGGTCAGCACATTAGTAGATACAGCACTTAATACAAACGTATTTCGTAATCCTCATATATAGTAAAACAATAGCATATTATTTTTACATTTTAAGAAGTGTTAGTACTTTTAACTGACCTCCAAAAAAGGCAGAGGTTATCAATTAGGTTTATTTATCTTTGTTATCTCAGAAGTATCATTTTGTGAACAGACATGAATATTTATTTCCATTCGATATGTTATACATTCAGACTAGCTCGCTTATAAAATAGCATCTAAAGCGGGTATTTCACTGTTATTTTAATTATATCTATAAAACTTTCCCTTAACCAACAACCCATCAATTGTTACCTCATAATTCCAAAAAAAGTTTTTCTTCTTTCAAAAGGTGTATACAAATTTTATTAAAATCAGTCATGCTCTTTATTTTCAAGAAAATGTTTCAAACGCTGGATTATTTATAGTATATTAGTAGTGTATAAGTCGTAGGAACTGTTATCTATGCTAGTATATTATTGCATACCCGATCTTGCCCAGCGGTTTTACTCGCGTGGTGATGAAAAACGGTGATGATGGTGATGATTAAAATAAGCCAATGTGTTAATCCAGGGTATAAGCTGTCTCCATACCAAACTTCATGGAAATCGGTGTAGCCGTTTGAGCGCGAAGAAATAACACCCATACACACAAATTTCACATTTATTATAGGTTAGTAGGAGAGGATTTTCTAGTTTAATTTATCGAAGTTAATTACCGGAAAAATTTGTACTAAATTCTGAACGATTACTCTTTGGACAAGTCCTACGTATATAGACATAATTTAAATTTTTTTTGCAATTTGTAAACACTTATTGGCAAAAGGAGAAGACAATTATCTTTGTCACATAATATAAAATCATTAAGTGTTCTTGATTAGCCTTAAATAGGTCAATAATATTATGTATAAAGCTGTGTAGGGGTTTAAAATTAGTATTTAAGAGTAAATATTAAAAGTAAAGAAAAAAAGCAAATATAAAACGTTATTTTAATAACTAAATTCAAGAATATAAATTAATACACTTACTTACTTTTAATAGCCACACCAAATGTCTAAAATTAACTCTACATTTACTTTTTACTACTACGATTACATTTTTGTTGCCAAATGTATTTTACAGTTTTTTTATTCTAACTAGATGCATACGTA
Source organism: Apeira syringaria (assembly GCA_934044485.1). Classification (NCBI taxonomy): domain Eukaryota; kingdom Metazoa; phylum Arthropoda; class Insecta; order Lepidoptera; family Geometridae; genus Apeira; species Apeira syringaria. Next base: position 3,867,655 of record OW203661.1, on the reverse strand, counting down.
TATTAATTATTATATTTAAAAATAAATCAAGTTTGGAGTGAGATATTCTTTTAATAAGCAGCTTAAAATTAATATTTATGTAACTGAAAACTTTAACGCTACTGTAAACACTAGATCACTTTATTAATTCAGTGTACAACACATGCTAGGACACAAAGGAGTTTTTATCGAATGACTATTATCTTTTTTACAAGCTAACAGCTACAAAAAATATTTTTTTATAATATACATCCCTATACCTAAATGAAATCTGTCAAACTACCGCCAATTTAGTTTCGTAAATTAGTTATTTGTTAATCTTGGTATCTATATCTGTAAATAAAATTTTAGTAGCATAATTTTTTAAGATTTAAATATTTCGTATTTTCGGTAGCAGTGCTTATCGACTATTCTTTATCGATCACTTTTAACAATATTCACATTTAAAAATAAAAACCAGTTCTATTTTCTTTAAAATATTTCGTCATCCTGCTACGAGAACTTCTACACCATATCCGTAGCGCCCACGTAGCGCCCATGTCTACGCAAGGCGGAGCTTTCCAATCGGCATCATACGAACTTTTCCGATTGTATACGAGGCTACGATGTTCCACCATTTAATGCTGACCTTTACACTTCAATACTGATACGTCCTTTTTAGAATATTACAGTCGAAGGAAATGGGCGAGGGAGGTCTTGGGAAATTGGTTCTACGTTGCATTGAAGGAACGCTGAATCCGTCAGGATAATGGTTACGTAACCTCAGTTGAGCGAGAGCCCCGTCACGGGATGGACGTTTGATTGTTGTTTGTAAAACATAAACAACAACAACTTGTTTACTGTCGTACACAACACGCGCAACTTTGTTTTGTGACTTTACTGTTCAAGGATTTGGAAGTAAGTAAATTTATAACATATAATTATTATAATTGTTATTTATTATGATGATGTAATGAAAAAATAACTATTTTATAACATTAAATCGTTTTTTATTATGTATACATGATCAAACAACTGCTGCATTTTTAGTTACATTTTCTGTAAAAGTTATGAAATACATACAAATTATGTCTAAAAAAAAATAGGTACCTATTGTTTCAAACTGTCTTGCAAACGAGGAATATGTTTTCAAATAAGTTACATTTTTTTAATATTTGTGACATACAAACCTCCTTCTTCTATCAACTAATGAGAATGTATTTTTTTAGTTGACTTTTTAAAACTGAAATATATACATACTAATAACTAATTACAATACTACAGCTACTACGATAACATTTGAGCAATCCACTTACTAAATTAGTAGACAACGGTTTTCATAGTTATGAAACTATTTTAATCTGTGTAATTATTAATGACGATATAGAGCATCACACAAATAAATTAAAACTGCTATACACATTTTTTTTTCTACATCTATTTTTTTTTAAAGAACAAATGCCTGTATTAAAATAAAACACTAATAACTAATTACAATACTGCAGCTACTACAATAACATTTGAGCAATCCACTAGCTATTGGTAGCCTATAGATAACTCAAATGTTCTAACCCGCTACCGGCCGGCAGCGTGCCCAGAATGCTAGCAGCTTTGCCACGCTGAATTGCAATGCTGATTCGTTGAGTTAAATATGTGCCAGCATTTTGGTCACGCGTCGCATGGATCATACGCTATGATAAGTTTTGGAAAATTCGATGAGCTCCAGGTCCCCACGGGCCCAATGTCTCGACTCCAAACGGTTCAAATATGTATGTACACATTTTTAAAATAAATGTATTAGATGTTTATACTCTCCTGATAACATAGTACATGTACTTTTATTAAGAAATAACTATTTATCGACAGACTGCTTTTTTAAAGTTGTGATCTTAAAACCCAGTTTTTTTTTTTCTGGTCTATTTTTCCAGTTTGATGTTATTTGATTCGGTAAATTGCGAATGTAAGAGAAATAACTTTAAATAAACTTACTAGATACTAAATATGATATAAATTTGCTTTTTCATTATTTTTAATAAGATTTTCGCTGAAAAAATATAGTTTGCTGAGGATGATAGCTATGTTTTTAAAATTTGATTAAGTTAGTAATTGTAAGTAAGTTTTTTTGTTTAGTTTAATAAATCTTTATACATAATCTCTATATTCATATATGTATAATCTCTAATTTTTCTCTCTCTTATTTTAATATTATAATCTAACACTGATTTTAATACTTTTATATGTATAGTTTGTTATTTTATATCAACAATTTTATATACATATTAACCGGGCTGGTTTGACAAGTGATCAATGATATTTTAAAAAATGCTTATTAAGGAAAAAAAACGTAAGTTCTGCCCAGCACGATGTTAATGCAATGAACCATAGAACTCTTTAAATCAAGTAACACATTTTTCAATTTTTAATAAATTAGTTTTTTCATCCGTGGTCGGGCAACCATTAGTCGGAATATGCAAACATTAATAAATATAGCATTTTCAACGTCGACAGACAGACAGACAATACGGACATAGCTACAACATCTAATGAAAAAAGACCCATTTTAATTACTTTAATTAACAGTAAAGAATAGTGCAGTGTGAGAGTGCTATACAAAAAGAACACGTGAACAAAGTGTCTTCCCCTTAATAAAGACGATATGAGTATATGTGGGATACATTCATAATTTGCTCTATTTAAATTTAATTTAAATTACTTTTTGGCCTATAGGTAAGATTATACTATATGGGACCTGAAATGGAATCACATTAAAAAATATAAAAACCTTGACCGATAAAATAATTGTAATTGATTGCAAAATTTAAATCATATTTGATTGATTTTTTAAATTACCTTTATTAGGCATTGGTTGCCAAATGCCTAATTAAATATTGATTAAAAAACTGGCCCTTAATATTAATTGTATTTTTTTTATTTAACTTCACAACGCTTTACACCTACGCATTCCTACTCAAAACGCTTAATGCATTCAAGGGTGCAACACCAAGGGCAAACCACCCCAGGCCATGAGGGTGGGGGGTGGCATCCGTAAACATGGTAAACAGAGGGTTTACGCGTAAACAACAGGGATGAATGCAACATAGTTTGGAAGTGGTAATCGATTTTTGTAAACATCTTCATTTATTTGGGATGGTTATTTTAAGCTTTCCTCTCCCGCATGCTATAGATTTCGTAAAACTCTTTTATTTAAAATATACCATGCGAACTATTACGACCCACCCTATTAATACATTGTATATTTTAATATATAAAATAATGATTGAGACAGAGTAAAGGTTTTTTTTTTTTTTCTTCAAGTCGCGAGTGAATAGGTAGGTACCTTCTACGTTTGCGTGCTAAATCCTAGACAACGTCATCACTTAACATCAGGTGAGACAGTTGTCAAACGCAAACTTATAATATGTAATAAAAAAAAAAAAAAAAAAAAACGGTAATTAAATATGTGCAAATATTTGAAATAAAAAATTCGGGTGCTAGTGGGACTTGAACCCACGACTACAGAATACCGTCCTGTTTTCCTGAATTCGGCCCTAGTGGTATAAGCTGCTATAGCTTAGTTGGACAAAGCGACAGGACGGTATTCTGTAGTCGTGGGTTCAAGTCCCACTAGCAGCCGAATTTTTTCCTTCAAATATTTGAACTTAAGTTCCGCCTAGCATGTTGTTAATGCGATACACAATAAAAAATCTTAATTGAATATGTATTGAAACATATAAAAAACCATTATTAAATTTTTATGAGCAGCGATTTTCTTAAGTAATTTAAAGATTTGGTGAATTTGCTGTCCTTTGAGTCCAAACTGAGGGTATATACCAGAACGTATCTGATTGAAATTGAGCACAGAGAGTGATTACAATCTGAAATAGGTGATTGGCTACTCATCAAAAAAATGTACACTTAGAAAAAAACCGTAATCCATGCGAGTGAAACTGCGTCGCGCATTTGATTAAAAGTAATTCCATACCAGAATGAACTATCTCTATCACACTTGCACAAAAACGTTGGGCATTAAATTCTGTTTACTTGTATGGTACAAATCTATATACTATTACTACAATATGTAACGTCGCGGGGCGCAGCTAGTTAAAAATAAGACTCTTACATTAATATGTTTTAAAATAATTCTATGAAAACTCGAATTTATTTGTATTTTATCTAATTAACCCACAGCTTTATCCAGAATATTTGATTTCCAAATCAAAGCCAAGGGGTAATCTTGCCACAGATTAATAATTCACAGAGGCGACAATTGAAACCGCAATACCTGTTATTAAATATGTAAATTAGTTATTTATTCAAGCCTCGGCGCCTTACAAAAGGGGAGATATTTGCGAACTTTCGTAATTCGTTATCTGGATGTCATATCAATTGAGATTTTGTCTCCGAGAAGATTACTTTTGCAAATTACACAAGTAACATTTAGCATTATAATACTCCCTATAAAATATTCATACAGGTACGAATGATCATATTATCTAAAATCATTAACATTCATGTCATCTTCATTGTTTAATTTTTCTGACGACATTGTTGCCACATTGTTAAGATGATCTTTAAACAATTTCAAATCGTTCGCAAGGGGAACCATAGCAATTGTGTTATTTTTTTTTGACGTTTAGGTTGCAAACATCTGATTTCCAATTTTGTCCAATTAATATTGATAGATATATATAAATGAATCGCTATTTCTCTTGGTCACGGTATCACGCCTGAACGGCTTGACCAATTAAGATAAAAGTTAGCGGCGGTTGAGTTAGCGGGAAAAACATAGTGCACGCGGGTGAAACCGCGGGCCGCAGTACTATATAAATACAAATATGTAACAGTATTCGACATACTCACCTCAGCACGATCCTCGAAGGCCTCAACAGAGTTTCCCAAAAAGTGGGCCTTAAAATGAACATGGACAAGACGAATGTCAAATTCCAAATTACGCCCGCCTCAGTATCAATTGGGAACTCGATTATCAAAGTTGTTGACCATTACGTCTACCTAGGACATACAGTCCAATTAGGCAAGTCCAACTTTGAGAAAGAATTCAACCGTCGAATACGACTCGGAAGGGCTGCATTCGGGAAACTCCGCGACATCTTTTCGTCCAATCATCCACAATGCCTGAAAACGAAGGTTTCCCAACAGTGTGTGTTATCAGTGATGACATAAGGAACTGAAAAGTGGTCTCTAACTATGGGCCTTCTGAGCAGGCTCAAATTCGCACAACAAGCTATAGAGGGGTTTATGCTCGGGGTTTCTCTACGTGATCTGCTCGTTGAATACCCTTACTCCTTAATATTTTAATTACATTTAAAAAATAGTGACCATACTATTATTATGACAAAACCGACGCATAACTTTAATAGTATCCAAGTTATCTATAATATCCAGAGTTTATTATTATTCATATTTTAAGTTTTTCAAGATAAGTCACCCAATAAGTGAAAAAAATACAGCAAAATAACTCTAGTGGTTATTAAAATTAACTTGCATCACTTATATTAAAACGTATTAATTCATTAAAATTTATATTGAAATCTCGAAACAATGGCTCTTTGCAATTCCGCCTTAGACCGGGGTATGATTGAGCTAATATTTATTTTGGAAATTAGCCGAACCTCCAGTCTTCGCCGTGGCCCACTCTAACAATAAATAATCTAAATTGAACCGTCCTCAAGGGAAAAGTCGCTAGGCGCAATATAAGGAAGAAGCAGTAACACAACTGTAACGAAACTTGGAGTATCCAATACACACAAAGTTGATATTTTATCCCGTTTACTTGTAATGATATTTTACTTGTTTTAAGTAACTTTAAAAAGTCTAACTGATCCTAAATTAATTCATTAAATAGTTAATCAATTATATAGTCACAAGAATTTCGACTCTGAACTTTAAATATAAACTGAAAATATTTTTCATATTATTAGACATTAACTTCCAACGATGATGATGATGATGATTTCCAACAAATGCATGAAGCGCCAAAGACTAAATTATATAAAAATGGGCATTATGCTGTTAATCCCTCAAAATATCAAATATTCTTTAAAATACCAAGCCTTTATTTTATTAATGTCAAAATTCAAATTAGCATAACTCCTTGCGGAGTTATGCGTGAGGAGTCCCTCACCTTTCTCTATTTAGAAAACTTTTATTCAATTGCGGGTAGTTTTAAATTAATTAAATTAATATCGTTTATTTGTCAAGTACGGACTCAAAACATTATAAATACGAAAGGACAGTTTTAGTCAGGACTAATTAACGTAACATTTTTTTCATCCAAAACTGCATTTTAATAAAAAGATATAATGTAAGTACTGTCATTCATAAGTGTTATACTAATTTGGACTTTATTGTAACCGTATAAAACTATCCTATTAAATACACTTTTAGTAACTTTGATTGAACGACGCAATTAATACCATTTATCAAGCTAAGCTACTGTTCATGTTACGTAACTATTGTGTCTAAATGATTTCTGCTTTTGTTTACTATTTCCCAATTAATATGTCTCATTATATTACAAGAAACCATAAAAAAATAAGAGAATAACATCATCTAAACTTAACAATAACTACGTATAAAGAGACTTGTAACTGAAACTAACTGAATAATATTTGGAAATTAATTATTTATATTCATTTGTAACCAATATCTATAATTTGTAATTAAAAATCTTTTTTCTGTCTCCTTGAACACGGTTCACGTGAACCGAGTTTTTTTTTAGGTTGCGAATATGAGTTCTTGATTAATCATTTGTCATTTATAAGATGAAGACACATTGCATTATATGATGATATTACATCTGCCTTTCTCCTTCGACCTAATAAATTTATCAGAGCGTTGATCCATGCGACGCGTGACCAAAATGCTGGCATTTTTTTTTTTTAAATTGGGAATAGGCAGGCGTTTGACCACTATCTCACCTGATGTTAAGTGATGATGCGGTCTACGATGGAGCACGCCTGCCTAGAAGATACCTATTCACTCGTGACTTGAAGATACCCAGGTCGTATTTTTTCGGAAATACAGAGTAGGCAATGAGTTCCATTCGTTAGCTGTACGCACTAAGAATGTGGAACCAAAAACATGGCATGTATTTGGCTCAATGAATCAGCATTGCAATTCAACGTGGCAACGTTGCTAGCATTCTGGGCACGCCGTCAGCCGGTAGCGGGTTGTAGCATTTGAGTTATCTATAGGCTACCAATATCTAGTAAATTGCTAAAATGTTATTGTAGTAGCTGTAGTATTGGAATTAGTTATTAGTGTTTTATTTTAATAAAGGCATATGCACATGAAGAAAAAAATAAATAAAAAAACTTAATGTAGTGTCAGCGAGATATATGCTAAAAAAAATGATCTAGTAATTTTCAGTCAATTGTAGCGCTCTCGTCCCGACGGCCAACAAATCACAGCTCCCGAGGATGCCTTATGCAAAAGCGAAACACGTTGTGAACAGGTTCTTGGTACTAAGAGTGCATGCGTTTATCGTACTGTATACTCTCTGCATTCAATTTATGCAGGAGGGAAGACGGTGCGCACTTCATGATAGCCTGGAATAATTTAAAGTCGCGGAATTGTTGTGACTATTATATTTGATTGAAAAGTACATCCTGTGAAACACGAAAATGATAGTTACGCCCGTCTACATAAATTATCATTTGTTTATTTACGTGCGTTATTCAATTGTTTCAACCTTTAAATGGTTGCATACTGTTTCCGCTTCGGGCACTGGTCTCCTCTTACAACTGACCATGGTGCTAGATTTCACTTTGTTGATTCAAGATGTCGCAATGATGTTGCAAACAACAACACGAGGTACACTTCACGCATTGTTTTCAATACATTACCCTAAGACAAGAACGAGAGACCCCGGGCTCCGCAAACAGCCGTCGGGCTCCGTCAACACAATTATTATACTCGGACAGCCACCCCATTCGGACACCCTCTAAATAAATTAACTGGACTGAGAAAGCATTGGTTTCGACGCTGGATGGTGTATTGTTGATTAATTGCTCTGCTCTCTTCAGCTAGTAATACTAAGATGTGTTAACACATTTAATAATTTATTTTTTACACATTAAGAGCAAATTTCAATAACCAAAAAAAACATTTATAGAACCACCTTATCATTTGTCTTAAATTAAAACAAAAAAAAAAATCCTTATTTATCACCTTGTATAACGTGACAGCGAACACCAATCCGAGCGCGTTAGTGTCACTGACCGGGAAACAAGCTGACTTATCGTCTTCAATCAATAGTATCATATTATAGTCAATACCGGTGATCCGTATCTCCCGATTATTAGAAAGAACGCGAGGTTTGATTATCGGTCTGGGACGTAGTCATATTCACGGGACAGTTTGGAGCGTTTTAGCGGGAACTTTGAAATCGAATGGCCGGCCAATCGGCCAATGCGTCACAGTTAGACGTTTCGTTATTTACTTACGTTGAGGTAAAAAAATAACTAAATGTCAATTTATTAACAATATCTTCATAATGTGGTTAAATTTTACATTTTCAATTTCCCGCGATAAAGAGCCCCGATGCTGATCACTGCGTGATGTTTCGTGATGTCACGAAATAAAAAACAAATGACCTATCGGTGCTGTATTGGGTGTATTATGGCTGCTGCTGTTTCGGGTATATGTAGAACAAAGCAAAAACATTAAATTTCAAAAATTCTATTGAAATTAGCATATTTCGCTTGATTACAAAGGTATACATAAATAATTACCATATTTATGGCTCTTTTGAATGTTACCACAAATGATGGTATAATGCCTTAAAAGTAATGTTAATGTAATATAATTTACAGTAATAACAATTCTGCACGTATTATGAGCCACTACCAGCTCATACTGCCAATATATTTACTATTCTCATCATATCTAATTCGATTTAGAAATGAACATGGTAATTATGGAACCCTGATATTTATATTAATCAAGATTACTGTGAAAATTCCATGCGCTAACATATCTAATTATATATGGATTTAACAGTACCTAATATTTTGTTACAGGTAAACAGCATGGCTACACCAAGACCAGCAGCATCCGTTCCCAGGGCAAAGAAACAAAACCACGCAAACATCCCATGTCCCATAGAAAATTGCGCTCGCTTCACATATGGCAAGCTCCCCGACCACTTGACTAAAATCCATGGCCTCACAGGCACAGAAAGGGATGCTCTCAACGAGCAACAAAGAAAACGATTTTTTAATGGAGAATTATGTCAAGTCCGATACTTAAAAGAGTCGGCAATAAGGGAACTCTGGGGATCCGACTATGAAGATCCACACATCAGAGCAAAAATACACCAAAGTTATTCACTAGTTAAAATCAGAATCATACCTCTTGCAGCTACGCAAAGAGCTCGTCCTTTGACAGAACAAGATGCAAACGTTTTGACTGCTTATAATGCAAGAACCGCTCCAAGGCCGGCTAGAGTTCAGAAATCAAGAAAGCGGCCACGACCATACCCTGAGCCTCAAGTTAAACAGCCGGAGATATCTTCTAGTGAGTCAAGCGAGGCATGTGAAGAAGAGCATAATACTTTGCCTCTCTCCCCACCTCCATCTTCGCCTTCTCTGCCCCCTTCGCCTGCTCCATACGAGCTCCAACAAGTAGAAACTCGTTTGCGAGATATATTTGAGTCCAAAGTAGACGCAGGATACAAAGCTGTTATTGATGATATGAAGAAATCAATGACCATGGGTCGGACCTTGGGAGCGAGGAAGCGGAAAGCTTATAGAACTTACAGGAGATATGCGAAGAGGCTGATAGCATACTTACACCGTCAACATTCACCTTTAGCTTACGACGTGGACGTACTCCTATGCGGCGAAAGTCAAGTTTGTGAGTTTTTAGATCGTGTCAGTAGCGAACACAAAACCAAAACAGTGAGAAATTACATTGTAGCTGCAATAAAGTTATTGGATTCCAGGCTTTTCGCAATAGAAACTGACCCGTCTTGTAAAGAGAAGGTCTCTTCAATGACACGTGTGTATGAGGCACTTCATGGAAGATTGAATGACTGTGACAGACTTCTTGCACAGAAACAAAGATCTCCAAATCAGGCGGAAAGCTTTGGCAGTGTTTCTACAGAGCAACTTTTCCCTGAAGGCTATGACGACATAGTTTAAAATTTCAGGCCCTTTGAATTTTTTGCTGTTTAAAACTTTGCTTTTATATTATTAAGTTATTGTACGTAATGTAACTTTATAACGTTATCAAATAACAAATAGTTTGTGTAAATAATCTTACATCTACTTAGTTAGTAATGGCGCATGAGGAAAGTTGTGTAAGTGCTCATCATCAAATTAAATCCAATCGGGATTTAAATGACATGAAATCCGCATTTCTTTCAATTATTCTCGATGTTGCTATTGTTAAATATTTACTTTCTACTACTCAAATATGTGCCCGCAAAAGAAATCCACAATACTGGCGGATCATTTCAGGGTCTGTAATAATTAGCAACTTGCTTCAAACATTAATCAAAAATCTTCAAGGCCTCTTAATAAAATACTAATTAATTTAATACGCTATAATAGTACTAATACATATATTTCATGGTTAGTATTAATTGTATAAGTGAGATACTTGTATACTAGTATAAGATACGGCTTAAGAAATATATACCCTCATCTATTATTTATTGTTGAGAAGGATTAAATGATACTTAATATGCAGATGACTTAATTGTACATGGGTTGCGGAGCTAAGCCCGTAGGTACCTATACTGTTAAATAACCCAATAAATACAAAAATCTCTCTGCGACCTTGTCTCTTGCGCAGCGAGCGCAACGCTTCTGTCACTCTTCGTACTCGCGCTTCAATCTGAACTTTGAAAATCTAAGCAAACATAAATATTACTGTTGGATAGGCAATAAAATAAGCATTTTAACTTCAAATAAAAACAGTCAAATAACATTGTTAAATATTAAAGTTAATATTGTTGAACAGTATAGTTCCGGGATTTCGCTAGGCAATCCATGTGCAATGTATCAATCTAAATATTATCGGTGTCGTAAATAACAGATGAGGGTATATATTTCATAAGCTGTATCTATGCGTACGCATATACACAACTACGAGCGGGAATACCCAAGAAATAAATTATTATAATAATAAATTACAAGTCGTAGTTGTGTCTGTGGCAAGCCCACAATAACCACTTCTGGTACAGAGAAAATAAGACTACTGGTGTTTGCTGTAAAATTTATAGTCAAACGGACTTTTTTATTTACCTTTTCGCTAGCCGGTTTTCCTTATGTGTAATAATAATAAGGGTTTTCAATTTTTAATCTTTACTACTGTCAATACTTATTCAAAATTCACGATTGTATTAAGAGGTGAAAATTTTTTTGTATTATTGCTGCTGTTTTAAAATTAGTAACACCACTTGGATAGCATAATATACTTTTTAAATTTCACGTCTGTACAAATGTAAATAATCTAAATATATATACAACGTGTTTCAAAGCAATAATATTTTACTTAGACAATAGTTTATATTCGTTTATGTTTTAACATAAGTTTTTATGAGAATACATTTTGATATTTCATGCAAATAGCTTAGATTAGGATGTTGAATCATCGTATAAAGCATGTTTTTATTCATTTATAATACACGTATATATTATTACATGAGCTAGTCAAATTGCCATTAAAAGTATTTTTATTTTAAATCCAATAAGTGTAACCAAACCGACAAAACACATTTTTTTCTTTTATGTGATTCTTGAAGGTATTTAAAAAACACCACGCAGGGGATTAGCAAGTTGAAGCGGCAGTGGACAGAGCATATACCTCCTACTAATAATCTAATGGCTCGGAAGATTCAGTGGATACCGCTGGTAAGCGCAGCGTAGAACATCTACCCTCAAGGTAGAGACGGCCTGACCAATGTCTCAGAAAGAGACTCGATGTGGGAATCAGTTAGAGTTGAATACAACAAATTGCAAATGTATTAGTTTCACTTGCTTTAAGTTACCTAATACAGCATTGATAGTAACCCTTTGGCACGCATCTCGCAGATTCGAGACACAGGTTTAACTCTAGACGTTGAATTAACGTTTAATCTGCATATATTAGACCTATAGAGCAGGGCATTCAATTCTCTGGGATTTATCTCAAGAGACGAGCCAGTACATTTATTGATAAGAACCTTGACTCTGTACAAAGCATTTGTCCGATGCAAGATTGCATAAATAACGCAATAGTTTGGGACCCACACGAAGATAAATATATTCTAATATTAGAAAGGCTTAAAAAAATATAGTCGATATTTATATTTTATTTATTTATTAACATTAACACAAGGTCTTCAGGTCCCAAACCAGGCAGAGCCTGTACTATGGTAACCTGATGACTGATATATATATATATACTTATATACATATACACACCCAGACACAGGTCAAACAGACATGTGACATAATAATATGACTTTTGACTGGCCGGTTCGCGCAGTTGGTAGCACTCTGCCTTCTGAGCCGCTGGTCCCGGGTTCGATTCCCGGACAGGTCAAACATTTGTGTGTATGAACATGTCTGTTTGACCTGTGTCTGGGTGTGTATATGTATATAAGTATGTATATCAGTCATCAAGTAACCATAGTACAGGTTCTGCCTAGTTTGGGACCTGTAGACCTTGTGTGAATGTTGATAAATAAAAATAAAAATAAATGTTCATGAACACAAATGTTTGACCTGTCCGGGAATCGAACCCGGGACCAGCGGCTCAGAAGGTAGAGTGCTACCAACTGCGCCAAGCGGCCAGTCAATATAAAAAAGCAAAATGTATAAAAAGCTATAGTATGGTCCGTATTATGTATCCATCCCTTTTCGCAGCAGGCATGGCTGGCATAAATGTTCTGGACCTGAGACGTACTTGTGCGTTGTTAGTGCACTACTTCCTGCTGCAGAATGGCAAGGTCGATAACTCCAGCACTCTATCGCGTTGTTCACTTTTGTACCAGCACCGAGAACATTCTTTGCGCTTGCTGGGTGCTGTAAGGTCGTGTGCCAAATATGGTGCGCACACAAACATCATAATTTGCTCCTACGGCGCAGGACACAAATCTTCTCAATGCCCTGATTGCTAAGGACACCAACCTGGCTTTATTTTGTACAAGATTACCAAAACTTGTTTCTTTTAAGCCACTATTTGTTGACTTATCGGCGTGCGCTGACTATAACATAACTGAAATATATTTGTAGGTATATATTGATCAACATTTTCTATTTATTTATTTACCTACTACACAAAGGTAAGGACTACATAATTATCTATCTTTTAAAATTAACACTGCTGGACGCCCAGTGAAGTGAAGTGAATCAGCTAGATGGACGTTTGCGTTTATAATAATTGCATAGATGAGGGCAAACGGGGAGGTATCATTTCATAATACATTATATTTATTTGTTTGTTCATTAGGTATCTTCAGCATTTTAAAAAAGCCAACAAATATCCACCCTATGCCTATAAGTAGGTACACATGGGCATAAGCTATGATCTACACTAAACACAGGCAGCATAATTATATTATATTTTATTAACCTTATACAATTATATCAGTCAAAGCAATCGAGCGACTACCTACGACATTTCTTTACCTTTAGCAGAAAACTGATGGCATATGGCTATTAAACCACTAACGAATAAAAAATAATAGTATGACATAAGTGTAATGGGTGGTCAGTAGGAAAACTGCAGCTTGCTAAGCTCTCTTGATATGCCTCGTATCAACAGAGCACGTCCACTTAGAATATGGCTTTTGAGTTACACCGTGACATCTATCTTGAGAGCCTGAACTTATGTAATAAGCTTCAACTACTCCGCTATAGATGGCGGATACGAAGATAGTGTTCACGCGTTCCCATTTCACTACTCTACGTTATATTGCTGCTCTTTTCCACTAGATGGCACTCTAAGGAAGATGCAGGTACTTGTATATCTACATAGAATGGTTGCATGCAGCAGTTTCAGTTTTTATGCCATGCGCACAGTTCTAATTGTTGTCGGTAGATAGCGCCAGTTAAACAATAATTCGACAGCTCTTTAGTGCTTATATTCGCCTGGTACTTGGCGATTGTAACCGCCTGCTCCAGATTCTCCGCTAAAACCGGCCTTCACGTTCCGATCATACCACATACTCCGAACACGGCTATCGAACGAACTCCTAGAGTATTTCATTTTGTTTTTTTACTCGTATTAACAACTTTAGGAAAATACCCGTGCATGGTGTCAGAGTATTAGAGTTTTGGTCGTGGACTTATCAGTTATCTTTGAGAAGTTCTATTCACTAACTACTTGAATCGCTCGCATGGCATACGGGCACGTAGAGAGAGTTTTTGAGAACTAATTTTTCAAGTTTTTACGACTTTTATGAACAAAACTAGAACGTGTCCAGAATAAACTAGCTAAAATGCTTGCTAAAATTTGCTACATCAAAATATGGAAAATGTTCACATATATAAATGTATCTTCTCTTCCAGGGGGTTTGGATTATCATGTACCTGCTGAGTTCATAAAAGTAGCAAAATATGTTTCTGTTCTTTTTGTCCACCTTTCTACAAAACAAAATTTTAATGTAAAATCGCTATTGAATTTTGATAGTTCGTGATATAAAAGGTATTATTTGGCTATATTCTTAGTATCTTCACAACGTAAACAATGAAGCATTCAGTTTTTTTATGCAGTTCTTCAGTTAAAATGATTATAACTGTTACATTACAAGGTTACATTACAATAGAAACAGACTGTCGCTTGATTTTTTACAAGGTTTTTTACAGATTCAAATCTTTGGAGCCATGGTCTCTTTTAAAATCTGCTGTCCACTACTGTACTGACATCTGGGTATCAGAGGATATCAGATGATCATCTGGATGTCTAGCGCATTTATGGTAGGTAAAAACCATGTTGCAGAGAGCCATGTGTTACGGGCATTCAATGGATCAAAAAGTCGTTCAGGGTTCGTAATAATTTATTCTTCAGGAGTGAAAGTTTACTTTTAAAATGACACGCACTTTCTAAGAACTTTAGCACTTTACACACACATATACAATAATGTATAAAACATATACAATAAAAATAAGATGTGTGTAATATAACACTTTATAAGGAGGTTGCAAATTTTTCTACACGTAGTTCAGTCAGACACCGAGCTCGACGGCGAGCTCGAGGCAAAAACATCCTGGTTAGATTCTCTCCAAATAGTCAAAGAGCAAACATCCTTAGGGCCCACTTACGGACCACTCTGGTACCGGGGCAAGTCGATCCGAAAACTCCCTGTCCTGGCGACAGCTCAAGCCGAGGTCCGAACCTCAGTGGTGCCCTTGAGCTAGTCGCCTCGTCCTCTCCTAGTGGCACAGCGCCGTCAGCGCTAGCCTCACTAGGCGGTGCGCCTTCTGCGACCGCACAAATACCGGGCTGAGCACCATCTATGCTCGCCCCCCCTCCGGTGAAGCTGTAAATGCCGGTAGAGGCAAACAGCATTAGTCCGTTAGAAAAAAAAAAAAAATATATATATTTCTACACGTAGTCTGCGGACGCCGCAAAACACGCATGCGCGACCAGCAAATGGCTTTGTGCGCTAAACGTTTGCAAATATATGCAAACATAATGCTGTGATTTTACGTAAATTTCAATATATATATATTTATATATATATATATACAATATATATTATCTATTTTATGACATTAGATAACGTAGTGTATGAAACTGCACATAATTTAGTCTTAAAACGATCGTGTAATGCTTTAAAAAAACTCGCCTGCTCACCTTTACATACCTTTATAAAATATCTGCACAGCTTCTAAATAATATGTGGATTTCAACCGTGAATTGTTTTGGAATGAAGCTAAAGTCTTGGTTACTGAGTCGTCGAGGACGTAGATTAGTATGCCAGGTTATTATATTATTTTATCTTATACCAGATCTCCATCCAGATTTCGTGGCATGGTATAAATCTCTTGATGTGTTCTACACGTAGTTCATAACCACACAAAGAGATCTCATATAATGGAGGTTATATCATGATCTTTTTAATTAGAGGGATTGTTTCCTAAAGAAATTCCGAAGAGAATGATTTCCCAATATTATTATTAACCATGACTAAAGGCTTACACAAGACGTGTTGTCGATGGATGAACGTACGGATCCCGTCAAAACCGCGCATGTACGACGGGGGCCAGTTTATTTTAAACTTCTTACTCACATTCTATTCTAGCGTCGACACGTTACCTTGAACCTATTTCACTTTAACGAAAGAATGTTCTAGAATGAAGCTATTTCTGAATATAAGTGGGATGAGAGCGCAGGAGTCAAGTTGTGTAGGTGTTATTCGTTACGTTCGTTATTCGTTAGGTACTTCGTTTTAAATATAGAGTCGTTAGAACATATTTTTCTTGTGAACGCTTTACTTTCCAGACCGTTATCTTTTAGATCGATCGGCAATAAATTTATATGAAATGTATTATCCAATTGTTTAGATCGTAAATTATGGTCGCCAATTAAAAGCCACTAAGTTTAACGATGTATTTTATCACATGTTATAATTATGTTTGATTCATCTGATATTTAATGATATAGGTGTGTGATATTATTACGATGCGTTATTTGCTCTTGTCAGAGTAGTTGATGCAACCTTTTTTCAAATTTCTCTTCTGATGCCATCCCTTTAGCCTCTCTATAATCATCACATGGTACCCATTTTAATATTATAAACGCGAGAATTATAAAAAAGCCCATCTTCGTGGGTTTAACGTGTGTGTTACTCTTTTAAGCCATAACGACTGAACGAATCTCTGTAAAATTGGCTCAGAGATAGTTTGAAATAGTATAATAGGCTACCTTTTTTTTTATCATCTAAAATTGTACGGTTCCCGTTGGATGACAAGGTAATGGTAAAACCATAGGCCACGCGGATGAAACCACGGGACGCAGGTGGTTCTAAACAAAAGAACTTTTCGACATTTTGGAGATATACAAAAAACATAATTGCTATTGTAATTTGGTACATACTATATTTTTTTTAAACTGCGTAATACAATTTCATTTGTTATTTTTAAATTCATTATAAAATCGATAAAGTTGTAATTTGGTTGATTTTTTGCTTATTATCTCCATAATTTCTGACCTATACCTATTATTAAAAAGTTTTAATTTATGAATTATTTGTCTAAAATGATCTTATTCAAACTGTGCATCAAATCGTATTGTTGATCATCCCACCGACGAGAGTCATGAGACTTACCTCCCGGGGATTCGAACCTAGTTCGGGTGTCAGGTGCCCCAATTCGTATAGTTTATTACCTATACTAATACAAAATATGTATATTACAAGCATTAAACTTGTACTAGGTGAACTGACAAACGCTGTTCTGCCATATAGATTAAAGAAATGTCTAAGTGACACACTTTCTTTAAATTACTTCACGTCTATGATTGACCGTTAAATTATATACTATGGATGTTCATACAGAAATTCTATAATCGCGACATAAAATAGGGGGCAGTGGTAGGAGGGTAAAATTATTTACGATCTCTTCCCAAAATCTACCACACAAATACAAAAAAATGTATAAAAATCAGAAAAGCTGTTTCAGAGGGGTTTTATAACAAACACCGTAACAGTGGATTCTGTATATAACATTTAATATTTTTTTCACCACACTAGATGTCAATCGCCAGTTTTATTTATCGATTTCGGTGAGAAAAACGCCATTTTAATAAAAAGTGAGTAATAAATGTTTTTTACAACGGGCGTTTCCTAAAAGAGTATATACACAGAAACCACGTTCTGAAACGTGACCTTAGAATGACCGTTTATTTATTTTATTGTTATCCTTAATACTACTAAATAAATAATATTACTTTATACTCAGATTTATTAATTATTATTTTAATTAATAAAATCTTCTAGATACAGAGACAGCAATAGGCAAAATATTTAAAATGCTTTTTTATGCAAATATAAAAATCATAAATGATGTGTAGAGCTTAGATTCTTTCGTGTAGACTGTAAAGTATGCGAAGTGAATGCACCTAACAAAGCTATTGTCAACTTCTTGACCAATCAGAGAAGAGCACGCTTTTGAAAAAAATGTTTGTTTTGTTTTCAGTGAATGTTGTATTTGAATGAAATTGTTTAGCATTTCGTGTTTTGAAACCTTCGCTACACTCGGGGTTCTTCTTGAACCCTTCGCTTGCTCAGGTTTCAATCCAAGCACTCACGCCAAAAATCAACTTTCCCCAAATGTCATACAAATAACTATTTAACTTTCATACCTAGAAGCAAAGAGGTGGGCTGGGAGATGGGAGAATTTGTATTAAAGACGTAAAATAGTTGGGACCCCGAGAGACGGCTTCATTTGTTTTGGTGATTATCATCAACTAGAACAAAAAACTGAGTGGGAATACACATTACAGTAAGAGATAAATATTAACTACTTTAATTATTTCTTTACAGAATAGTAGTCTTGTTTCACAATATATGTGTGCAATATTTATTTCAAATTAAAATCAAGACATCTAGAGAAATAATTGTTTGATTAAATGTAGTCGTTGTAATGCCTATAACTTTATGACTTTCATTATAAAGGATTGGAGCAATTGAAGCGGCGGAAATATGCTAACCTAGGTAGTGGTTACATATTTGAACCGTTTGGGGTCGAGATATTGGGCCCGTGGGGACCTGGAGCTCATCGGATTTTCCAAAATTTATCTGAGCGTTTGATCGATGCGACGCGCGACCAAAATGCTGGCACATATTTGGCTCAACGAATGAGCATTGCAATTCAGCGTGGTATTGCTGCTAGCATGCTAGCCGGCCGGTAGCGGGTAGTTATCTATAGGCTACCAATAGCTAGTGGATTACTCAAATGTTATTGTAGTAGCTGCAGTATTGTAATTAGTTATTAGTGTTTTATTTTAATAAAGACATTTGCCCAAAAAAAAAACTTTCATTTATATCACTTACGTTTTATGTTCTCACAGAACTTCCTTTCAATCCTTTCAATTCGGACAAGCAGTGCTATATATTATTAGTCGTCTCTTACGTCTACTGATTTTTCTCTTAGATAACCAGTAAGAAACTGCTTACATCTAGCTTTAGGCATTTATCATTATTTTGTCGTACACTGCACTTACCTCTTCAATAGACTTTCTTACATGTAGACCTACCCTGTAATTTAAAACTTTCTGTATGTTTTTTTGTCTGGACAGTAAGCAAGGCTGTGATAATGAGCGAAAACATCCAAGAACGTATGGGGAATTGTTTTAAATAGTTTTAAAAAAATTACGCCTATTTTTTGTTTAGTACCATTAGCCATGTTTGTATTAAAAATACATTTTTTATGATCTATTAAATGTTTAAACACAACAACTCACTTACTGGAGTTCGCTCGGAAACTTCATTGATCCTTAATGTGATATAAATCTAATCGATCTCAAGTATGATACAAATCTAATAGAATTTAAAGCTAACTTATTAGGTTATTACATTATATATAAGTAAATACAAAAAGATTTTGCTTAATTTATGCTAATGCATTCATGCTTTGTTAAACTGAATGCAACAGCGCGCATGTTTGTATAGCGCGTAGCACAATCGAAAAGTGCAACCGTAAACAATGTGGCGTAAAGTGCGATGACATCACCACGTTCGGTGCAAAGTGCATGTGCATTCAACCTCCTCGCTATCATAATTCCCTAGTGCTTGTTCCTTTGTAGGCCGACACCAAAGAGGCCCTCCCTTCGTATGCACCCTTTCTCTGGGTCAATGCTCATCTCGCGGTCGTTCACTGGCAACCTTCATCAATTTAGTCTTTATGCGGTTGTATTGATACATTGTGCAATCTTAACTTTATTTTAAATTAAAAGTTTAGTAATAGGGGTGTTGCGGTAGCAACCTTAGCCAAGTAGCTGAATCTTTTCTTTCACTTATCTTGTAATTGAGATCACAATTATGCAGAATATGTAAAAAAATACATAAATACTAACAACAACCAAAATTAACCCAAGCAAACAAATAATAAGCTCCTCAAAAATTATGTACGCATTGTTATAATTATATCAAAATTGAGAAGCATAGTCCTTATAAAGTTTAACCAATTGCTACATAAGTATGAAAGAAAACAAATCAAGTAACAAAATATTTTATGTAAGTGTAAAATTACTACTGGCAACTCATCATACCAGGAACTATCTGTACGAGGGAAGTATGAAGATGAAGCGACTCATGATGCACAATCCTGCTTATAAAGGATTTATGCAATGCATTGATGCATGTACAATATTCGTAAGGGACGTATGAAACAACAATTATAAAAAAAAATTTAAGGAACGCCAGTTTCTATTTACCATTATTTTTATTGATTTCAGAACTAAAATGTATAACTAAGGCTACATGCGGCATTTAATGCAATTATCTATATTCTAAATCTGATTATGACTAAAATGTAAGAGCATGTGTGAATACTTTTAGCCTCGTGCCAGATTAACACGGGCTTGGTTTCCATAAATAATCCTATCTAATTAAATCGTTGCAGGCGCATGTCTGATGTCTTAAATTTTATAGCCTCAACAAAAAAGCTGCGCGTCGTTTTTGTTTACTTAGTTAATTTTCGAAAAAAGGTCAAATTAGATATTTAAATTTCTATCCTTTTTTCTTTTTATTTAAATTATAGGAGTTTCATCGTTTTACTAAATTCACTTACGAGTTAAAAGATTAACACTTTTTTTTAAGTATCTTTTTATTTCAAGTAAGTACATAACTATCGTTCTTTTTGTTAAAAACTTCATTTTTTTATCCGGAATAGGCAAGCGTTTGACCACTATTACATTACTCACAATATGCCATATCTCATCTACATCGATACACATATTTTGATATACTGTAATATATAAACTAATGATTTTGAACTTGTAAAAATGGTCAAGATTAAAACAACACTAGGATTACTAGGACCGTGAAAAGCCTTCGTTTGTAATTGTTATTTTGTTAGATATTAAACTACTCATAAATATATATTCCAGAACCGCGGATGGGATATTTCTGTCGATCGTTTCTGCGTCGTGTTCGTTCGCACTGGTATTTACGCGTATGGAGCTCCACCGATGTATAAAACACGATAATATGAAGCAGTAGTGGTTATTTTGTTCTCAACTTTGGTGAGAGAGCCATCTAGTGGCAAACGCGCAAAACATCCGCCAAGAGTGATATTGTGTTGTGGTATTTTTTTTGGGGATTAAATTTTAGAAAAATGCCTGGACGCCCGATTTGGCAGGTCAGTAATTATTATTATAATACGAAAATATTTGGATATGCTTTTCAATATTATTGTTACTTAAGTTCAATGACTGATAAAGTTGACACATTTGTCAAGAAATCTTCACTCAATATTTTAAAACGTCAAATATTTACATGTAGAAAGATACAACATTATTTTATGATCAATTGAATTAATACGTATAATTTCTGTGTTAACTTTTATTTAATAATTCTTTGGATAATCTTCTTAATCATATATCTAAAGGAAGACGTAGGTAACGCAGTACTCTCGGCAATGCTAATAACAAAAGAAAAGGCATTTTCTAGGCGAAATTAATAGGTGATTTAAACTAACTATGTACTAACCAAGAATCAGTATGACGTATAATTATTTATATTTACCTTCAGTTCACTTTATTGTCGGTAAAATCAGGCTAAAAATAAATCTGTTGAACTGACATGGTATAAAATTATAATAAGTTATTTAGTTTACGAAAGGTTAATTAGTTTTGCATTCTAACTCTAATTGCAACCGTAATTTCTTTTCACCTTAAGATTTCACCAAGACTCCCTTTTGTTTTGACTTTTCAACAGAGTGAACTAATGATTCATATAGATGACCTTAGCCTACCTGAAAATACACAGGTGTGTAAACAACCACGCTTCGTAAAGTTAATTTGTTGGCACTTTGACAGAATGAGTACATGTCTACAATTTATCGACCTTAAATGTGTAATAACAATTATTATATCATTTTATTCTCATAGACACAACATTGAATATAATAAAATGACAAACCCACTGCGTGTCTTAGTAAATTAGTTTATTTTAATTATTTACACCGTACTTATTTATTATATTAACAAATTTATAAGATCAGTCGAAATAAGTACAGAAAATAGCTTTATTTTTTCATATAATAAAGTCATGTCAGATGAAAACTTGTATATTAAAGCTTACTTATTCGAAATCAGAAATAGTACTCTTAGATTGTTCTGGATGGAATCGCATTATGTTATCTATAGTATCACCCGGGAATTAAGTTATCATACCCACCTGCACCGACCGAATTATCTGAGAATCTCGGATCTAATAACAATTGTTGCCTGCAAATTTGTGATGATTAATCTGAGATTTCAACGAGAATCACGGCTTAATTTGGTTGGCGCAAGTGCAGGGGCTTTCATTTCCTTAACTATTCAACGCTTATTCAAATTATCTTCAAATTTAAAACTAGATAATCAAACTTTTTTTTCGGTTTTCTTGACTAAACTTTTGACATCTCCGATCATGAAATTCCCAGGTAAATTGTGGAAGAGATGTTGAATGAAACCTAGTAGAATATCTTCGATAGTCTTCGATAATATTGGCCGCAAAGACTCGGACACTGGTCGCCAGTTAGCGTTCAAGTAGGCGTTAGTACTCTCCTCTGTAAAATAAAATATATTTTGATTGAATACTTTCGTAAAGTTTAAAATAAGTAATCGTAAAAAGGAAAAACTTATTCATATTTTTTATACTTTTACTAGGCTTTTAGCATTCTTCTCTCTAACATTGTTCACATAGTCTGTGTTTCCCGATATGTACAATCCTGGAGTCTTCAAGTCGCGAGTTATTAGGTACCTTCTAGGTTTGCGTGCTAAATCCTAGACAACGTCATCACTTAACATCAGGTGAGACAGTTGTCAAACGCAAACTTATAATATGCAAAAAAAATAAAAAATAGATTTCATTGAGCAAATTGTAATGTACAAATTATCGCTTTTAGTCAGACGTGATTATAAATAATATAAGGATGATGAGTCATATAATGGAGCTTAGTATTAGGCACTACTTTTAAGGTAGGGTAATGATAATAATAGCACGATACGTAACGACAACCAATGACGTGTTATCAACGTGTTGGAAAAAACTCGCCAAAAATCGGCAACAACGGGTGATAGAGCGATGACGTCTGTCTGTGTTGGCAACGCCTCACCAACAACGTCTCAACGTTGCAATTTGTATCACGTTAGTACCAGAGTACCAGGAGATAACAAGAGGTTAGTATAAATGCGAAGCACACCAGTGCCATCATCATAGCCAACTGTATTAAACAGCTGACAAATGACACGTGCAGTGCTACTCAACGCTAGGTGGCGTTGAAAAGTGTTAACATAAAAAATATAGATGACGCTACTCCATGTTTCCATTGTTGCTCACCAAGGGACTGGATTCCATCAAATAGGTTGTTCATTCGTAACTTCAGACCCCCAATAGCATATTTTACGTGTGCTGAAGTCACATTGAAAAATGTGAACTCATCTCTGTTGTACAACTTTACGTCGCTAACAATGTCAATTGTCATATTGCCTGCAATAAAAAAAACAATGTACGCTGTTAAGTATATTTATGTACATATATAGTGTTGCTGTCAAAATATATAAATAGTAGCTCGTAAATGTTAAAAAAGCTTACTTGGCTCGAACCAGCATACTCCTCGACCAACAAGAGGAATCAGCAGTATTTTTCCTTTTAGATCGTACGTGCCCTCAATTCTTATTTTCGGAACGCGTACTTTAGTATAGAAATCATACGTTTTGGCATCAACCCTGAAAAAGTATTAAAATGTGAACATTAGATTATGAAGAATCGACAGTAACAGTAAATTACTGTACCTACATTGTACAGAGCCGGCACAACGATCATCATCGTAGAGCAAGATTGTCTTTCGACGCCCTCTGGCTTTAACATCATAAATAATTGTAGGTATATAGTTTATGTTACAAGTGAAAGCTACCTAGTTAATTTATTAAATTTTAGATTAATTTGCATTCTAATTTGTTTTTCACATCTGGCATTTTAGTGCCCCTGGCATATAGAGAACAAATTAATATAGCAAAAAAGTAAATTCAAAAATTGTGCTTTCTTTCCGTAATCTTAATTTATTTTTGTATAACCTGTTAGAGTATGTACAAAGTATACTTACATGTGAAAGACATTTTTATTTTATTATTTTATATATATTAATTTTAGAAGAAATCAATTAGGAGTTAGTTAACAGGTCCTTGTGGAAATCAATGGGGGATGCCTATGTCCAACATCCTATGGCTGAGATGATGATGAGTTAGGAGACATTAAACCTTAAAATGAATGCTTTAAATTCGAAAATTAAATTTTTCACTCACAAATTTTCCTTGAAACTCAGCCACCGCTAGCCGGTTCAATGTTCCCCACTCAGTCGATCAAACGGCTCGACGAAGTACCAGGCGTACATATTACACAAGCAGCTCTACTTACTGGCTCAGCAACACTTCTGTTTTCCCGAAGCCGGTCACTGTGACGTCATCTAGCGCCGCGTTTATATTCACCGGACCTTCGCCTTGAAGAATCCTGATTTTCGGGATCTTTAGTGGGTCTAAAGGCGCCATACCGATCTCTGGAAGACCTGTTTGCAAATGAATATATTAAAATATGATTTCTGTTAGGAAAATCAGTTAATAGATATCTTGTTAGGTAGCATAAGTGTGATGAAGAAATAACGCTTTCGCTTTCCGCAAGTTATGCAGGTACGAAATGTTTCGTAATGAGGCTATGCGACTAGCCCAGCAGCTTGTTTAAGCCAACCTACTCGTACTAGGTATTTACTTCGTACCTAAGGCCTGTAGATTTGTACGCAAACGGAGCATGAAATTACATTATTTCTTCTAGTAAGTGTCATAATAATAATATCTCATCTGACTTGATCGAAAAAGTTTTTTAGCCGTAGGTATAAGCCAGCAAAACAATATTTCGTGAATAAATCTATATGTGCCCGTGGGTGGTATAGCAAGTCGTCAAATTAAAATAAGAATACCTAAAATAAAACATTTAGTTATTTATATCTACTGCAGCTAACAAAAACATTTATTCGTTTAGGAGCTACGATGATGCCACAGACAGACACAAATCCAAACACGTCAAATTTACACCCTTCCTTTTGCATCGAGGGTTAATAAAGCTAAAAATAATAAAATTTATCATTTTAATGCCTATTTTTTGTGCACTGAAGTATTTCATAAAAGGAACACAGAGTAAGCACGCCAGTAAGCACGAAGTGGACACAAGATGTTTTCTATTTTTTTTTCTTCCAACACGTTACGGGTAAATGACATTCGAGCACCAGGACCGCAGCATTATAAAGAGGTACAGTGTTACAAAGTAGCCATAACCGGGAATAAGATTGCTAGTTTAAATCGAAGCAACCAGCTGTGTGATTGCACAACTAGGCGCACAGCAAACTAGTCGCATAGTGTAAAAGTATTGAGTATATCACACAGTATAGCACAGGTACCACCTACTTCCAATATTCATTGGCAACCGCTATAAGTTTGACAATTTAAAAATACGTATATTATACACTTTTAATAAATATCTAGAGCAGCGATCATGTTATGCTTAGCATAGAAATGCAATTAAACAAAACGACATACGAATGTTAATGCAGATGTAATTGCGAAAGAAACTAATATAAGCAAATCTTACCTACTTACTACATTGGAATAAATTAATTACCATAAAATAATCACAAGCTCAATGGCAGTAGTTTCGACACGACTAAAATTAACTATTAAAAATTCTATACTTTATTAAAATCTTATAATCTTATGAGAGAACCTATAAACGTCAGTTCTATTTTCATACAAAACACAATGAGTAGTGTAGGACAGCTGTGATAACTTATCATGAAACTTTGATGGACAAGTGAAATGACAAGATGAAAATCCCCAGTGAAATGAATATTTCATTTTCAAGGAATCAAAAGTGACGTTGACATAATGTATGAGTGTCATGTAATTAGATTTCAAGAAAATAAGCCCAGTCTCGTACTGTCGTGTATCATTTTTGATTACCTAAGGCTGCGTTGGTTCATTCCGGGCAATAAATAACATATCGATTTTTTCTAATCTTAGAGTGGTAAAAATTCGGGGAATAAGTACAAGTTCTAAAATAAACATTCCCTAAAATTAAGAACTCTGGTCGTATACCACTAGTTCTATCATTATTCATAATACTAGGTAGAATTGGTTAAATAATAATGAATTATGGACTGTGTGAGGTATGATATGTTTATGAAAGGTGTGAGCACTGAGACGACTAATGATAGAAGAGAATTGAAGAGGAAATCATATTATTGCGACCCCACCTAGTGTGAGATAAGGACAAGAAGTTTTTTTTTAAATTGCTCTTATCGTTGTTTATCCACCGTCTGGTGACTTCCTATGCTGTGCTGCATTGAAAGCCCAGGTTGACAGACGACGTCACCAGGATCGCAGGAAGGGGCTGAATGAGTATTACTTCCAAACGATCTTTGTGGAGATCATCGCTATGGATCTATATCCTATGTATGTAAATATAATGATGATTCATAAACATATCTTTTTTATTTCCTCGGTACTTTTCGGTATTAATTTCTGATAAAAACCTCTATATTTTTATTCTTATTCATAAATCTGACGTTAGAGAACGGTCAGTGACGATGGGGTCGAAGGTGAAATCATGACGACCTAGTTGAACTGTTATTTCACACTTTTGAGTGTTGAATTCGATTCCATTTTTTGGTACGGGATCAAATTGTCATTAATCTTAAATATTTAGCAGTTAATCTGCTAACTGTGTACCTAATGCATCACCATGCCCATGGTTATGTATCATGGCCAATAACAGCCTTGGCTGCGAACTAAATAACAGCGGTCAAACGTAAGCTATAATCTTAAAAAAAACTATTTATGTGAATTTAATAACTGTACAATCGTTAAAACCCTACTTATCAGGTTTGTGAACGCAACAATTGTTTAAATGTAACTATGCTTTCATCAAACTCCGTTTAATAAATAAAGGTTTTAAAAAAAATGAATGTGTTCTTTTCTTTGTTTTTGTTCAATGATATGATATGTTTATATGAGGTAGATGTCGCAAAAGCGCGCGGAAACTGAGGCGGCAAAATTAAGTCAATTGTAGTAATTTTCATTAATACGCGTATTTCAAGCGCAAGTCTAAACATATAGCTATCCTTTTCTATATTATTTATACCGTATTATCTGTCGCAGTAAGCATGTTTATGTCGTAAAAGAACAAAATCTGAGCACCGCGCAGTATGAATATACGTCATCTTTAGTAAAACATCATTGTTTTTGTTCCATTTATAAATTAGATTCTGAAACGAGAAAATAGAAACACTCAATGAAAGATAGTCCTAAATAAATCTTTGGGGATTTATGATATAATTTAAAAAACTAGATGGGGCACTAGCCTCCCGGGCAAGGAGAGCATAAATTAGGTTCATACACCTAATTTGCTCTAATCACAATTGGACCAGCAGTGATACAGCAAGAATCGTTCTAGTTAAATATTATTAAAATTAGACAGAAATAATGCCTGTATGTGCTTTTACAAAATGCATAAATAGCCCTTGGGGTAGCTATATCTAGTCCAGATTTTGTCCACACGTTATCATTAGATTTTTTTTTATTTTGTGTATAAAATGGATTCGAAATTTGAATTTCGTCACCTAATAGGCAAAGAGCTTTTAAAGGATCCATTGATAGACTTTAATCATGGTTTACCTGGTCCGAGGGCATCGAATAACTGCTGTACAGCTTGTCGTGAACAATCATCGAACTCTGGATCACTTTTGAGGCATGTTTTCACGAAATCAGCTGAAAATAGTAATTAATTATTATAGTAATATAACTACATATAAGAGTGCACACATAAGGGCGAATCTGGAATACCTTGGTAAACAGTAGAGGAATACAATACAACTCATACAAAATCACAACTTGCTTAACCTCTCAAACTGTTCCAAATTAGGTGCATTGTAAATATGTAAATAATAATTATTAAATTACAATGTTAATATTTTTATTGACTATTCTAAAAAGTGCATCAATTATTGACCAAACTATGAATGTCCAGAAAAATGCATAACGGGGTCTAGAGATCTTGTCTATACTCAGGCGTTGGTGGAGGTTTTGACTCAGCTTCGTGTAACCTCGGATTAAATCACAGTTTTAGCAAACTTTGGAATTAATCCGAGCTTTCGGCGAAAATTTCGTATTTTTATGGTTGGCTCAAGTGGACCTAATACGAGTAAGTAATTAATAATTATTATTAATTATTTACGACAGACGACCTGACTAAGATCGCAGGCAAGGGCTGGATGCGGGCCGCTTCCAACAGGTCCTTGTGGAAATCAATGGGGGAGGCCTATGTCCAGCTGTGGACATCCTATGGCTGAGATGATGATGATGATGATTACATTTATATTCTAAAACCATGAATGTTGCGATACTAAACTCAATTAAATTAACTAAACTTAATTTAATTAAAATTTAGATGCCACTTACTGAAGTAGCATTGCTGAATCTAACATTTCATAAAGGTATATTTTAGTTGAACTCTAATTATTGTACAATAACACTTATAAGACAGTCGCCGTGGTCAGTGATATGACTTCTGGGTCCCTGGGACCCTGGGTTTGAACCCCGGCAGGGGCAAACATATATCCGATGAGCGTAGATGATTGTGTGATGTGATTGTGAGTCTCCATGTCTCCCGCAACACTCGTGGAGAGAAAAAAAATATGTAATAACTTTTATAATTTATTAATAAGTTAAGTGTCAAAATTAGATAAAATTACACCATCAGAACTCCAAGCTTACTACATTTTGGGTTCACTTTAGAAGATTCTAGATTAATAATATACAAATTTTTGAGCTAGGTCAAAAGTATCCGCAAGAAAATCAGCAGTTGGAATGTATTGAGGTGATTATGTTAATACACAAACAAAATCATGCCACCGCGCCGCAGGTGTTGAAGTGGCAACTCTAAAGTACGCCAAATATGCGCCTCTATATAGGTGCCATTTTATTCGTTGAGACAAAGGTTTTAGGATATTACGGTCCAGAGGTTTCGACTCCCTTTCTGGGTAATGCCTGGAGCAAAAACTGGCCATAGCAATCCAGAGAGCATGCACTGCTCTCTAGCAGTGCTTGCTCTCTCTATAAACACATTATACATGTGACATCATGAGACGAAATTAGTATGGGTACACATGATTTTAGAGTACAGTATTATTATTAACGTTAACTGTATCGATCAAGTATATAATATATCACATATTGGCCCATACATGTATAATGTGTAACATTGCATCACAAATGTAAATTCAGTTAGGTATATCGATAAAGAATTTCGAAAACCTATCTGTATATTAAGACTGTACGTTATTAATAGATTTGAGAATTCAGATATACTCGAAATTGTGGTGTAACCGGACCGCGGAGTCAACAAACAATTTAACTTAGTCCAACTACTATTTATCTAGTACAAGTCCGCAAAGATTGGGTAGTGCATGAAATACATGCTTTATTAAGTTGATACTATACCCATACGAATCATTAATGTATGTTTTATTTAGTTCATAGGTACTATACATACTATACACATTCATCCAATTTAATGGTGTTGAGAATTCAGAATGACTCGACATTGTGGTCTAATAGTACCGCGGAATCATCAAAAATTTACTTAGTTGAACTACTATTTACCTAGTACAAGTCTGACACAACGACTGGGTAGTGCTTGAAATTTATTACACTTTATTAAGTTGATACTATAACGCGTTCATCTTGTTGAGAATTTCGAATGACTCGACATTGTGGTCTAATAGTACCGCGAAGTCATCAATAATTTACTTAGTTGAACTACTATTTAGCTAGTACAAGTCTGACACAACGACTGGGTAGTGCTTGAAATTTATTACGCTTTATTAAGTTGATACTATAACGCGTTCATCTTGTTGAGAATTTCGAATGACTCGACATTGTGGTCTAATAGTACCGCGGAGTCATCAAACAATTTAATTTAGTCGAACTACTATTTATCTAGTAAAAGTGTCTGACACAAATATCGGATAGTGCTTGAAATATATGCTTTTTGCTTATGTTTGAATTAGGTGCTATTTATTAAGTTGATACTATAACCCTTTCACCCAATTGAATGGTGCTGCAGGCATATTTGTATATTTTTTGGAACAACTGTGTTGTATATTTGATAAAATCTGGCGATTTATAAGCGTGTTTGCTGACACACTTACACATATAACATTTCTAAGAAGCAAGGGTCTAGGAGTAAAAACTGGTATTGAACTTTACATGCGTGTTGAAAAAATAGACTGTTCAATTTACGAAATTAACAAGACTGAGAAAGTAATTCTCTGTCTAAGCTCAAATTAGACAAAAATCAGTCTTGCACAGGCAATGACATTTCTGTGTTGACAGGTCTTAGTCTCATAACGTCTGGGTTCTAGATGTTTTGACAGTAAAGCTAGTAAGACATTAATTAATCTGGGATTCTAATGTGTGTAACAAAAATGGCTAAGAAATGAAAATGCGATCATATCAACTTTAAAGTTTTGGAAAACCTAAGAACACAGTCGAGATAAAAACATACTATTAAAAATCTATCTTTTCACTCTGCGAGTAAACGCCGTAGCTGATCTATGATATAATGACTACAATCGATTTATGCAATCAATATGTTATTATGAAATCCCTAGTACGCAACCAGCGGCTTGGATCGAAACCATGGCTCCATACAATGTATTTGTTTATCTCAAACCAAATGTAGGTCATACCACTCATATACCTATATTGTGTATGTATATAATGTAGATACTTATGTCAAGTTGTAATTTTGATATTATTATGCACTTACGTTTCGTCTTGTAATATTCCGCTGTAGAGTAATGTAGCACTAATGTCACTATAATTAATTTGAACTGCATTTCTATGTTGTGCTTCTGCGCCAGTTTCCAGCTAGGTTTGCCCCGAGCAGGTGCCCGAGGTGGTGGTACGAGACTAAGGCCCAAGCCTGTCTGTCTCCACTTGCCAGCTAAGAAAGGAGGGGAGCCATACGCAATTGTTAACTATGTAAATAAAGCTTGAACTTTAGTTGCTTAACCTAATGCTAATATCGTGTTTAAACATTTGTCATATCATTTTTTACTGCCATGTTTATTAAATGAATGATTAATTTATTTTTAATTGATACAAACATAATATAAAAATAATTTAGAATAACAATAAAATAATCTAACTTAAAATAAAAACCTTAAACATTTAATAAAAACTAAATTAAATCTAAAACGGGCCCCTGCGGCATTGTACCCAAGATGCTGGCAGCGTTTCCTCTTTGTATTGCTAGGCTAATACGTTGAGCGAGGAAGCTGCCAGCTCTTCGGTCTCCTGAGACGTCAACCAGTCTCTTGGAGATTTCCTTGTAGAAGTTGAGCGCGCTAGGACCCCACGGGCCAAGGGTCTCGACACCGAAAGGAACAAAATTGTATTCCGTGCCGAGACCGCTGTATTTAACTACTTTTGCCTTTTCGGCCGATTCTGCCGCCGTTCCTGGCCTCGTGGAGGTTTGGTGGACATGTGAAGGGGCTAGTGTGTCTACACAAGTCGCATCCCATACCAGTATCCGACCCATGGCCCACGGTATGAGAGACATACCGTCCGGTCTCTTGCCGTCGTTTCTGAAAACGCCACTTGGCTCCAGAAGGGCTGGCACGTTTACGGATGCAAGAGACCGGCGGAGGATGTCGTTGAGGGCGGCATGTCTCGAGAAGCGGCCTGCACTTCTCTGGCAGGAGAGCCCGTGGTGTCCTAGCGGGTCGACGTCATTTCCGCAGGGGCATCTATGTGGGGCGCATACCGGGACCCCGAGGCGGAGACAAACTGCAAGACGGAGAGTATTCGGATCTAAGAATGTACCAGTGCTTGTGGAAGGATGGGCTTGGAGCCAGTAGCCGGCTTCCCGTGTACCCACAGCCAGCAGTCTGGCTAGCTCCGCACTGCAGCACTGGTTCAGGAGGGAGTTAGCTGTCAGCTTGCATATAGCGTCGTCCCAGCACCTTTGCGATTTGTGGTTTTCTGGGAAATTATGATCGGGGCAAGCAATCTGCCAAGCTTTCTTGGCGTCTTCCAAGCCTGCAGTCTCATAGTTTGAAGGGAGTAGGATTTTACCTATAAGACTAGCAGAGCTATGGATAGACGACAAAAAGGCAGGTAATGCGATACTAGAAATTTTTCTAACTCCCAGCCCACCATGTCGGATAGGGAGGGAGCCTTGAGTCCAAGATTTTTCGCTTAGCTGGATGTTAAGAATGGATTGTAGATTATTTTTGATTAAGTCATCTAAAGGCAGCAGAAGATTTTGATATTTCCAAAAGGGGCAGCAACGGAGCACGTATGTTAGTTTTGGAACGAAAAGACAGAATTTGATGATTAGTAGCGCGTAGTGTGGACTGATCTCAAGAAGCCGCGTTGAATGATTTTGAAATTTAGAAATACAGTTTTGAATGTAACCTGGAAAACTTTCTTCAAAAATCGGGGACCCTAGGAGATGAAGGGAACTTTTGTCAACAATTTTGATGTTGGGAGCAAGGTTATTGAATTGTTGAATTGTGTTATTGACGTCTTTGCAGGAACTATGAATAAATAGCTCGCATTTATTAAAATTTAGCTCTAAACCGATGCTTTCGAAACTGTTTTTGATTGATGAAAGATCATTGAGTACAGTAGCTGCATTACCTCCTAGGGTTCCGTCATCCAGGTACCAAACATTAAATTTTGACGTCAATTTTTTTATGATTGGATTTATTGCCAAACTAAAGATTGCTGGCCCCAGGGGATCGCCTTGCTGACAGCCAACTTCGGATGAGAGCTCGTTTGAACGGTACATCAATTTGGAAGAGTCTGCATAACAGTGTAACAGATAATTGTATATTTCCGGAATGTTCGATTTAATTTCTGAAAGCAGGGTGTCCCTGTTTACAGAATTGAAAGCATTCTTTACGTCGATTTTTAGCAGCACTTCGCATTGATCGTCGCCAAGGTAGGTGCGCAGAGCATGAACAGCAGCTTCGCAGCCGCCTTTGACGCCGAAGCCCAGCTGAATAGGTTCAAAAAGCGATTGTAGTTTGGGTAAAATGTGTGTGACGGCGATTTTGGAGGCTAGACGGCGAAGTGTTGTTCCAACAGCAATAGGTCTCACCCCTCCATCTTTTTTGGAGAGGGCAATGAGGTTTGCTCCATATAATATTGGTAAAATATCTGGATGAACGTTGCCAGAATACATTAAATTTAGTAATTTTGTAATACTACTAACAAGTTGCTCACCAGCGTCACCTACCGAACGCGACGTTAGATCCTTCAAGTGTTGAGGTGAAAGTCCATCTAGACCTGCTGCTGAGCCAGGTTTGAAAGAAGAAATGGCTTTGTGGACGTCGTCATCTTTTATTTGTAGACATGAGTCTATTGCTGTTGGAGGGTCCAAGAAGTAAGGGGTGGCAGGGGCTGGGGGATGTTTAGTCTGTAGGGCCAAGAGGGTTTCAGGACTATCTGGGGATAGCACGTCACTCGAAAAGAGTAGACGCGCAGCGCCTTTTAGGTCTCCGTCGCTAATTTTATTTTCAATAATTTTAATTTGTTTACAGGGGCTATGTGAAGTTCGCGTTGTTGAAGGGATGGAATGGTTTGTACAGTTATTTTTAATTTTTTGCGTCAGGGATAGGCTTGAGCTATCTTTTTTGGCGTGCAGAACTATGTATGGGAAGAGGATGAGGTCATGCCAGGCTTGAAGACAATTTTTTTCAAAACACTCATTAATGAGGTGAGATAAGTGTGTAGCGACGGAGATCCTCGCGCCGCGAGGGATTCGTTTTAATATAAATACATTATTTTTTAGATTGCTTAAACGGATGTGAAATGGCTCACTGAGAGTGGGTGCGTTGTTGTTGAAAACCAAGTTGAGGGGCTGTGCTGCTTGGCTCAGGCAGTTACGATGCGCTTTAGTTTTATGAATATTTAAGCCTCTGGATGTTTGAAAGGATTTCGTACAAAAATGGCAGATATGGGTTGTGGACGAGCTATCATCAGATTGAGTCTTGGTCTGCATCCGTAAATTATAATGTAAATTAGTAAAATACAAATTAATTAAAATTACATTTTCCACAACTACAGAAAACAAAAACTAATTATAGAATATTATATAAAAAAGGATGTTGGTCGGTCGCTGCCAGGGGCGTTGGCAGCGACGGCCTGCAGCGGCCACAGCAACTGTGTGTATTCTCCTCTCCTAGTTTCTTATTATCCGGACACATCAACTGTGTGTATTCTCCTCTCCTAGTTTCTTATTATCCGGACACATCAACTGTGTGTATTATCCTCTCCCAGATTTTTATTAGCCGGACACAGCAACTGTGTGTATTCTCCTCTCCCAGATTCTTATTAGGCGGACACAGCAACTGTGTGTATTCTCCTCTCCCAGATTCTTACTAGCCAGACACAGCACCGAACAAGTAAGTTGTTTGTTGGCAACTTGTTGAAACATTTACTACATTTTTTTTCTAACACGCCCGGGTTTCGGATCTAACAGTATATGTCGCGAGAGCTTGTGGCAGCACGGGAAAAAAATTTATTTTATGAAATAAATATGAACAAGAAAATTTTTGACGTCTATCGCCTTTGACGTCCATAGACAATCCATAGACATTTTTTACTTATGCGATGTTATGCAACTAAAGATGCAATGTGTGGTAGGTACTAGGAGCGCAGATTACGCGAGTGATTAAACTACGGGTACAAGGGTAGCAGGCAGCAATAGGAAGTATTTCTAAACAGTTCCTAGCTTGTCCCTAGAATATGTGGAGCGTAATTAAACCTTACGTGCAATAACTGTTACAATCGTTCCGTAACATCAATTCCTTGTTCTTCAACATGATGCGTGTGGTAATCGTGTAAACTAGGAGTTATAGTAGTGGCTCAATTAGTTTGTGCTGTGTGATTGCTCGAAAGTGTATTTAATTAGCGTGGGATCCTATATTACATCTATCTTACACAAATGTAGCTGTGTATTGTTAGGGACCATTTTTTTACTATTTTAAGTCCAGCGTTCGATCTTTATCTCACTTGTGACGGTAAAATCGAATTCGGAATCACGCTAGGGGTAAAATATTGACTGGCTCACAACCGCTGTCTGAAAGAAAACACTGGTGTGCTTAGTGACGGTATTTCAAACTTGAGTATGCACTTCAAAAAACGGAGGAGGTTCTCAATTCGACCCGTATGTTTTTTTAATGTTTGTTACCTCAGAACTTTCGATTTAGTGAACCGATTTTGATGAATCCATTTTTATTTAGAAGCTGGTGCTTCCGTGTGGTCCTATTTATATTATCAAAATCGGTCAAGCCTTTTTTGAGTTACACTCCAACAACTGACAAATGTTATGTCTACTTGGACGACTTCCTAATTGAGGGTGAAGAAATCGGTGAACATACACAATGACAATTGATAAAGTAAGTAGCAAAGTTCACTGAAAAGGGTAAAAAATTACCAATAAATGGAACCGACTTCAACACACACGATCTGTCCAGCGTAGTAACTGGCTGTCGTTGACAGCTCACCATATACATCTTTAGGTGTTTAGCGAGTTCGAACTACACAACAGACATACAAATAACCCGTCCCGTCTCTTATTAACATAATAAAAACACAAGTTTTGGTTATTGATGTCTCAATATCTTGTGCTACGTTGCATCGTCTATTTTGTCACACGCGCTATGTCTTTCTCGTAGGTGCTACTATGAAATTGACGATAGAATTAATTTCTCATACAAAATTAGGTATGGATCTGTTTCATATACTAAAAAAAAAACTGTTCAAGGACACTTAAAATACAATTCAGTCTATCTTAGATGGCCTTAACCTAGTATACTTGGTTTACTTGGTACTTAGTATTCCTTTAGATCTAACTTTATATGTCGTCGTTCCGTTTGCAAAACTCGGAATTTATCTAACTTGTTTTGATTTGTTGTAAACTCTAGGGAGTAATTTTAACAAAATAAATATATCAATCCTTATCCCCCTTAACTTCCTAAATGAAATATGTTGATATATTAGTAGAATATAGATATTATTCGAAAATAATCATACGACATTCCAACAAAAATATTGCTAAAATAAAATATTACATTTGCTAAAAATTTTAGCATTTTGTTGATGTAAGTATGATTTTTACATCTTAAACTGTATTAAATCTACACAAAAAAATTGCATAGTTTTGTATGTATATATCGGAAACAATAGAATACCTTAACAAAAATATTTTGGCTGTTTCAGAGTAGACAGCTTTCACATGTCTTGCGCGATTCTTCTCGATTGCAAGTTTATCGGGTCAGAGTCAACAACTTTGGCGGCTTGCTCAACGCAAATGCTAATTATTATTTTACCCAGACCTCTACATTAATAACTCTGAATATTGGATTTTATTTGCTATTCTATGCTGATAGTGTGCTCCTTTGTATCATGTTAGTATAACCGCGTGAAGTTGAAAAAACCTTGCAGGAACTCCAAGTCCTAGACTGAAACTGAATGTGATTCATGATAAATCTAGATTTATACCTCCTTTTACCTAAATATAAATACAGAAGCGATCTCTTATCAAAGAATCACAAGACTGATACGTGAAAATACGCGAAATATCATATCCTTATATACTTTTTTGACATGTGGCGTTTTATCTAAAAATAATTAAGTTTGTGTGGTCGCGTTTTACAAAAGCCACAAAAAATGAAACTGATTTATCTACAAGCGAAAAACCGTGACATCAAATTCCGTGGCTTCAGTGGCACCAAAAGTCAAGTATTAACTTTACAATGTTTACTAAGCAATTTAACGTTGCAGCACGTTACCGGTTCACATTTTGTGAACATGTCGGCTACAAAAACCTACCTACAATCTGCACGTATATTTAGTTTTGACTGAATGACTTTGACCTGGCACATAATTTGTGTACCTTCTAATCGAAGCAATTAACCCTATTTTGGAGCACAACTTTTATAATACCTTTAGCCAAAACCTTAAGTAGCAACGGCTTTGATTTAAAACTATGTGCTTGCCTTCTTTTATATTATACCTAATTCTAATGTAATATTATTACTTGGGCCACTCTGTATATGTTACATTTCACAAATAAGTATCTGTTTGTGAAATACATACAAGTTGCCAAGTAGACTGGCCGACATGGCGCAGTTGGTAGCACTCTGAGCTACTGGTCCCGGGTTCGATTCCCGGACAGGTCAAACATTTGTATGTATGAACATGTATGTTTGACCTGTGTCTGGGTGTGTATATGTATATAAGTATATATATCAGTCATCAGATTACCATAGTAAAGGCTCTGCCTAGTTTGGGACCTGAAGACCTTGTGTGAATGTTAATAAATAAAAAAATAAAAAATTCACAATGAGTGTGTATTATTGTGAAATACATACAAGTAGAATAAGTACATGTAAAAAAGCTTAATCACCCTAATCCGAACAGTGGGAAGTTCCACACATGGGATACGGACCACATATTTTGAAGCAATGATAGCTCAGCGGTGAGCGTGAGCTATCAAACTGACGGAAGCTGGTTCGATTCCCACCAAAACGCTTTGAGTTTCCGGTTCAAGACTAAAATTCCCAGCAAAGTATCCTACATACTTTCGAGTAGGTACCCGCCTGGCTAGCTATACTACCCTCATGTTTGCAAAACTATCACTAAACACATAGTGCCATGTGTTTGCAGCAGTCCATGAGCCAGTAAACATTTTAGATCTCGCGTGCTCAAATATTTGATCACACTGTCCCTGACTATCAGGTGAGATAGTGGTCAATCGCTGAATCTGTAAAAGAAAATTGTGGAATCACCATTCACCGCGCTGCTTGTGTTGGGTCGGCACATTCCTGCATGAATATGCCCTTAGCAGTGACAGGTACCCATCGAAATATTGACCTCGGACAATAGTACTTAACTTATTAATCAGCACTAGGCAAGCTCCACTACAGTGGAGATTCATTAACGAGCTTTTCAAGTAGTTGCATTCGACAATATACGCTGTCATGAAAATCCACCAAAAAACCTTCCGGTGTGTATAACTATTTTCACGGAACTATTTTCACTATCTCAACATAAACATAAACATATCACAAGCGGAAGTAAAACAAATACTGCAAGTATTTGTTACAAATACTTGCAGTATTTGTTTTACTGGCTTATAACTTATATAAAACTGGCTCTTACGCTGACATACTGAAAAAATAAGTGCTGGTAATAAGAAATAAACAGGCTAATAAAAATAATATAAAATATTTAAATTACATAGTTTAGTATAAAAACCGAATTTCATCGTGGTGAATGACCTTCAAGATACTGCTATGTACTGAATTGATTTCGATAATTTTTTTATGGGAGCTTGTCCGAAAATAGAAAGAAAGAAAATTATTTATTCCTGACAACAACACTACATTTAAAACAAAAGAAAGGCACATTTAGGTAATACATACATTTAACTTATAAGAATAAATCATTAAAGGAAGATGAAAAAACATTTAACATTATAGCAAGATTTCACCAGAAAATAACCTATCAAAGCTAAATCTTCTATATATATAAAAATGAAACCCGTTTTCCGTTGTCACGACATAACATGAAAACGGCTTGACCGATTTAGATAACATTTGGTATACAGATACATGGGACTTTGGAGAAGGACATAGGCTACTTTTTGTCCTGGAAGAAGTATGGTTCCCGTGGGATAACTGAGTCAGCGGGAAAAACGTAGTGCACGCGGGTGAAACCGCGGGGCGCAGCTAGTTTATTATATTTATGAAATTATGTATACATTATATTTTCGTAGTTTATTTAATATAATAATAATAGTTTTATTTGTAGTGTTTCGTAATGCCAGAAATGAATCCCTACTCAGCGTTATGCGAGGGTTTGAACTTTCGCGCTGAAAATATACTCTTCCAGGAAAAGAAAATAATTTTCTGGTCTTGTCTTGTATATAAACGACGTAGTTCTGGTATATATAAAATGTAAATAAGCTCCAAACTTCTTTTTATAGGAGTCGGTTAAAATGTAAGGTAGGAGAACCCTATTGTTTATGTATTTGCTAATGTCATTATACTTCCATTATAAATAAGTTGGTAAGGCAAGGTAATCAATTAATTTTCAATTAATTAATTATTATTTTCAATTTAATTTTAGTCTCAATGAAGACTAAAGCGATGCGCATTTTTTTTTACCTTCGCCAATAACTGACGAACGGTTTAACATTAAAACCTTAGTATGCTCATTAAAAATTAATTTCTTATGAACGGCTCACCATTCAATCCTTTTTTTTCTGTTTGGGTATTTTGTAGTTTTTAAATAATACCAAAATGTGTGATACACGTCATCTCACGAGATATTAGTACGTAACGAAGAACATTAAATGCTAAATGTATGTGTTTAGTAACGCTGGGAATTTAACCAGTGACTACTAAATTCGCTAGAAGATAGAGTTATATAATTGTATTATGTCTCTAATCCTTAATTCCTGATGGTCATTTATATTTATATTTGTTTTTTTTCATTTATATTTTTTTATGGTCATTTTTTTTATGATTGTTATGTATGCTATGTTCCGCGTAGCATATAATTATGTCAGTGGAGAAACTAATGCACAATCACTAGTTAGTCCTAACGGACACACATGCGAATGCGCTAATTTCCTATACCCTTAACATCATCTGCTAGGCCGAGCAAAGGGCGTTCCAATTTTCCTTCGCAACAAACTTTCAAAGTTCCAAAAATAGGATCGTACTGTTTCTTTCGGCCTCGTTGTAATACCTTGTAATTACAACTAATTAGTGTACAAATATAACCGGTAATGTCAAGGCCTAACGCTGAGAATGAATCCATCTTTGTTTTTGGCTGAGATTCAACATAAACATTGCATCTTCAGGAGGCACCCCACGCTGAATGATGGAATAGTCACTTCTGGAACACGGACAAAGAAGAAATTATTACTGTGTTCTATTCATACCACATTGCTAAATGGGTTATTTATTTGAACAAATGATATAACATTGAATGTTCTTGGCTATTTATAATTCAATTATTTACGAACTCCTTGCGTCGCCTGTGTGATGGTTTATACCACTATTACGTACACTGTGTCGCAGAACTTTATACAAGATTATTGTAATTACGATGAGCTAGCAGTATGTGTTTATTAGTTTATTTCAGTTAATGCAGCAAGAATTGGAATAGACCATATCGCATGAAACAGCGTCTAACCTCTGTTACCTAAAATATAGTATGTTTCGTTTCTAATGACAACCAAAACCTTATTCTAACCATGGTATAATAAGACTCTATGACCTATTCAGGCGCACGGAATATTTATCATAGTTCACCATATCAGACCAAAGCTCTGTTGCATTGCGCAAGATGCAAAACTAAATCCAATGCCAACAAACCACACCGTGCAGTTTGCCGACATAAACACCTTTATTACCCATACCAAAACAGGTTAACGTCTGACCTACTACTGTTCAAGAAAACAAATACATACAAAGGCACCCAACATTGTTGATGATAGTGATTTTAAGAATGAATGGGTTGAATGACCTTTTTGCGTCTTTGAGTTAAAATAACCTAGAGCCAAGCGTCGCGACACTCGGCTGCATCATAAATTATATTGCGAAGTGACGTTGCGAGATCTTTCGGTTTCACTGGATATAACGACGGGATTCCAAAATAACTCTCTATATTACAAATTGTTTGCATGTGTTTCGAACAGATTTGTTTTATTTTACACTGTTTTTACGAGTATAGCGTGGTACTTACGCGTAGTCGATATCACGATCGACGCGTGTCGCATCTAGGATCTTGTCGATATTTTTTTTTTCTCATTCTTCAGGACCCAGATATGCGGCATCGTTATACCTATTAAAAAAAAATACCAAGAAATGGAACCGACTTCAACACTCATAAGTATGAAATGATTAGTTGAAGTCGGTACGATGATAGTTCAAAAGTAACTATTATCAAAATATTGTGAGCATGGTACCGACTTCTACAAGTTATTTCACTCTTTTGAGTGTAGAAATCAGTTCCATTTTTTGGTAAACATTTTTTTTTCACCCTTTTCAGTGACTTTTTTTACTCACAGCATCCATTGTTATTGTGTATGTTCACCGATTTCTCCACCCGCAACTATAATATCATCGACGTATTCGTAGCACTTTTCAGTTATTGGAATGTAACTCAAAAACCACTTCACCGATTTTTATGAAATATAATAAATAAATTATATTAAAAAAATAACGATAAAAACCGGTTCACCCAGTCTAAAGTTATGCAGTAACAAACTAAAAAAAAAAACATGTGAGTCGAATTGAAAACCTCGTCCTTTATTTAAGTCAGTTAAAAAGTAGCAGTCTTATAAAACCTTTCATAATGAGGCCTTATAACTTTGATATAACTAAATCTATGGCATAATAATGAAATTAATATTTTCCAATATCATTAACACCAAATCAGATGACCTTAAATCATCTAATTGAGTTTTGCTCGCTAATCATTTTAATGTTGCTTTTTCAAACTTCAGGGTATTCAGGTAGAAATAATATTGTAAAATCTTAAGACAAAGTTTATTAAAATATTGTTAAAAGTATTTACAAACTAAATTAAATATACTCTCATAAAGACTTAATAGAATAGCATTCGTTAGATATTACTAGTTAAAAATAAACCTAACACACATCTTCGACGTAGTAAAGCAGAGATAAATAATATGTAATAATAAAATTTATAAAACAAAAGAAGTCGCGAAAGACGATACTAGAAATAATATTGAGGAATATCTCAACTCAGTTCCTAAAGTTCCCATTTGGAGAACTTGTACAACTGGGTTGGACCCTTGGACTTCAAAAGTTGCCACTCAATCATAACGGACCTCATACAGCCTCTAATACTTGCAAGATCATAAGAAAATGCGATGGTATAAATTATAACAGATTTTCGGTATTAGCCTCGAAAGCAGTAGGAAAGTTGCGTTTGTATGTTGTCATATAAATTAATTTACATATGACGAGTGTTTCCGAAACCGCCGTGACCCGATTGTGAAGCACCTTTGTTGAAGCCCATTTGAAGGTTAAGTTCCGAGTTGTGAGCCTTAAGTTGCTCTTCTGTGAATGTACGTTCATTCTTCTCAGCCATCTTGGGACCTAGCTGGGGGCCAGTCCATTCTGGGTGCTTCTGAGTCTGAAAACAAGAATGATAACAATCGATAAGTACTTATCTATACCGTATCATAATTAGGTATTCAAAAGTCATATCTACTATGTCATGTACAGAATGTACCATTGAATATGAAACCAGGGTATAAACAGGGTATATGTTGTACAGAATTGTCAATTATTTAACCTACTTTACAACTTTTAGTCCAATGTGTTGCTTCAATATGACTACTAGTGTGGGAGGGCTCTTATTCACTAAAATTGGGTCCAGTCTACTTCAGATGAAAAGTTACTTTTGCATCGGTTTTCTGTGGGATTCATTTCGAGGAGTGTGCCTTGGAGCTACGTAATTTGAAAACTAACTAGATGGATTGTTGAACGGCAAAAACTTCACCTTTCACTTGTTTTCATACTCATCATAATTGTAAGCTTAGTAATATTATAAACGCGAAAGTTTGCGTGTGTATGTGTGGATTTGTCTGAGGGCTGAAAACTGTAAACGGAGATTTTGTACGAAGATTTCTTAGACCCGTAAATAACACATAGTATTTTAGTTTATAGAATATACTCAAAAAGAAAAACTGAATGGTTCTTTTGACATAGCCTTAGCCAGGAAGTAACGAGAAAATCGTAGACCACACGCCTGTATCCACGTGACGCGTTTAGTTGTGCATACCGATACAAGTAGAAGCGTTTATTGTCTGAGTCTATGTGGCCACGTAAATACATTATATATATTAACATCTTTCTTCAACATGGCCTTCTAGTCAGGCGCGATGCATCGTAGATTTCACAACCATTTAATCTTGCTTTAATGTCGCCTCTTGAATTAATAAAATGAAAATGTGGCTCTTGAACCCTAGTTGATTTTACCTTAATACGTAATACATCTCTTGGTAAGTACTTACAATTCTTCCCAGGGCATACAGACACAAGGTAACTTGTGGAATGTTACGTCTCTCGAAAAGATCGGCAGTTTGGAAAATCTCTTCTTCAGGCACACCGTATTTCTTGATTGCTGCCTGAAACCTGTAAATCACATTAATTTTATTTGTTATACACATTAGAAAAAAATCAATAAATAAGTCATTTAAGAAGACGAAAAAAGTCAAACACTGAATTTCAAATTTTAAGAAGAGATCAATATTTATAATGCGTATATATTTCGTTAAATACGAGTTTAGAATCCACGTGAACAGGAAATTCAAAATGTAGTTTCATCATTATCATCATCTCAGCCATAAAACGTCCACTGCTGGACATAGGCCTCCCATAAAATGTAGTTTAAAATGCTTTTACTAGCATTTGTTTTAATTTCCTTTCTTTGTTTCTTCCTCTTTCTTTGTTGGCAACAACTGTGCGAAGTAAAAACGAGTCAAGATAAGTAATATGGTCAAATTTCTATAATTGTCCCTAACATAAAATTTCAATGAAATTCAACTTAATTTAGTTGGACCAGCAAACTAAATAAACTTACTGGTAACAGAAGGTTGGCTTACCTTTGGATGTTCTCCATGAGTTGGAAGTTAGTTCCTCTCTCTTGGATCTTCTTGACTGACCCAGGGGACAGTTTGTTGATCAGCTTGCAGAGGACTATGCCATCCTTGAGAACATCTTCATATGGAGCATTGGGCAGGGGTTCTCCAACCACAGCGCTGATCCAGGTAATTACTTCCTGTTCTTGTTCCTTGTTCCTGGGCTGAAGTGATAAATAGGTTTCAATTAAAATATTAAAGGGACGTTGGACTTATAACTGAGACCTTGGATTTGTTATAATGTACATCAACACTGTATCAAATTCTTAACTATTGAACATTATTAAAAATTAGAATGTTTAAGAATAGGTACTTGATTGGAGCTTATTTTGACTGAGTGCAATGAGAGTGAAACTGAGAATTTGAAAATTGACCCCATACAATATCAGATATAATCACAGTCACAGCTTTTATAATAAATACTTCATTAGTTCGTTTCTTTTTGATGAGATTTCATTCGGCGGCAGCCCATACGTCAAAAGATCCACAAATTAAATATATTGGCAATGTTTTGGTAATAGAAGAGGATTATACGGTTATTAAAAATACAATATAAATAGAAATGTAGATAATGCTGTATTATTTCAGGTCATTGACGCCTACAAAAATCAGTTCGCCGGACGTTTATTACACCCGTTGCGGTTCATATTTA
The DNA here is from genome assembly GCA_934044485.1 of Apeira syringaria. Taxonomy (NCBI): domain Eukaryota; kingdom Metazoa; phylum Arthropoda; class Insecta; order Lepidoptera; family Geometridae; genus Apeira; species Apeira syringaria. The sequence goes on along the minus strand of OW203661.1, from coordinate 3,823,073 downwards.
ATGGCTATACTAAAACAGTCTTGGCATATCTACGGCTGAGTTCTAATATTAAGTATAGTTATTGAGTTGGTGGTTATAAGGTTGATTAAATTGTCTACTTCTTTAACAATGATTATGTAAAATAGTTACTTTTGAGGTGGTTGGTGGTAATAAGTAATATTCATTAAATTTTCTAATTCTTTAATAAATATTTTTATTTTATTTTATTTAAAGGTAAGAGCAATTGAAAATATATTTCATATTTTTGAGACGATTTAGATTGGTTACGCCCCACGGTTGCACCCGCGTGGACTACGGTTTTCCCGTTATCTATAGTCTCTATAGTCACTAAAATTATTCTTTGAAAATGTAAGCAGACAGAGTTGAGTACTGTCACATTTTAAATATCAATTTGAATCACCTGTTTGTTAATTTGAAATTCTATCAAGATTTTCAATATGAACGTGCAAACTTAAATAAAATTGTTAATATTATATTTGCTCCAATACTCATTGAATATTGCACAAGAAACGATCATAACAAGTATATTCTAAAACTAAAAATACAAGGGCAATTAATCATGCCATTATTTCGAAACTACCCGCGTTTGTTGATTGGCGCCCAAGCAATAGACGATTGACGCCGCTAAAATTGTAAATCAACCAGAACTTCGGATTCTGCTAAAAATGTTACAAGTGTTGAACGTCGGCCATAAACCAGGGTTCCAGTGCCAAGTCGTTATGCCGAACGGGCGGATTCCAGCATCACCCGAAATAACGTGGTAACACAAACATATCACTGGCTATCCCCATCAGACGCAGCTGCATAGTGTGTATAAAGAAAACTGAATGTACCTATTAAATATGAATACAGTTCTTTCTTTTTTTTAAATTTTTTTTTAGGTAGTACAAACAGAATACACAATATGAATTAGTAATTAACTTACAGTAAAAATTATATTTGTAGTTATGATACCCACAACGTAATCAACAACTACCAATTACATATTAATTAAATTACTAACTGAGAAAAGACAAGTGTATCACATAATATAAGTTCTATTAAATGTTTACACAAAAAAAAACTCATTACGATATAGTCTTAAATTAAAACACACACGATATGAGCTACCTAATATATGTATTACCTACTTCTATATTTTTGTTAGAAGCATAGATTAATAGTAGTTTCTTTGAAGCATATATCTATTACCTACCTAAACATATCTACCTAACCATCGACCCCGGAGTCTTGAAGTCGCGAGTGAATAAGTACCTTATAAGTTTGCGTGTTACACCTTCGACCGCGTCGTCACTTAACATCAGGTGAGACAGCGGTCAAACGTAAGCTTAAAAGATTTAAATTTTATAAAATTAAAAAAGTTTCTAAGTATCCAAACCCTTACACTGAATGACTTACTCTACGTGCACCCTAAGCTGGGTGTTAATTCTAATAATCACATTGCTCCTACATTGTTAGTGAATTGTCGTTTTTGCTAGTTTTGCTATTCTACTTTCAATATTTAATTGTAATGGCTACACAGGCTTAATTTCTACCGCAATGCATTCGAGATGCAATTGTTATTTTAGCGGAATATCAAGTACATATATTTATGATTAAATTTAATTTACTTTTGCATTGGGAATAGGTCGTCTTAATATATAAGAGAATTGGCACCCTGATCGACCTTAAAAACACATTTTATTCTCTTACATTAAGGCAATGCTAGCTTATCACCATAATATACTGCAGCTATATTATGGTCGTCGTATGTATGTGCCGTGGTGGTACCGGCCTGGAATAGTACTCCCCCATCTCTTCCCGCGGGTGCCTTAAGAGTCGGCTAAGGGATTACGTACCAGAAGGTGGGCAGCAGCACTTTCTAAGGATTGGAAATCATACTGCGCTCGCCAACCCGCCTGCCAAGCGTGGCGAGTATTGGCAAATCCCCCCTATTTGGGGGAGGCATGTGTCCACCTGTGGATGTCCTATGGCTGAGATGATGATGATGATATTGTCGTTGACGACCTATAGATAGCTTATAGCAAAATGTAACAGCAGCAGTTGCTAAGGGATTTTTATTCACAACATATTTGGGATTTAGTTACAAAATAAATGTAATTAATTATTATTATCAATTTTTATTATTTACGGCACATACCAGAAATATTTAATGCATAGAATTTTGTAAGCACCTACATAATGCTTCTTTTTGTGTAAGTTGTAAAAGGTTCAGGTACTTATCGGAATATTAAGTATACCTACATTATGACTGGCCACATAAACTTAAAGTAAATTATATATAGTGTATGTCCAATGCAGGGTTTTTAACAAGATCTTTGTTTTGTAGAACAAAATTAAATTTTGAACTAAATTTATTGAAAGGTAGTTAAAAATGATTCAAATTTATATTTTATTAAAAAAAGTAATATTTGGCAATTACGAATGAGAAAATGATTCCTATATGATAAACGTCCAACATGATTTGAGTTCGTAAAAGTTTCCATGACGTTCTGGAAAGCTTTTAGTGTCTGCTGCCTCTCCAGTGATACCATTTTATATTTAGTGACGTTGATCGGATTGGAATGAGGTCACAGATGATGGGATCAAGCGGATGTTTGGCAATTGATAATTTTGGCGTTGTCTGTGTACACAAACCACATTAGTCAAGACTTCAAGAGTCGGTTTGAAAAATACTCTGGTTGCGAAACAAATGAACATCGACGTTTCTTAATAATATAATAATAGAGATCAGTACAAGTATTTTATTCATTTTTATAATATATAGATCTAGCTAATTAATGCTAGTTCACTTGATGGTCAAGCTAAAGATGGCTGTTTTAGTTTGAGGCGATTAAAAGTTAATTCATTTATTTCATTATAACATAAATTTTATGATTTGACAAACAACTAAGCAGTTAATATGTAAATAAATAGTCTGTTTTGAAAGTACTTTCACTATGGAATATGATTTAAATGAATTATTCTTATTCTTTTTTGTTTGTTATTAACGAAAGGAACTGTTACCCTGTGTACCTATCACAGTTTATATTCGGGATGCAGGGATCTCTATACATAATTATACACTTTATGTAGACTTTATTATGTAATCCTTTTGTCAATCTTATACGTGTAATATTGTGTGTCCTGACGATGTAAATAAAGAATTTATATTTAAACTAGCTGTGCCCCGCGGTTTCACCCGCGAAACGAAACTTTGTTTGGGAAAATCTCAAAATCCTTTCTTAGAGGATGCCTACGTCATAGTAGCTTTATGCATGCAAAGTCTCATCCCGATCGGTTTAAAATTGACAAAGTTTCATACAAACTTTCATCCCCTTGGGGGTAGATTTAATCAAAATACTTTCTTAGCGGATGCTACTTCAAAACATCTACCTGCATGCCAAATTTCAACCCGATCCGTCCAGTGGTTTGGGCTGTGCGTTGATAGATCAATATGTCAGTCATTCAGTTACCTTTGACTTATACATATTTAGATTTATTTATTGTAAACGCCCTAAAATAAATCTCTGAATTTTCTGTTTCTATAATATAATGCAAAATATAGACACACGCGTTAGTTAATGAATATATGGTATAATAATTAACGTAATATATTATTGTTTCAAAGTTTCAATAAGACTAATATTATTATTATAAACAAGAGTGATCTCTACGCACAGCTGTGGCGTTCATAAGCCAATCTAAATATTCTGAGCACTCTCATTCAATGACGTCAGAACAGGAATGTTTACTCCTGTCAGTGCTTCTACTTGTGGTTATTTACAATCACAATTTGGGAGATTAAAGCAACGCGTTTCTTTTTTCGTAGAATTATATTGGCTATATTATAATATGAAGTTATAACTCGGGATACAATACAACGGCGTAGGATTTGAAAACCATTTATACCTATATCACACCTGCAAAACATAAAAGCAAAATAAAAAATCTTTTCATCGTACAATAGTTGTACGATTGAAAATTTTTTTACTTTGTATTTTAGTTTCCTAAATTGTCTAGAAAATTTCACGAGAAAACTAAATATAGTGATAAAATATTTGTAACAATCAAGCATTAATACTTATATCAATTTGAAATTATTAATTCGTTATATGGTTTTTCATCAATTAAAAGAAATTATTATTATATCTAAAATTAAAGATTTGGTTTAATTTATGCAATTAAAAATAAAAAAAACATAGCTTAAATTTCTACCATTTATTTACCGTTTATCTCTTAAACTCGGAAATCTTCCTAACTCGATTAACTTTGACCGGACGAAAAAAAGTCATAGAACCTTTTTAATGTAAGATTTTAAGTTTTATAATCTTTTTCAGAACTTTTTTTTTGTAACTTTTACTATTTTCGAGTAATTGCAAAAAGAAATATTCAAATTTTTTTTCGACCATGGCCGGTGGTCGCGCACCCAAAAATGTTATACGCATTTTTTTGTACGATTGAAACTACGTAATATCAAAAATGCAGCCTTTAGATTGAAATTTTGATTTATAAGTTTATTTGACTGGACTATTATTGAATCCATTAAATCAGTTGCATGTGTTTTGTTTTACATTTTGACGAGACAATTGATGCGTATCTTGTAGTGACCACGATTAAAAGTAATATAGCAAAATAATGCCTAATTACGTGTTTCATTAGATATACAGTCGCCTCTCCAAACAACCTCGTAGTGCGTCACTTGATTATTTAAAAACCTTTAGACAGAACCTAAGAACCCTAAAGAACACTCTCCAATACACGTAGATGCCTCGACTCCCAAAAAGCGGAATGTAGTTGGGTCTTATAAAGCTGATAATTGACTTTAAACTATCGCCAACAATATATTTCTAGAATATATTTTCTATCTAAGTGTATCGAATGAGTTGCGTGTACATGGCCTAGATTTTCGTCGTTGATCTGGCGATAAAAATATTTTTTTTTAATAGTTATGTTTTTAATCCAAAGAAAATAAATGCCAATTATCATCATATGCCATATTATCATTTATTTTCTTTGGATTAAAAACATAACTATTAAAAAAAAATATTTTTATCGCCAGATCAACGACGAAAATCTAGGCCATGTACACGCAACTCATTCGATACACTTAGATAGAAAATATATTCTAGAAATATATTGTTGGCGATAGTTTAAAGTCAATTATCAGCTTTATAAGACCCAACTACATTCCGCTTTTTGGGAGTCGAGGCATCTACGTGTATTGGAGAGTGTTCTTTAGGGTTCTTAGGTTCTGTCTAAAGGTTTTTAAATAATCAAGTGACGCACTACGAGGTTGTTTGGAGAGGCGACTGTATATCTAATGAAACACGTAATTAGGCATTATTTTGCTTATAACCAGCCTTATTGGCCTCACAAATTCAATACTCACAATGTTTTTTGCTCGTTATTTTTTAAAAGGCACTGAAACTTTGAATGTTACCATCAAGAAACTAAGAAACTTATTAATATTTGAATTTGAAGAACCAAATATGTAAACATGTAACCGGAAAAATGCCGCGCAAAAATGTTAAGTAGAACTGCAAGATGGCGATTACCAACTACACTATCTACCAGCTTGCCCTTCACGTTACTCATTCCCATTAAAAAAATGTAATTTCATCTTGATCCTACTAATATTATAAACACGAAAGTTTGTGATTATGGCTGTATGTTTGTTACTCTTTCACGTCTAAACGGCTGGATGGATTGCGATGAAACTTGGAATGTAGATAGCATATACCCTGGATTTTTTCATCATCACCGTTTTTTATCACCACGCGGGTAAAACCGCGGGGTGCAGCTAGTATAAAATAAAGTTAAGTAAGAGCTGAGTTTTTTGAACCCTCTGCTGCTGGAAAGAAACAGTTTCTCTCAAAACAATTATCTCAATGATACCATGCTTATCCATACGATGTGCCATATTAAAGATGATCAATTTAAGAACCTCACCAAGGAAATTATTAATGTATGTACTTAATGAATATTAACATATGAATGATGGATGACATGCCCCGTATGCAGCTGACATTATGTTAGTATGTCACGAATTTATGTCCAGGAAGCAATTGGATTTTATTGAACTATCTGTAATAAGGATATATGAAGATGAGCACGCGTTTAATTAAGGATGCAAGGTTATTTATTCATTAAATTACTTGCAAATATTATTCGGCAATTACCGGCATTTTATTGGAACTTATCATCAATATTTTGTATATTTTTATTACAATACAATTAAAGTTAAGATTGCTTATTAATGTGATATATGACACTGTTCATAATATTTATGGTACCTCCAGAAAAAACTTTTACATCAACTTCAGTTAAGATACTTTTATTCTATTAAAATAAGATAATACAAAGCAATGAATATATCAAAACCTTTACAATAATATTTGAGCAACCCACTAGCTATCGCCAGCCTATAGATGGCAAAAATGTTCAACTGATCCAACCGCTTTCAGTTAGCAACGTAATAAAAAAAATGAAGGTTGAATGAAGGCTACTCGTTACTACGATTTTAAAAAGGCGTACTTACATTAGGTACTGTGATATCAATGCCTTGGCCAATGCCAAAGTATTTTATACTAGTAACGCCCCGCGGTTTCACCCGCATGGATTACGGTTTTCCCGCTACCTCAGTTATCCCACGGGAACTTTACTTTTTCTGGGATACAAGTAGCTTAAGTATTCTTCCAGGGTATAAACTATTTCCATACTAAATTTCATCGAAATCGGTTTAGCCGTTTGAGCGTGAAGAAGTAACACATACACACATACTTTCGCATTTATAATATTAGTAGGATAGTAATAAACACAAATGCGCATAATTAAACTAAATGCAAAAAGATCACATAGGTACTATAAAATTAAATGAATATTAATATATTCATAAATTTAAATGAAATATGTTTCAAGCCAATGGATCTTATATTGGTAGTAAAAATATAATTATTGAATATTAACGAATAAGTATAAGTTTATCAATTTTAATACCTTTATTGCGCGAATAATATAAATATAATAGGAAAGCTGTGCTCTCTGCCTACCCCTACGGGAAAGAGGCGAGAATGTATGTCTGTATTTATGAGTCCATTTTACAATGCAATAGTACCTAAATTTGTGTTTTGAAACTGTCTGATTCCAATTCAATTATTATTGTAAAGGAAAGCACGATATAATCATCACTTCGTCAAAACTGTTTATATAAGGGCTGTATATAAATAAAGTAGATTATTTCAAAACTTGACAATCTAATTAATTATGTTTGGTGTTAAAATAAATATAATAAAAACCACTATGCCTCAGTTTAAACGTATATACACTGTATTAAGCCACCATGTTTAATATTTTCCACGCTGAAACGATAATCTTTCCAAGACTTGCTTTGTCTAAATGCATCAAACGATACGATTGCGATTGGCAAAATAAACATTGTACCTAGACTGGCACATACATTTCGTGTTTAAATTTATTTAATAAATTAGCAACACCACTGTGTTAATTCGCTTGTAACAACTGGATGATATTAGTATTTTTACTATTAATTTTAAAATGTTTATCTTACGTACAGCCATTTTAGTATCACAGAAACTTTGACACTTGTGGGGCAAGTTTACAGGGCGATATCAACAAGTGAACTGCTGGTCGAATCCGCCCGCCTAACACTCCGGCTAGAACGCGGGGGCGGGCGGCGGAACATCTTCCACGTATACAACTGTAGTATAGACTCTTATGTGTTTTGTATATGCCGTCATTTTTATTTACATCATCCGCTAACGCCAATTTTCTACCGGATACTGGCAATAAATTTTAACGAAATGAATGTTTGCAGCCTAACAGCTATTTGGTGACAGGAGAACATCTGTTTATTAGCAATTTTTTTAAACATATATATTTATTACTGGAAATGTATCCTATTTCGATAATTGAGCTATTTTAAATCTTGCATGCTACATTAGAATCTTATCTGAGCGCTTAAATTTTGCGCTCTGAATCAGTTTAAATGACCATGCGTGTTTTTATGATAAGATTTCAAATCATATATATAGATCCATGATTGAAGGAACCTTTAAACGGTTGATAAAATTGATACATTTTTTTAATCTGCCGGTTTTAAATTGCATTTATGACCTGTTGCAACCCAGGGTTGACTCGAGACGTGAGAACTCGCCCCCATGTTTTAATTATACATTATTAGTAGAATATTTTTTTCTTATGTTAATTTGTTTTACGCTGATGTTATTACTCATTCGCTTATTGCGTAAGCTAAGTATTGTAGATCAATTGAAAACTTGTGCTTTAAACAAATATTACACATTTTGAAAATGTTGGTTTACGTGTAGTATTTTGTTGCAGTGGCCACAGTATTTTTCAATAATCAGTTTTCCGTTCGTTTCGTTTTCTATTCTGCAATGCGGGCTCTCTCATTTTTTTCTCTCTCAATTTTCTTTCTCTTGTCAGTAGACAATCGGAATTTTCAGACCTTTGACGGAAGGGTTAATTTGCCTTTCACACTCAGGAAGAACGATGAAAATGTCACCAGTAGTCACTCATTCAAGTTGTGACTGCAGAGATCGCTGCTTAACCCATTTGATTAGTTAACCAAATAGACAGGATCCTCTACGAGCGCATCAGCTCTGCTTCAAGGGTCTGATCCACACGTAAACAAATAAATTTGTAGCGAATCAATTCTATTCTTCTTCCGAGATTTATACGTTTAGATTACCTATTCGTTTCTCAGAAATGTATTGTGTGTTGCGGCCTGGGATTCCTGGCAGATATTGGTAGAACATCGTACCAAGCTTAGTACTTCGTTCGCTAAGCTTAGCGAAACCTTCCACAAAAGGGTTCTTACCAATGATGTTTTACTAAAGATGACGTATATTCATACTGCGCGGTGCTCATATTTTGTTTCTTTACGACATAAACATGCTTACTGCGACAGATAATACGGTACAAATAATATAGAAAAGGATAGCTATATGTTTAGACTTGCGCTTGAAATACGCGTCATAATGAAAATTACTACAATTGACTTAATTTAGCCGCCTCAGTTTCCGCGCGCTTGTGCCACATCTACCTCATATAAACATATAATACCATTGGTTCTTACAATATACAAATATTGAAACACTAATGTATGCCTTCGTGTCTTTTATCGATGATACAAAACAAGTGATGGAAAACTTTTAAGAAAATACTAATTTTACCTGCGAAATGTAATTTCATAATCCTAATAAAATAAAATACTATAATATGTTACTTCAGTTAAAACTTTTGATATTATCGTATTATAAGTATAAATGAAATACAATGAAATTGCGAAAGGCGAAAGTTTGTTTGTTTATTTGCTTGTGTAAGCTATCTTCTTTTAAAAAGTAGATAGCTTACACCCTGCAATAACACATATTCTTCTTTTAATCCCGGGAAAACTGTACTTCTCGTGGGATAATTGGGGTAGCGGGAGAACCGTAGTCGGTGCGGGTGAAACGGCGGGGCGCAGCTAGTGTTTGATGATTTGGATAACCGTTTAAAAATGAGGCGATTCAGAATGCGGTTGTATTACTCAAGAATGTTCCGGATAGTTCTCTTTTTATTTGAAAGAACATAATACTGTCATAAGAATTCTCCCATAGATATTAGATAGATATTTACTATATACAACTTTTAATTCTGGAAGCACTTAATATATTTAAAATATTCAATATTTAAATTTATATCTGATATAGAGATATTATCCTAAGCAGTTCAACAATTCTCTTATTTTTTTCAATATTTGGAAGTTGAAGTGGATTATACGGATTATTAAACTTATTTTTTATACTTATTTGTATATGTATGTATGTTTTTTATACTTATTTTTTAATACTTATTTATTAAAATATAGATATGTATCTATATTTTATAACCGGACTGTTAAAAAATACAACGCTATCAAAGGCCACGCGCAATACGCGCATAGCACGAGTGAAAAATAAGATAACTAATTTTATAGTCTATATGAATATAATGCGTTCATAATGTTATGTTACTGATGTAGTAACAGCAGTGTTTTATTTTGTTTTACGTAAACATTTAATACTGTTTGTTTGGAATGAAGTGAACGAGTTTAGAGAAGAAAAATAGCAGTGGCGCACGGTGGCGTAAGCTTTCTAAAAATACTGAGATTGGATTCTAAATAGCTGCTGCTTTTTAGATCATCCGTATGAAATTGACTAAAGAGTTTTATTGTGCACTGCATTAACATCATACTAGGCGTAACTTACGTTCAAATTGCTACTATAGTTTACATGGCAAACCAACAGGATCTTATTGTATAGTCGTGGGTTCAAACTCAACAAATCACCGATTTTTTTTTTTCAAAAATTTGAAAGCCACCGTTTACCTACTCATTATATAAATTATTTTAAAGTTTTTTTGGATTCGAACAATGTTTTGTTCTTTCAGCAGGACCACATACCAATCCCTCTTGATGGTAAGTGATCATTGTCGTCCACTGATATAAACATCAGCAGAGGGCTCGAGAATGCTTTTGAAAAGTCTGAGTATATGTTTTTTTAATTTACTAACGACGTGTCGGTTTGGAAATAGTTCAAACGACAACTGATTCTAAAGTTATTCCCTTCACGTATATAAAAATGCTTTTAGTATAGTTGTCGTCTTTATAGTGTTATGGTCGCTGCCTGATGTTTATTCATGGGGATTATTAATTGGTAATACAAACTGAGAGTTTTTCTATAATTATACTTAAGTATATTGTTTTTTATTTTAAACAATCATTTAGACATATTTAAGTCGCCGGCGACTTTAAAGAGACCTATTCTAGGTATTGATTGTTTTTTTCTTCGACATATGCGCATATTCTACATAGACCTATTTATAATTATCTAAAATGAACCAGAGTTAATCTCATCTTACTAATATTATAAATGTGAAAGTTTGGATGGATGGATGGATGGATGTTTGTTATTCAATCACGCCAGAACTGCTGGACGGATTTGAATGAAATTTGGTGTGTAGATAATTTAGGTCCCAGAATAACACATAGGCTACTTCATCATCATCATCATCAATCATTACCACGCGGGTAAAACCGCGTGGACGCAGCTAGTGCTAATATATTCTTTTCACTCCACTATGTGAATATCTGTCTTTGAACGATTTGAAGAACTTCTATATATGAAATGTGTTTATGTTTTTTTATATCGGGCAAATGCCTTTATTAAAATAAAACACAAATAACTAATTACTAATAATTTGTTTATGTTGACTCATATGTTGCTTGTAACCTGTAACTTATTACTCTAACACTAGCTGCGCCCCGCGGTTCCTCCCACACGGACTACGGTTTTCCCGCCTTAATTATCCCACGGAAACTAAACTTTCTCTGGATAAAAAGTAGCCTATTTGTTATTTCAGGGTATATGCTATCTTTATTACAAATGTCATGCATTCAGCCGTTTCAGCGTGAATAAGTAACAAATATACAAACGACAAACTACATACAAACTTATGCCTTTATAATTTAGTGTGATACATTACCTCTCTATTTTATTGCGTCCCTATAAAGTTAAGTGTTTGTGTACTATATAGTAATAGGGTATTAAAGTAATCAAGAGCTTCTACGAGGTTAAAACTAGTACATTGTTGAAAATAAATGCGTTGAAAAAATAAATCATCATAAATGCTCATCCAGCGTGATTTTCATAATGAAGTATGGAGGCCAGTAGGCAAAATGTCTTTATCAAACAAGGTTAAAAAACATATTAGTACCAAAAATAGAATTATTTATTTACGTATTCTGGACTGACTCCAAAATGTCACGGTGGCCTTTTTTTTTGTAAATAAGGATATTTGCAAGCAGATCATTAAAAAACAGCCGAACTTTAATTTGTAAAGGTTCACCGCGTGTCACCGACAACTTTATTTTACATACATATGTATATACACTATGTATCTCAAATACATGTGAACCATATTAAGATATTTATTTATTTTAATTAGTATCGCATAAACACGAATTATACCTACTAACAATATATTTAAAAAAAACACAGTTAAACAAAGTTACATTAATCCCTATATGAACATCGTCCCAGCCATAAGACGTCCACAGCTGGACATATGCCTCCCCCATACAGGGGGGATTTGGCAATACTCGCCACGCTTGGCATGCGGGTTGGCGAGCGCAGTATGATTTCAGATCTTCAGAAGGCGCTGCTGCCCACTTTCTGGTACGTGGTCCCTTAGCCGACTCCTACGGCACCCGCGGGAAGAGATGGGGGAGTACTATTTTAGACCGGTACCACCGCGGCACTATAAGTAACAATAGTTGCAGTACCGACTAGTATCCACGCATGCCTACTTCGATGACGTCAATATAAATTGATGTACATCAAATAGAATTAACAATACAAAACATCCGAATAGGTTGGTACCTAATGAATAAGTCACTAGCATACTGATGAGCTGAAAACCAAATATAGAACGAAAAACCGCGGCTGATCGACGACGACAGGGCTTGCTGCTATATATTATGTATACGAATGCGAAATAAAATATATGCTCGGATTATTAATATTTTAGGTCATGGATCAAAAAAGGAACGTTCTGCCTTGGTCTGTGATCAAAAGGCGGTCCAAACAATATTAAATGACACAGGAAAAATTACAAGTTTGAGAGTATACTAACGCTGCCTAATTTTAAGAAAGTGTAAAGTTTCGATTTCATCTCTATTTTAGCAAATAAATCACAACTCCTACTTAACGTTCTGTCACATATTAAAATCATTCAAATGACTAAGTTAAATGAGCTTCCGCTAGTTAAGACTATATTTTCTATCGAGTCTATTTTATCATAGTTTAGAAATGTCATAAAATGATAATCGCAATTGAGCCCTTTTTATGCCACCAACTGCCGCCAACCAATTTGTCAAGAGTGTTGGGACTAAGAAGAAGAAGAAGGCTCGTATTAATGCAATCAACTATCGACCGCTGAATTCAACATATGACTCCAAAATAGTTCGTTCTGTAGCTACGAGTACGTCTATAGTTTGTAGCTTCCACTATATTCATTGCTTATACATATGTTTCTAGTTTGAGTATGTGTTCACACGAATAAGTTTGACTGCTTATTTGACGATTTCTGTTTTGACTGTGATATTATATGTGTATTTAAATAAAACCTTAAAATATAGTAAACTAAGTAAAATGAAAAACTTGATTACATAATAATTTATAACCTTACAAATATTGCTTAAACTTAATTTGAATTATTACATATATCATATATCGCAGCCATATGACGTCCACTGCTGGACATATGCCTCCCCATATAGGGGGTATTTGCCAATACTCACCACGCTTGGCAGGCGGGTTGGCGAGCGCAATTTTATTTCCTATCCTCAGAAGGCGCTGCTGCCCACCATCTGGTACGTGACCCCTTAGCCGACTCTTACAGCACCCGCGGGAAGAGATGGGGGAGTACTATTCTAGGCCGGTACCACCACGGCACACTTAATTTGAATTATTGATATATTTCATTGCACACGTTGTTATATTTAAGCCCACTCCCATAGATCGTATTGGTTAGACTCAAGTAGTTCTCGACACGGGATATCCTAGTGAGAACTGCTATGCAATGCCATTTTATCTATCTATCTTGCAATGTACACTTAATTGTTCAACAATCCTTAATTATTGAACCAATATAAGGTAATGCGTCTCATATTGTTATTGTCATATTGTACTGTTATGTTACAAAATACGTGAGTACTAGTTATAAATAAATAAATATATAAGATATATTCCGTGGATAATCGTGGTCTTGGCTATTTTGCGGAATGTATTGTTTTACATTCAGGTTTACATTCACTGTAAGCCGTAAGAGCATGCGTTGGCCTTGAAACTACTCAATGAAGACTTAGATAGAATCGTAATTTGGTCAAGTGTCAATGATCTCCTATTGAACCTTAGCAATACTAAATTCATGCTTCTTAGCAGTACGCATCAACTATCTTTATTGCCTTCAAATATTAGGATATCCATATCGGGTGACAACATAGAAAGAGTCTTCGTGGCGCGCAATTCAGAACTAAATATCGACGCTGATTTAAGACTCGAACTCCATATTTAAGACTCGAACTCCATATTTAAGACTCGAACTCCATATTTCAGACTCGAACTCCATATTTCAGAAGCTGTACGTAGTTGTTTTTATAAGCTTAAGACAATTTATATGATGAGACCTTATCAATAGGTATTAAACATCTTAAAACAATATCTTCTTCAGATCCCACTAATATTATAAATGCAAAAGTTGTGTGCATATGTGTGTATGTTTGTTACTTCTTCACGCTCAAACGGCTACGCCGAATTCGATGAAATTTGATATGGAGATAAAATATACGTTTAAACTCTGGATAAACACATATGCTACTTTCATCCCGGAAAAGTATAGTTCCCGTGGTGTAGTTGAGGTGGCGGGAAAACCGGCCGCTTCCAGCCGGTCCTTGTGGAAATAAATGGGGGAGGCGTATGTCCAGCAGTGGACGTCCTATGGCTGAGATGATGATTAAGATGATGAACTATTACCAATTTTTATTAGCAATATTAAAATGCAATTATTTACAACATTCATCAACAAATACTGAAATACTATAGGTTGTAAAATAACTCAAGAAAAATAATTAAGAAGATTACTGATATACGTATTAAAAAAATTCAGTCATTATAATTGTAAATTTACATGCTATGCGGATGCAATAAAAAATATGACCATCTCAGGTTTCACAACATTCACCTTCTATCTACTTTATCGTTAAAAGTGCAGCTTATATCTATTATTTTTAAGCCCCGAGAGTTTCCCTATAGTGATCCTATCGATGAAAACATACAAGGCACATTACCTATTAAAAATTATCTCTGCATTGTACAACATATATAATTTTTTTATTGAATTATAAATTTCTTAATTCAAAATCAAATTTTTATTGGCCACTAGCAAAATTAGATTCGAACTCTGCTAATCGTTTTCCTTGAATTACTTTTATACGGCAGCTTAAAGACAAGTACCTACCGTCTTAGTACACTAATCACATCATAAAAGGATTGAAAACAGTCACAATAGTATATGTATCATTAATTATTTTTTGTAAATAAATTATTATTCAAATATATTAATACATTTCAATTTTCCATTTATATACTTACATGATTTAATAATAAAAATACAACATTAAAAACATTTTTGTGAGACAATAGTATTGTTTTATTTGTTTTATAATTTAAAACAAAACTTTGGATACACAAAAGAATGTTTTACATATAATTACATTTGTCAAATTGAAATAGTACATTTTGTACAGTTTTCATTACTATTTTTATTTTTGTTTAAATAATATTACAAACATTTTGTAAGAAATTTGATGGCAATAGTTTATTTATTATAATAGTTTATGACATGTAAATTGGCTTTATGAATAAATTGATTATGATTATGATTATATTATTAACTTATTACCGAGGTTTACATATAATTACTACACATTTTTCACCAATCAGCTTCACGTTCACAGTCACAAAATATCACAAATTTTTCTTCATTCGGATGACTTTAGCTTTGATTCAATCCTTGTTATCATCACCACCGCCCTTTTTAATAAAAGTGGAATAAACTGCGTTCAAATAAATAAGAATAAAGAAAATCGAAATCACTGGATTCGTATGCGCGGCTGCGTATCCAACCAATACACTGATAAGCACCGAGGTGTACATTTTGCAATTTTAATTAAATATTAATAAAAATGCGTCTCGTTCCGGATAAGAGGCCGTAGTGAATAAGAACTGCTATATGGGTTGATGCAAGGAGTACGCTAGCTATAAAACTTCTTTTATTGTGCTCAAAGAACAAAAGATTACAAAGCTTGATGTTTCATTATTGAAACATTTTTTTTATTCAGAATTAGCGGCCTGTCCCGGTTTCGCACGGTTGGATATAAGATTTTTTTATTAAATTTTAAAATGTAAAAAGTGGTTTTTGTGACATAACGATAATTGTTGGACATATGGTATTGTGAAGTTTTTTGTAGATATTGATATGTTCTTTAATATTGTAAAACATACTTTTGTTCTATCATTAATAGTTTCCGCAGCGCATGCGACGAAAGCCGTTTCAGGGCACATTTTTATATCTTGGGTTACATTACTTAAGTTTTAGTAAGGATCCCGAATCTTTATCTAGTAATAAATATTCTCATAGCTTATGTTACTCAGAGTGAATGTGGCTTGCCAATGGTGAAAGATTTTTTGAAATTGGCATAGTAGATTTTGAGTTTATTCATTACAAACATACACATACACAAAAATACAAATTTTTCCTCTTTATAATACTAGTGTAGATAGACAAGAGTTTGACCACTATTTCATCTGATGGTAAGTGATGATACGGTCTACGATAGAGCACGCCTGCCTATTCACTCGTGACTTGAAGACACCCTGATTTGATTTATTCGGAAACACTTATTTAATAGGCAATAGATTTGACTTGTTAGCTGTACGCACTATGAATATGGAATCAACACGCTTTGAGCGACTAGTTTGAACGTGTACCATGCATGGATGTCGCATACCCGATCGTCTGGTCGTTCTTGGATAAAAAAAAACGTAATAAAGGTTTTTTTTTAATTCGAGATAGAAAAACCATTCTATTTATAGATATTTTTTAAACACTGTATACTTTCTTTTTATAAACACGAATTTTATCGCCACGCCCTATCAATGAGAACGTCCAGTGCAGACGAAACATTATTATAAATGAAGTACATATATTTTAGTTAATTCGTAACATTATGTAGGCATGTATTACCGAAACATATGTAAAGTAAGAATCTTCTTCGGCACCGATCTGCCAGAAATACAACACGTCCCGTGAAATACGGGAGGGTTGGAAAGCAAGGAGACTTCTTACTGGGGCTTTTATATATTTATGATAAAAAGGGAGGTTTTTACTCGTTTATTCACATCCATTATTATATTTTAAGACAACTCAGCGTGACACTATTATTAGCTTTGAGAGTTTATTTTTATTTTAGTTTAAAGAGTACCATATGGCACATTGGTTAAAGCCCTGACTTCTAACCCGGGGCCTTGGATTCAAACCCCAGCAGGGGCTAACTATTATGTGATGATCGAAGATGTTTTCTATGTCTCTAGCGACACTGGGAATCTTTGTGTGGAAGATTCCCCAGGTTAAAGCGTTTGTAATTTGTTTTCATTGCTAACCTAATAGGTATACCTATGCTTTTCTAATAACACACCTAATAATTTTGCGTGATTCATCATAGACCGCCTCGTCACTTACACCAGATGAGATACTGGACGAACGCTTGCCTATTGTCAATAAAAAAAATATCGTACGCGTCTTCGTAATCCGGGTTAGAAAACAGAAAAATAAATAGAGGTAAATAACATTTAATATACGCACTTATTATTCACACAAGCAGTGTAGCCGCAGCATTGTTTAAAAACAATGGCAATGAGTCAAGGTGCCCTCTGGTCGAGTACAATAAATTAAAATCTAAGCGTTTACTATTTCTTTTGGTTGCCCCGTGTCTAGCTGCCCAAATAGCGCATATATTTGGGTATTTACTTATTATTCTAACTCACACAAACACATCATCCACGCCGCGCCATCCCAAAAAATACACTACTGCGATGATATTTATACATTGTGCTTTAATATACATTACATACCATGATAACACAATCCATGAGCGTAAATGGGCGTTTACGTTCACCTGTCGATAAAAGTATGCCTGACTAGCGGTCCTTCCTGGCCTCGCAAGGGTAAAAAAAATCAAAATTAAAAATTATAAGGAACCCTCACCCGGGGATGGTGTAGTTTCCCAACAGTGAAAGATTTTTTCAAATCGGTTCAGTAGTTTCGGAGCCTATTCAATGCAAACAAGCAAACAAACAAATCTCTCCTCATATATAAAAGTCCTTAGTATAAAAAAGGGAACAGCTTGTTTGCTGGACTGGGCGAACAGACTATGATATAAAATGGGGTATACCTATATCCCACTCATTGTGGATAAAATAAACATATAGTTCTTGCGAGATATTTTTAGGTTTTATTCTGTGTCAGCTACTTTTGTACGTAAAATTCTAATTTTGACAAATTTTATGAAAGTACTCATAGTTAAAAAAATTACATTACATCTACATAATCTTAAAATTCATTCAATTTCAGTGTGCTGGTAAACGCGAGCCTGAAAAAGAGGCTGAGGCAAAGCAATGGATCGAAGCGGTCATTGGCGAGCGGTTTCCAGACCTTCCCTACGAGCTGGCTCTCCGCGATGGGATCATACTCTGCAAGCTGATGAACCGGCTGCAGCCCGGCATCATCACTAAAGTCAATATATCTGGTGGGGACTACAAGTTCATGGACAATATCAATCAGTAAGTATTTTTAAATTTTCATAACCTTTAAAATGCACAGGATAACGCGGCATCCAATCGCCGCGCGCGGCTGATAAGTTTGCTTAGGTCCGCGGTTTCTCTGGTTTAAAATGGTGCATTTTTTATTTTTTTATTTGATTTCACCAAGAATAGTTACATTGCAACGTATCTTATTTGAACGAATAATCTTTTTTAGCGCGCCTGCCGCCATAGTAAAGTTGTTCGTCAAAATGGCGGCAGCAGGCGCTAGCGTAGTTTTCGCAATGTGAAATTTACTACAAATAACCCCATCATAGATTCCAAATCAAATCTTAATTAATAATATACTATCAAAACGTTTTTACAAATAAATACTGATTAGCTAAAGGATCAAAAAGCGTTTCAGAATAGTAAATTTTACTTACATCGAAGTAGGTACTCGCAAAAACTTGAATCAAATTAAGTTACAAATATGAATAATTTACAATTACTTAATTTTATGAATTATAATCTTACTTAAAAATTCTAATGTGATTTAAGAACATGAATTTATAATGAAGGATAATTAGAAGTTTAAATTATTATAATTATTTTACGGCGCCTACATAACAGCGCGGCGACTTTACATTAGAACTAGACATTAGGTAAAATAATTTCCTCTCGCTCGAGACTTGACTTCTGCAAACGAGCACGTGCGAGAGTTTCGGCGGTTAGTTTTCAACGTGCGGCAACACACGTTTTTCAAATGATTTGAAAGCTGGTTCATCTCAAATCATAAGTACATACGGTACGGGTCAGCGGGGAATATTTTGAAAAGCTGTGACTTTTTTCATATTTTTCAGATAGCCCACTTACATTCTCAATTTCATATTTATAAAGTAATTTGCAAAAAATATCGTAGAGTCCTAATTGTAAATACATATATAATAAAACATTTTTTTTTTCCATAGGGCAAATGCCTTTATTAAAGTAAAACACTAATAACTAATTACTATACTGCAGCTACTACAATAACATTTGAGCAATCCACTAGCTATTGGTAGCCTATAGATAACTCAAATATAGTTATAATATATATATATATTATATTTCATAAACATAATTGAAAAAATAACCTCTGAATTTTAAATTTAAATTCAGTGTTTTGTCTTTGTCACTCATCTGGCAGTTTGACGTTGAAAGAACGGCACAAAACACTGACTAACTATTCAGAACTTAAACCGATTATCATACGCTTATATTATAAAAAATGCTAGAGCAAATTTAGAGGCACAGAATAAGTTTAATTTCTAGGTATCAACAAATACATATACAAATATGTTTATTTTCCAAAATATTTGTACAGATATAGTTATGTCGTACACATGTTTACAGATAGTCTTCAGGACGCGACTTGAACAAATCGAGTTTTGATATCCTACTAGTATTATTAATGCAAAAGTTTGTGTGTATGTTTGTTAGTACTTCTTCACGCTCAAACGGCTACACCGATTTCGATGAAATTTGGTATGGAGATAGTTTAAACTCTGGATTAACACATAGGCTACTTTTATCCCAGATAAAATATAGTTCCCATGGGATAAATGAGGTATCGGCATTTTGGTTATTATTTTTCCAGATAACATTTTTGCATGAATTGTTATATCGCTTTAACATTATAACACGTGCACCGATTGCATTGTTATGTAGTATTGTTACTAAACCTAGATTTTTCATGTTATTTTAATGGCTAAAATAATTATATCAAACGTCGGTCACGAAAACCACAAGCAGCCATTATTACCTATATTATATAGGTACCTACTGAAAATACGAATACAATTTAAATTAATAAATTAAAAAAATTTAAATCATTCGCGATTTTATCACGCTCTGTTACTGATGTATGTATAATTATGTAGATAGGACATGCATATATCTTCATCATTATGCCTTATAATAAATATATTTTGAATTCATCATTATGCCTTATAATAAATATATTTTGAAATTATATTCTTCAAATATAGTATGTTATTTAATATGGTAGTACTTCATTGCTACAAGCTACCGAGACTCAATATTAGTGGAAGCAACCCACACGCAAGAAAATTAAGTGCCTTTAGAAAAGAAAGATTTTTGAGCGTCGGCGGCTCCGGGTCCTTCTGGTTGACAGCTGACGACGCTCAAAAATCTTGGTCCGATCTCCAAGCCTTGCTTGATCTTGTAGAGTAGGAGATATTTTTTTTTATCTAAATGATATACATTTTTGTATATGTATATCATTCAATTACGATCTAGCCAGGCTAATGAGTAATTTGGTTTTGACTTAATTTGCTAAAACGATTAGAATTAAGAATATGTCCATTAACACCTATCTTATTGTCTCTATTAAGGGGGAGACACTTTGTTCTTGTGTTCTTTATGATAGCACTAACTTAGCTATTCACTGACACTTCACTACACTAACTCAAAAGGTATTTCCGTTTAAGTCTTCTCACTATGTCCGAGTTGTCGAGGAGCCGGACAGCCTCGACATTCACATGGTGATGAAGTCTTCATTCATGAGCTTCTGCATACTTCTTGATTATATATATAGGACTTGCTTATACAAGAGTAATTTGTTGTGAACTGACAACGCAGAATGCCTCCCAAGTAGCAAGTACATTTTTTTACAGCTAAGTTGTAGAGTAGGAGATAAAAAAATATTAACCGATTTCAAAACTCAAAAGTGTGAAATAACTTGTCGATGTCGGTACCATGATAGTTCAAAAGAAACTAATATCAAAATACTGTGCTCATGGTACCGACTTCGACAAGTTATAAATTTACACTTTTGAGTGTTGAAGTTGGTTCCATTTTTTTGGTAAAAAAAAATTTTATAGCCCATTCAGTGACCTTTGTTACGGGATCAATTTTCATTGTGTATGTTCACCGATGTCTTCACCCGCAGCTATATCGTCGAGGTATGCGTAGCACTTTTCAGTTATTGGAGTGTTACTCAAATCCGCTTGTTCTATTTTGATGAAGTTTTAATGGAACCACCACGGCAGTATACTTTCTCACACGAAAAAAGAATCATCAAAATCGGTTCATAAAAGAAGAAGTTATCCGCGAACACACACATAAAAAGAAAACATATATCCGGTCGAATTGAGTAACCTCCTTTTTTAAAAGTCGGTTAAAAAAGAGATAAAAAGATCTTTTATTATCGTCGAAAATAATTGATTGATATTAATAATTTCAAAGATATTATTATCATTAATTTGTTACCTCCCATCTTTTATCTTATCATACCTACTCATCTCCTAGCGTTGATTTTTATCAATTTTATGATGCAGTAAGTTATGAATATAATACCTATGAATGAACCTAGAAATGAATACCTATTGGGTATTCATTTCTATATGTATGAGTATGTTGCCCATTGGTACTTAAAACTGTTCAAAATAACAAAATGACGGTTTTCCTAAAAAAAAAATATCTTGCCTATATTCTAAGCAAAATATTGCAAATATATAATTATAAAACTTTTTATATTACAAGAAATAAAATTGTGACCTTCATTCATCTATAATAACTACATACACTTGAACAATAATGTAAATAATAATATTTTATCACATTTTATCCGCTTATAAACGAGGTGGCTGACACCAGTGCCTCTTTGCTGTGTGTTGAAATGAAATTAATTATTATGTATAAATTTTTATGATTGTCGTACTCACTGGATACGAGCTCGTAAAGTTCCTATAGCTTTGCAAAAAACATCCATTATTTCAGATGTGTGTAGTTTCATTTTTGAAACCCAGTCACATTGTGGCCATTTATTAATAGATTTCAAAAAAGGTGAAGGTTATATGTACGTTGTTTTAATTTATGTACGTTCATATACATAAAAACATACATACATAAAAATATTCACTCTATGTTTTTTATGAATGTTCACCGATTTCGCCCTCATTTTTGGACCAATTCTCAAATATTTTTGTTTGATAGAGTGTACCTCCGAGGTGGTCTCATTTGAATTTCATCAAAATCAGACAAGCTGTTTTTAGGTACACCCCAATACCTGAAAGTGTTACGTCTACTTGGACGACATTATAATTGCGGGTGAAGAAATCGCTGAACATACACAATGACAATTATTGATCCCGTGAGTAGCAAAGGTCACTGAAAAGGGTGAATAAAAAATGTTTACCAAAATATGGAACCGACTTCAAAAGTATGAAGTAACTCGTCGAAGTCGGTACAATGCGCACAATATTTTGATAAAGCTACTTTTTGAACTATCATACCGACTTCAACAAGTTATTTCACACTTTTGAGTGTTGAAGTCGGTTCCATTTTCTGGCATTTTTATTATTTAACTGATAAATTGAGGTTTAAGGTTGAGCACTGTATGCTGAAGCACAGGTGTTAAGCCTATTTCAGCAGCAGATACTTACAAATATTACTAAGTTTCAATCTCTAGCTAATGTAAACTGAATGATCTTTTGTAAACATTGTCAAAATAAAAAAAAAAGACAAATAAATTGTAGCAAAATTACGAATGATGGTATTGCATTTAGTTAGGAGATGCCATATGCACCGAGTGCTTCCCTTATGTATATACATGTATATAGGCGAGCCAAAAAGGTCATTGGTAGCGACTCTCTGGTCGAATATAGGCTACAGAGCCTTGAACACCGACGTAGAGTTGCTTGCCTATCGGTTTTCTATCGGTTAGATTTCGGCGAATGTGCACTGGAATTACACAATTTAATTCCACCTTCTCCATTCTATCATCGGTCAACCAGACGTACGACTATGCGCCACCGCTACATGGTAGATATACCACCGTTACGCACGAAGCGTTTTGCTTCCACTTTTATAATGCGTACTGCCAGAGAGTGGAACTCACTGCCTGAGCCTGTGTTTCCCGATATGTACAACCCCGGAGTCTTCAAGTCGCGAGTGAATAGGTTCCTTCTAAGTTTGCGTGCTCCACCTTAGACCGCGTCGTCGCTTAACATCAGGTGAGACAGTGGTCAAACGCAAGCTTATAATCTTTAAAAAAAAAAAAGGTATATCATACTTTTGTTTCATTTACAGACATTTATGTTTCCGAAATTTTAGTCCAGACCATTACTAAGAATGAAATCACATAATATATGTGTGATGTGTCACTAATTCCTGTATGCTTATGTAACATACAATTTAAGATGGTTTCTATTTATTTCCAGATTCCAGAAAGCCTGCGTGAAATATGGAGTACCTGATGTTGACCTTTTCCAAACCACTGATCTTTGGGACCAGAAGAATATCGCTCTTGTGACACAAACCATCTTTGCCATAGGCAGGACGGTAAGCAATTTATGGGAAACTAGACTGAAATGCTTGATAATATATTCTTTTTATCTTCGCATTTCCCATAAAGGAAGATTAGTTAGCCTTTACCACAATTTCAATAGCTTGCTATTCGCACTACTGAGGCTACTGTTCAACAACATTTAAAACGTCCGATTGACAATTTAACCGTCGGTCAAACAGTTCTTACCATACGGTTAACCGACGGTTAAATGATAATCGGACATTTAATTCTGGGTAACAGTAGCCTGAATGGATTTCGGTTCTTTTTGACAAAATTTGTGTAGTACTTCAAAACCTTATTACTTCAATTATCATCATTAATCTTCACATCCAGGAAGTTCAAGTTTTCAAATTTGGAACAATCCCAAACTTTAGGGAAAATATATTTTTAACCATATTTTCTCCACTTTGCACTTAGCTATGCTACTGTTTTTAGAAAAATATTCCTACAACATTATTCGTTCATAAATGTTTTTTAGTAGTAGTTAGTAGTTATTATATACATTAAGTAAATTTATGATGTTGTTCCAAAACGCCCACATCAGTGTAGCCAAAAGAAAGTTCATAATGTAAAGCATTTTTTACACATATTATCTGTTTGTCTGTCTGTGCGTAAATACATGCTATTCTTTTTATAGACCTACTGAATGGATTTTCTGGCCATGAATAATAACAATAAATTAAAATTAAAGTAATCATTATTTTAATTAAGTAAGTATAATTAATTATTAAGCACTCACGCCAACATCAACTTTACCCACATGTGAAACTATTGTTTTACTATTGGGTAAAGTTGATTTTTAGCGTGAGTATACTTGGCTTGAAACCTGAACAAGCGAAGTTCGCGTTACAAAAGAAGAACCCTGAGCAAAGTTTTCAAAACACGAAACGCTAAAAAACTTTACCCATGAGTAAAACATAACAATTTTCACCACAGCACAAGAACAATATCATTCGACATACTCAACGAAAACAAAACAAGAAACAAGCAGCAAATAATTTAAAAAAGTAGTCTCTTCTCTGATTGTTCAGTGAGTTTACGTCTACGGAGTTTACATTAGCTTTGTCAGGCGCGTTCTTCACACGGAAGAGAGAGAGAGAGCTCTCTTCCGTGGTTCTTCACATACTCTACACCGTAGAAAGAGTAGGTATCTATCTAACCTCTACACATACGTTATTAAGCGTATTTTTTGAAGCGATGATAGCTCAGCGGGGACAGCGTCGCCTGTCAAACTGACGGGCACTGGTTCGATCCCCAACAACAGCTTGAGCTTACGGTGAAGGTAACACCGTTATCAAATTCCCAGCATGGTGGTAGGGTACGTACCCGCCTGGCTAGCTACCACAATAAAGTTTAAAAACTGTCCCCAAGCACATAGTGTGTTCAGGCAGCAGTCCTTGAGAGCCAGTGAGCATTGTAGATCTACGTGGTAACATCTTCGACCACATCGCTATATTATCGCTAGATCAGTATAAAAAAAAAATAAGTATATTTTCATAAAAAAAATATTTTTATTATATTGCCTCTTGGTACTGTACAAGAGATGATCAATTAAAATACTTATTCATTAATACAAATGAACAGATAACACAGATGCTGAGAATACAGTATTATTATTTATTTAATAGTATTAAAGATAAAATAAACAAACGGATATTCTACGTGAAATCACGTTTCAGAATGTGATTTTAACGTAGGTATATACTCTTTTTGGATACGCTCGAGTTTAAAAACATTTAAAAAATATAAAATAGCATTTTCCACACCGAAAAAGATGAATAAAAGTAACTATTGACCCTTAATGTGGTAAATATAAATATTCTTGCGGGCATACAAATCAAACGTCGCTCTGTACGCGTCTTATTGACAGTGACATTTAAATATTCTGTCTTATCTTTTACAGGCATACAAACATCCGGAATGGCGCGGCCCCCACCTCGGTCCCAAGCCTTCTGACGAAAACCGCCGTGACTTCAGCGAGGATGTTCTACGAGCTGGACAATCTGTGATCGGCCTTCAAGCTGGCACCAACAAATTGGCTTCACAATCGGGACAAAGCTTTGGAGCTTCACGCAAAATCATCCTCGGAAAGTAGATTCTACAAACTTCAAGAATACAATATGTATATTCTCGGCGCGCTTATTTCTAGTCATTGCACTGTATTGTAATGTAAAAATCTGAAAATACACTTTATCTGTGTCTATAAACTGAAGAATTTCAATTAAAAGATTGTGATTGTCTCCTGTTGTATGTAATACTTACCCCACACGAAATACCGTCCTTATAATTATTTTTTAAAAGATAGGTGCATAATGCATCTTTTTCCATTATCTACTTCGATCAAGAATACAACCGAACATTATCTACGGGTATCAGCCTCGGAGCATATGAGTATCTATCTGCTATCGGCTCTCGGAAGCACATTACGTAGCGGTGCCCAATGGCACTAGTGCAGCTCCGTCAATTAATAAGAGAGTACATTTATAACTATTTTTAGTTTCCGCCTGTGCTTCTACAAACCTCAAACTTAAGACTTAAAAACTAACTTAATACTTAGTGTTGAGTCCACTACCGTCGAGCACCAGCCGACACTACAATTATGGTAGCATATATTATATATATAGATATATATGTGACGGTAAGTATATAAATCATGAAAATCTTAGTTATAAAACAGACTGAAACGAAACTATTTATTTTGCAATCAGAATTAACGTTTGTAAATAAACGGTTTGTAAGAATAGACACGGAAATACCGAGAACAATAAAATTATTATTGTACAAAAACTGAAAAACGTACAAAACCTTTTTATTTCTTTTTTTATGGGTTTATACAATGATGTTTTACTATATACATGTAATATCATTGGGTTTATAGCATTGTGGTTGTGGTTATAGCATTGTAAGTGCTATACTGCTCTTAAAAAAAAAAAAATACACATAGAAAAGCAAATTGCATAGATTACTCACATTGTAAATAGGTATAGACAAAAGTGGTACTAACTGAGCTACAAAGTGTCGATCTCTACAAGTACTCGTAAGAATCAATGATGTTTTACTAAAGATGACGTATATTCATACGGCGCGGTGCTCAGATTTTGTTCCTTTACGACATAAACATGCTTACTACGACAGATACGGTACAAATAATATAGAAAAGGATAGCTATATGTTTAGACTTGCGCTTGAAATACGCGTCATAATGAAAGTTACTACAATTGACTTAATTTTGTCGATTCAGTTTCCGCGCGCTTGTGCGACATCTGCCTCATATAAACATATAATATCATTGGTAAGAATAATGTACTTTACGTGTCTTGGCCAGATAATATAGAAGCTCGGTGCCCTCTTAAGAAGCCGAAGCAGAAATCACTATCGCAGGCGTATGGCACTGTGAAATAACTGAACCTTTATCTCAATAACTGTCATTTATCTCCTCCTCAGTCGTTCCCTCGCGAGGATTACCTTTTCCATGAAGTACGATGGATTTTACTGCGTCCTTCAGCTGCCCGCTATCTTTTGGTTCATGGAAGTTGTCTGACATGTACGTTGACTGGCATCTCCTTCTTGCCTCTTTGACCTCAAGCTGGCCAAGCATCTCGCATCTCCTACTTTTGCTTCATCTGGTCAGATCAGACCAACGCAACGTGTTGACTTCGGCTTCTAGACCCTTTTGCCCTCTACTTGGCCAAGGTTCTAGTTCTAAGTAAAAAAAAAAAGTTCTAGTTCTATAGCGGCCCGCCTCTGCCTCGCCTGGGTAGATATAGGTAGGTATTTAATAAATATTTAGAAAATCACGAACTTAACGCATTTAACAGACTCCACGCTTAGAACAATGGATCAAGGCAGCTTTTAAACAAAACCTTTTAAATCAAACGTAGTAAGCCGACAGCGCGAATGCAACTTTCAAGGCATCGCGCACCACGGCGGGGTTAATTTTCTATTTGATATCATTTTTAAATGTATTATATTTTTCTATCAATGTCCGATTTGTACAATTTTAAAAGCAATCTACGGGTACGTGTAGGTAACGTCCTATGATTTCGGTCAGAATTCCTATCAAGTGTCTGTCAAGTGTTCTAATATAGGTACGAGTAGAAGAGTGTCTTAGTGCATTAGTGACCTAACTACAATAGTTGGACATTTTGTGTCGCGTTAGTTTTCTGTAGATATAGGCATGTTATATAATATTATAGAACATTTTTTTGTTCTATCAATATTTTTCGCAGCGTATGTGATGTAAGGATTTTGTTTTTAAATTTGAGTGATTATTGAATTTTTAGCAGGGATCCATAAAAAAATATCGTAATAAATATAGCCTATATTCGTGGATAATGTAGCATTCTAATGGAGAAAGAATGTTTAAAATCGGTTTAGTAGTTTTTGAGTTTATTCGTTACGTTTAAATAGTATTTTTTTTTTATGGGGATGCGTTTTTTACAATAATATAGGTACTATTATCTTATTACAATACTGCAGCTACTACAATTACATTTGAACAATCTACTAGCTATTGTCAGCCTATATGTAGACAACTCAAGTCTCAACTCAATTGCTCTAACCCGCTACCAGTTGGCAGCATGCCCAGAATTGCAATTTGCAATGCTGATTCGCCGAGTCAAGCCAAGTATTAATAGGCAGCTTTAGAATCTGGCCTAAAACTAACTCAAAAAATGATTGATTTCTACGCCATCTATAAAAACGAGGTTGCAACCATAGCATTATTACTAATGTATACAATGAATTAAAAAAGTTCATTTGTTTCACGCTAGGTAGCGTTAAAACGACTTTATTTGAAAGACCTATTAGTGATGTAAAAGACAAACATGTTACCGGTAGCTTTACCGATTAAATATAATGTTATGTAATAATTATTAGTAGGTATCAACTCTAGGTTTATTCATTAGTTTTATATATATTTTTTAGTTCGGTATAAGTAAGCTTCCGCGGGGAAATACCACCTGCGTAGCATAATCACGCGCTAAGGACGCGTAATTGAGGCGTTACCATGCTCGCACGCAATTCTCTGAGACGACTTTCAATGGTTCCAAAATTTGTTTGAGTACCTAACTCCAATTCTTTGTGTATTGTAACTGTGCTTATGGTTAAGTGCAAACAATTATGAATAGGGACCCATTTTTTATACGCAAGGATTTATGATGACTTCTTAACATACCTAAGAGTTTAATTTTATTACGCCTGAATATTAGACCAGCTGATATTTTATTATCTCATTACACAATCACATCATCCACACGAACGTAGGTTAAATCGATTATTAAGTCAATTTATCGGATTGGCTATAGAAGCTTGTTTCATCATAGTTTTTCCGATTCAACTATAACATCACTATCGTTAAATAACAAGCTCGCAAATTCGCGCTTGTGAAGTTTGTTGTGATATTTTTATTTAATACGTATTTCTTAACTCAATTTGCACCAAAATACGTAAAATGTGTGTGGAAAATCCGTTCAAATGTTAAGAAACATATAGGAAAATGATAACATTCGGCGCTGCTAATACTTCTGCGGCGTTAGAGGACACAGGTGGAATGAAGTCGAAAGTGAACTTTGTTTTATATCTGTTTTTGAAATTTGAATTTTCATTGTTTCTCTTTCAGCAGGTGATGTAAGAAGTATATGCGAAAGTGTTTGCAGCGATGGGTCCAGTGCTACAGTGCAGCCTGGAGGGTCAAACCAAAGGCCCCGTATGGACATTGCCTGTGTGTTAGACATCACGCAAACTTCTAATCTTGGCCATAGAAAGAGAGCATTAGAAGAAGTTCGGTTAGCGTCTGAACTTGTTAATGCTAATTTACATCATATCCATGTAAGTCCAATACTTACCTCATTTTTAGTTTGCCAACCAAACCAAAATTAGGAACATGTGTGACAGGGATTTCATTCACCAAAAATTGTTGGGAGACAGCCTATGTTTTTACTGTGTAGATTATCACGCTCCCCACTGTGTTAACAGCACTTGGCATTTGTACTATAGGTTGGAGATAAATCATATATACTTTATGCCAGATTACTGACTTTACAAACTAAATAACTGAAACAAATCACTATTCAATATTTGACGTTTATTTAATGAACCATACCTTTTTTTTCTCTAAAATTGACTACTTATAGTCCTGATTGAATACTACTTTTGATATTAATTTGAGTTGAACACTATTCTAGTTAATCAAATGTGAAAAAAAAACTACAGAATATGCACATTCCATACAACTATCATGGCCACAGGCATCAATATTAAGTCAATGGGACTTCAGTAGAAAGCTCATGAGAAACACAAACGAGTTACAGATAAAAATAGCGGGTTGCACTCAGAGGCCGGCTGAAGTGAAAACTTGAACTTTAATATTGTGCATTTTTTAATACTTTGGAATGGTTAGGGAATAATTTTGCACTAATTGATTTATTTACCAGTATAAAAGGACTTTCATTTATGTGGTAAAATACAATATTTAGTGATACCTAAACAGGGGTCACATTTACAAACAATTTTTTTTAAAGAATAATAGTTTGTTGTTAAAGTAAGAAATATGACAGAATATATTAAATAATCTTTGGAGAGGTCAGCATTGCAGAGGAACTTTAACATAAGCTGAAAGTATTATTGAGAGTTTATGATAGCCTAATAAACAGTATTCTATGCTTAAACATTCTGCTAAATATTTAAAATGGTGATTTCTTATTTCCAGTTTGAAAAGCTTGACTTCGGGGAGACAAATGTTCTTGACACATTCTACAATGCTGATGTTGCTTTGGTTGACCTCAGTGTTATGGTGCAGCAGAGCTCATTGCTGTATCATCTGGGAGTACGGGAAAGCTTTGACATGAAAGAGAATGTGCTGCTTTATAATGATGTTGATCCAGATTCTACATTGAGGCTAAAGGTATTTATAATTTTACCTCCTCCATATGGAAGGCTCTTTTGGTCTATATTTAATTTAGTTATCATAAACTCACTTGCCCTCAATAAAATTATTAAAATTTGTAAAGCAATGATTGCTCATAGCGGTGGGAGTGTCCGAGCAACCAACGGCTTGAACTTACTGTGAAGGAAAATTGTCATTAAATTTCTAGCATGGTGGTTGGGTACTTTCGAGTACCTGGCTTGCTTGTTACCACCCTCAAGTTTAAACATGTTACCCAATACTTAGTGTGTTCAGGCAGCAGTCCATGAGATCCTGTAAACATTCTAGGCCTAGTGTGATTATGTCTTCGACCACAATGTACCTGACATACTAAATCATAATATAAATTTAAAATATAATAATATTTTTTTGAGTGGCAACGAAAAATACAATGGAATATGATGGAAAGTGGTTACTGTCGCCTATAGTCGCCAGTTATGGGGCTACTCAGTTTATTCTAAAATAAGCTTTAAATTATTCATCAAAGTAAGACAATTTTAGTCAAATATAAGGCTTTATTTTATACACACAGTAAAAGAAGAAAATATTATTTGTGAGATAAAAGGAACCTCAGTCTTAATTAATGTTGAACCAAAGAATGTCCAATATATTGTACTCATATTTGATTGCTTTTTATTTTATAATGGTTATTTAAAAACGAATGAAAATACATATTTTACAAGGATTCCATACCGCATACTTGTCCATACAAAAAAAAAAAAAAATATCACACTCAGACCCCCGCACTAGGATTCCCTGTGTCGCGGGAGGCATGGACACACACAATCACAACACACAAACACCCAAGACCCGGGACAAACACCTATACTCATCGCACAAATGTTTGCCCCTGCTGTGATTCGAACCCAGGGTCCCGGAGACACAGAAGTCAAGTCACTGACACTGACCACTGCGCCACGGCGACCATCATACTGTATTTGTCTACCTTTGAATATTGCCCGATTGTGGTTATTTTGTTATTTATTTATTTATTTATTTATTTATTTATTGAATTAATTAAAACGGTTTACACCAATTACATTAATTAATTTATCACTACACAAAATAACATAATAAGTTTAAAAAAGAGTGCAAACATTAAAACTAATCAAATAATGTACAGAAAATAGAATTATATCGGAACCCATTCATGCATTCCTCTCACAAGATTTCAGACACTCATCCAAAATAACCTTCCATCCATCAGCAAAAAAATCACATGTTGGGTTGGTTTCCAGGAGAGCGTTGAGTGCTATAAGCGTGCGTGGTATGGGCGACATACGTCGCGCTTCGGTGCGACAACATGGAACGGCGAAAAGTCGGTGTCTCCTACTACGATTGTAGTTCTCAGGGACATAAAACTGGCACAGAACATCATGTAGATCTGGCGAATCAATCTGTCCTCTTAGCACCTTGCACATAACAAGAAGCTGTTGCTTATCCCGCCTAACTTCTAGGGAATTATACCCTAAGCACCCTAAGAGGAATTTCGTTGGGTACATGTAAGGATAGTACCCATTCACACGTTTATACAGGTACCTGAGAAAAGCTTTTTGAACTTTTTCAAGCATGAGTGAATATTTGCGCTCATAGGGGCTCCAGACGCACATAGCACTTTCTAATTTGGTACGGACTAACGCACCAAATATTAACCTAATAACGTCGATCTTGTGAAAGTCATTAGCATTTCTCAAAATGAAGCCCAAACGCCTGAACGACTCTTTAGCCAGCGCGAGTACATGGTCATGAAAAGTTAACTTGCTGTCAAATAAGACTCCCAGATCTTTCATAACTGTCGAGCGAGTTACACTGCTACCATTTATTTTGTAGTCATACGATATCGGATGAAACATTCGTCCAAATGTCATGGCATGACACTTGGAGGTGTTGAATTCCATTCTATTTTCCAGACTCCAATGGTATATCCTATCGACATCTTCCTGCAAAGCTATACAATCAGCCGGATACCTTACCTCTGTAAAGAGTTTTAGGTCGTCTGCGTACAACAAGCATCGAGAGTTTCTTACAACGGAGGGAAGATCATTTACCATTAATAGAAATAAAAGGGGTCCCAATACAGAGCCCTGGCTAACTCCAGAGCGCGTGTGATATGGTTTGGATTCGTATAAGCCGAGTCTGACAAACTGCTGGCGATCACGAAGATAGTTTGCAAGGAGCCGGAGAAGTCTCGGGGCAAAGCCTATAGTACTAAGTTTTGCCAGCAGAATGTCATTGTTAACCCTATCGAAAGCTCTTCGGAAATCAAAGTAAAGGACATCCACTTGTGAGCCTCTATCCAGGCTAGCAGATATGAACTCGGTAAGCGTCAAGAGATTGGATTCTACAGATCTCTTAGGTCGAAAGCCATGCTGCTCACTACAAAGATATTTATCCACTTGAGTTAAAATGTGCCTGTGGATAATGCTTTCAAACACCTTTGCTGGAGAAGACAAAACGGAAATAGGCCGGTATTCCTCCACATTTGACTTGTTCGAGCCCTTTGAGATTGGAGTTACTCTCGTCAATTTCCACTGGGGAGGATATTGCCCAGTCTCTAACGCCAGGTTATAAATGTGACACAAGGGAATGCAAAGGTGCTTTTTAGTTTGCCTTAAAATGACCGGTGGAAAATTATCTGGCCCTGCAGAGCTACCAGGTTTTAATTTATGCATTCCGAACATGACGTCATGCGGTGTAATATAGAACATGTTAACATAATTGCCATTACAACCGTTATCATGGCTTTGTGCTGCGTCAGGGTCAAGTAGGGGTAGGTCTGGTAAAAATACGCTAGCGAAGTAGCTGGCAAAAGCTTCAGCTGCATCGACACCTGAAAATATTTGTTTTTTGTATGTGATGTCGGGCTTAAATCCACCTTTTACACGCAAACTAGAAATATGCTTCCAAAACTCCCGAGGGTTGGTCTGAATATTATTTTCAATAGATTGTATATATGAGATATAACAGGCTGCTATACGGAGTTTAAGGTTCTTTCTAAGGTCAGCGAATAATTCGTAGGTATCTTTACAGTTCGTTCGCTTCCACAAGCTGTGCAATTTTATTTTATTTTTTATATCCTGGACAATGTCCCCAGTAAACCAGACAGGATAGCGCCTGCTTATAGTCTTGTTGCGGTGCTTTTTAGGCGTGCACTGATCAAAGACATTGTATACAATTTTGTACATATGTTCAGTCGCATCATGAACATTGTTGGCTTGCAAAACTGTATCCCAAGAACATTCTGAGAATAGGGATACTAACTGTTCATAGTCACATTTTGTAAAGTTCCAGTCTTTGGAGGGACCGATATTGGTAGGTGGAAGACGATTAGACTGACGCGCCGCGTCGACTCTTACTTCAATATCTAATGGTGGGTGATACGCGTCTGGTTCAACTAATCCATCTGCGATCATGACCTGAATTCCCTTCACCTCATCTCTCTCCTGAACCAACACAACATCCAACATTCCTCCGTATACATTACTTACAACATTATTTTCTGATAGACAACAATATGTCTGGAAATAACAATAATAATTTTTAATATTTACAGAAGCACTGTTCAAGTTTATGTCTCCAATTATCATTACGATTGCTTTAACCATATGTATGAAACTTTCTACCTTTGTAAACCATTGCATGTAGTCACTATCACTTGCCGATGGCTTAATGTAAACAACACACACATAAAATTGGCGTCCATTCCATAAAAAGCTAGCCCAGAGATCTTCACCGTGCTCGGTTTCTAAGTCACGGTGACGGCAGAGAACGATGGGACTTCGTGCAGCCAGTGCGACACCTCCGCATGGTGTGTTTCGGTCTCGTCGTAAAATGCTCCAGTCGCTGCATTCAAGTTCAGAGTCTTCAACAGACTTATCAAGAAACGTCTCTGTTATTGCAACAAGTGCATGATCTATTAGCGCCAAATTGTTGCGCCATGTACGAAGTTTGGACTTTAAACCACGCACATTCTGATAAAACGCACTAAAATTAACAACCTTGTTGTTACACTCTTTTGAGACTACGAAAGGGCGCCTTATTGCTTGCAATGTTTGTTACAGCCTTCTGGGCACCGCAGTTATCAACAGGCCCAACTCGTTTTTGATAAGGTATCCATGCTTTGATCCTAGCATTGACTGGCCAGACTTCAGTTGAGAAGCATAGGTCGTAAGCAGCAGCTGGCACTCCAATCTTATAGGACTTATAGTCTCCCCTCGGAGACAACTCCTGAACTGTGCACGCTCCTGAGGTACACAGACGCCGCAAATAGTCCCTAACGTCGTCAATGTTAGAGTCCATATTCCATAGGTGGATATGTTTGCGTGGCTCCATTGCTTTTAAAGTCGTTATGGCTGGACCAGCGGTTCCACGCAGTGAGGTTGGGCGTGAGTTTCTTTTAATTTTTACTTCAGTCCAGTGTTCGTTATCTTGCTGGGTGGGAGATATCGGACCTTTCGTTTCAACGCGTTGTGAAGGAATTGCACGTGAAGGTTTTATTTGAGTGGGACTGTTAATAATACCACTCTTTAAATGCTGATTTCCGATGCTGGGTGTGGCTTTCTTCTGTTTAATTCTACTGGATGATGCCTTCGTTAAGGATGCTGTTGCACTTTTCTCAAAATGCGGCCGCGTCTCCATGTTTTTTGTAAGGCCAGCCTCCTCTTGCAGGTGATTCTTAGCTTGATTCGAAGAAACCTCGCCAGCTGATGTAGTCTTACTGAGGCTCGCCACGACTGTGGATGAAGTTGGTAGCGTAGTTTCAATTGAATTAGTGGGCTCATTTGTCTTAGAAACTGATTGATCATCTACTTTGTTACTGGCGGCAGCCGCATTCAAAAATGCATCCATTTTTTTATTGAGTTCTTTGATTTCCATTACGTGATTCACCATCATAGCCTCACACTTTATTATTTGGGAAACTGCTTGGCTCATTTGATTTCTCATCAATTTTATCTCAATGTACAAGTTTTTAAATTCCTCTTCCGAATTCTCAGTTGGGGATCTCATAACATAACTATCTTCAGTTGAATAGAGCGTCTCCGCGTGTTTTCTGTGCGTAATGTTACTCTCTAAATACTCATAAGAGATCTTGTTCTCACTAATAAGAGACAAGTTACTATCGCCTGCATTATTTTCTATGTATATGCAATCCGGGCAAATCCATGTAACACACGAATTAACAGGGCTCACACCACCCGCACACAGAGGATGATACAGTTTACGAAATCTACACATCATTTACTAGGCTTATATGTTTCCCAGTTATTATATCACTTTATAGTTTCAAGCACCACAAACTGTATTTTTGTGCTGACACTGTGGGTATTTAAAGTTAATGTCTTACAAAAACCATAAACTTTGTTTCAATAACTAAAACATATAAGCAATACATCATTCTCAAACATTGACTTCAATAACAAATATTTTTTTGACGTGATATCGTTTTATAAATTGATGAACGCCAGCAACACAAATGAAAAATAGTAACGTTACGCGTAACGTTCCACCTGAGTTTTGTATTACATAAAATAATCAAAGTCAAAGTCGAAGTCAAAGTCAAAGTCGAAGTCGAAATCAAAGTCAAAGTCATAAATGATTATGACGTTATCACGTAAATCTATCATCCTTATACCGACTTTACAGACAACCAATTTTTTTTTTTTATGATTTAGAGGGAAAGGAGGTTTGCCCCAGGATGTAAAATGTATCAAAAATTTACCTATAACATCTCACAAGCTGTCTCTATCGGTTATATGGAGAGTTAGGGGGAACGCTGAAATAGTGATATGTTTGCTTAGTACCTGCAATGTGAATACAGTGTTTGGTGTAGAATCCTCTTAATATGTTTACATAAACATAGTGATCATTAATTTCTTCACATGGAATTTGTACCAGTGAATGTGAAACTGTGTGATCATTGAGAGTGCGAGAGAGTGTTGAGAAGCGACTTGATCTCATTTCCCACAAATGTCATTTTTCATACAAATTTTTATTAAATTAGTTAGCAATATCCATATAAACCTTCCAGGAAGAAATATCTACATGATAATGAATAAATACCATTCCAAAATCTATAAGTTATAGGTATCTATACTATGTTCACTATTATTACAAAGAGGAAAGATTTGTATTTTTGTAACAGATAAACTCTAAAACTGCTGTATCAATTTAAAATATCTTTAACCAATCGAACGATTATCCCTGAGCAACATAGCTTCATTTATTACTAGAATATTAAAACAAACATAAAAGAACGTTCTACTATTGTAGTTAGGTCACTATAAGTAGGTACTTTTTACATTTTATAAGTTGATAGAAATGATGACCAAAATCAGACCATGTTATCCAAACCTTTGTACCAATCCTTATCCAAATAAATCATCAGAATCATTCAAATCGGATATTGCATTCAAAAGTTATTACGGTTACTTTAAAAATGTCAATCTAAACAAAATACTAATAGAAAAATAAACGATATACAAATAGGGATCGGCGGAAAATTTTTTAAACAGGTGTAAATCAACTTTTTCATTTCAGTTACTATGTTTGGGACAGCCCACATACTTATAACTAACAATATATAATTCCTTCCATTTTCATAAAAATACGTTGATACACCATTCTCGACTTCTCGAAAAAGCTGGAGTGGTTACCCATTCGCCTTCGCTGGAATGCTCACATTCTTAACCTTCTTTACACTATCCTTTTTATTCCCACTACACCTCCTTATCTCAAAAAGAGTTTCCACTTCGTGCTCGACACTCACTCTCTATCTTTACGTTCCTCCGATAATATTCTACTTAGTTCGCCTGTGCATAATTCTCAATTCTATGCAAAGTCTTTCACTGTTCAAGCAATACATCTTTGGAATTCTTTGGCTGTGGGCATACGACAAGCTAAATCACTGTCAATTTTCAAAAACATGGTCAAAAACCATTTTTTATCATTAATTTCATAAATCCGATTCTTATATGAGCATGTATTTTTATGATTATTTTCCCAATTTATATATATATTTATTCAACTATTTTTTTTTTGTGTTGTAATGTTTCTCATTTTCAAATTATAAAATATTTATTAGCTTATAGTATTTATTAAAAACATTTATGTATTAGAATTTAGAAAAACCTTACTATACTTATACTATGCACTACATTTACCGTCTGCTCCTCTCTCCGTTTCTGTCCATCCAAAGGTTGCCTGGAAGAAATCGCTACAAGCGATAAGGCCGCCCATTATCGTATCAAGTATTACAATTTAAGTTTAGCTTTAAGTATGGTATGTTATTTGGTACTGATAATAAAGAGTTATTCTATTCTATGTTTTATGGGACCTTTATTAAAATTACTTTTAATAACTTTTAATGAATAAAGACTACAAACTAAATCATATAATAAAATTTGAATTAAATTATGTCATACACCACATGTACCATATTTTCCTTATTCAATGAAGTGGTTTTTAATTTTATAAGATTCTTTTATTTGTCACTAGTATATACTAGAGACCATGGATCATGATCATCTCAGCTATAAGACATCAACTGCTGGACATAGGCCTCATTCTAATTATTTCCACAAGGACTGGCTGGAAGCAGCCCACATCTAACCCATGCCCGTGATCTTAGTCAGGATGTCTGTCCACATTATCGGTGGCCTTTCTATGCTGCGGCGGACTGGCAACCCAGTCCGTGGTCACCATTCGAGAAACTTTCACCCCAATGGTCATAAGTTCTTCGAGCTATGCCCAGGGTACCAACTCGAACTCAAGGGTTTTTAACAAGATAAGGGTGATTGGCTACTTTCCTGTACCCCTGGTAGCTTTCATCATCAAATTTTTTTTAAAACTGTTATCGTATTACATGTTCAACACAATTCACGTAGCTATCCTTGAGAGCGAGTGCCTAGGTCTCACCGTGATTCCGCATCAAATAATTTATTCATCAAGTGAAATAGAGCTCAAACGTTAGACCTATTGGAAAAAAGCTATCTTCGCAACTATAAATTCTGATTTGTCAATTCTAGCACACAAACCCGGCTTTGCTAGGTCAAAAATTCTATAGTTAAAATAAGCACTGATAGATTCGATTGTATTTGGCCATTACAAAGTATTGGTCTGTAGTTGGACAATATCCCGTGCCAGATCTAAAGCTATTATTCTCAATTTGTCAAATGGTCCGGTTGACGCTCAATCATGCCCAGATGACGGATCAAATCCTTGTGTTAGTATAATTGAATTACAAGTGACCATACATTCTTCTATTCATTCATACATCTGTAGGTACAGATCAAAGTATTTTTTCCTGTTAGGTACTATTTTGTGCACTGACAGATTTGCTTAGATAATTGTACTGTTATTTTAATAACATTTAATGTAATATTTAGGGCCACATAGAAACATCGCTCTGTTGCCCTTAGGGAGTATGTAGTTATAAAGCGACGCTCGCAAAAGGGTAGTTATTGGGATGGCTAGGGTAGTTGGTGGGGGAAATGTACAATACACCCCAAGGGGGATGGCAGGACTTATCCCCATTCATAAAATAAGAATAAGAAGGGTAGTTATGGTGGTCGTTATACAAGCGGTCCTCGTCATTTCGAATCCATCTTGCGGCATGAGCAGTCTGTGAAGGTATAAATTGTGATGAAATCCATATCATGGTGGTATAAGGCCCTTTCTAGCCCACACCTGGCTATCTGGTAGCTAGAGATAGAAAAAAATGTTTGACTATCCATTCCTAAATATCCAATCTGTTCAGGGGTATCAGACTTCTAGTCTATGTAAATTCTAGTTCTTGGGTAATAGCTTCTCCGACCGCATCAGCATTAACCACTAAGTGAGATAGTGATCAAACACTAAAACATGAATAATAAATAATAGAAGGTTTTGTATGTGTGATCTGTGTGTTATATGTTCTCTTACCACTAAGTAATTTAACTTTTTATATAGGAACTAAATTTTTTCTGTTACACTTATTTATCAACTCATACAATAGTGTTAAATTCTCAACAAGGTATTAATTAGTAATTGTGGTTGCTGTTGTGGGTTTTACAATTACTCAGCTTGTGGCTTTTAAGTGATTGTTTTAATTGAATATTGCGCTAAGTTTGTGAATGGAAAAATAATCTGGAAGTGACTCATTTGCATTATAAATAATATGTTTAGGTTAAACAGATATAAAGAAATAATGCCACTTCAATATTATTATGTCAGTCACAGTGGTTTGGAGTTAATATATTTCATTAAGACTAAGATGCCATGAAACTACGATCCATGGTTACTCACTTTGCATCAATGCTTTTTGAATGATGAACTGAACAAATGAGTTGCTAAAAAAAATTTACCAAAAGATGGAACCGACTTCAACACTCAAAAGTTTCTTGAAGTCGGTACCATGATAGTTCACAAAAGTAACTATCATCACAATATTGTGCTCATGGTACCAACTTCAACAAGTTATTTCACACTCTTGAGTGTTGAAGTTGATTTCATTTTATCATTATTTTTTTTATTATTTACATTACCTTTGCTACTCACGGGATCAATTATCATTGTTTATGATTTCCGATGTCTTTACCCGCAACTATCATAGCGTCGAGGTATGCGAAGCACTTTTCAGTCATTGGAGTGTAACTCATAAACTGCTTGTCCGACTTTGATGAAAATAAAATGGGACCACCACCGAAGTATACTCTATCAATCAAAACAAGAATCATTATAAATGTATAAAACACGGGAGTTACTCACGTAATAAGTCAGAGGGTTCCGACTATAGTTTCAACCACATTCGGTGGTCTTTTTCAAGGAGAATACGGGGCGCTCGCGGACGCGGTCGCGATTCGCCTAGTACGTCTAACTATAGTCGGAACCATAGTCTGACTTATTACGTGAGTAACTCCCGTGTTTTATACATTCATAATGTGTCAAAACCACGTCAGTTTTAATAACAAATATATATATATACGGTCGAATTGAGTAACCTCCTTTTTTTAATTCGGTTAAAAATTAGAAGGAATTACGAACAGATGGAGGAATTACAAATACGTTTGCTTCTCTTAGACACTGTTAATTCTTCTTTGAAGAATTTCATGTTGGAGCCAATGCAAAATGCTGAGATTTTGCAAGT
Source organism: Apeira syringaria (assembly GCA_934044485.1). Classification (NCBI taxonomy): domain Eukaryota; kingdom Metazoa; phylum Arthropoda; class Insecta; order Lepidoptera; family Geometridae; genus Apeira; species Apeira syringaria. The sequence goes on along the minus strand of OW203661.1, from coordinate 3,782,271 downwards.
ATACTAAAAAACGGTCAGATGAAGCTTACTGATATGTTAGATAATATGCTAGATATGTTTACTCCAGAATTAAATTAAGTATATGTGTATATTGTGGATAAGCTTTCAGGCTATAAAGGCAAATACGGTGATAAAACAATGACGCCAGAAAAATTTTGAAAAATCTACAAGGAACTACAACGAACTTTAGTGTTCGAATTTCAAAATTTTCTCTAACTTATATTTTTACAATCCACAGATCTCTCTACCCAATTTCCTGTTCGTATCCTACAAGCTAACCGACGCCGGAACGTGCGTCACCACCAACCCAGCAGCGACTAAGTTCAAAGGCGAAGACTCTGCAGACCCTAAGCAACACCTTACTCTACGGCTTAAGAATATACTGCAAGATGTCGAGGTTCAGACTAAGTAAGTTTTCGTTTATATTTTATGTTTTAGTTTGACTAAAACAAAATAAAGGATATACCTAAATGCGGGCTCCCAAGATACAGGCCACGCCTAGTTTGGGGCCCTTTGTTTAAACTTAATTTGTTATTATTATCTGGAAATTTGTAATATTATTTCAATTACATACAATTTACTGGTCGGTTGGCGCAGTTGGTAGCACTCTGCCTTCTGAGCCGCTGGTCCCGGGTTCGATTCCCGGACAGGTCAAACATTTGTGTGTATGAACATGTCTGTTTGACCTGTGTCTGGGTGTGTATATGTATTTAAGTATATATATCAGTCATCAGGCTACCATAGTACAGGCTCTGCCTAGTTTGGGACCTGAAGAACTTGTGTGAATGTTGAAAAAAAAAAAAAAAAAAAAATTGTAATGATTAATGAAATAAATTATCTTATCTTATAAAGAATAAACCTATATTAATTTTTTGTGCTGAATACAGTATAATATTATTGTTTATGTAACTAACAGTATTTAATTTTAAAGATTTTCAGATGAGATTATCAGATAGATGGAGTCATATTTGTTTTATTATAAAAAGTAAATATTGTTATATATTTGCGCGGGTCGCCATTAGCAGGCATGTTGGCGAGCGCAGTTTTGTAGCAAGCTGGGTATCTTCAAGTCAAGAGTGAATATGGTATCTTCTAGGCAGGCGTGCTCCATCGTAGACCATATCATGACTTAACATCAGGTGTGATGTGGTCAACCGCTTGCTTATACCCAATTGACTGGCCGGTTGGCGCAGTTGGTAGCACTCTGCCTTCTAAGCCGCTGGTCCCGGGTTCGATTCCCGGACAGGTCAAACATTTGTGTGTATGAACATGTCTGTTTGACCTGTGTCTGGTGTGTATATGTATATAAGTATATATATCAGTCATCAGGTTACCATAGTACAGGCTCTGCCTAGTTTGGGACCTGAAGACCTTGTGTGAATGTTGTCCCATATTATTAAAAAAAAAAAAAAAAAGTCTGCTGAGGGATCTCGCACATACTCCGATCGCCAACCTGCCTGCCAAGCGTGGCGAGTCCGGCATGCCCCCTTAAAAAAACATGGGAGGCATAAATCGACCAGTAGATATTCTATGACTGAGATGATGATGATAATCTGTAAATTGCTAATTAGTATAAATACAAAGCCATTCTTACTCATCGGAGGGTTGCTACTGTATTTCCCTTGGTTTCATTAAAGTTCCTCACCACCTCTTTGTTTCATATTTTGTGCTCATTAAATCTCTTCATTTTCCAGAGCCCATCTCCAAGAGAAATTCCTCTCAGACTTACGCAAAGCGCGGGAGACTTACAACGGGGCAGAACTGGCCAACGTGCTACACGCTATGCGTCGACGCCTCGACGACCCGGCCGTTCTATCCGGAGACACCATCCTGAACATGCTGATCTCGTATAGAGAAATACAAGACTATGACGCAATAGTGCAGGTCGTCGATGATCTGAAGACCATTATGAACAGGAAGAATTATGTTAACATGCCGATTATTAGGTTTATGCACGCTTTTGCTATGAACAGGTTAGTTATCTTGAACAGTGTTATTTTTATGGACTAAGAGAGTAAGCCAGTGTGGTTCTTTCACCTAATGTCTCCAGGTGTGGAAAGTCTTCGCCTCAGTATATAAATGGCATTTCATTGCATATGCAATAAAAATACTATGAAACACGACATCTAAAATGAATAAAATGTGTTGTCTTTAATTTTCTTTAAAAATTATCTATATGGTTGCTCGAGGTCCTCTGAATATAAAAATATCTGAGATCTTAGTTGGCTATACGTCCTTGTGTGGTCGGTAACGGTAACAGAACTTTAAAAAAATGTTAAAATAATACGCTTTCTAATTAGTAATAGCGTTGTATGGGCCAATATACATATAATATATAAACCGGATTTTTAGATAGACTAACTTTTGATAAAGAATTACATTATACATACATTTGTTTTCGCAGAAGTGGTAAATAATTTTGACTAATGGTACCATATTTTGTCTACTGGTTGTCTGACTGAGGCTCAAACATATTTTTTTCAACAATTTATTACATGTCTTAGGTCCACTTGACCTAAAAGTTATTTGAGCCACAGTAGGTACCAGCCAAATCATCCGAGATTCTTGCATGATCTTCAGATCAGATCATAAATTTACAGACAAAAATCGTGGTTTAATCCTAGATCAAGTGAAAATCTGAGATAGTTTGGTTGGTGCTAGACAGACGGCCTTGACGTACGTATCTGTTTTGTGCCTTAGGCCACAATGGAGGTGTTCGTCCAGCTAGACTCATATAGTTAGGTTTGCCCCTAGAATATCCACTAACTTGCGTACCATGCTATATGGTTGCCCTCTTTCTGATGAAAAGTCCAATCACCCAGCTGCTAGCATGTATTGAGTAGATTATGGTGTTGATATGTTTTCATTTAACATTACAGACGTAACAAAGAAGGCGACAGAGAGAATGCTCTAAAAGTATGCGTCAAAGCGTTGGAGAAAAAGGAAAACCGATTTCCCGATATGTTATGTCTGTGCGGCCGTATCTACAAGGATAAGTTTGTTGAATCTCAACACACCGATAAGGAAAGTTTGAACAATGCTATACACTGGTAAGTGTAAAAATATTTGAAACATTATCCATAGTGTGGATAATGAAGGCTAAGAATAATACATCAATATTCATACCATTAGGTAGAGACGAATGGGGAAAAATAGTCGCTTTGACGAAAAGAGTGTTTCATCTTTTTTTCTTTATGTATATATACTGATTGCTCTTTTGACTTAGTCATGGGCGATGAGAATAGTAATGTGGCTCATATCCTGCACAACATCCTTAGCTAACAACTCAATAAAGCATTGTAAAGTAGTATTACTATCAGAAAGCGGACCGGTTGTAAACCACAGCCAAAATCTTATGCAGAAATGTCTCTGTGATTTCCTTTTGCGTTAGAGAGAATTGTTGGCTCCACGTCTTATTCGCTTAATTATTATCATAGGAGACTTATTTGTTCTTGGCGAGTATTTCGTGGGTCTTTATCTTATAGTTAAAAAAAGATTAAGGTATTTACGTTCAAGTAAAGTAATTCTGCTAAAACTGTATTAATTTACTTTAGTATTCTTACTTACGAAATTTTGAAACAAATAAGTAATTTTTAAACGACGATATGCTCGTCGTGTGACGATCGGCCGTCAACCTGACGGTCGCTGCTGGTGCGATCCTCAACCTCGGCTTGAACCCATGCTGTGGGTGACGTCGTTAGGTAGGGTACTTTTCAGTACCCGCCTGGCTGTCTACCACTTTAAGTTTTATATATTGGCACCAAACACAGTGTGTTGAACCAGGTGTCCTTGACAGTTAAGTAACCTTCTAAGTCTGGTGCGTCCTCCTTAGAGCACATCGTTGAGTACATAGTGTGACATTTAGATTTATAAAGTATATAAAATTGAAAAGTATACTTCAATCCCACTAATATTATAAATGTGAAAGTTTGGATGGATTGATGTTTGTTACTCAATCACGGAGCCACGGAACCAGCGGATCGATTATTTTACTGGACATTTTTGTTGGCGTTTATACGAGTATTGAGAGCCATTGTTATTGACATTTTGTACATAATGTGTTTATGGATTTAAGGTACAGACAAGGATTCGAGGTGCAGCCTAACGAATATGCGGGTATCAATCTGGCTACACTTCTTGTTATTGCTGGAAACGACTTTAAAAACTCACAGGAACTGCAACATATCGGTATGTATGTAGTATAAGTCACACATTCACTCATGAAGTTATGTGAGAATAGTAACTATGCAAGGATATCACGCGTATACCCACATAAACTGGAAAGAGGCGTGATTATGTATATATGAACGACAGTTTTTTTTATCGCACACGCAGACCCCCGCACTAGAATTCCCTGTATCGCGGGAGGCATGCACACACACACTCACAGCACACAAATATCCAAGACCCGGGACAAACATCTACACTCATCGCACAAATGTTTGCCCCTGCCGGGATTCCAACACAGGGTCCCGGAGACACAGAAGTCATGTCAGTGACACTAACCACTACGCCACGGTGACTGAACTACATAATAATATAATATAACATAATATAATAACCCTTATCATAGTTTCCTCCTTTCATCTACAAACAACCAGGTAGACTTCAATGTATGGTACATTGAAGTCTACTTGGCTAGTACACTTTTTAGAATTCATGTTGAATCCATGTTAAAAGTTATGCTTCCATATTCGTAAGGTTTTCAACTAAGGAATATAATTTATAGCCCAAGTCTGTTCCTCCAAAGAATCTGATTATTTTCAAGTCATTAGTGTATAGGTATTTTTTAGGCAGGCGTGAAAAATATGCCGTACGTATATACGTAAATATAATGCCATAACACGTCATAGTCATTCTTTTTTTTTATTCACAACAGGCAGGCGTTTGAACACTATCTCACCTGATGAAACACTTAAGTCTTAAATATTTTTTTCATTCACTCTTAAATTGATTTTTTTCATTTATCTCAAACAGAAATCATTATAGATCCGTTTCTCGCACCTAAGCATATAAGAGATTTCATTAATTTGCTAGTTGTCTTCAATTTTTCCCCACAGCTTGGCTTTTGATGTCATTAGTCATTGGCAAGGCATATTTTATTTCGTTTGTGTTATAAGGCAGGTAAATTCAGTAACATTTCAGACTAGGAACAGTTAAGGTAGCAGGCAAAGCTCTTGTAGCGAATGCTGTTTGTCATGTTATTGCATTGATATTTCAAAACTAAGTGTTAACAGTTATGGTAAAGGAGTCCTGTCACAATCTAAAGTATGTTTTAAACAATATTTCCAAGTGATTAACGCAATGAAATAAACCGGAATGTCAGAGGGCACCAATAAACAATATTTTATTTGTTTTCTTGTTTTGTTTTAGGGATGGTACTAAATCATCTAATAGGCAAAAAAGGCAGTCTATCATCGCTCAAAGACTATTGGGATGTTGCAACCTTCTTCGAAATATCAGTATTAGCTCAGGATTATGTGAAGGCAATACAAGCGGCTGAATGTATGTTCAAACTGAAGCCTCCAAATTGGTACTTGAAGTCTACAATTGGGAACATTGAACTGATAGACAGGTAAGCATAGACTTTTTGGTTTACGAGTATATCACATTCAGGAACACATAAATTTTTGTTATTAAACATCTGAAGAAGGATTCCTTTTTCTCCTTTGGATTATCATAAAAAGAGTATTGTGTATTTTTTATGCTATGTTAGAAATTTTGGATATTATCTTTTCCAATCTTACATTTTCATCATAAGAACTGAATTGTTCTTATTATATTAGACGAACATAAAAATCTATTGGATCGAAACTAATAGAAACCATTATTTATGGCACTTGCTTTATATAATTTGTTTCTGACGCATTGGCGATAATTTAAAATTTCAGGAATATTCTTAGCATAAATATTTTTTAAGTTTGTACAAAAGCTTGTAATTTTACTTATAAAAAGTAGCTTGTAAATTAATATTATTAATAAATGTATGTCTATGTCTCTGGGGGAACCCTATTATTAGTTCCCCTATTATTTCTTATATTCGACATTTTTCTTGTCGTCATCATCATCATCATCATCTCAGCCATAGGACGTCCACTGCTGGACATAGGCCTCCCCCATTGATTTCCACAAGGACCTGTTGGAAGCGGCCCGCATCCAGCCCTTGCCTGCGATCTTAGTCAGGTCGTCTGTCCACCTTGTCGGTGGCCGTCCTATGCTGCGCCCTTTCTTGTCGTAATGATTTCTAAATAATTAGATGTCTTAAATCAATTTAAAAGATTTTGTTATTATGGTTTTCAGGTTTAGAAAAAGTGAAGAAACAACGCCGGAGCAGCAAGTATTCTCATTTTGGATGGAATTTTTCTTGGAAGCCACTAAAAGCACCTGTGAAAATATTATCAGGTTTCCTGTAAGCATACTGTCATTAGTAAATATTTATCTAAAGATTTTTACACCCAAATACGGCGATGAATATTCTTCTGTTACATCATAAATTTTAAACTATCTACTCACTTATAATGGAACCAATCGCTTTGATACTCTCACCTCTATACTAAGATTCCCTGTGTCGCGGGAGGCATGGACACACAATCACAACATACATACAAACATTCAAGACCTGAGAACAAGAATCTATGCTCATCGTATAAATTACAGCCGTCAGTCAAACCCTGGAAAAATTCAGTTCACTGACCCCTGTACCACGACAACTATCGCGCGCCGTTTGAGGATGCTATGGTTTTATAGTGATAGTTTATAGTCGTAGTCTTTTAACTGCATAATTAATATCAAAGATCCTCTTATGTTTCAGGTGTTAATATTAGAAACTACAAAGGTGTACATGCCATCGTACGTAAACGTGAATGTGGGCGCCGAGCAGAAGTCCGTGGAAATATTTAACCTATGCTTAGAAGCTATCAGAGAAAAATGCCGGCAGGTGCATCGATGGCTGTTCACTTCTGACATGATTCGGAGTTACAGGTATGAAATCATGCTGTTATTAATAGTGACGTTCCGGATATCCGTATCCGCAGATATCCGCGGATCTTTTATCTTATTAATATTCAATTGATAGGTTAAAATGCTATATATAGGTGATTAGGTAGAACTAAAAAAAGACGTATGGCACTCGGGGACTGCCGAAGTAACGCTATTGCATAGCATTTTTTATCAACTTATGCAATTAATATATTAATAACTTATGCAGTAACGCCGATACAACCAACGCTACCTAGAGGCGAGTTGCTGAACTAAACAGACAAGCGTGATATTTTCAAAAGTTCTGCTATTCATCGATAGATGGCAAAACTAAAAAGTATCACCGCTGTGCCGGTCGGAGTGGGGGTGTTAGGTTATTTTCGTTACGGAATTTCTGGATTCGGTCTCCACGCTCAAGGCCCGCGATAGAAGCTATGCAATAGCTTAAAAAGTATGAAATTTAATTCAGAGTATTTATTAATTCTTAAAATGCAATATTTGGCACCTTTACATATCATATATTTATCGTGGTACCATACCAATAGTACATAACTAAAAGTTACTAAATCAACTATCTTTATAATGACATCAATATTATAGAAAGTTATAACATCACTTTCTTCACCAAATATTCAGATCCACGGATCCGAACACAGATATTTTGTATGGATATTCAGATAGTGATCTTTATTTTAAGTGATAAAACTGATGTTATAACTCTCTATAATATTGATCTCATTATAATGATTATGTAGTTGATTTAGTAGCTTTGAGTTGTGTACTATTGGTATGGTATGGTAAAAATCCGCGGATATGCATTTTTAATGATCCGGCACATCACTATTAATAGGTTCTTAAGCAAGCCTAATACCGTAAAAAAAGGCAATGGAGAGCTGGGGCTTTGGGAAGTTTTAATATTCGTGTTTATTTTTTCAGTTTATACAAAAGAGATGAACGGTGCCTATTCCTATATGTGAGTGAGAACTCGGACGACTTCCAGATATTCCTTCCCTCGGAAGCTTGCAGGCAAAGATTTCATGATCTTTTGGGTGAATTGACAGCTGATCATGAAAAAGTCACGGATCTTGATACGAGCGGCATGCAGGATCAGTTGAAGGTATTGAAATTCAGGTCGTCCTGTCACTGGTACAATGGTGGTTGACAACAGGAAAGCCACTAGAAGTCTGCACAAGATGTGGACGTAACTTTTCATACATTTTGTATGGTGTTGCCGCAAACTGAGCCTTAGCTGCATCTGGGCCATAGACAAGGAGAGTCGTCAGTGCTCGCAGTTGTGGCCGCTTATGGTTCTAAAATTAATTAAATGTATGTATATATATTAAATACATAGTGAATTTAAGGATTCTATATTATTGGGTATTGAATTATATATAATTAAAATATTAATACCCAAATCATATTAATTATGATACCATGTGTAGGTCCAACGAGTTAAATACTCTGAAGTATCTTTAGAATCCAATATATTTGTCATTGAATGCTTTAAAACCTATCATTACCGCTATGACTATTGCGTCCGCATCAGTTATATTGGTTAGACTCTGAGGGTACACGAGATGGCGCTATGAAACAAAGTTTATGCCGAGCAATCGTTGCGTTTAGTGCTAGTGAAAATTAGCGGAATTTATGAACTTGCTCTGTTTATTATCTACTCGTTGCGCCCCGCAATTTTACCCGTGTAGCCTTTGGTTTTTCCACTATCAGCCATATTATATCGGATGAGATGGGGGCCCCGGTCTGCCCCCACCCATAAATACGGGGCTGTCTATAACTGTTTGAGCAGTAAATGTCTGCTATCCCAGGAACGAACTCAGATTAAGCTGCTCAACCCAAATGAACAGTTGAGATATCATAGACAAACTCGGCTACGAACTCTACACTGTCAAATAATGCAGTGAAATTTTATTTTCCCATTCACAGTTCGAATACGAGTTGGACGATTGCAACAAGCGAGTTGTGCTCGGTAAAGGCACATACGGCGTTGTGTACGCGGCCAGAGATCTCAACACTCAAGTACGCATCGCTGTCAAAGAAATACCCGAGAGGAACCTGGGAGACGTACAACCTTTACACGAAGAGATCCTGCTACATTCGCAGCTGAGACATAGGAATATTGTACAGGTGGGTAAAACATTTTCAATCATAAATTGAGATTAAATATCCACTGATAAACCTATTGGCTCAGTGAGGATTTACGTTCATTCACTCGGAAACCTCCCTACCTCGGTTAATTTTGACCGGAAGAAAAAGTCATAGAATCTTTTTGATGTAAAATTTTAAGCTCTATATATCTTCTTTAGAACATTTTTCTCTAACTTTTTTATCGCATCCCATTCTAGCTTGTATTGTAAAATATTAAGGTCTTATGTGATGTTTTAGTTATGTAATTAAATAAATAAATAAAAAAAAATTGCGAAAAAAATTATTCAATTATTTTTTCTGCCCTTGCCGGTGGTTCCGGACCCAAAAATCTTTACACATTATTTTTTTATGATTCAAACCACATAATATCAAAAACGCAGCCTTTAGACTGAATTTTTGATTTAAAAGTTTATTTGACGACTGTAAATATGTCTATATTTTTTTTCTATATCTTTATGTGTGATAATTATGTGGTCATTAGTTTATAATATTTTTAGTTAACAAACTTTGTTTGGTGTTGAACTATTTTGACATCAATAGCAATATCCGATATGGTCTAGTGGCTAGGATACCTGGCTCTCACCCAGGAGGCTCGGGTTCGATTCCCGGTATCGGAATAGCTTTTTGTATTGTAAACAAACTTTTGATGACATTATTTTTCTGGTCATAATTAAATGTGCAGGCATCGGCCTGAGGTTAAGCTCCAAATTAGCTTACATAAATTTTTATTTTACTCAAGAAACCATATGCCAGGCAATGGAGTTACACTAAAGGAGAGTATGGTGCGCTTCAAGAGCTTAACCCTACAAGACTTCCTTTGTATTATTTTTATTTCAGTCCTATAAATGGCACCCTAAGCTAAGCCTAAACTTAACTTATTAGTAATGAACTAGAAAAGAAGAGTTATTTTGTAGTAAAGTCTTACTTCAAAATAGGTCTTTTGCTCGTAAAGTGAAAAATAGAACATATTTATTAAGGAATATGAAAAGATAAAATAAGTAATAATCAAATAAATAATATATATATAAAGGAAATATTGCCGTTTCTTGCCTTTCTTGACCGCTATCAGGTATAACCAGGGCACCAAGATATAAAATAATAAAACTGAGTACCGTGACATTTTCCAGTACCTTGGCTCGATATCGGAAGACAACTATTTCAAGATATTCATGGAACAAGTGCCGGGAGGTTCACTCTCTGCATTGTTGAGGTCGAAATGGGGACCCCTGAAGGAAAACGAAGCGACCATTGCTTATTATACAAAGCAGATCTTAGAAGGTAACTTTTTTGTTATTATTTGCTATCCATGTATAATATATAGAGTCTTCAAGTCGCGAGTGAATAGGTACCTTCTAAGTTTGCGTGCTAAATCCTAGACAACGTCATCACTTAACATCAGGTGAGACAGTTGTCAAACGCAAACTTATAATATGTAAAAAAAAAAAAAAAATATATGGTGAAACGTTCGCCTATGCCCAAATAAAAGAAACACATTCCGACATCAAACACATAGAGCTCGTTTTTACTTGCCTTGGGGGCCAAGATGAATAGTTATACTTAATTTAGCTTAGCGAATATATTGCTTTCTATTTGAACTTACTTATAAAATGTTTTCATCGTGACATCAGTTTCATATTTCTAATGCTTCACAAAAATCTTGAAGCTTTTATAAGACTTAAAGCATTTAATTTTAATTTCAGACATCTCATTAAAATTTCCTGCCTAAATAGATTGGTTAGCTTTTATTTGTGTGACTTATAATAGAATTTGTCGCTGTTTGAGATGGGCTATGGATCAATTACGTGGCCCAAAACGATCGCGTTCGTTTTGCCACAGATGGCGTTTTGAACTGTTTTCGTTCACCGTTCGAGATGCATAAAAACTGTTAAAAACACCACCTTGAAATGCCATTTTTGACCCACCTCCAAGGCAAGGTCTTTTGTCGTTTCGACATCATGTCGATCGTTTTTTGACAACTACAGCTGATGTGAGTTAATAAACAAACATGAAAAAAATACGCCAGTGTAATGTTTTCTTTTTATTGCCAATAAGAAAATGTAATTCTCGTTAAGCTTCAAGCTAAAATTAGAGGTAAGTATTGAAACATTTTTAAATCATGAATATTGAAATGAATCGTCGTATTTGACAGCTCTCGTGTAAATAACGTGTTTGTGTCGTTCGAATTGGGAAAGATCGTTTTTGTCACAAATGCTAAGTTCCCAAATCGAACGGTTGTTCCTTTGTCCACTGCCAAAAACGCCATTTGTGCATCTCGAACACGCCTATTATTTGCCAATCATAGTGTGGCGTACCAAATGTACCCAACAATTAATCCCATGAGTAACAAAGGTCACTAAAAAGAGTGAAGTCTTGTCGAAGTCGGTACCATGAGCACAATATTTTGATATCAGTTACTTTTGTACTATCATGGTACCGACTTCAAGAAGTTATTTCATACTGTTGAGTGTTGAAGTCGGTTCCATTTTTTGGTAAATATTTTTTTTACAAAGTAATAATAATCATATAGAAAATCGTATTTTTCGTGACCGCAATATAATTTTACCCACCTTTCTAGGTCTGAAATACCTTCACGACCAGAAGATCGTCCATCGCGACATAAAAGGCGACAACGTACTCGTGAACACGTACAGCGGTGTCGTCAAGATCTCAGACTTCGGCACTTCCAAACGTCTCGCCGGCCTGTGTCCTTCCACCGAGACATTTGCTGGCACATTGCAATACATGGCTCCAGAGGTTATTGATAAAGGGCAGAGGGGATATGGCGCCCCGGTAAGTTTACTTCAATATTTGTAGTTTCATAAATATATTTTATTTAAAAATTGTATTTATTATCACATACCTCATATGATAACTATTTCTCCATTGCATAGACATAGACATAGACACACATTTATTTGTTGCATTGGCACATATACAATTACAATACACTAACAATAAGAAAAACATACAAGGGAAATACAAATTAAAATAATATAGTTCATCATGTGAAGAGTCTAAGATGTGAAGTATACATATACATAATATGAATGAAAAATGGTATGTATATATTTATGTGCCACAGCAACAAAAAGGATCTCGGCTCAGCATATTGCCCAACCACATCAAAATAATCTAGCTAAGCGCTGGTATTCTGCCGAGACCTACAGCCAATAGACCCTGTGAGAACATAATTATGGTTTTAGGTATAGTGTTCTTTTATATTTATTTTTAGTGTAGGTATAATATAATAAATAAGTAAATAGTTAGTAATATATGAATAGGTTTAATATTTATTAAAATTAAGATTCTTTAATTTAGTGTGGAATAGTGAAATGCCGTTAATAATATCTAGCACACGAAGGGTGCGCTAAACCTGTTCGAACCAGACAACCCAGTCTTTTGATTTTCCATTAAAAACGATTTGTATCGAATTTTGCATACGCATCACTGTATGAAAATCATTACTATGAAAACATTTACTTATAGGAAATTGTCATTAAAATTTGATCTGCAGACAACACCTGTGCTTATAATAAATAATTGGATCTAACTATTACATACTCATCTATATATTTGAAAACTATTCCTAAGTTTTATTTTATATTCTTCAAAATGTCATATATAAAATATACATGGTCAATCTGAACATTCTACTCGTTGGGTAAAGGCACACACGCGCGTTTTATATCGCACTACCACAAAACAGATACGTACAGAAGTCAATCACATGTACCTCTATGTATGTACTTCACTTTTTATACCTACCATATATATATGTAAAAAAATATATAAAAAAAAACATTTGAGTAACGCTCGACATAAAGTTTAAAATTAGAGATATAATATTTGAAGTAAAGTAAATACACATTATGCAAAATTGATGTTAATTATTATTCAAGTTCAATTATAAGTCAATTAACAAAAATAATGGATTACCTTGAAACGTCTGAACTGGAAAATAGTAAAATAGTGGCGAACACTTGCTTAGATTCCATATCGCCGACTTTGCAAAGCCACTCGACCAATATACATGAGTAGGTGACATTTTTTCGATATTTTTATTATAAGATAGCAAGCAAGCAGCCGGCCGCCTAATAGTAAGCGATTGCCGTCGTCTATGGATATTTGTAACCAATGTCAGTTGCCAATCCTTTATCAGACTGTGTTAACTCTCCTTTTGAAGAATCCCATATTGTAGATAGATAGATTAACTCTTTATTGCAAATCAAAAAGTGTATTTTATACTAATTGTAGCTTAGCTATTGCACTTGCTCGGGAATACCGAGGGAGGAAGCTCGTTCCACATTTTGCAGGTATATTGCAAAAACGAACGGTTGAATCGCACAGTTTGTGAATCCCATGTGTCAATTATATGAGGGTGAGCTTTTAAGTGATTTCGGCTAGTACGGAAACAATTGGAAAATGTTTTTGGTGTTAGCCCCCACTGATGGACATTAGTAGGTGTGGTTAGGCAGCAAGGGCAGCGCGAATAAACGCTTTCTGATTTGTACATTAGCCGTAAATTTTATGAATGCTTGCATCTGGATAAAGAATGCAATTAAGTTGCAATAACTTTGCTTTCGTGTGTTGTAGGCTGATATCTGGTCCTTGGGATGCACCGTAGTTGAGATGGCAACTGGAAACCCACCGTTCATAGAACTGGGCTCACCGCAGGCAGCTGTATTTAAAGTAAGTATACATTACATGTTTCCATATACAATGACAATGTGGAGTCCACTATCCCAACAGTAGAATAAGTAACACCGTGGTACCTGTAAGAAAAGAGGTATTAATTAAAATGATTACATTATAAGTTACCAGAATTTGATGAGGCTGCAGGAAGCTAGAGTGTATCACGGCAGAATAGAAGAACAACAAACTAAAATATAACCATAAATTTACTCTATTTTCGTAAATTAAATTTCATTTCATTAGCTAGTTCCGTAATCTTTACTACCCCAATGAAGAAGTGACGATATGAACAAACGCATTCGCATTCACACTCACATCCCGCACTAGGATATCCCGTGTCGCAGGAGGCATGGACACACACAAACATCCAAGACCCGACACATACATGAGCATAGAACTCAGCACAGTACACGGGGTTGCGGTTCCAAAGTCAGTGTCGCCGTGTCACGTCTCATATATTTTATGTATCGTAAAAGTGCTTTGTAACCGATCCTATCAAGACGAATAAATAGGACTCAATGTTCTTAGAGTCAGTGTGTATCAGTTTTGGCCTAGATTTTTTTTTTTGGCTTTGTTTTGTGATCAGTTATGACAATGATACATACAGTTTTCCCTAACACTATATTATAATGGTTTAATGTACATCCAAGGAAAGGTTACACCGATATATGCCGAATTATGTGAGGACATTTTGTGGTGGAAATAGTCACACTTGATAATATTCCTTGTCTTATATCATTTCTACTGTTACTACAGAACCAATGTATGAATTGAATGAGTTGAATGTTTGCATTTAGCGAAGACTTTTAATAAAGAATTCATATATCACTAACAAACGTGGAGCAGTAATTACGTAATATATGACTAGTAAGTAGTAGTAATTTTTGATAAGTCAGTCGATCGATTAATAAATGCGTGAGTTATTTATCAATTAATCCTTTATTTATTTATTTATTATACAAAATCCACAGCTCTTAATTTAACATTTTTGGACAATTAATGTTAACCTACAGCCAATAAAAGGATTTACATTCTATAGTAAATAACTATTGCTAGACAGTAATTCTTTGTTTACATTGTTAATCAATCAAACGTGGTTTGATCGCGAGAAAACCATTTAGTAATTTATTTATCTCGACGTTTAACTTGTGTCTGTGTTTTAGTCTGAATAACAGTTTTTTTTTTTTTTTTTTTTTACTATTATAAGTTTGCGTTTGACAACTGTCTCACCTGATGTTAAGTGATGACGTTGTCTAGGATTTAGCACGCAAACCTAGAAGGTACCTATTCACTCGCGACTTGAAGACTCCAGGATTGTACATATCGGGAAACACAGACTCGGGCAACGAGTTCCATTCCTTGGCAGTACCGTTCGATTTCACGTTCTCATTCTCACGTCAGTTTTCGATCAAGTTTTGTGAACAATGTTTGACAAAATGTTGGGCCACGAAATATCACATATATAAATATAAAACCGTATATAAAGGCGATAGTTTGTCTGTTTTTTGTCGTTTGCATGTTTGTTACTTCTCGCTGGAATGGCTGAACGGATTTTCATGAAAATTGGAATGAAGATAGCTGGAATAACATATAGGCTAAGTTTTATCCCAGAAAAAGTATAATCCCCGTGTGATAATTGAGGTAGCGGGAAAACCGTAGTCGGGGTGAAATCGCGGGGTGCAGCTAGTGTATCATAATTGTAACATTAAAACAAAATTAATCAAGCCAATACCTTTGCAATGTTTATATTAAGAGTTTTATGGTTTATTTTATTAACAGCACGCTAGACGGAACTGACGTTCAATGTTAATACAATAAACCATAAAACTCTTAGAATGAGGGTATGTGTCTATACCGATAGGGTATATGGTGTCTTCGCTTGATACGATATCAACTGTAATGTTGATCTATCAGTCCACTAGTTCATACAATTAAAGGTAGATGGCGCCAAGAACAACCCCTCAGATGTTAAAAGGAAGATATAAATTCGGACCGCCAGTGGAGTGCTACCATAGCTTCGTTGGATAAAGCGACAGGACGGTATTCTGTAGTCGGACTTGAACCCATCATGTCCCAATGGTAGTCGATTTTTTCCTTTTAATAATTTGAATATTTTTTTAAATAACATTCACACAAGGTCTTCAGGTCCCAAACTAGACCGAGCCTATACTATGGTACCCTGATATATATACATATACACACCCAGACACAGGTCAAACAGACATGTTTATACACACAAATGTTTGACCTGTCCGGAAATCGAACCCGGGACCAGCGGCTCAGAAGGCAGAGTGCTACCAACTGCGCCAAGCGGCCAGTTTATATATTATTCATTAATTATACCGTTACGTTTCATGCGTCACGGACATGCTTGTAAAGGTTCAATAGAAAGCTTTGACGCGATGTCTGTCTATAAAACTGGAATCACAACTGTTTTTCAGTCATAACAGAGAGGTTAACATGAATATTTCCAGGTTGGATACTATAAGATACACCCCGAAATACCGAGCGAGTTGTCGCTGAGAGCAAAGAGCTTCATACTTCGTTGTTTCATCCCAGAACCGGAGCAGCGGGCCACGGCAGCAGAATTGTTGGAAGATCCATTTCTATGCGAGTAAGTGCTTTTTCTGTCGAGCGTACGTTTGACCACCATCTCTTGCGATGATTAATGGTCTGGTGATGTAGTAGTCGAACGCAAAAGCCACATTCGTCACCAGAAAGCTAAAAACTATATGGTACAAATGTTTTTTTTCTACTATAGCTTTTTTTTTCCATGCACATATTATCTGTAGCATGTTTGTTGCAGGAAAAAGAAACCGACCTCACGTTTAGGCAGCAGTATGGACTACAGCCGTAGTATATCGGTTCCAGCTGACAAAGCTCGACCGATCACGGCCCAAAAGAAAATATCTGAGCCGAGCTTGCCTGGCCAACTGCCCAGTTCACCTGAGATCGAGTGAGTTGGTTGTATCGTAGGTGTACTTGGTTTGAACAATGCCTTATAGAAAAGTAATGATTACATTAATAGAACAATTTAAAATGAAAATCCACCCTTACTAGTATAGATCTCCAAGTACAATGCTATTAACATTGCTATAGCGACCCCTTATACTCTCCGAATTTACTATCACGAAGGACAGGAAAAATAACCACACAAGACTGGTCCCAGAAAGTATTACATTCCACTGGTCTTTGGCGAAGTATTATCAAAAATGGAATCGCTTACTGCGCGGATTTTTTTTTTTTTTTTAGTTTTGACAACATTCACACAAGGTCTTCAGGTCCCAAACTAGGCACAGCCTGTACTATGGTAACCTGATGACTGATATATACTTATATACAATTATACATACTTATATATTTACTTATATACATATACACACCCAGACACAGGTCAAACAGACATGTTCATACACACATATGTTTGACCTGTCCGGGAATCGAACCCGGGACCAGCGGCTCAGAAGGCAGAGTGCTACCAACTGAGCCAACCGGCCAGACAAAGGATTTTTGATATAGACATATTTTTTCTTATATATATCGAAATTATTTTTCACAATAATATATGTATGTATATGCCAAAATGTTTAGTAGTGATTTTTAAATGTGAGGCTGCTACCGCAAAAGCGGCCTTACGATCTACTTTTTTCACCAACCGTCGACATGCTGACGGATGATGAAACAAGGGATAGGTCGGTTTTGCTCTAAATTTTGACACGTGTTTAACTATTTGTAATACAAAAGTCAAGATATAAAAAATTGAGAGTTGGGTAGGTGTTGCGCTGACGGCCTCATATATCTCTTAACATCATATGAGGTAACATTTTGAATTTGGCCCTGATTCAACTGCATTTTAAGAGCCTCTTGAGGTATTATTATTGTCTAAGTAGAAATAAAAAAATATGAGATTTACTTATTAAGTTCATACTATTTCTACTAAGGCATTGTTTAAATTTAAGAACTTATTTGATAAAACAATAAATAACTTAGCAAGTCACCTTCTTGAAAAGCATGGACTTCAATTATTAGTTTTAATAATTTTCCGTTTTTATTTCAAAGTATTTGCATGGTCCTTTCAAATAAGTTAATAAAGCTGTTTTATTTTTGCATTGTGTGATGTTTTCTATCATACATGCCATTCATACATGATACGGTGAAAGGGTATTAGGCAAAGATAATTAACATACAATTGTTGAGTTTTACATGAAATCAATTGGCATATATAAACTCATTTGTCCTTTCGGCCATATGATACGGCGTCGAAGCGTGTGCAAAGTTGTAGCAAAAAGTTTCAATTGACGAATCATTCGTGTTTATTTCAAAGGTTGTTATAAAGTGTGATTGTACTGAGATTTGGTTGTAAAAGAATGCTAATTATGAAAGCATGTGTTTATGCACATTTTTGCACAATTGAAAGTGCATTTTTCTATGGTGGTGATTCTGACGTGGCAGACTAAATAATATAGTAATTTAGTCACTTTCTAATTTTAACTTTGTACTTAACTATAACTAAAATTTAAATATGTCGTATATGTATAAAAATATGCCGTGGGGTACCGGCTTAGAATAATAATAATAATTAACTTTGTATTTTACTATAACTAAAATTTTAATTCTGGCTCAAAGGTTCTAGTCATTGACGTTTAAAGGAAAAAGTTGGTGGGCTAAATCTTTAGAACGTAATGTCCTATTTAAAAGGCTATTCACCAAATATGAACATTGATCGTTTGCTGAGAGTAGGTTTATAAATTTAGGTTAAAATGGGCTTCGCGTACCCTGAATGCTATTTAAACTTAAAGTTATAATATATAAAAGTAAAATTTGATTTACCTCACATACAATATTATAAATTTAAGTTGTCGTTTCGGAATCACCACCACCTTTTACATAAAACAAACATATAGTGCATGTTCGTAATGTGATCAATGTTCTATAAAATGTTTGCGTAGCGTTTTAGATTCTTACCACTTTATAATCTTCACCTCGGGCCATGATTCAATAAAAAGCTAAATTTCGCTCGTTGAATTGCCACTCACTACAATCGCACTTTCACACCACCGCGGTCAATTCTAATTGTTAACAGAGTACATAACACACGAATTGTAATAACAATATGTCGATTGCTTCGCACCCTAAGCCTGTGTTTATTTTCTCAATTCGTCAAGGGTCAAAACGGTCCGGTCTAACCCGACAATCACTAGGACCGCTTCGTCGATGCTATCGCCGATTCTGATATACCCGCCGGATTATTCGAATAGCAGGTAACCCATTAGTTGTTAACGCACTGTTTTGTTATTTGAAACTTTCATAGAATACTATATTTGCGAGATGTACAGAGCAATGTCACAGATGCCTGATATACTCAGCTTTTGCTTGTGAGTTTCAGTTTTAGGTAAGAGAAACAACGAACGGAGAAAAATTGATAAAGTTGAATCATACTTAAATCGCGATCTTGTCTCCATCTAAGATCAAATGTACAGTGTACAATGTATACTATTAACAGTTTAATATTTTTAATCATAAACTAAAGAATCGTTTTCAAATTCGTTCAATATTTACGTAAAGCCCGATCGATCACTGTTTCTTATACATGTTCCAGCTGGAAATGATGAGAGATGTACTGTCGTCGTCTTTGCAGTGTTTTCATTCTCCAGTTACCCAAGCCATTCCAACTCTTATTGTACTGTAACTTCGAAAGGAATAGTGAAAATATTGCATTCTATGAAGCCGCACAAAAACACATTGCAATTTTTTACTGGAATGTCATGCACATTATCACACCAAGCTTTTAAATTTCACGTTACTGGCACCATTCATTATTAAACTTCTCAATTGTACTATCTATGCAATAACTTGCGTACGCACACGAGTGTGTATACGCAAGTGTGTACGTAACGTTCACGTATGAAGGGACATTGACATCAAAATAGTCACTATACATAACATTTCGTGTAATGCTCAAGTTCTAACGCTTATTCAATCAATCCTAACATCTTTATTTCAATATTAAACAGCTTTCTTTGTTTTTCTGTGGGTAAAGTAGTCTGTATAATCAAGTTGTTATGTTTTAGTACTATGCCAAATACGCCGTCGACCGATGAAATGGACAACACCGACACTCTGCTGAATAGGAGAAGCTCTTCAGGAGGCCTGCTTTCGCCTGAGGTAATTTTGTTTACTCTGTTTCTGGACGTTTGGTCTAAAAGAAGCTTCCATATGTCTTTTACAATCGTAATATTAGAGCACAACTTATCAGGCGGCCTGGCCGAAACCATCGGGTCGCGAGAACTATGTGGTTCTGCGACCAAGTATTTTCAGTTTGGGTTGATATTGAAGAGTGTAAAAGTAGTGTATTGTTGTACTTGTGTATGTCTAGCTTTTCGGGTTAAAAAGAGAAAGACTTTCAAAATATATTCTGTGCCCCAACTAAAATAAAAAATTGGTTGTCTGTAAAGTCGGGTTACGGACGACAGATTTACGTGATAACGTCATAATCATTTATGACTTCGACTTTGACTTTGACTTTGACCTTGACCTTGACCATGACTTTGACTTTGATTATATTATCTAGATCTAGATATAACTCAGGTGGAACGTTACGCGGAACGTTACTATTTTTCATTTTGGCATTCATCAATTTATAAAACGTTATCACGTCAAAAATTGGTTGTCTGTAAAGTCGGTTTACGGACGATAGATTTACGTGATAATCATGTATGACTTTGACATTGACATTGACCATTGACCATGACATTGACCATTGACCATTGACCATGACATTGACCATGACATTGACCATTGACCATGACATTGACCATTGACCATGACATTGACCATTGACCATGACATTGACTTTGACTTTGATTATATTATCTAGATCTAGATAAAACTCAGGTGGAACGTTACGCGGAACGTTACTATTTTTCATTTTGGCATTCATCAATTTATAAAACGTTATCACGTCAAAAATAAAAATGCAATTGGAAAGATTGTATTATACTTACTTTCCCACATATCAACAATTATGAAGATAACTTTTTAATCATTTGAGAACGTCAAGCCTCAAGGTATAGGTTTTTATATTTTTTTATTGGGAATAAGCAGGCGTTTCACCACTATCTCACCTGATGTTAAGTGATGATGCGGTCTACGATGTAGTACATAGTACGTTTTAATTGATTCTTGGTACCACCACTTCCACTTAGAAGCACAGAGCAGAACGCAATGCATAGTACCGCCCGCAGCGGCTAATGCGCTAGCACTGTTCAAATTCGTGACGCCGATACTTGGCTGATTAGTGCGTTTCTACTCTTAGTAGACTTTGAAGATTACCTCTCATAGAACTACATCTCACTGTCGCCTTGTCAAAATTATCAAGCTTATGATGATATTTTGTAGCTTTGAATAAGGACAACAATCGTTTCATTGCTACTTACTAATATACCATGTATTTTCTTAGTACTACGACTGTTTTTGCCATTTGCCATATTGATTCTCACGAATATTATCCTAAATTTGATATTTGTGTATACTATTTACATTTTTACTTTTACTTGCTTTCTGATTCTGAAAAGAGTTTACATAATATGCCATTTAATAATAATTTTCAGGTGGACATGCCAAACGTACCTCGCTCCTCCATCGATATAGAACACGATGGATTCTACTTACTCAAAAAGGACTCACAACGCCGCCTCACTCTCTCAAGGGTGTTAGAGCAGGACAGCGAAAAGATATGTTCAAAATGGATGCTGAGCGTTCAACAGGATTTCGGGAACACTGTGTTGACAATGGCAAGTATATTTTAGCTTACATATATGTTTTTTTTTTACATATTATAAGTTTGCGTTTGATACCTGTCTCACCTGATGTTAAGTGATGACGTTGTCTAGGATTTAGCACGCAAACCTAGAAGGTACCTATTCACTCGCGACTTAAAGACTCCAGGATTGTACATTTCGGGAAACACAGACTCGGGCAACGAGTTCTATTCCTTGGCAGTACGCATTAAAAAAGTGAAAGCAAAACGTCCATCCACTTTAGTGGTAGTAATTTAGTATCTGTACAACTGAGCTTTACTTGGTGTCTACTAGGTGGAGCAATAAAGCAACATTCAGAAAATAATATTGTGTACAACATAACAATGATAAAAGCTTGAAAGTAGCACCAGTGAATGATAAGTTGAAAGCGAATAGATTTGCTTGATTATGGGCATGTCATGAGGAGGGATGAAAAAAATATAACAAAAAGAGTACTTACATAAATTTGGATGGATATAGAGGTAAAGGAAGGCCGAAGAAAGTACGGGTGGACTGTGTGAAGATGATATGTTTATGAAAGTTGTGAGCACTGAGACGACTGTTTGTTACCAGCACTATGCTGATTTGGGGCTGGTTTTGTGACAAAAAACAAATGTGATAATTTAAAACAGATTGTGCTTATTTATAATGCTTTTTGTCACAAAAAGCAATAATGTCGCATAAAGTCTATGTCTACTAATGATAGAAGAGAATGGAAGAGGAAAACTTGTGCTGACCCCACCTACTGTGGGATAAAGACATGAAGAAGAGATTACAATGATAATATAAATTCAAAAAGCAAACCAGGAATTGCTGCAATTTCCGAAATAGCAATGGATAAAATGATACAATCATTTCTCATTTGATAAAATAGAAATCATAGTGAATCTTAAATTCCAAATGAATGACACTAATCTTGGAAATTACAGCTTTGATAGCTGAGCTAGTATACAACTAGTTGATCACTAACATTAGATGATATGAACATGTGGTCATGGTTAAACATACATGAAGATAGTGAAGACTAGCTCTCAATGACAACAATGAAACTCACTGTTCGTTTCATTATAGACTTTTGAAGGTTGTGTGGTATGTGCTAAAAACGCCCTATCCGCATATTGCGGATTTCTTCTCGATATTAGTTTTTTTTTAATTTTTAATTTATTTAAAATAAAATATATCTTTATTGCTAATAAAAGGTTAAGTACTTTTAAACATTATCCAAAATATACAAAACAATATTAAAATAATTATGTGAGAGCTAGACTATCTTTCCCGCAAACCCCAAACTAAGCACAATGCCTGTATCTTGGGACCCGAGTGCGATTTATCAAAACAATTATTTGCGTACTTAGCGTATAGGTAGAAGCTTTACACGCTGTGATGTGGTACGAAGTCCACCATTTCACTGTTTGAATAAACAATATGACATCGTATGTAAGCCTATGTGACAGATATATGTAAAGTTTTGAAGCGATGATAGCTCAGCGGGGGGAGCGTCGCCTGTCAAACTGACGGAGACTGGTTTGATCCCCAACAACAGCTTGAGCTTCCTGCCGTTATCGAATTCCCAGCTTGGTGGTTGGGTACTTTCGAATACCCGCCTGGCTAGCAACCACCCTCAAGTTTGAAAAACTGTCACCAAACACATTATTGTGTTCAGATAGCAGTTGTTGAGAGCCAACGAGCATTCTAAATCTAGCGTGATAACATCTTCGACCCCATTATACATACTTGTTCCAACGATCGCTGGGTGACAATATTATTAGCCACCTTATTTCAGTGTAGTGACTATATTGAATATTATTTTAAAACTTAAATTACTTCTAGTAATTTACATAATAATTAAACTGTTTATCTGTCTCCACAGAATCACCTGGAAACGCTCCGCTGCGCTCTTAAAGAGTATATAATGGACCAAAACAGAAACGTCATAGAACAAGCTATTACATCCCTGAAAGAAGAGCTGGACTTCGACTCGAACGCCATAAACGAGCTACATTCAGCCATCTATATGTTCCAAGAAGCTGTAAATGTTGTTCTGAGAATGCACAGCATAAAGCCACATTGGATGTTCGCGCTTGATAATCTTGTAAGAAATGCTGTTCAAGCAGCCATCACTGTACTTTCACCAGGTTGGTACATACTACGAGGTACTAACTAATCGATCGCACACGTCATCGCTTTTGAGACAATAGCTTTGGGATGTGTTTAAACTATCTCCATCACTAGCATAAGCCTTTTTTTAAGGCTGTATTTCAGCGAACCACCCTCCTTGGGTACTGATTTTAATTATTTAAAATAAACACAGTTAACAATACGAAAAAGAATACAGAGTTCAAATAGATTTCGTAAGACAGTCACAGAAATTGTATCTTTAGGAAAGATTTAAACTAAACTTATTGCCATTGCCACTTAATAATAATAGCTTTATTTGATTCCACAATAAATCGATACAATTAATTCATAATTATAATACTAAGTAGACTAAGATATTTAATAATTTGTATTTTTTTTAAATCTACTAATGTGGACCCCCTCAGGGTAAAAAAAAAGCCTCCTCCAAAGAATTCCATTTTTCCCTATCTTTAGCAGTGGTCATCCAGTCTCTTCCTGCTTTGGATACAATGTCGTCCTGCCATCGTGCGCCTGGGCGACCTCTACTTCTCACGCCATACGGTCCTTTCCATTTTGTGGTGTTAATTGTCCATCGATTGTCACTGTATCTCCCAATATGGCCGGCCCATCTCCATTTGAGTCTTAGAGAGAAGTGTAGAGCATCTTTTACCTTGATTATTTTCCTAATTTTTATGTTTCTTACTCTATCTCTCAGCTTTATATTTAGACCATTACCACTTAAGGTGTACGAAATGTTTAGTAAGTACTTCTCAGCGTACTGTGTAACTACTGTTGCATTACTGATGATGTAACAACTCTGTGGTACCTATACTGCTAGACCACTTCTTAGACATGACTAATAGAAAACGACGGTCGCCGTGGCTCAGTCGTCGGTAGCGTGACTTCTAGTCGCCGGGGACCCTGGGTTCGAATCCCGGCAAGGGACACTTGACTTTGGCTACGGCATAATAACTACAACGGTATTATAATCGTTTATTGGTCATAAGTAGTCATAACACATGGACAAAAAGTGTATTTCACATATGCGTTCCTGCGAGAAAAATTGCACTATATTTTACTGTATATATTGCACTATAATAGACCGCATCATCACGTAACATTAGATGAAATAGGAAACAAACGTTAGCAGTCCTAAGCCTATCTTCAAGTATGAAGGAAAGTTCATTGAATTTAAGCTAAAATCTAATTCCATGATATAATAAAATAATTCACATCAATTTCAATAACCAAAAACCAAGTCTCGAACTTGATGAATAATTTAAACTAATATTTTCAACCGATAAAAATATCGATTTTTTTTAGCACATACCTTTTAACTGATATACAATTTCAACCATTATTGCCATCTAGTGCTTATGGAAATCAATTAGGGAGGCATATGTCCAGCTGTGGCTACCTATGGCTGAGATGATGATTTATATCACTCCAGACGTTTCGTCGATCACTGCGGTCGACATCTTCAATGGTTCAGATCCGAGCGGCGACAAGAGCGCAGAACTCTCCTTCGCGGCGTCTTCTCTGTTACTGATGAACACAAGTGGGACAAGATGGAACACAAGTTTCACTTAGATCACGGCCAAACAGCCTGGAAGCAATATATACAACATACAACGCCGGCCGTGAAAGCCTTAGAGTTTACATATATCACACTCCGTTTTTACCATTTATTTTTCAGAATTAGGAGCAAATTTAGCTGGCCAAGATACACGACGCGGCGGCGGTGAACGAGGTCCATGCGGCGGCGAAGCGGCCACTCCTTCCGCTTTGTCTACTGCCACCTCCACCAGAGACCATCAACTGCATCAGTTGAGGCAAGACAATCATAAGTAAGTATCGTGTATCTATATCTAGAAAATGGAAGAATATCTAGAAGCCCCGTGACTGGCTCGAAACTTAAATATATATCAACCTCTGGAGGCAAGCGCTATATAAGGCGAAGGATTTCATCACGATCCATACCACCATACAATCGCTGAAAACTAAAGTTAGAATTCGGGCTAAAGGCTCCCCAATAGGATAGGTGGCTTGGAGTTAGTTGCCAAGCGTGGCGAGAATTGGCAAATCCCCTCTATATGGGGGAGGCATATGTCTGTATGAAGAAGAATAGGTGGGCGACGCTATACTTCTGGGCTATCAAGATAAATGTTTACCCTATGACATTGCGTAGAAGGAAAAAACGTCGCATAGCTAAAGTAGGGCCTCCAGATGCTCCTGATTCGAGATCTCGATGCTGAAGCCGTGGAGTACAAGTCGCGTGCATGCACTAGTTTGTTGGTAGCTGCTGCGTTGTAACAATTAGTGTGACAACAGACTCAAAAACCAAAATCTCATTGCGATCAGCACAATACAGTGTCGTGCAAATCGTTTGAGTACAACTGTCATGGATAGGATAGGGTTATTACCACGCCGCAAGTTTCAGCTGTCTCTGTACGTAAACTTACCTTGTTGTAATGGTAATCTTGTAGCTTACAACTTTCGCTCAAAACAACAAGAAAAATATGTAATATAAATCGCGGTTTCCCAAAAGACAAAAATATCAATCTTGATAAACAATATTATATTTACAAAGATTCAAATTATCATTATTGCTAAAGTCGGTTCCGACACCATAGTTTTTATTAGTATAAGACACATTTTGGTAAAATAAAAATATTGCCATACAAATCATTTACATTATGTACAGTAATATTAACGATTATTAGTCGACCCACCACACTGGGTATCCTAATGTGGGGACTAGTCTTCGATTTGATATTTTATTTGTATTCAATGTTTTTTATCTTTGTTTTCATTTGTTTGTACCAAATTAAGGCACAATAATAGTGCCGTGGTGGTACCGACCTAGAATTATTACCCCACCATCTCTACCCATGGGTGCCGTAGGAGTCGGCTAAGAGATCGCGTATCAGAAGGTAGGCAGAAGCGTCTTCTGCGGATAAAACTAACATACTGCGCTCGCCAACCCGCCTGCCAAGCGTGGCGAGTACTGGCAAATCCCCCCTAAAAAGAGAGGGGCGTATGTTCAGCAGTGGATATTCTATGCTGATCTGTAAGGAACAATAAACGTATTTGTATAAAATAATCCCGTTTGACAATTACGTTTTCAGATTACATCAAGAACTTTTGGAGAGCTACCAACAGTATCAGGCTTTACTTAGAATGATGCTAGAAGAACAAAAGGCGCAGACGCAAATTATTCGCGATCTAGTCGAAAAGAGATCTAGGTGAGGTGCAACGCAATTTTTTTTAATTGATCATAAATTTTGTAAGATACCTGTATCATTTTTATAATAAACTAGCGGTCCACTCCGGCTTCGCACGGGTAAAACATTTCAAAATTAAAAATCATAAGGATCCCTAATTTTATGAAAATATAATATTGCTTATGTTATTCAGGGTGAATGTAGATTTCCAATGGCGAAAGAATTTTTTAAATCGAATTTTATCTTTATATTAGTATAGATCATATAATTATAAATAAAGAACATCATTATTAACATTAAAATACATATGAAAATGGTGCTTTGGTTGTACAACAGGGGTACGCTCAGTGCTAGTCTGCGTAAAGATGTCTCTACGCAGGCCTGATTTTTCAGCATGCCCCTTTCTAGAGCTGATGTCTTTATCGAGTATCATGGCACGGATGCAGATTCTATAAACATTTGTTACAAACAGTTTGTTTGGTTACAATTATTTAACCTAATCTGTAGTTTACAAATATAGAGAAGATATTATTCATATACATACCATCTATATCTCTTTAAGTCTCAAATGAATCTTCTAGATACTCGTGACATGCTTTGGTCCGATCATAATTTATTTTATTTATCACTTGATAATTTTTAATAAAAATATTGCTCATATCAAAATATTGCGGCAAAGTCAAATTAAGGCATGTCTTCCAACTTCAAAAAAATGAAGAAACCAATTTATTTTAGATATTCATAAGGTAAAGATAAAAAGATAATAACCAAAGCGCAGGCTAAAGAAAATAAACTAACCGGCGACTGGCTGGTTGGCGCAGTTGGTAGCACTCTGCCTTCTGAGCCGCTGGTCCCGGGTTCGATTCCCGGACAGGTCAAACATTTGTGTGTATGAACATGTCTGTTTGACCTGTGTCTGGGTGTGTATATGTATATAAGTATATATATCAGTCATCAGGTTACCATAGTACAGGCTCTGTCTAGTTTGGGACCTGAAGACCTTGTGTGAATGTTAATAAATCATAAAAAAATAGTTATAGAACTTAGAACATTGTCGTTTTATTTTCGTGAAACTTCATAGATATTATGATAATTCAATGTCATGCATATTCGGCATTAGTATTACACCGCTCACAGCAGATTTCACCTATATGATTTTAACGTATTATTGTCACGTTCTTTTCTTTTTCTAGGGCCCAATCAGAATACGTGGCAGCGACGTATCATGTGGCGTAACTTCACGTACTTTAGGCTCCAGACGATGTCATAAAATGGGCACAGTTTTATTAATTTATATTAAATACAGATACGATTGGCAAGTCACGCGTCAGATCACTTCGGGGGTTACTAAGGTGTGAGCCGGGCCTCAGGTTAAAAAAGTAACTTAATACAAAACCAATATATTCTGCGGTGAAACAGTTGTAATTGTCAATGGTCGTTGCGGCCCTCCGGTGTAAATAAATACTCACTTGTTACAGAAATATTGTTTAATCTTCCAGGAGTAGTAGTGCAGAACCAGAAGAGCCAACAGACGCAACAGAAGAGGTTAAGATCCGTGAGTGGGTAGAGTCCCGCGCCCTCCCCGACTCGGTCTCTCGTGTTCTTATAACGCAGCGGTACAGACTGGAGGACTTGCTGCGATGTGCCCAACGAGAGGACATCGCTACTCTTAACCTCAAGTAATTATTGCTGATAAATAAATTTGTATAGCTAAAAATTAACTGCTTTTCCTTGATAAGTACATATCTTGATAAATAATTGACTGGCGTGTTGGCGCAGTTGGTAGCACTCTGCCTTCTGAGCCGCTGGTCCCGGGTTCGATTCCCGGACAAGTCTAAAATTTGTGTGGTCACAGGTCAAACATGTCTGTTTGAACTGTGTCTGGATGTGTATATATAAGTATATATATCAATCAGTCATCAGGTTACCATAGTACAGGCTCTGCCTAGTTTGGGACCTGAAGACCTTGTATGAATGTTACCAAAAGAAAAAATCCTGGGCTGGTTTTCCTCAAGTATTATATTCGTAAGCGTAAGCGAATTAGGTTTTTAATGAAGATAACGCTATTTTTCTGTGAAATTTTATGATAAAAAATTATAATCAGAACATGTGAGAGGCGTATGCTTAAAACATGGGGTCTGGAGATTACACATTCTGCATTTTATCAGACAACGTGAAAGTTTGCCGGTGTACCATTAATTAATAAGTTACTGCATATTTTACCATTATTATCATGAAGATACATAGTAATTTGGTAACTTTTAGCAACTTATGGCCTTAAATATATCAAATACTTTACGGTCTGAAATATATCAATAGCGCAAACAGAGCCTACGACGCAAATTAAAACCAACATGACATGTAAGCATATAAGCAAGCATTCTAGTACCACTCGAATTTCAGTCATGTTTAAGAAATATTTCATCAGTAATTTAATTTCACTCATACAGTTTAAAATCCGTTTATATAACGTGTCGATATTTTATTCTAAACTTTTTTTTTTTTGCCAACAGAGGCGGTATCGAGCTTCGTTTATGGCGAGCGATTCAAGACCACCGTCTCCCTCCCACACACCTCCGTCGCACAAGCAGCACCGAGACAGACATAGACAACAATAGCATAGTGGTCGTCGAATGTCAAACTTGTAAAGCTACTAAAAGGACGAACAACTCGAGTCCTAACACGCCCTCTGTCGTGATCAGGGAACAAATCAACGGTGATGGTACCGTGGAGTTTTACGGAAATAACGGCATAGATCTCTGACTATTGCGTGGATGGTGCACTCTGCAGTAAGGTATAAGAATACATCTGTCTCAAACGGTAGCATATAACTTTGATCAAACCAATATGTGCATTGGTGTGGCATTTAACATCAAGCCTTCAACTTGATCGCAGTCTTTTTCGATTAGTCGATCTTTCATATTAAATCCTTAGAACCATACGTAAAAGTGTACATGAAACGCAATGAACAATAAATGTGACATGGCTTAGGATTTCTTCACGCTTTTCGTATGGGGGCACATATTGGTTTGATATTAGTTGAAACATAGCAGAAGCATTGCTGATTGTGACAAAGCAAAAATAGGCACTTATGCTATGAATATTGTGCAACTGGTATTCTTATCGCACAGGTCTCAAGTCGTATGTATCCTTTATGTTCGCTCTGAAATATTGTCTGATTTTTCGACAAGTCATTGCACATTATTTTATTTTACAAAAATAAATTGTCAGCGAAAGTTAAATAGAAATGTTTTTTTTATTTGTTTCTTTGATATTTATTTCGATATTTTCAGCATATGCATAAACTCACAATGATAGTTAGTTTATGCAAATACTGAAAATGTGATATTTCATATCATACGCAATTTTGTGAGAGTTTGAATGTATCCACGTTTTGAAAGTATAATTCTAGTGTAACTTTCAAAGTTTGCTTAATTTGGCGAAGTGGAATTGAGTGCCTTTGAAATATTATGTATATTTCAAATGCACTCAATTCCAATTTAAAGAAAAAAAACGATCAAATATACATAAATAAGAGTACCTAAATATATACAATAATCATTAGTAGGCCACACCAGGCCCCTGGTGTGCCGTGAAAAAGTAACACTTAATATACTAATATACTTAATTTGAGAGTTGTGTTTATAATCTTGAAATTGAAATGTTATTTATGCATAAAATCGATTGACATAGTCATTTGTTAACATATTTATAATGTAAAAACATTTTTGAGTTGATGCTTTTGCACTTTAATAAATAAAACTATTGTAACAAATTCGCTTGAGGCCTTGGAGTGTATTGTCCATAATTAATAAGATCATGTATATAACGCTTTGTATGTAATGCTGTGTAATCAACTGTTTTCTTATGAATTGTTTTTGTAAATAACTATTCTGAAGGGTATATAACAAGCCTGGTATTATAAAATAATTGAAATAGAACAAAGTCTAATAATTTTGATGGGTCATATAAATAGTGTTATCATGTAGGTAAGAGCTGGATATATCATATAGAGGCCTAGTCACAGTATAGTTGAAATCGTTTATGAATTTTGTACATGTTCCAGTTTGCTGTCAGGCACAGTTTTATACACCGATGCTACTTACTGGGCTAGAGAACTAACTGATAATTCATGAGATAAAAATGGAAAAAAAAAAGATATATGCGCGCGTGTCCATAGACTATGTCTATAGGTGTCATTCAGTGGCCCTAGAATCAAAATCTAAAGACTATCAAGTGATATTTTATCTGAATATATTATTAAATAGGAATTCAATTGTTTTACCCTTCATACGATAATAATTCATATCACAGCGTAAAGCAAATTTTGTGTAAGTGTTTGTTATCAAACTCCTCCAAAACGGTTCGCCTGTTTTTTTAAGTTTTTTTTGTGTTATAGTTGGTCGGAGAGGTCGTAAAGTATTTTGCACCCTCTTACCTCCAAACCATTTTTTTGTCCTGATATTAGTATTTTTTTATGAACAATTTTTTCAATTATTTGACCGTCGATCATTGACGTAAAGTAATTTAAATGAAGTGCCGTGTCACTGACATTTCTGTAATGTATATGGCATAACGTTTGCCAGGTCAGCTAGTCAGTATATACTATGATTTATTACAAATACTGTGACACAAAGAACTAAGAGTTTGTTAGCGCTACGGATGTGCCATTTAATTGGTGATATAAACACATGGTATTTCAGTATGGGGAATCAATGTTTAGTTATTTATTTATTTATTTATTTACATATAGAAACACCAACAGTATACATATTAGACAATCTTAAAAGTAACATTCACTTATAAACTAAGTTCTGATACGTATACCTTTTACAGGTGTTTACAACATTCCATATAAAAAGTGGTTCAACGGCTTTACCTAAAAACCAACTACAACTTAGTATTAACTAATCTAAACTAATTAATATATTAAACAGAAGGTTCATAAAAAGTTACACAGTCATCCAACAATACTTAAACGATATCAAAATGTGCCTCCATTCAGAGACATAACTAATTTGCTCTTGAATACATTAAATGAGTCGTGAAATATATCAAAATCAATCAATGAAGAATTAAGCTCATTGTGTGTGCGACATATTCTTGGA
Source organism: Apeira syringaria (assembly GCA_934044485.1). Lineage (NCBI taxonomy): Eukaryota > Metazoa > Arthropoda > Insecta > Lepidoptera > Geometridae > Apeira > Apeira syringaria. Next base: position 3,750,189 of record OW203661.1, on the reverse strand, counting down.
AGAGGAGAATTTTGTCCTAGGTTTGAAAAGTTTAACAAACATTCACAAAAATGTTATTACTATATACATAGTCTATTCAAAATAGAAAACAAAAGAATGCTTGCAAGGAATTATTGATAATTAGTATGTAGTTATTTCAAACATAGAATAAAAGACTTGTTATATACTCTCAGCATCTACAATCTTAATAATTAATGTAGCAATGATAGTTTTAAAAGGAGAGACTCACTACAACGCGTGGGAATCAATTTTGTTATTTATTAGGAATACAGTATAATCTCACTAATCCGGCACTATTAAAAACCAGAGGGTGCCGGATTATTGGAATGTTCGGATTACTGGATTATACAAAAAAAATCATAATAAAAAAAAATCATTTCATAAAGAGATTATAATGTGTGTATGTATATATTTGTGTTCTTGTCCGACAGGTTTTATTGTAACTGTAACAGTCATGATACGTTTTGAGGTTAGATTGCTAGACGACGACGCGGTGACGGACCGCATAGGCGTAGAGGGACGAGGGAGGTGCGGGCGGAGGGTTATTGGACGTATCGGTCTATTGAAGTGCCGGATTAGTGAGATTATACTGTATATATTTATACGTTTTGCTCTTTTTATTTTATTTGTTCTTTTGAATTCTATGTAATGCAGAACCTACGACGCAAGAAACAATTCTTAGTGTAGGTTCGACACGTCAATATTTAAATTGAATATGTATACTTTTTACTAAAATAAATTGAATTGAATAGGGTGAAACAGTTTTCAGTATTTGTATCGGTGCACATAGTAGTAGTAAAAGTTAAGTTAATATGTAAATATGTAGCCATGCGCCTTGTGACTAAAATCCCCATAATATAATTGCTATGTCTTATATTTGTATTCAACTGCCCTCTGTACTGGGTGCCAATTTTCTTATTTATTAAGACAATCCATTCATAAACAATGCAATAGTCAAATTTAATTCAAATGTTACCATAAATAAACTTTATATTCCGCTAAAATAACAATTGCATTCGATTGCATTGTAGACAAAGCCATTACAATTATACTCCAATTAGAATAGCAAAACTAGAAAAAACGACGATTCACTTTGACAATCTATGAGCAATGTGTTAGTAGAATTGATACCCTGTTTTTTTCTGTGTATATACTTGCGTTGATCTCGCCTTTTAAAACTATAATTGTAGTATAAGCATAATATCAAGCGTCGAAGGCTATCGATGAAGGTTGTACACACACGCACAAAATATTGGTGCTATGAAATTGTGATGTGAATGGAAAGGAAGTGCCTTTAACGCTTTATAATATTACATGTAAATTGAATAGTTATTAAGAAAAAAGGTTATGTTTAAAGCGAAATATTAGCCGGTTTGAACAATAAAAATTACGTAATGTAGTGTTATTTATATTGCTGTATGCTCACATCAGGACGTTAATGTCAAGTATCCATCTATCAATGTCATGAATCAGACTCGTGAGTGCCGCTGGATAAATATAAAACTCTTGTGTTTTGGAAAAGCAATATTATTTATTTAATTTTTACCTACTTTTCGAAATGTCTTCAAATGGAGACGTGTAAATACTTTACTTTCTGTTACACAAGATCACATGGTACTAGGTTATTCGTTTCTGTCGATCTTTTTTGTTCGATTTGGATATAACAAATGTTGATCCGGGTCACGTCATCAGCGGCGATTGATACCTTTTTGGGTTAAACAGTGGTATTCCTCTATTTTGACAGATCAGTAAAGTCGTATCAATACGAATTTGTCTTAAAAGCGCTTCAGGTAAATTTTATTTTTCAGAAATGTATTATTCTGTTATTGTACTTTTTTTTTATTTACAAGGCTATTTATATTTACAAAGATCGTAACTTGTTATTTTTTTCATTCTTTGATTAATAATTATTAAGTAATTTTTTTTCAGTGCCATAAAACATAATAATGTCTTTATTTAATACAGTTACTGTTTATAACACGAGTTACAGTAAAAATGTTACATTGATCTGACATTACAGTGTAAATAATTTACCTAAATATTATTATTATTTTTACAATACTCACAAAACTTATGTATGAAGTACAAATTTAAATATATATTTGTTTAGAACATGTATAGATATGGTACAAAATCGTGTACTTCAATATTTAGTTTCGCCAAAATTGGAGTTAATAGTTGTAAGTTAACAAAGTAACTGGGCAAAAAATAGTATATTATATAATATGTATTATTGTTATGCAGCTTATCACAAAAAAGTAGTTAAAATCATGCCAATGAATTCTCTCTAACTAACGTAAGCATGTTACACCATTTGGCAAATATTTTTCAGTTTGTTTAATTTTCTTGTACTGCCTCATTTTCGTCTTTTTATAAATAATTTGAAATCTAGTACACGCGTTAATAATAGGTATCATAAAAAAAAAAATTATTATTATTTAAGTATTACTATGGTATTTCAGTGTTAAAATGTATTTAGGCACAGTGATAATTTCTGTCTCATATTAACTGCGCAGTAGCTATTTCTGAATTGCTATGGACTTGCCTTAGTTACCCTACCTCGCTTACTCTGCTCGGTCATCAAAAATGTCTTAATAATCACAATCTTATTTCTTTCGTGACATGTTCACATTGTATTTATTTATGTATACGTATTTGCTTGTTACCATGAAATGGAAAAAGTCTGCGGAAATTAAATTTCTTAGACTACCTACCCACTGAAAGAGAGATTATTGGCGAATTGTTAAAATGGAAAAGTTAATATTTTTATTGTTAAGTACCTATATGCCCACATAATTATATTTTTTGAAGTAGTTGATTAATAAATGATTAATAATTATATCTGTGTTTTTTTTTTAAATTATTATATTTTATGAGGCTGCGTTCTAAAACAGAACGTTTGAAATAGTGTGCAAATAAAGAGTTTTCTATCTATCTAACGTTGAAAATTCACGTCGACAGTTGTGAGGGTTAGGAACCTGCATAATTGCATCTGATATTAAAATTAAATTACGCTGAAGAAAATCAGGCTGAGTTAGCCTACGCGAAATTGAAAATGGCAGTATTTTTTTTTACTCTAATATAATTTTTCGCTCATTGCTGGACAAAGAGTGAAATGTTTTAGAACGAAACCTTAATACTTAATGGTGCGTTATGTAAACATGGTAATAAGCCTCGTATGCTGTTTATCGAACACCGAAAATGTGTTAGGTGCCTATTTACGGTTATATACCCAGTAAATAATATTAAAATCGGTACCTACCTACCTACTACATCACCAGATATAAAAAAGTTGTTTTTATAATGTAACTCCTGTTTTGTCGTTCGACTATCCGTTTCCGTTCCGACTATCAACTTAACCGCTGGTCAAACTGTTTGAGGGACGGTTAAATTGATAATCGGACGTTTTAAATGTTGGTGAACTTACCCTTACATAGTAATATAAGTAGGTACAACAAATCACAACTCGTCGGTTATGATTTGGGAAACGATACTGACTGCGCACACAATGCGAGAAGAGAAAGATAAAGAAGAAGCGAGTGTGCGCTCGCGAATTATTACAAATGCACTGAAAATCGCTGAATCACCCTGCTGACATTCTACGGAAGATATTTTTTTTAAGATATCTAAATTGTCTCAAAAAGGTGCCTCTAACTACTTAGTTCGATTTCCATACAAACGTAGCTATATGAAACATAAAGATAGTCACATTTTACAACAATGAATTAAAAATTTGGTATTTTTTTCTATTGTTCTACTATTTTCTTCAATGAAATGTGATTAGCCGCAAATACAGACCAATATCAAAACCAACCACAGTTCAGCCAGTTTGAAGTTATATTCTCTTTTCATCAGAAATGGAAAATAAATGGAAATCAAAACGCCTTATCTCCAGAACAGCCACATAAAATAAGTAAGTATGTTTTAGATGTTGAGGTGTGAGGCTATCGAGGCCTCCGGCAGAGCCACTCTGGACGTGAAGACTAGAGGGCTGCAGCAACAACCCGGCAGGTTACTTCAACAGTGCCATCACTAGGTCGATATGGATTAGGGAGCTTATGCCCTAAGACAATCGTCAAAACGTGATATGACTTGGACCAGAATTAGTGGAAGCCAAAACTTATGGTTGTGGTGCTACTTAGCACGAAATTACGTAGATTTATTCTTTCTATTGCCGTGGGGTACCGGCCATATCTACCCGTGGGTGCCGTAATAGCTAAGGGATCACGTATTAGAAGGTAGGCAGCAGCGCCTTCTGCGGATAAAAACAACATTCTGCCCTCGCCAACCCGCCAGTCAGGCGTGGCGAATACTGGCATACCCCCTAAAAAGTAATGGGGGGGCCTATATCCAGCAGTGGATTTTCTATACAGCTGAGATGATGGTGATGATTTTTTCTATTGTAATGAACAGTTTCTGTGATCAATCGCATATAAATCATTGCCAGCAAACAACATTTTAATCATTGTCGATTAGCTTCACCTGAAAACGTTAACTACATTACCTTTTTTCATTCGCGAAAAAACTGGGGTGGATGTCTACTCAATTACAGAACCGTCTTTAATTATATTAGAATATGCTCGAGACTTCGGATTTGAATTTCAATTCTGTTTCCCTAAACTCGCGTCTGGCGGAGGAGAGTAACTGTTAATTTTATTGGATTCGCCCCGCGTTCTTTTGTTTTAAAACGCCGGCGAAAAATAGGTTATTCTAAGTTTGAAATTTTTTTTTTTTTTTTTTTTTTTATATATTATAAGTTTGCGTTTGACAACTGTCTCACCTGATGTTAAGTGATGACGTTGTCTAGGATTTTTTTGAAATCCATCAATATATGTGTTTGTTGTACCTATTCTATAATCTATGAAAATGTTGTTTTCAATTCACTTGTTGGAATAGTCCTGAATATTTTTTGAACCATTGATTTTAGCTCCAGTTCTGTTTCAACCCAAAACCTCCTAGGCCATCAGTTCTTCGTGATATGTGCCGTACCCATAGCGTATTACAAAGTGATTATTGCGAACAACTTGCTTATCGGCTGGGTCGTTGTCTTTCTCCTACGGATCTCTTAGAAAATCCCCGAACATAGCCTTCACCATAGCACGTTGTATAACATTGAATTGAGCTAGGTGACACGCGGACTTCATATCATACCAAGCACAGCTACCTACTCCTACCTACCTACTGCAAACCTCATACTGGGAGAACTCTTCTGAACGGATATTGTTTTCACTCTATAAGTAGGTTAGGAACTATTGTCACCTGGGTACCTGGAAATTACTTTTGTTAAATAATCTTTCAGCGTCGAACTGAACGTGCATTGTGTAAGTAGATGCCTACCCAGCAAGTTCTCAATTCTCGAATTACGCTCCTAACAAAGCACTTGATTGACATATCATTGACTTGATTGTATGTAGTTATGTACCTACCTACTTCGCTAGATCAACAAAGCGTTACTGTATCATTAGCAATAAACTAACCAGCATAAATATGTTCAAACCGTGGTTACTATTTGTATTATTTAGGTACCTACCTACATTGAGTTATTAAGTACTGATAATACATATGAGGTCTAAAGGATAGGTATTATCAAAAAAGGGCGATACAGTTCATACAATACGCCCTTTAAACACGTAGGTACCTATCTAAAAAAAAACTTTTAGTTAAGTACAACTAGGTACCATAAATATAATATATCAATATATATATATAGTGTCTAACACGGGATACGCATCATATCCCGATATTTCGGCGCGGTGCCACGCACCATAATCACAAAGAGACTATACTATATGTATAATATATTCTTGCCAACCCGCCTGCCAAGCGTGGCGAGAATTGGTAAATACCCTCTATATGGGGGAGGCATATGTCCAGCAGTGGACATCCAAATGCTGAGAAAAGAAGAAAGTACCTATAGGCAAACGTACTGCTTTCACGAGCCGTTTGTATGTGCATTTTGTGAGACAGGAAGACTAAACTGCCGCAATCCGGTCCGATTACGGCTAATTAGGTGCATGAACCTGTATTATGTTGTCCACGCGCGGGTGCCCCATCTCCCTTTTTACCCGACTGCCAAGGAAGGGTTATTTATTTCGCGCGTATCTTGTATGTAAATTTATTTAATACCTACCTCGTATATCTTCCGAATGGCGGAATGGATTACGACAATAATTATGGTATTGTAAGATTCGTCTCAATACCCAAGTAAACTTAAAGTTGTTTTAAAAATCAAGATGGCGGTTTTTGGTGCCAAATTTTGTTTTAAAAATAATTTTCATAATCCGTCGAGTGTTGAATAAATATTAAATTCGTAATCATCTTATAAATGATTTTATAAGATGATTACGAATTTAATATTTTATTAACTAGTAAGAAATATAAAATAATAAATTTTGCGTGCTAAATCCTAGGCAACGTCATCACTTAACATCAGGTGAGACAGTTGTCAAACGCAAACTTATAATATGTAAAAAAAAAAAAAAAAAAAAAAAGAGCGAGAAGAAAGAAGAAGAAAAATATACTACTATACTATATAATCAAAACATGATGTAACATTACAGTAAAGAACATTTACATTAAATTTACTTGCCTACGACACATTGGACGACACATAGGCGCAGTCGTACTGTAATGTTGCCAGATGTCAGGAATGAGTCTCGACTCAGCATACGCCAGATTAACCCCCCCAGGCTTTTCATTCGAAGCTCATTTCGTACATTTGGCAGAAATCTATTTACAACATCTATATTATAAATAGATATAATTAGAATTTGTAAGTATCGGTATTTTAAGATTCCCTACCATTTATAAGCCCGGTAGGTGCACAGAACACCCTCATAATTAAGTATATCGTCGCAGAGTTTGCTGGCAGTGAACCAAAACGTTGTTATTCGCATATTGTGGATTTATATAAGGCGAGAGATCGCTTGAGCCCAGTCTGAGCCCTCAACCAGCCCTGAGAAATTTACAAGGACCGACGCGATTAACGTGACGAGATTAAAGTTACGCGCGCGCGGTTATTTTATCTCCATATTAATTTAATCCTCATTAGTATAATATGTCAATGAGTATCAATTCTACTAAAAACATTGCTCATATTGGTAATGAATTTTGCTGTTGTAGTGTTTTTGCTACTTTTGCTATTCTACTTGGAGAAGGCTACACACAATTCACAGGCATTGCAATTGTCGCGCAAGTGTAAAAGTGCAAACGCGGAATACCAATTTTATTTATGATAACTTTGAATTACTATTGCGTTGGTTCGATTTGCACCCTGGTACACTGCATGCAATCTAATTTACTGACATGTGTAGGTATTCCCGCTGACATATATATTATATATTTATATATATTTACATACATAATATGTATGTATTCTGTAATCAATTAATCATTCACATTACTCTTATATCCGTACGTATTGAAAATATGTTAATCTCATCGGAAATTAATACAGTAATGGCGTCAATAGATTAACAATTTTCAATTTATCCGAAGTTTACAACTTCAATGAATAACAAAAATCCAAGGTACACAATTTTGTAAAGATGCTACCACTTTACACGTATTGCATCGATATTACCTTTTTATAAGTTTATTTAAGCTTTTTGCGGCGTCTGCTTCGCTGAATCGAGCACTTTTCTCTTTAGATTCTTTACCCAAGAGGGAATCGTAGATCGGTACGACAGACGCTTGTACCACGTGTTGAAAGGTCTTAGATAATATAATATAAAAGCTTTCAAGAGAATAGCGCTTCACGTGTCTGAAGTATCAATTCAGCTTGTAAGATGACTACCACTCGGATGTTCCAGACCTCTGATGGCTGTATTGGAAAATTGCTCGGGTACGAGGGAAATCCTCAGGGATACGCTTTTATTAAAACTTTATAAGGAGATACTTGATCATGACCGTGTACAAGCTATTTCGCTTCGTGTTATCGTTGTTATCATGAGGTTTTATATGCAAAGTTTTCTTTTTAAGAATAAAGTTGTTGCACACTATGATTTCCAAGCCGCTGAGTTGGATAGAGCAGTGATGTTCAACCTGTGTGTCTCGATCCTCAGGACGGTCACAAAGAGGGGGCTGCGCAAAAAATAAATGTTTGTATGTGCAAAACTACAATACTACATTAAAATAAAATTCCTATTGAAGCCTGCTTCTGTTTTAAGTTTTTATGTAGATATAAAGAAGAAACTGAAATGCCGCTGCAAGAGCAATAATGTATATTCGCAATAAATCCGTCATAATTATAATGAGACTTTCTCATACCCCCCTCATATACCTAGTCAGTACGTATAGTAGATGCATACACAGTCACACCCAACAACAAAATATTCATTCACATAGGGGAGAAGTGATGAATGTTATTAATCATTATAAACAGCTTCAAAGTACCTTACAAAATCCTGCTACTTTGCAAATTAATTTTATTTGACCACTATTTGCCTTGTAAAAAGGACGCGTAGCTCGTATTCAAGAAGATTGAAAAGCACTGGGATTGAGGAGCCGTAAGAATGCGCACCGCTTGTGATATTCTATCATGGATGTAAAAGGATTCCGTGACTTCCGCGGCATGTGAAAACAAATAAATGCGGAGCGGAACTCCGGAACTGTTAACTCGCCTTTGTTTTCGAGTAATTCAAAGAACTTTTGAAGTGTAGGTATATACAAATAGTATGCAAAGTCACAACCAATGGTTATAGAAAGTCTATGTAAGATACTTCTTCACTTTATCCGAATATTAGTTAGTAAAAATAAAATTTAGTGCTTTGGTTTGTAGCATGTGATAAATATTGACCTCATCCTGAGAAGATAAATCCTTAGATAAGTAAAGATAAATTTAGAAATAATTAAAATAAAAAATAGATTATTTATGTACTACGCGTAAATAGTCGCGCGAAGAGATGATAAACTGTGCTCAATATTTTTGTTTCAGTTAAGTATAAATAAATTAAAATCAGAAATTGTTACGCTAAAAATGGCTTAATTTAACACTAACAAACAATTATTGGTAACTGAATAACATGGTCTTTTATGGGTGCGAGTCCTAGACTATTTATGAAGATCTTCGTAAAAGGCTAGAAGCTTTTGAAATGTGGACTTGTCGCCGCATGCTTCGAATAAGCTGGACCGATAAGATATCAAACGTCGAAGTCCTCAAAAGGCTGTGCATTGACAAGCCTGCTCTGGTCACAACTATCAAACAGAGAGTCGGATATCTGAGACATGTTTTGCGTCGTGAGCGCTATACAGACGATTTTTTTTTCATTCATTGCAGCAATAGAACGTCCACTGCTGGACATATGCCTCCCCATATAGGGGGGATTTGCCAATATTCGCGACGCTTGGCAGACGGGTTGGCGAACGCAGTATGAATTCCGATCCTCAGAAGGCGCTGCTGCCCACCCTCTGGTACATGAAGGTACAAACATAATTTTTATACAGACAATAATGATGGGAAAAATGGATGGCAAGGGGCGTTGGCAGGAGAAAATTGTCGTGGCTGCGGAACATAAGGGAGTCCGTTTCCATTTTAACCGACTTCAAAAAAAGGAGGAGGTTCTAAACTCGACCCGTAGGTTTTTTTATTTTTTTTATTTATGTTTGTAACCGCATAACTTCCGACTGGGTGAACCGATTTTAATCGTTTTTTTTATTAAAAAGCTGGTGCTTCCCGTGAGGTCCCATTTAAATTTCATCAAAATCGGACGAGCACTTTTTGAGTTACAAGTCAAAAACTGAAAAATGCGTGCTTATACCACACGATATTATAGTAGCGGGTGAAGACATCAGTGAACATACCTACACCACAATAACAATTGATCCCATGAGTAACAAAGAGTAACTGCGGATCAGCCGCAGGAAGCGGCTGGCGCAGATTATAACCAACTATGTAGTGAATAGCGCCTTCTGCGATGAAAAAAAAACGGCAGCAGTCTTACTGTTGTCGTTCATTCATCACCAGGCCATAATTTAGCGGAAAACTATGAGCACTTCTACTGATTTCTGAAAAATTAAAATAGTATAACTACTATATATATATATATATATATAGCTAATTAATATCTGTGATAATAACGAAACCAAAGGACAAGATATCAGGGTGCCAATTCTCTTATTTATTAAAACAATCCATTCATAAACAATGCAATAGTCGTTCAAATGTTATCATAAAAAAACTTGATATTCCGCTAAAATAACAATTGCATTCGATTGCATTGTAGACAATTGAATTGCGGTAGAAATTAGATCTGTGTAGCCATTACAATTATACTCCAAGTCATCATCATCATCATCTCCATACTCCAAGTAGAATAGCGAAACTAGCAAAAAACGACGATTCATTGACAATCTATGAGCAATGTGTTAGTAGAAATGATACCCGGTAAATCTTCTGTAACTATATAGCCCAGGCTTGGCTCCTCTACCCTATCAATGCTCTAATATTTCGTGAAAATGTATAGGGTAAGGAAGGTAGCTCTGGATTTGCATATTGGCAGAGCAAACTGTCTTAATTTCGCTGTAATGGGTGGGGGTCGATTTCGATTCAAGGGTGTGTCATCACAGTTTATACAACAGTAGCATGTGTCGCCCACATGCTGTTGTTTCAGTGCAATTTATTGTTCCAATCTGTGCAGACGGAAATTAGAATGACATGAATATACATGCGAACGAGGATGTTTTAGTAATGATGCAAATTCAGAAGATATTAGAAACATATTTGTAGGGTTGTGATGATGATTTCGTTAAAAAGTAAATTGCTTCTGGATATATACATCTACCTACATAGGTATATGTACTACACATTATTAGCTTACGATTTGAAACATAGCTAATGTGAGAACTCACTAAATTGTTTCAAACGGAAGTCATTTATAAGATGTACAGAGTACAGATGGATGGTTTTAAATCATTGTTTACAGACAAAAAGAAACAAAAAAATAATTTGCTTCATATATATTTTTACTAATATAACGCTCGCCGTGTTTGTGTACTGATAAAAACGCTGCGAGCCATATTTGAATATACTTAGCCCAAAATAGCACGAGATTTCGAGAGAAGCAATATAGACTACGTGACGAAAACCTAAACCCTCCCCCTCGCCCCGACGAAGCGTGGTATTTTGACGACCCCCCCCCCCCCCCCCTAAACGGGTCACGTAGTATGGTATGGGTACGTTCCCTTAGTACCTACGTAGGTACCTACATAATATTCGGTATTTGTCGATGGGTTAGCGTAATAACATCTAAATGATGCGCTAGTGTGTTGCAATTGAGTACGAAAAAATTTACTCGTTTCGTCTGATAGTTACAAAGCAATTCAATAGATGGCGCTGTACGTTTTTAAAACACGCAAGCGTAGTTATAATAAACGAGTAGAAATCATAACGTGAGGTAATCATAATTCACAGGACAATAAAAAAAGCACAGTTTTTGGTAATTGGCTATTAAAAGGATAGCCAGTTAATAATGTTAATAATTATATAATTATGTAGGTAAGGTCACTAAAGAATCACGCACGACGCTTGTCTCAGATCACAGCTCAAGCGTCTGAGACGGATCTTTAAAAGTCGTTTCACAGATCCAGATCAATTCAATATTCATATTGAATGATACAAAACATAATATAAAAATAATTTAGAATAACAATAAAATAATCTAACTTAAAATAAAAACCTTAAACATTTAATAAAAACTAAATTAAATCTAAAACGGGCCCCTGCGGCATTGTACCCAAGATGCTGGCAGCGTTTCCTCTTTGTATTGCTAGGCTAATACGTTGAGCGAGGAAGCTGCCAGCTCTTCGGTCTCCTGAGACGTCAACCAGTCTCTTGGAGATTTCCTTGTAGAAGTTGAGCGCGCTAGGACCCCACGGGCCAAGGGTCTCGACACCGAAAGGAACAAAATTGTATTCCGCGCCGAGACCGCTGTATTTAACTACTTTTGCCTTTTCGGCCGATTCTGTCGCCGTTCCTGGCCTCGTGGAGGTTTGGTGGACATGTGAAGGGGCTAGTGTGTCTACACAAGTCGCATCCCATACCAGTATCCGACCCATGGCCCACGGTATGAGAGACATACCGTCCGGTCTCTTGCCGTCGTTGAATATTGAATTGAATTCAAATACTGTGCAATTGAATAATTCAATTGCACAATATTTGATTATAATGTTTATATATAAATGAAAATGAAAATACTTTGTCATAAAAATATCAACAACTTCAAAATGTTGTTTATATTAATTTTGACGTGTATGAAGAATGAAAGAATATTAATAAATAAAAAATAAATTTACAAAACTTTTTTAACAAAAAATGGCACCGACTTCAACACTCAAAAGTATGAAATAACTTGTTGAAGTACCCTGTACCGGTACCATGATAGCTCAAAAGTAACTATTATCAAAATATTGTGAGCATGGTCGGTACCATGCTTCAACAAGTTATTTCATAGGTACTTTTGAGGGTTGAAGTCGGTTCTATTTTTTGTTACATTTTTTTTTTTTACCTTTTTCAGTGACTTGCTACTCACGGGATCAATTTTATTGTCATTGTGTATGTTCACCGATTTCTCCACCCGCAACTATAATATCATCGACGTATGCGTAGCGTAAATTACTTTTCAATTATTGGAGTGTAACTCAAAAACTGCTAGACCGATTTTAATGAAATTTAAATGGGACCACACGGGAAACACCAGCTTTCAAATAAAAAAGAACGATCAAAATCGGTTCATCCAGTCGGAAGTTGTACGGTAACAGACATAAAAAAACATACGGGTCGAAATGAAACCACGTCCTTTTTTTGAAGTCGGTTAAAAATAAGGGGTGTTACAAGTTTGATAAGTCTGTCTGTGGCGTTATAGCTCATGAACGGATGAGTTTTTTGTTTGAAATGTGGAAAGTTGTATCTTTTCATTTAATTATTACTTCCTAATGCATCCGTACTACACTTAATTAGACACTTCTAAATCTACTCTCGACATGTTAGTACAAGTCAGAAATATTTTTCTAAGGAAAATATTGAATTATAAATAAATAAAAATAAAAAGCCTGTTATTTTTGACTTAAAATCTACAAATATTTACGTATTTACAATTAACCTACAGCGTATTACTAATAAATAACATTTTAGGAAATATTGAATTACTATTTTAACATTAATACTTTAAGTAGGTACTTACTTAGATATATATAATAAGTAGTTATATAACAAAGGTTCGTGCCTAGTGTAATATTTACTCATATATAAAACGTAGAAATAACTGGCATAACAGTCGAACAAGGGTTGCTCTGTGAGTAGAGAGCTTCTGAGGTATGCTGAGGGATTCCCTACATTTGGAAAATCTCGACCCTCTGCCACAGATTAGAATTTGAAAATACCAACCAACCATTTCGAATAAATTCCTTGAGCTACTGAACGAATACTGAATGTTAGAAAGAAATGAATAACTAAAATGATAACGTAAATTTGTTTTGCCTTTGTTTATTAGGCGTGCTATGGACCATATTAAATTAAGTTATATTATGTAAGAAGCCAAACCAATACATTTTGACAAGCAAAATAATATGTAAACGATTGTAAATAAAAACAATAATAATCAAATTTACCCAACCCAGCTAAGTGGATATGATGTTCTGTTCTTCATACCGTTTTAATAAAGTAGGCAAATAAATAACAAATAACCAATGATGTTTTACTAAAGATGACGTATATTCATACTGCGCGGTGCTCAGATTTTGTTCTTTTACGACATAAACATGCTCACTGCGACAGTTAATACGGTACAAATAATATAGAAAACGACAGCCATATGTTTAGACTTGCGCTTGAAATACGCGTCATAATGAAAATTACTACAATTGACTTAATTTTGCCGCCTCAGTTTCCGCGCGCTTGTGCGACATCTACCTCATATATACATATAATATCATTGCAAATAACAATAACGTCGTGCAAAGATGATGGATTACGTAATAGTTACTATTGCATTCGTCACCTTTGTCAAGCGAATAAGATTTGGCTGAAACAAGCCTTTGGGAGGACTTGTGGAGCATAATTCAATCTTCTTAGCGGAATATCCCTGTCTAAATATGAAAGGCTCAAACGCCGCACTTTCGCAAACCAAGCATATAGCTTTGTCGAACCTGGAGAAAATCTACACTTGGAAATCTGATCAGGGCCATTATGCTGGCATCTAGAAGCAAACACTGTTATTATTTTATTATTTATTCCTCTTATTTGTGGCGCTAGTCTCCACACATTTGACGCGGCATAATATTTTAGCCTTAAATCTGTCACTGACCTCATATATTTACCGATAAGGTAGGATAATTAAAAGATAAGTCTTACTTATATATATTGGCCAAACACTAAATCGCTGTTTTGCGATTATTTTTCAAAATAGAAAGAAGCGAACGATAAATAAAGATAACTTATCGCTATACAAGGATCACCAGTGTTATCGTTCAATGGAACGATTATTTATTGTGATACCATTATCAACGCCAGTTCCTGGTTTCATACTTTCTTGTATCACTCAGATAAACATTTGACGACAAAAGAGGCGTCAATGACATTACAGAGGCTCGCGGGTGTTCACAGGAAAAAGGGCGGTACAAATCATGCGCGTGGATTTAAAATATTACAAATATAAATTATGTCACATTACAGATAACCTGCGGGCTCAAAATAATAATAAATTCATATTTTTAGACCTTTTTTTGGTATAAGACACAGTTAAAGCGCATTTTTCATTATCTATTTTCGACAAAGGAAAATATATGAATCAACATATTTTCACTAATACATTGTAAATAAAATCAAAATGTGTTCAATCAGAATTGAACATTATGAACTGTTCTAACAAGTGGTTTTTTTAAAGTTTATTAGGTAAGTAGGACTTCAACAAAGTAAAATAGAGTCAAAATTGTTTATTTAGCAAATGATCATCAAGCCTTAAGTACGTACCTACTCGTATTATGAATGGAACATTAAGATGGGTCTGTATAGGCAATTCTGAAACTAAAAATAAAGATCAAAAGAACTAAAGTCACACTTACAAAGATTTGTTCTTAGTAGGTAGGTCATAGATTTTATTGACCATAAAAACGGCATTGCTACCATTCCCGCTCAATCTTAGAGTCGCTCGCGCGCGTCGTTACGCAATGATACAACATGGACACCCTAAAATTCTACTACTAAAAGAGAAAAGAAATACAACTTTAGCTTACAATGTTTCAGAAGGTTAATTTTCTCATTGTTAAGAACCACTGTCGGCACTTTAATTAGCCATAAGCCTGTCTGCTATGAACTTGCAGTTTTCATAATTCATGAAATGACAATAGTACGTCTGCGCGTCTTTGTAAATTGAAGTGTCGTCTCCGGTTGGTTGAAACAGTAACCGAGCTTCCGAAAAGCAACGCATATAAGTACTCTTGCGTTGTTTTCCGGAAGCTGTATAAGCTATATAGCTCGGGAATTTTTTTTTTTTTTTCAACGTGGCAAAGCTGCTAGCATTCAGGGCACGCTGCCAGCTGGTAGCGGGTTAGAGCATTTGAGTTATCTATAGGCTGACAATAAGTAGTGGATTCCTCAAATGTTTTTGCAGTAGCTGTAGTATTGTAATTAGTTATTAGTATTTTATGTTAATAAAGACATCGGACCATTTAAAAATTACAATAGCAGAGCTACTATAAAAACATTTGAAAGTCGTTATCATAGACAAAATGTAAACATTTTTTAAAATACAGATACAAATATTTATTGGTAAAAACAATAATTTACTAGTCACTTATTCTAGATAAAATAATATTCTATATAATAATAATAATAAGTTTTCATATAATGATAATGTTTTCAAACGTTTCGTTTTTTTTTAGTTCCATTTATCTTTAAGTAACTCCGTCGTTGAGTAGTAGGCTTAGCTAATACAATCATTGATACCAACCATTAAAACCACCAATGTATTTGTTGATATGAATATTCAGCAATGCTTTAATTTGCAAATATTGTAAAACAATCCGAGCGAGACTAGAATGTAACGTAATAGCTGCGTCTATGGTTTATTTAAGTGAGCGATTCATTACAGTGCCCATGGCACATTTTAGACAATGTCTTTTAGGTAAATCTATTGTCCGCTGTAGCGGAGAGGTTAAGAGGATTCACATGTTTTATTTATAAACAAGTCTAGTCTAGATGCTGCAAAATTAGCTTCTGGGTAGTGGATATAGCTAGTTATTTTATTTATAGGTAGTCTTAGGAAAAGTACAGCACAAATAATAATGCAACGCTAACAGAACGGAGATGTTGCTCTAGGCGAATTTGAGCTTACTAATGTTTTACTGAGAATAGGCAGGCGTTTGAACACTATCTCACCTGATGCTCACGCCTATTCATTCATGACTTGAAGGTAAAAAAAAGTGATGTGCTGACCTAGCGTGGGATGAGGGTATGAAGAAGAAGACTTCAGTCAACATGGTATATAATATCTAACAGATATATGTTATATATAAATATAAACGCACGAAGCGTTTCGCTTCTACTTTTATAATGCGTACTGCCAGAGAGTGGAACTCACTGCCTGAGTCTGTGCTTCCCGATATGTACAACCCCGGAGTCTTCAAGTCGCGAGTGAATAGGTTCCTTCTAAGTTTGCGTGCTCCACCTTAGACTGCGTCGTCGCTTAACATCAGGTGAGACAGTGGTCAAGCGCAAGCTTATAATCTTTTAAAAAAAAAAAAAATGTTAAGAAGTAATCACTATTTATATTTACACAAGCGAATAAAACTGCGGCCACAAGCTATGATTACACAAAAATCAATGCTTTTCGAAACGCTTTTTATGTAAGGGTAGCATTTTAAATAACAAAATATCATCTACATGAAATAACTACCTGCGTAACTAACGTACTGAAATTTGACAAAAATTTGCGCGTGGTCTCGAACCCGCGTCCAATGGATTGCCTATGCCATGTATCTTGGTGACCAGTGTGTGATATTATTTTCTAAAACGGTTTGATAGGGCAATACAAAAGAGCCAGTGAGCATTCTAGGTCTAGCGTGATAACATTTTCGACAAAGCGGGGTTTGAAGAACTTAGACGCCACTGCGTGGACATTTTCTACAAGCCTGTTGTTGGTCTCTTCCACTGATGCAAAGTTCTCAAGGCAAGCAAAGCGATTGGATAGCTCAAGTCGAAAGTTCTCGAGGTTCTGAATATTGACATTCTGAGGCTGGCGTTTGGATTTTATCAAACGGGACCTCTAAAATCTAACATTAATGTGCAATGTGCCTCTTACCATGCGGTGATCACTACCGGTTTTTCCTTCCTGGTAATAGAGTAAGTTAAGAACCGGATTTAAGGGTTATGGTGTCGTCACCCTCTCTATGGATTTCACATAACCCTAGGATATCCCAATGTAGCTTACTCATTTACTCTCCCATTTCTAATCCGTACCCCGCGGCAATTCGGGTTTCTTTAAATTTCACTATTATTAGCATTTTCTATTCCAAACTACATTAAATCATATAGGTAATTTCTATATATATTCGTAAACACCGTTGAAAATCCTTTATTTTGATACCACGTTCGATGTATTTTGAAAACATTTTTTTTTTGAGAGTACATTTTGGCGCCATAAAACCTATATATTGATTTTTTTTAATTTTGATGTACCCAGTATCACTCTCACGATCAAGACGAATCTATTGATACCACTCACATAAAAATACGACTAGCCGTTTAGGCTCCAGGGCGTGCCAAAGAAATATACATACATACATACACTCGAAAAACATAACCCTCCTTCTTTCGCAGTCGGGTAAAAACACAACTGCCTGTATCACCGAATAAACTTCTGCGAATAAATAACTCGCATTATTAGCTATTCGCATGCTTATGCCGTAACGGAAGGTAAGCAACAGGCAAAGGGCATCCTTGTTATAGACGTGATATCATCGTGTCTTGAATATATGTGGTTTCTTTCTTTCTTTCTCAAAGACAATAGTAGACAGTATGTAGGTATTAACCGCACACGTCGGCCATTACGTGAAATACGATGCTATGCAATGTCGTCCGCACATCCGCTACGCGCTTATTATCTGTTCATGACAGTTCCATTTGAATACATAACTCAATAAAAATATTCGACAGCCGTGTACATATGAGAAGTGAACCTTTTCTATGAAATATATATGAATATATATAAATATATAATATATATGAATTACCTTTTAGTGTTAGATTTAAGAATTTGTACTTATGTGAATGATTGTACACTGTATTTAGTTGATGAAATAAATTATCTTATCTTATATGTCTAGCTGTGACCCGCGGTTTTACCCGCGTGGTGATGACAAACGGTGATGTAAACTCTAAGGCTTTCAAGGCCGGCGTTGCATGTTGTTTGTATTGCTTCCGGGCTGTTGGGCCGTGGTCTATGTGAGACTTGTGTTCCAAACGTTTCGTCGATCATTGCGGTCGACATCTTCAGTGGTTCAAGTCCGAGCGGCGACAAGAGCGTAGAACTCTCCTTCGCGGCGTCTTCTCTGATACTGATGAAACGGTGATGATGAAAATCTATACAGCCTATGTTAATACATAGGCTTATTTTCATCCAGGATATAATCAGCGGACTGACGATCGCCGTGGCGCAGTGTTTAGTGTCATTGATATGACTTCTGTATCTCCGGGACCTTGAATTCGAATCCCGGCAGGGGCAAACATTTAGGCGATGAGTGTAGATGTTTGTCCCGGGTCTTGAGTGTTTGTGTGCTGTGATTGTGTGTCCCCATGCCTCCTGCGACGCAGGAAATCCTAGTGCGGGGGTCTAAGTGTGATTAAAAAAATCTCTGTGCCAAATTTCATCCAGATCCGTTCAGCCGTTCTGGCGTTATTGAGTAACAAACATCCATCCATCCATTCAAACTTTCACATTTATAATATTAGTAAGATACGAGTATATAATAGAATTGGGCATTTCTGTATCAGAACTAGCTGTGCCCTGTGGTTTCACCTTCTTGGACTGCAGCATTCCCGCTATTTCAGTCATTCTACGGGAACCAAACGTTTTCCCAGCTCTATACCGAAACTCGTCAAAATAGCTTCAGCGGTTTAGACGTGCAAACGAAACAGACAGTTAGTTTCACTTTTACAATAATAAAGTATTGTTTATTTTGACCATGTCGTGAGTCAAATACAAATAAAAAAACATTATACTTTTTAATTATATAGTTATTATTACTACTACTTTCGCATTTATAATATTAGTAGGATAGTAGGAATAGGATACTTACCCGAATTTGTTTGTTGGCATGTGGAGATAAATGATTTATGAGCACAGAGGCTGGATTTAAAAGTGTGTATTTTAAAGCATGGGGGAGGCCTGCAGTGGACGTCCTATGGCTGAGATGATGATGATGATGATGATTTTAAAGTAATGGTTTAAATATTAGAATAAGAAAACCACTACCATTGTGCCGACGTAGACAAAATTCTAGAAAGTCAGTACTTAGAGAGCAAGTAATATTTTGGATAAAAACGGACTTTGATCAATTCCATAGATGTTTATCAAATATAGAAGAGGCATTGAGCCTTTCTATGTATGTAATAAATCATATTTTAATTTATATCATCAAATAATACTGGCTGAGAGAAGCGCTCTTCTCAAGGCTTAAAAGCGCTTTAAGCGCCAATTCCCTTACCGCCCGCTCATCTCGGTTTTAATTTAAGTTTTCTCGAGAGCCGACAAGACCCAGGTGTGTATGGATCTGCATGCGAGCTCGTGATCAAGCCATAGAAAAGAAATGACAGAAGGGTAAGTACAGCAATGTGTGACCTCCAGAGCAACACGGAAACTCCCTCGCGCGTCAACGTCCTTGAAGACTACGCTCATTTTCATCAGACCATTACTCGAATTTTCAATTCGTAAAGATAAAACTAAAGGAAACTTTTCCTATGATCAGAATAATAAAGAGTTCATCAGTGTCACTAATGAGAGGCGCTATCAGCTCTATTACTAGCATCTAAAAATCTCATTACAGAAAACGGAAGAATCAACTTAGAGATCTATCTTAATGGTCAGTCATGCGATGCTTGAACTAGTAGGTATGTTGTTTGGCTCTCAGGCACAGCTGCCTAAACCTGAACACGCTGTGTGTGGTGACACTTTTTCGAACTTGATGGTAATTGGCCAAGAGGTTACTTATTGGAAAGTACCAGCTTCTCGCTGTGTGCTGCAGATTTGACGCCAAATACTGCGATCGCTTTACTCGCTCTAAACAAATCACGTCTTTTACCATTTATAGCTATCTCGTTCGCGTTATAATCTCGTGTATAAGTCGTGGGTTTTTCTATCTCTTTTTTGATTGAAAATTCTCGTGAGTTTGCCACATTATTATATATATGTGATATCCGGCTTTACTCACGTTTATAGTCGAAGTTTCGACCGAGGTTTCGAGCATATCCGATGCTCATACTCAGGTGAGTTTACGCTGCCAGATCGCGGCGACCACTGCGCCACTTTTTTATCTCTGTTGTTGATATAAATGAAGCACATTTAAAAACATGACTGTGTGAGTATGCAATTGCTTGTAGTTATATCAGGTCAATATATTCAAGTTATACGTGATCTTAAAATGTCTCGTCAAATCAAATCATATCCGTATAAATATCATTGTCTGTTACCTACCTTTATCTTTATACTATGATCTGGCTTCATTTAGCCGTAATGGCTTTAGAACGAGCCGCGAGGTGCCGCGCGCGCTGTGATTGCCAGACTCCCTCGAGACAGACCAGGTACATATGTGGGTAAACAAACAAATATATTATACATAATATATATTTGAGCACAGTGTGACAATTGAAAGGATTGTGATTCAAATAAAATTTAAATATTATTATTAATTTTTCATTATTTTTGTTACTCAGGGGATCAATTGTCAATGTGGTTTAGGTGTGTTCACCGATGTCTTCACCCGCTACTATAATATCGTCTAGGTATAAGCACGCACTTTTCAGTTATTGGAGTGTAGCTCAAAAATCGCTTGTCCGATTTTGATGAAATTTAAATGGGACCACACGGCACCAGCTTTAAAATAAAGGTCAAAATCGGGTCCACCCAGTCCGACGTGGGCTGCTGTGGACATAATAATGATGAACGCTGATGATGAACACTTAGAAATATATAGTACGTAACTAATTGTGTACATCATCATCTCAGCCACGGGACTTCCACAGCTGGACATATTATGCCTCCCCCATATAGGGGGGATTTGCCAATACTCGCCACGCTTGGCAGGCGGGTTGGCGAGAGATGTACATATTAATGTACATAGTAAAACTAATTCTGTTAATCAATCCAACTATCTAAAATTCTTCAAAATGATATAGGTCGTATTCTATTTACGCTAAAATTCAAATTCGTATATGCAATGCTATCTCTAATATTAGGTGAGTTTTATTCAAATGCTGGCCAATTACGCGTTGTTTTAGTCGACACCAAATAAGTGGCGACATATTTTACTTCACCGCTAAGTTTTAAAAAATAACATATTTTTGTGTTGTTATTGATAAGCCTCATATGGATTTGTACTTTATCGTAACAATAAAAGAAATTATCTTATTTTCCAGAATTGTAGTCTGGTTTGGCTGAACAAAGGAATCATAGCTACCAATATCATTACAATATACAAAGAACCGACGAGGGTAATACTAATAGTATGACTTTTGTCCCGAGCATGTATCAACTTTTTATTAGTCTAATTTTTCACCCTGCCCAATCAGGTATCCCCCATATTTTACATCTTTTTTCTTCCCCCTTAAGTACAGGGATACAAAATTTGATATTTGAGATTAATGGAGAGTTCACCCTTAAAAAATGACGTCGAAGGGTTAGGCTGTTGCCTATTTTTTAGTCATTACTGTCGAGACACTATCAGTCATGCTAAAAGGTAAATCCATTCTGAATATCTTTGTAATGTAACGGTACAATTTTAAAAAAAAGCATATAATGCGTGTGTTAACCTAGTTTATTTATGATGGTTTTTATTAAACCACGACAGGTCGGCTAAACGGTTCCGGATGATATTTGCCACAGTTTAAGTGTGTGTTTTTTCTTTTTTTCTTTCTTTCGTTTACAGTCACCGGAATAATTCCACAAATAAATTAGCGAATGAAGCCATATTTTGTTCAATCAGGAATAACCTTCATGAATTACTGTACATACTCATAAGTGTTTTTTAAAAGTGTACTAGACTAGATGTCTAGTACAGTTTATTGCATAAAAAATGTATGCTTGTGACATATTTTTATACTTCTTAAAAAATAGGGTGAAATGATTTAAAATCGTCTATTGTATAGATGTTCCCTTTCTAGTATTATAAGTGATATTATGATATTTTAAATTGTATAGGCATAATTAAATTATTAAAATATATATTAATTAAAAAAATATGTACTTTTAAAATAGCACAGGCCTCAGGGGCTGTGAAGTTTTGCAAGAATTATAAAAAAATGTTCTGTATTAATACGTCAACTACTTTTGATCTCGGAAGCGGGACTGCGCGAGTGAAGTCGCAGGGTGCTACTAATAACTATTTTGGATGATGGTGAAGAGATTAACAATTGGTTGAATATCCAAATTATACGATGCGTCTCTTGGCTCGCCGTTATCAATCAGCCGACCGCACGCCCCCGGTGGCCGCCCGCCCTTATTCATAATGCAAGGCCTTCACACGCCGCCCCACACGCCTCGCCCCTTGCCGCCCCGGTGAAGATTAAATTCACAAAATGTTTGTTTAATGCTTGCACATTAATGTGCGCGTGGGAGTTGACATTATTGTATGACATAGTGTATTTAATTTTCATACTAAATTAAATGTGAAAATGAAAAAATAATGTATCTATTAGAAGCACTACAAATTTCCCATGTGATGGTACTTCTTATTCATGATAATTACAATAGTGGAGATGAACGGAAAACTCCCCTCCGTAGCGAATAGTGGAAAAAAAATGCGTTTTTCCTCAGCAGGGATAGACCATAAGGGTATACGAAACAGGCGTATTAAAAAATTGATATATGGAGAGAAAGGTAGAGTGGACACTAGGAGCTAGCTTTTCGGGCATGAACCGGATAAATTCGGTTCATGCAACTAATTTTCTTCTTTTGTAGTCATCGGACCGTCAGTAGTGCAGCACGCATAGTTCCCTCTTACTAAAATATTTTATAATTAGATACAATAGAAAAAGTACCTTCTTAGGCTGTCCCAAAATGCACAAATGGAGTAGTTTGATAGCCGCATTCTCTCGCATCTCATCTTTGACTTCCAACAACGACAAATACAAGAAAAAGCAAAAATAATTCCTCAGAGTATCTGCAATGAAGGAATGAATACGTACTGCCAGTGGAGTGGAGTATTGTAGCTTAGTTGGCAAAGCGATATAAGCGACGGTATTCTGTAGTCGTGCGTTCAAATCCCACTACTAGCCGTATATTTGCCTTCACAAGGTTGAATAATAGCTGCTAGATTAAACCACGCTTCTGTGCGACGCCAACATTGCCAACAAAGGGCGCAGTGGAGCGTCAATTGATAATTAATATTGTTTTATTAAGCCGCGTATCTCGACGCAACGAGCCGCGGGCATAGAATCGGACGCACCCGCGCGTTCATAAATTCATAATGCTGTTTTATGTTTAGATAACTTTTAATTACGAT
This sequence comes from Apeira syringaria, assembly GCA_934044485.1. Taxonomy (NCBI): domain Eukaryota; kingdom Metazoa; phylum Arthropoda; class Insecta; order Lepidoptera; family Geometridae; genus Apeira; species Apeira syringaria. Next base: position 3,726,480 of record OW203661.1, on the reverse strand, counting down.
TATCCTTAGATTTTGAAATGTTTCGAGTATGCTTTGTGCAAATCGATTACACAAAATGTATGCTCACGCTCGCTCGTTAAAAAATATTTTACCAAATGCCTTACTTATCCTCATGCTAAAAATCCCTACACATCGCAGTTAGCGCGCGAAGTGGCTATAAATATTTTGAAAGGTTTAATCTACTAAGATTCAACCCTAAAAATTCATTTTTCATTTGCAAAGTTCATCTATATCTATACTAATATATAGTGAAAAGATGTGATTGTTTGTCTGTACAAACAATAAATTCGGAGCCTATTCAATGACACCTATAACAAACAATTGTTTGTTTGCATTGAATAAGCCGGAGCCTATTACTATAAACTATAAACTACAGAACCGATTTGAAAAATTCTTTCACTGTTGGGAAACTACACTATTCCCGGCTGTATTATATATTTTTGTAAATGAGGGATCATTATAATTTTTAATTTTGAATTTTTTTACCCGTGCGAAGCCGGGGCGGAACGCTAGTATGAACATATTTTGCGTAAGAGTGATTATTACACATATTGATTAAATAGTATGACCAGGCCTCTGAAATGCACGTTACGATAAAATATGTGTTACATAGATTTTATATGGTCAGAGCTGTGTATTTTTCGATAATTTCGAACACTGACGGAGAGAAATTTGCAATGCTTTTTGCGCTACTAAAGCCATTTTAAAAAATGATGCCATTTGATTATGTACCACTACGCATTGTTGTGTTTACCAAGAATTTTTAAATATGTCGTATTAGTCTTTAATATCACAAGTTACCAAAAAATTGTGTCATATTTTTTTTTTTTTTTAATTCAGTGAACAAATTTAAAAAAATACTTAATTGTATTTTCAATATAACTTAAGAACCTATTTGCGTACAAAAAATCAATTTGCTTCCCCTTCAATTGTCAAGAAACGGGCGGCCGATCGGTTATTTTATATCATCGAATACATAACCTTATAGAGGAGAAAACAATTATGCTACCACAACGATACGAGCTGACATCAATGCCTACTTATCATCATGCAATACAATACCAGGTCGGTAGTGGAATGGAGAATTTCTAACTGTACAGTTAAAAAACTGTCTAGTTTCTAAGTTATCATGTCTTACTATAGGTACATGATTCCACATTCATCCAACTCATATGCAGAATTTGCTTGTTTTCTAAAAACAGCACGTAATTCTGATGGTTTTTCATGATATTTCTGACAAATTAGAATCGATGTTATCATAATTAGAACTTTATTTTCTCTTTTGCTTTTACATTTTTTAAACGTCAATATCATACCAAATTACAGCGTAATATTATAGGAGTGTGGTAGGAAGGGCATTTTAACAGATAGCTCATAGTTTGGTGTGAGTAAAATAGAAGGGCACTATTCCGTTCTTCTTACCCGTCTGCTGCAGGTTCTTGGAATTTCATCTGCCATCTGGGACTATAGTTACTTGACGAATATATTTATGAAACCATTTCCAAGATTTCATGAAAAAAAAATTGGTTGTCTGTAAAGTCGGTTTACGGACGATAGATTTACGTGATTACGTCATAATCATTTATGACTTTGACTTTGATTATTTTATGTAATACAAAACTCAGGTGGAACGTTACGCGGAACGTTACTATTTTTCATGAGTGTTGCTGGTATTCATCAATTTATAAAACGTTATCACGTCAAAATTTAACATTGGCACAGAATATGTTAAAAATAATTACTCATTTTTCCACTAACGTTACATTATTACTTCTCTATTGGCTAAGTTTGTAATGGTTAATACATTTAAATTTATTCGTTGATCGGGCGTGTCTCGCTGCTAACACATTTAAAAAGTGATTAGAAGTTAAATTGACACAATATGAACTTTTTGTGCCCACAACTGGCCTTAATAGGAAACGAGATTATTCAATTTTCATTCAAATCAACGATGTTGCGCACAAATTAATGCAGAGTTACCTTCCAAGTTGAAAGGGAGTTACCACATTTGGGATTTACGCCTCTACAGCTACGAAGGTAACTTACTTTAAAAAATGTCGTATTCCTACTTATTAGACGGTTGTGAACGGTGGTTCTTATCAGAAACCAATTAACTGATTTGTTGATTGATAGACGATAGTCTAGTTATTTTTATGTAATTACAATCTCATTAGTAAATGTTGTAATTTATTAAGTAACGTCATCTTTAAATGATTTCTCACCAACATAGTAATGAACATAAAATGTGAGGTATATTTACAAAATTCCATTTAGGTTGACGAATGATCATCATCATCATTATCATCTCAGCCATAGGACGTCCACTGCTGAACATATGCCTCCCCCATTGATTTATATTGTCTTATCATTAAGTGACGAATGATAGTGACAGCCTTCTCATATTTAATGATATGATCAGAATAATTTGGTAATTTTACATAAGTTTAAAATAGAGTTCGTTGAAATAACCATCGTATGAATATCAATATCTATAAATCAACATATCCTTCCCACTAATATTATAAATGCGAAAGTTTGTGTGTATGTGTGTTCCTAATTGTAACCTCTTCACGCTCCACCGATTTCGATGAAATTTGGTATGGAGATAGCTTATACCCTGGATACATAGTCTAATTTACATCATCACCGTTTTTCATCATCATGCGGGTACAATTGCAGGGCGCAGATAGTTTTATATAAATATTACAATTGCCGAAGAGAAAGCGTTAAAACTGTTATGTAAATTCAACACTGCACAATATTTACAGGAGGACCTTAATCCGTGTGTGTCAGTAGGTACACACACATGTATATGTCTGAATATATCGCTGGTTTATCCGGGTAGACGGCAAAATGAGTTAAAAGACCGCCCAAGGGTTTACAACTTGGCTATAGCTAGTGCTATCCTATGGCTACCAAAACCGTCGGTCTAACGCGCCCGGGAGCGCTCAATTGAATATGCCAACGTCACCCAACCAAGGTATGACCGATGACTACTTTTCTTCTACGAGCGCTTCGTAACTACATAAGTAGGTTGAATAGGTAGGTACTTATAAGTTTGCGAAAAATTTCACCACAAAGCCAAGCGCGCTCTACAATGAGAATTGTGATTAAATTTACATTGTAGCTTTTTGTTGCAACGTCTGTTATATTAAGGTATTCATGAAGGCAAATGTTTAGTCCCTTGAGGCGAAGTAACAGCGTTCGCAGAATCACCGTGTGCGCTCAACTTATGCTAATTACATTCAGAATACACAAGGAATGTATAATACGGAAGTCAGCATACATGAAATTGAACCCCTGCGCTGTTGGAACCAATGGGTTACTAGAAACATCATTATCTAAAATGTATATGTGTAGTGCGTACCATGGGCACTGTATGAGTTGCCCAGTCAAAGAATTGAATCTATTCCATACTAATATTATAAAGAGGAAAGATGTGTATGTAAGTATGTTTGCAACGAATTGGCTCAAAAAGTAATGGACAGATTTTAAAAATTCTTTCACCATTGGAAAGCTACATTCACCCTGAGTAACATAGGCTATATTATATTTTCAAAAAACTAAAGTATCCTTGTAATTTTTAATTTTCTAATTTTATGCCCGTTCGAAGCCGTAGCGGACCGCTACTATTAGGAATACAAAAACTCATGTCACAGTGTTTGTTATCGTACTCCTTCGAAACGGCTTGCCTGATTTTTATGTTTTTTTTTTTTGCGGTCTCCATCTAAGAGGCGTTATGTTTGGGTTTCTGTGGCTCGATTTTAATGTCAACAGTACATATACAATGTCTATCAAATTTAATAAGTATATTATATAGTGTTTTATATGGTTACAACTGTACGGAACACTTCATCTGTGACTCGTGCTTACCTAGTTTATAATAATACTTATCTATATATAAAAAATACGTAATTCTTCTTGAGCTAAATAATTAAACCTTGTCGGAGAAAGGTCATCGTATTCACTTCTCTTATTTCTATGCTGCACTGCACCACAGAGTAAAAAATAATATAGTAGTATGTATTGCTTCCGGGCTGTTTGGCCGTGGTCTATGTGAAACTTTTGTTCCAGACGTTTCGTCGATCGACCGCAGTGATCGACGAAACGTCTGGAACAAAAGTTTCACATAGACCACGGCCAAACAGCCCGGAAGCAATACATACAACATGCAACGCCGGCCGAGAAAGCCTTCGAGTTTACAATAATATAGTAGTTACATACACTGTATGGTAAAGCATTTTGCTGACCATGCATAACTAGATTACCCTTCCTTGGGTTTTTCTATTCCTTGTTTACGTCCATGACGGTTGTAACGTACATCAGACAGAAAATGCTTAATATTTTTTCTCTGTCTAGAAGGTTCGAAGCTTTTGATAAGTTCCTTTCTCAATATAGTACTCTCCTTCAGACTCCTTCGGGCTTTATGCGCCCGTTTTAAAGCATTTAAGTCATCAGCAAAGAATGTTTTTATTACTTTTTTTACCATATCCTGATCCATATTGTCTAACTTTGAAGTTAGCGAAAAGTACAGACCTTCTATCTGATGCATTAGCGTCACCACACTGTCTTTAGGGTCTTGGGGATGGTTAAAAATCTTCATATTTGTGTATTGCACACAAGTGAACAGTTTCACGCTATCAAACGATGCGTACAAATCTCGAAACTCAGATAATAATAACTTGAAAAACAGTCTTTTGTATTCCACCACCTTTTCTTTATAAAAAATGATATTTAACTCATACATATTTATAAGTTCTTTAATTTCAGATATGCTAATAGCGATATCATTTTCTAGCATATCACGCCTGTTCAGAAAAATATTACGCAGCGTGCTAGTCTGCACATCAATTTGCAAGTAGTTTAAACATTGGCGTTCTATGGCATCGAATATTACCATCATCTCTTTGGGCTCCGTAAAAAACAGATATGGATTTCTTCTACATTTGGCAATCGTTATTTTGAATTCATCTAAAGAAGAAAGAGATGCATCTACTAAATTATCGATATCATCCAACGTTAATTTTTTATTATCGTACTTATTGAGATACTGACATTTCCACCAATCAGGAGCGAAAGAATTGAGGAACCTCGCATAAACAGCTCGGGTTTCTAAATTGAAAGAAATACTTGAAACTAGATTTCTTAACTTAACGTACTGGGTACTGTAATTTTCTAACTGATCATTCATATTGGCCAACTCAAAAGCTGTCTTTTCGGAACGAAATTGCACATATTTGGCTTGAAGGTAGTCCTCTTTAAGGAATTTTACATAATTGATTTGGCATTGCCTTAAAAGGTGCCTTAGTCTGTTGTATTCGGCCTTTTCGGTGGTTTGTTTCGAGTCTGACAAGACAACTGCTTCCTTCAAATATGCAGCGTCAGCTTTCATTGCAGTTATGTTCCTGATGTCAGTCATGTACACTTTTACGTCCGATTTCGGCCTTATGGGCCTGCCTTTAATTATATCGTAAAATGTGGGATCAATACCACAAATTGTTGCAGGTTCGCTCATTATAAAAGGATCAGATTTAGCCACCACCGCCCTTTTCTCACTACGAAACATTATCATGTGGTTGGGTACGACAGAAGGGTTTCCTTGGTTTTCTTTGACTTCCCGATCATGCTTTTTAGAGGTACCTATATTGGTGTTTTTAATGAAAGCGGGTTTTAAATTTTCCTTGTTTACGGGATTTGCTTTATTTTGGGGTATTCTTATTAACTTTTTACTGGCGATATTCGTTTGAGCCTTCTTGGGTGTTGAGCGTGAGCTGTGGACAAATATTTGAATGAGTGTATATTTATTTTTGCCATTCACCTTATTTCCACATAATCATAAGGTATCTACCGTCTATACCTACACACCCATCTACGATTTATACGACCCAGTTGAAGGTAATATAATATTTGTTTGAAGGTACTTAAGGGAGACCGGGGACAAAAGTAACGGCGGGTTGAAAGTAACAAGCGCTCCGTAGCCTTGTCCAATAGCCGGAACGACACGCGCGACCGTTGGTTGTTAGCTTGCACCGCCCCCCGCGCATGAGTTCAGTCTCCGCGCCCGCACCACGCGGCAAGGTTGTTTTAGTGGACGTATCGTGATTTTTGGCACCAAAAGTAAGTATTTGTCGTTTATTAATTTAGTGTTCACGTAGAATTAGGATGCTGATAACAATTATGACTATTAGTTCGTTGTTTAACCTTAAGATTGTCTTTAGCATGCTATAACTTGTTTTCGTGTAACACGTTCAGTTTCAAGGTTATTGGGCATCAAATATAAAAAACGGGGTTGGGTACAAAAGTAACATCTTATGGCAGGACATAAGTAACGTGTTACTTTTGTCCCCGTAGAATAGTAAATATGAGTGACGATGATATTAAACTTTTTTTTTCCTCTTTTTGTTTAAAAGAATGCCGCGGCAGCGAATTAGCAAAACTCATAGAGGCACCACTAGCACAGAAGTCTATAGAAAAGCAGCAAATGAACATTTAAAAGACAACACAAAGATAAGAACACTAGCAAGAAAATATGAAGTTTGTCATGTCACATTAAATAGATATATTAAAAAACTTAAAGCAGGAAATACTCATGCAAAAGTTGGCTACCGTTGCGTCAACCGCGCTTTCACTTTAGAGGAGGAATTAGTTTTACGGGACTACATCATTCTATGTTCCAGTGTCTATTTTGGATTGATTTCAACAGAAGTGCACAAGCTGGCCTACGAATTGGCCATTAAATATGAGAAGACATATCCAGAGAAGTGGAACGACAGTCATAGTGCGGGTAAGGAATGGCTAGCTGGATTTTTGAAATAACATCCATGCCTGTCCCTGAGAAGTCCACAAGCAACGAGTTTATCGCGCGCTACAAGCTTCAACGAACATAATGTTAACAACTTTTTTGATAACCTTGCTGAAGTTATGGACAGGCATAACTTTGCGCCAAAAGATAAATGGAATATGGATGAGGCCGGGGTGACAACGGTACAAAGACCGAACAAAATACTGGCACAGAAAGGAGTTACACAAGTAGGTGCGGTAACCTCAGGTGAACGTGGAAGGCTAGTGACTGTTGCAGTTGCTGCTAATGCTCAAGGAGGCCATATACCACCATTTTTCGTGTTCGTACTATATAACTTTGAAATAAATAATTTGATTGAAATAATGTGTTTTTTATTGTTATTGTAACATAGAAGAGAATTTGTACAGTGTTACTTTCGACCCACGCTCTGTTACTATCGCCCTGACCATGGGGTCGAAAGTAACAATCTCCATTTTTTTTTGGCAGCATAATAATTTACAGAAACCATGACATATCATATAAAATTATAATGTACATTTATAGACCATAAACGAAAGTTTATTATGGCTATAATTATTTTATCACAAATGCTATTACTAACGAGAAATCTGACATGGAATACAAACTGTTACTTTTGTCCCCGGTCTCCCCTACGTCTTCATATTCTTACGGCTTTGCTTAGAATTAATTTATATGACATAAATATAGTAATAATTATTATTCTTATAATCACAAATTAAAGACAATATCCCATAAGCAATTATAGTCTCTTCGCCTATAAATATTTAACTATTACTAAATGTAGCGGAGCTTATAAATTATAAAATAAGCAGAAAAATCGGAACTAAAAATCACATTTCCAATTTCTGTCATTTAATGACAATGAACTGCTAGAACCTGTTATGCTGCCAGTATTATCTTATTAATCTATGAATTAGGTATCTACCTATGTATTGAAGATCGATAAGTTCCTATTTCTGTGATAACAAAGAGATAAACTGAGGTAGGTAGGTGCTTGTATTTGGATAATGAGTTAAAAAGCGGTAACCGTCAATAATATTTTAAGTAATGGTTCATTATATGCATATATTATATATAATATATATTATACTAGCTGTGCCCCGCAGTTTTACCCGCGTGGTGATGATTGTAGGTGATAATAAAATGTAGCCAAGGTGTTATTCCGGGACCTCAAATATCTACATGCCAAATTTCATCCAAATCCGTCCAGCCGTTTGAGCGTGATTGAGCAACAAACATCCATCCATCCATCCAAACTTTCTCATTCATAATATTAATGGGATAATAATGTATATACCTAAATTTTCAAATATTATTTTCACGCCTCTTTCCCGAAGGAGTAGGCAGAGACCACGGCTTTCCAATTCCTAAATCTGTGTCTGGACCTGACGAATGCGCAGCTCGCTCGCCTCACGCATTTGTTGTTCGGGCGCCCGAACTTGAAATCTTATCACTAACCTGTACACCAACGTAAATTGGCAAGCGAGGTAGATTATACTCATTTTCTTAGAAAAACGTGAGATAGCCAGGAGAAAAAGAAACCCGTGATCACTAACCTAACCCATAATAAAAATGCTACAATGTTACAAATTTCGCGCAGCCCAATGATATTATATGTTTATATGAGGTTTGCGCCAATGATTTTTCTTATATTTAATTTTAATTTTTTAATTTATTTATTAACATTCACACAAGGTCTTCAGGTCCCAACTAGGCAGAGCCTGTACTATGATAACCTGATGACTGATATATATACTTATACACATATACACACCCAGACACAGGTCAAACACACATGTTCATGCACACAAATGTTTGACCTGTCCGGGAATCGAACCCGGGACCAGCGACTCAGAAGGCAGAGTGCTACCAACTGCGCCAACCGGCCAGTCGCCGGTTGGCGCAGTGATGCCGCCAATGATGTTTATATAAAACATCATTGGCGCAGCCCCTTTCAAGCAGCGACGCTTCCAATCAACTGATTTTGTAAGATTTCCTTTTATACGATATCAAAAGAGCCTCAAATATGCAGTGACCAGTGTATATACATTATGTAAAGGTATAAACTGTAGAAAGCGATAGATTGACCTGCGTTTGTTGGGTTGCCACTCAATTTAACAGCTCACCCTAGTGACTGACCCCAGCCCGAGGCGTAACTCCTCGGTGACCACTGTCGGAAGTGTTGCCTTTGACGCCTTGAAATGTAGTCCAAGTCACGGACTGTTGACTAAAAATAACAAATTGATTTTAATACAAACATCTTAATTTTCAAGAGAGGCATAGGTATACTCTGCTATTGAAGTAAGCAAAGATAGCTAAGCTAATTTTTTTAAGAGTACTGTAGCAAATGGGACTAAAGTTATACTGCAGCGCCCTCCAGCATAGCTAAGCCATGGCTTTGAGTACAAGGCATAGCAACGTATTAAGCTCAATATATCTACCTGACTTAATCAGATTGATCAGAGAGCATTATAGTATCTACTTCAGACAGCTAGTTAGATTTAAGCATACGGTAAGATTTTTTTTCTGTAAATGTTATAACTGGCAAGTGGCCAATGACAGACACGTCGCATTACAAACACTTAAGTACTTAGTTTTTAGGTATGTTATTTTGACCCACGACGCAAACAAAAGTGCGCGTGGAATCTTAGTTTCCAAACGGATGAACCAATTATTCGTTTTAGTTCTTATTTTGCTTTAAAAGCGACATGAACGAGTGTTTTGGTTTTGAACTTTGATCAAGTATCTAGGTATATATGTTCAACCGTATGAAGATCATTCTGTTCTTTCCTAGTTTAGCGTAACGCTAAAAGGTATTTCGTTATTAAAACACAATTGTGCCGAAGAGTTTCGTTTTTTCAGGTTGTATTATGTAAAGGGGATAGGTTTATTTGAAACATATCGGGGCGTACCTACCTATATATTAGTGTTTATAATGAGGCGCGTTATTTTATGCTTACAATTAATGATTTTGATTACGACTCAAGTAAAAAACAGTTCCAAGCGATCAAGCCATGGCCTGCATGGCCAACAAAACTGAACAAACGTATTGTACCAGTAGGTACATATACGCCGTAGCGTCAACCAAAAGCGAAGCAAATTACTTCCTTTGTGGCATGACTCTGATAGCTTGTGCCTTGTGACTATTCTCAAACAAATCTTGCCGGACGTCGGTCGTAACCACCGAAACCTTGCGTAAACCACGACGGACGGTGTAGCACACTGTCAGACAAACGTAATTAAATGACCCTTTATCCTTATACACAAATAACATATTTTCATAACAGATAGTGGTAGGTAGGTCAAGTACCTATCTACAAAAAAAATATTGTTATACCCGTAGGTGTTACGTAGGCTCGAACCAGCGACATTCAGGTTGAAAGCCGGCTTGCAACGAGCGCAATACCGATCACTGCACACTTCAGACACTTAAACCCTGTTCCCCTGTTTTTCCAAGAGTGGCTTAAACTACCATTGATGTTACGGCCCAGATTCAAGTACAATTTTCTCCAAAATCATTATAGATTGACTGGCCGGTTGGCGCAGTTGGTAGCACTCTGCCTTCTGAGCCGCTGGTCCAGGTTCGATTCCCGGACAGGTGAAACATTTGTGTGCATGAACATGTCTGTTTGACCTGTGTCTGGGTGTGTATATGTATATATATCAGTCATCAGGTTACCCATAGCACAGGCTCTGCCTAGTTTGGGACCTGAAGACCTTGTGTGAATGTTAATAAATTTTAAAAAAAATAAAAAAATAGGCGTATGTACCTTATACTCGGATATCTTGTTATACATCAATGCATACATTCTAGTGTTGCTTGTCTGTAAAAAAAGAAGGCACTTTGGCAACCAAGCTCCGCTTGCGTTATGTAGGTAAATACTACACTTATCTAGGTAGATACCCAGTATACACACAACCACAGAAAAGAGACAATATACCTACTTATAATAAGTTTGAATTACTTATAACAAAAAGAAAATTGATATATGAAAAGCCTAAGGCTTAGAAGAAGACTAAGACTAAGATACTATATATATATATACTATACTACTACCTAAGACTACTTCCTAAGGAGGAGAGTGCTATGCTGTGGTTTAAAATTCAGATTATTCACTTTATTCAAATTATTCACGCTACAAGTCGGTTCAAAATACGACAATCTCCGTACATGTTTGTGGTGTGACGTCATTTGTAGCATGAATACGATGTACATGAAAACGAGGTAGTGCAGCGTGTGTGCTAATGTCAAATTCAATTGACCAATCGCGGTAGAATTTCATACTCTAGTAGTGTGGTTTATTTTTCGGAGTATTTGAATACAGTGCTCAGAGTGCATACGCCCGGATTAAAATTGTATTCACAGAGATAACGTTATATACACGCTACCAAAAATAAACCGCAAATTGTACACCACCATCAAATGGCGAATGTCAATTGGTCAACTAGAGAATGGAATACTACTGTGATTGGTCAATTGAATTTGACGTTAGCACACACGCCGCACTACCTCGTTTTCTCGCACACCGTATTCACGCTATAAGAATGCTACAACTGACGTCACACCACAAGAATTGGCTCAGTGCCCTCTGCACTCGCCAAAAGTCCGGTAAAGCCGTAAATACCCCATGTGGTAAACAGCATTGTCATTTCTAAAAAAAAAAAGTCACACCACAAAAATGTACGGAGATTGTCATATTTTGAACCGACTTATAGCGTGAATAATTCAAATACTCTGAATACTCTGAATTTTAAACCACAGCATAGGTTGACCAATTGACATTCGCCATTTGATGGTGGTGTATCAAAACTAAATAATTAACCTTTATTGTTCAGGGAATAGATAGTTACGCAGTGTTTTGCTAAGTTCCACTTAGCGATGTAAACATAAATCACGATTTTAAACTTCATCAAAATACTTATACCTAGCAAAAATTTACAATCAGCTGATTTCTCTGACATTAGCACACAAAAGCGTACAATTTGCGGTTTATTTTTCGTAGCGTGTATACGTTATATCGGTGAATACAATTTTAAACCGGGCGTATTCACTGTGTGCACTGTATTCAAATACTCCGAAAAATAAACCACACCATTAGTATCTGCATAAGTAATTCATAAAACTTTCGACGAACCTTCATATTTTCTTGTAGGTATTGTAGTAGATAAATTATAGTTTGCAATTGTTGACACTACAGATCTGCGATAATCGTCGGGCCAGATCTTAGGAACTGTAGCGGATGACACCAGCACTAGTCCATCCGACACTTACCAGTTCCTACCTTTTTTTGAGGCAACTTTGTATTTTTTTATTACTAAAAATTAATAATTCATCATAAAACCATAAACTTTCGCTTGGGGCGTGATTTGGCCGGTTCTTTTGGATTCAACCATTGATGAGCGTTTCGATTATTTTTAATTCCTTCGTTATTGTGACGGTTCAGTAATTATTTATTAGTAAGTAAATAATTATATATCCACCTTTTCACAATAGTATCATACTAAGATTCGCAGAATTAAGGTATGATAGGATACACTTACGAGCATATATGTAGGAAGTACGAAATAGTGAAGTGTAGTGCTGGTGCGCGGTGTAGTCGCAGATAAGTTCGAAAAATGAAATCAGTCTATGCATGGCACGTGTTTTCATTTCGTCTCTAACTGTCCTTTAATTTACACTTGGGTATACACCAAGCTGCTGCGTAGGTTACCTACCTATTACAATTTTACATAAAACAGTCCACATAAGGTACCTACGTGTAAATAAACGCTTATTTTACCATTTTCATTTACAATCGGCTGAGCTTGAAATAAACGAGGGTAAATCCTCTCATTTACGACGCATTTACATAATCGCTGGGGGCTGATTAAATTTGTAAAAGCTTGCAATTGTTTAAGATACAAATTCAATCTTGAAATAACAAGATTTCAGCAAAAATCGGAATAGGAAGTGCCGAATAAAGATCTTGCCATTAACTATTTGTTTTTATCAATAAGTGTACAGTTCACCAAAATTTACGTAACGTAAAACGTCCGATTATCATTTTAACCGTCGGTCAAGCAGTTAAACTACGGATCCTTATAATTTTTTTTTACCCGTACGTAGCAGGGGTGGACTGCTAGTTTACAATATTTTTATAACTATAATTCAATTTAAATAACAATGAACTGATCAAAATAAACTTTGAAGGCAATATATATTTTTAACTTTTATATATTCATTCGTATTTTAGTACCTAAAGCCGGCGGTGGTGTCAGCAAAACTGCTTCAACGGAAGTCCAGCACTGGTGGCCCGATCAGCTTAACGCCTGCCTGAGATAAGGCCCGTTTGCTACCGTTACACATTGTTTTTGTTATCGATGATAGGAATATAAACAATAACATCTAGTTATATAAAAAAAAAATATTTGAACATAATATGTTCTGTTATAATTTGGTTCTAGTAGCGTTATTATAAAAGTATCTAGTTAGCATTGTGTATGTTAACCGATTTCTATATCCGTATACGTAACATTTATCAGTTATTGTAGTGTAACTCAACCGCTTGTCCAATTTTGATGCAATCTAAGTGGGACTACACGCAGGAAGTACAACCTTTTATATAAAAATATTCATCAAATCGCTTCACCCAGTCGATAGTTCTAAGGTAACAAACATAAAAGAAACAAACGGGTCGAATTGAAAATTGAGAACCTCCTCCTTTTTTGAAGTCGATTAAAAATGGAACAGACTTCAAAGGTTAATGTCCGATTTTGATGAAATTTAAATGGGACCACCTCAGACGCACTCTATCAGACAAAAAAAGAATTTTGAGAATCGGTCCAAAAATGGAGGAGAAATCGGTGAACATATATAAAAAAAATACAGTGAACCATATAACCTCCTCCTTTTTGAAATCGGTTAAAAATACTTCTATTTATTATTTTTTTCACACACGTTAGAATCTATGAAATAATTAATAATGAATGTAATAATAATAATCTAAAAAATTAAATCTAAAAATAATAATAATCTTATTACTTCGTAAATATAAAACGCTGATCTATTCGCATTTGAGAATACTTGACACGTCATCACTATAGTACCTACCTACCTATATTGCATACGGAATATGTACATATATATACGGTCTTATCTCACATATATACGGTAATCTGCGTAAAGGTAAGTAACTAATTCAGTTGTGCACTGTAGCTAAAAATGGTAAACAGAACAATTTCTTATTTATGAAGTTATTACAAAGGCCACATTACGTATGGTGCCGACTTCGACAAATTATTTCACACTTTTGAGTGTTAAAGTCAGTTCTATTTTTCTCACCCTTTTCAGTGACCTTTGCTACTCACGGGATCAATTGTCATTCACCCTCATTAAGGAAGCCATACATATAGACTTAATATATATAAATATTTGAGACCGTTAGACCGATGTCTACGCATGAGGAAAAAATCGGCGAACATTATTTAAAAAAGTAGATGCAGTCATACACAGAACCTCCTCCTTTTATGAAGTCGGTTAATAATTAGATGTCTTTTATGACATCGTGGGTACATACGAGTAAATTGGTGCTCACTAAAGCTACCCTCAATTTTGTACATTTTATGAATTGTGAAGAGTGTCGCAATTTAATTTAAATTATTTATCATTGCTATTATTATTAAATCATTATTTTGCTATGTATCATTATTAAATTGTTACTATCCAAATCAAATTTATTAAACAATGTTATAATATTGTAGGAAGAGACCGCTTTAAGCGATAAGGCCGCCAATTGTACTTTGTTTAGGTACCTATACGTTTTATTTGTATTGTTGTTTTTTGTGACCGGTGTGCAATAAAGTGTATTGTATTGTTATATTATTAAGTATATTATGTTTTGTGTGGAATTAAATGAAGCTTTATTATTATTTATTATAATATTATTAATACGCATTTGAACAATGGCATAAAAATAATAAGTAAGAGCTATCGGGTTTCAGTTAATAAGTAAACAACAGTATTACTATAAATATCATGTTAGAGATATCCAAATACCTACCTACCTAAGCACCATTCACAACAGTCTAAGTTCAGTTCCAAAGATAATTCCTTCGAACCACAAGGCACAAGCGAAAGGTCTAAAGATAATGAAAGACCCTCGTCTTCAGGGGGCCGCGGTAACGGGAACAAGGACTGTCTAAACTCTTATTTTAACTGTGACATGGGTACTTACTTCTGGTTAGGGTTACCACACAGACATTAAAAAAATCTTGACAAAAAGACGGGTATTCTTTTATTGAACAGGTTAGCAAATTTACATTTCCTTCAAATATTTGAATGCAACTTACAACCGTCAAGATCGTCATACTGAGTGTTCTATTGATAATTATTTATTTATTATATTATTACTTAAATTTTTACTTTTAAAAAACCGGACTTTAATTATAATTGTGAAATGGGCAAACAAGCAGACGGGCCGCCTGATGGTAACCGATCCCCGTCGCCTACATATGGATATATGTAACACTGGGGGCTTTACGATACATTACCTACCAGACCTTTTAAGATGAAATTTGGGAGAGATGTTGCATAGGTTTTAAAGGGGTGAAGCAGACGCAGATCACCGCGCGGCTCTCTCTGTTATCTCTCCCTTTGAAGAATCCCATTTTGTAGGTACCTATTCATGAATACGAATAGATACGTGCTCAATCTTACTTACACTCAACATCTCTAAAACAAAGTTTAAATTACCTCTGCCGGTAAAATGTCTTCTTTATCGCCTCCAACTTTTAAACTATGTGCACACTTATGTCAAACATATGGTTCCTACCAATTGTAATTGCTTGTTATTAGAGCGTACTTTTACCATAAAATATTTAGGCGTAATACTTGATAACACCCTACGTTGGAAAGATCACCTCGACTGCATGGTACCTCGAATACACCAATTAATATTCGTATTTAAAAATCTGAGATCACTTATTGATTTGCAATGTCATAAAAAAGTTTATTTTGCTGTAGCTCAATCTCTGATATCATACTGCGTTACTGCTTGGGGTAATTCAGCAAAGGTAAACTTGATGCGTCTTGAGAAAGCACAAATAGGAGTCATCTATAATACATAAGCCTCCCGGACTTCCCACCAGTGAGCTGTACATTCTATCTCAAGTCCTTACGAAAAAGCAACTATTTATACTGCAGTTTTGAAAAAACACACAAGTAGACACCCTCAATGTATACTTTCGAAACGAAGATCGGACAATGTATGTGCTATTGAACAACATCTCTTGCCAGCCGTCAATACAGCTAAGTTCTATGCTCTTTAACCGAAAGAAAAGACAGTCCCTTAGCATTACCTATGTAAATTAAAATGTGTCGAATGGTTGCAATCACTGTCCCACAAGGATACGGAAGACCTACTTGCAGTTGGAAATTAAAATAAAA
The DNA here is from genome assembly GCA_934044485.1 of Apeira syringaria. Lineage (NCBI taxonomy): Eukaryota > Metazoa > Arthropoda > Insecta > Lepidoptera > Geometridae > Apeira > Apeira syringaria. The sequence continues at coordinate 3,710,233 of OW203661.1, read as the reverse complement.
CAAACACGCACACACACATAAATATTAGCTTTATTTGCTGCTCATATATTTCTAGTTTTTCTATGTATATTTTATTTAATTACTGGAACTGTATGTACCTATTTCGGAGGGGGGCGTTGACATCTGCGACACAGTTTTACACTACTGCAGGTGTCATCGATTCTGAACTATTTATTGTATTGTTTTAGTTCTGATTAAATAAATAAAATACCGAGGGAGGAAGCTCAATAGTTCCATATTTTCAGGTATATTGCAAAAAACAATCGGTTGAATCGCAGTGTGTGAATCCTATGTGTCAAATATATAATTGTAAAGCCGACCACACTCAGACAAGTCTCATATATTATATACGGACAGGTGGTAGCCCTACTTGCGCGGTGGACGATATTGCTCTTTATATATCATTGATTACTAGCTGGTTCCTCAGACTTCCAACTGCGTGAAAAAAGCCTGACCATTTGCTAAACAAATAATGTTGAGTCTTTTCAGCGTATTTTGTTGAAATGTCTTAAACTTAAAAAAAACACCACTTATGAATACAGTTCTGAAGGTTAATTCGGATTGAACAAAATTTGATATTTTTTGCTAACTTAATAACTATATTTTCCTTTATAAAAACATCACCTTAACGACAAATGCGCTCGAACTGTGTCTTACGTGTAATGTGATTAGTAAGATGAATTAATGGTTTTTCTGGAACGCCTGAACGGTACGGATAAAGTTTGGCATATAGATTATAATGCATGGAATATTAAATATATATTTACTGGCACATAGGCTAAACTTAACCCGAAAAATGAACGAGCCCAGTGGGATAACAGAGGTGATAAGGAAACCGTAGACCACGCGGGTGAAACCGCAGGGCGCAGCTAGATTCATTATTAAAATATGTATATATAACTGCACTCCGTGTTTTCACTCGGGGTGGACTTTGATTTTTCTTCTTTTATGTATTTTTGAAAATCAATTCGTAGCGAATCCTTCCGTCATAATCATAACTCAGATCTGTAGGTAGAGGTACTTACGTGTTTATGCGGGAGAGTGCGATGCACACTGCATCATTCATTCGAACATAGAACGTGACAAAAAAATTAACCAAAAAATTGAACACTCAAAAGTATGAAAGAACTTGTTGATGTCGGTACCACAATAGTTCAGTAGTTACCGACTTCGACAAGTTATTTCATACTTTTGAGTGTCGAAGTCGGTTCCATTTTATGGTAAACAATTTTTTTCACCCTTTTCGTTGACCTTTGCTACTCACGGGATCAATTGACATTGTGTTTGTTCACCGATTTCTCCACCCGCAACTCGACGTACGCGTAGCACTTGTCAGTTATTGAGTGTAACTTAAAAACAGCTTAACCGATTTTGATGAAATTTAAATGGGACAATTTAATGGAAGTACCAACTTTCAAATAAAAAAAGAACCATCAAAATCGGTTCACCCAGTCAAAAGTTATACGCTAACAACCAAAAAAACGATAAGAAAGAAACATACGGGTCGAATTAAGAAGCTGCCCCTTTTTTGAAGTCGGTTAATAAAGCGAACTTGAATCGATCGAATGCATAATTATTTGAAGAAGATAAATAGAAGCAGTAAACGGAAAGTAATAAAACAATATAAGTAATTCCAGTAATACAACAAACATGGTTTTATTAAGGAACTTATTCTACGTGTCTGTACGTGCACTGTTGTTTACTATTATGTTGTGTATTATCATAGAATAATACCGTAGAATATATTTTAGGTAAATGCAGGCACCTTAATGCAAAAATAATCAATCAAATTGTTTAATTCACCAATTCTTTAATTGGCAACAATACAAATGCACATGACAATGGTTCTGCAAGAAATCGTATGTTTCCGGCACTAGTAATTATAGCTTACAGCAAAGAATTTTGAATCAAAATGGTATAAAACTTAAATTTATTCTATCTATAATAAACTCTGATTTAGTATTTTTGCATATAATTTTGTGTATTCCACAAATATTACCTCAACTTGTCCGTTGCCAAATACAAAATACTTTGTAGAAAACGATTATCTAAATGTGCAAGTTACGAGTCGCCGCGCCGCATTAATCATAATCAATTTATTCGTAATATAAATTTTACGTCAAACATGGTATACTTATTTAATTATTGTTATTAAGGCTCTCTTGTGCCAAATAATTTTGAAACGAGTGCCATTTGATTTATCAATGATTTAATTCTAAGTTAAACTGTAAAACTAGATCAATGGGGTATATCATACACCATATCGAAATGTTTTTAAATGTCACCCTCAGACGATAACAAGCCTCACAACATGGTTTTACTGTTTGCTCATGATGATAATAATTATGCCGGAGATAAGCCTCCATACAGCTTTGGTTAATAATAATGAAATATATTTAAAAATATAAAAAATCCGGCGATGAGTGCCCGATATATCGATGCAAGCGAGCCTAAGAAAGTTACAACTCTATTAACATTGAATTATATTAGCTTAAAATATTAAAATACAAACAAAACAGCAATGAGAAAACACAATGTAAAATTCTTACAGTGTCACATACATATAACTAGTATACCTAGATATAACAATGCATTGTAGGTACATTACATAGTCTGGCCGGTTGGCTCAGTTGGTAGCACTCTGCCTTCTGAGCCGCTGGTCCCGGGTTCGATTCCCGGACAGGTCAAACATTTGTGTGTATGAACATGTCTGTTTGACCTGTGTCTGGGTCATTTTTTCCAATATCTTGTAATGGTATTCTCATTTGGGAGTGTAATAAAATACAATGATTCTAAAACTAAACTTTGCAATCCGTGCCATCGAATAATTTTCCAATAATAACAATACATTTTAAAAACTACTTTCTTATATGTATATAATTTAGGCTAAGGGCTAAGCCCTGGTTCCGAATTATCTTTCTTCGGGATATTAGTTATGTTAAAGTGCAAACTATAACTCTAATAAATATATATATATATTTATAATAAATAAATAAATATCAATGAAATAACAATAATAAAATCTCAATAGTAGCTGATTTTCTCCTTCAAAAACTTGAACGCATGTAGGTATTGTGTTAAATACCCCAAAAATCTTTAACTAAAGGAATATTATTTATAAGCTCTTACGTCGTCATAATAAACGAGTTGTAAAAAAACAAATAGTTATTAGACTAATTTATTCGTCGGTGTCAATGATGTTTTACTAAAGATGACGTATATTCATACTGCGCGGTGCTCAGATTTTGTTCCTTTACGACATAAACATGCTTACTGCGACAGATAATACGGTACTAATAATATAGAAAAGGATAGCTATATGTTTAGACTTGCGCTTGAAATACGCGTCGTAATGAAAATTACTACAATTGACTTAATTTTGCCGCCTCAGTTTCCGCGCGCTTGTGCGACATCTACCTCATATAAACATACAATATCATTGGTCGGTGTCGTAACCCTTCAATGAGGTTTAGGTAAGCAAGAAAGTAGGCAAATTTCTAAAAGAAGGTTCTTTAGAATAAAATGTTTATTTTTGATGTCTTTTTCTTAATTCTAGTTTTATTTCAGCATTCTATATTAGTGTAAACGTATAATAGCTATAATCAAGACAATTGTATGCGATGCAAAAACAAAAATCTTAATAAAAAAATAAACAATTAATTCTGAATTGTCACTTCGTAAATCGTAATATTATCACATAACTTAAGAGCTAAGCGACCATCATGACCATTTTGTACAATATTCGTCACCAAATACAGTAAGACACACAAATACCACATACAAATACCAAATACAGTTACATTTTTTAGGCCTTACCTTGCGTTAGAGGACGCAATTTTATTTTTCTAATGCGTAGGGGGGGGGGGGGGAGTCAGCGTAAAGCTAAAATCAAGTTTGTGGGGTCACCCTTGTCCTACGGCCGCCATCTTGAAAATAGGGGTTGAAACGGTTTTTACGATATATCTCTTAAACTATTTATCTGATAAAAAAAATTTGTTAACTTTTTTGTTGCAAATCAAATTCTCTATAACTTTGGTCCAGTAACTTTTTGTCGTAGAACTATAAATAAAAAAGTTATAAATGAAAATGTTCAGAAATTCGAGAATTTTTTTTATATTTTTCGATATAACTTTTTTTTTATCATATTACGAAAAAATGATATCAGACCATTTTTGTAGACCGTTTTTTAAGGAACAACTTTTATGGCCAACATTTTTTCATTAAGTCAATAGCTAAGGTTTTACAGCGCTCCGAAGTGAGTACTATTTTTCAGTACTCTCAACTATACATATATTATACGTGGGTTAATGTGTCATCAGTATTTTTTTTATTTTGTTATTATAATTCTTTTAATTAGTAATTTTGCAATATTATTAATGATTAATTATTGACTCTTTTCCACTCCATTACAGAATTTTACAATTATTGATTTTTAAAATAATTTTAAATCCGACGGCCGTTACCGAGAATGCTGTCCAGGTAGAAAACACCCAAGCGACCATTGTGTAAACCCTGGAAAAACATATAGAGTTTGCAAGTGGAACGGCTTTGTTTCTCAACGAGAGAGTTGACCCTGCTTTGCTCACTGTAATTGGTGAACGTTTTTTTATCTCTTTATACGGTGGTAATAAAGATGATAATTCTCTTAACAGCCTAAGATACAAACAATTCGCCAAGGCAGTGACAAAAAGTACATTTAACCTATCTTCACTTCCTCCAACAAAAGACACAGCTCGCTTTCATACTTTCCGAGTCTACCATCAGGTCCAGTCGTGGCTTGGTAATAATAATGATCGTGAAGACTGGAGCTGGAAAAAATGTGGAAAATTATTGATGCCAGTGCAGAGCTCTAAACCTCCAGCACCCCCTGAGCTTCTAAAATTGATCTTTTGCAAATGCAAAGGAAACTGTGGAGCGATGTGGATGTCGAAAAGCAGGGTGGTAGGTATGCGCGTTTCCACGCGCTTGTGAGACATCTACCTCATGTAAACATATAATATCATTCGGTAACAAATATATACATAAATTTTACAAAATGGTCATAATACCAAGTTTATGCAGCTGACGCACGGCGGCGGCGGCGTCGGCGTCGTGCCCCTTTTCTACCGCGACCTCCACCTTCATGGCCTTTACCACAAAAATCACCCTTTTCCCTACACTTTTGACAGTGGGCTTGCAAGTGATTTTTCTTTGGGTCACTTACATATACTTTATCACACTTCTCTGGAGGTGCCTTAAAAAAATGTTGACATTACCACGGTGTTCATAAATAATCAGACACATAAAGTAAACATAAAATAACAACAGTTGTGGAAAACTCGTCATCTCATGAACTCTTGTTCATGAGATGACGAGTTTTCTTAAACCCGTGATTTGGACGAGTCTACGGTAGATCACACCGACCTAACAGATTCACTCATGACTTGGAGACACACATATTGTGCCTTTGGAGAAACATACAGAGTCAGGTTATATACTTCTGCGCTGAGCGCCTTACGAATATGGAAGCAAACCTTTTTTGCGAGAACATGCAATTTTAACAACGTCGTATGTACGGCACATTGAGGTAGGGATAATTTATGGAACACTAGTGCGCGTACCTAATATAAGGTATATTATTATCTACATACAAACACGCCTCTTTGACTGAGTTTTATATTACAAGAAAGAGGTTGGCGTATTATAGTTTAAAAACTATAGAAGACTGACTTCTATACTAATCAGTATACACCATTTTTATAAATATACTATCGTTATCATTTTTAAAGTAAGTTATCAAATGACAAGACTATGCCCGAACATACATTAAAAAATCTGATTTATCACCGTTACTGATACCATATAATTTTATTCAACTTGCAATTTGACACAAGCTGCCTGAGTACTTGAAACAACTACCTAGGTAAAAATTGACTTCGTAGGACGGTCGTCGTGGCTCAGTGGTCAGTGACATAAGTTGGGTCTCCGGAATACTGGATTCTAACCCCGGCAGGGGCAAATATTATGCGATGAGTGTAGCTGTAGGTTTTTTTCCGGCTCTTGATGTTTATGTGCTGTAATTGTGCGTGTCGTGCCTCTTGCGACACAGGGAATACTAGTGAGGGGATTGAGAATGATAAAAATATATATATATCTGCACAGACCCGCTACAGCACAATATAGTCTGCTCGTGACCTAAAGTTCAATCATATTATGTTTTCTTAATACTATATAGATTTTAAAGTAGAGGGTGGTAGCTAGGCATACAGGTAGTCGAAAGTACCTTAACACCATGCTGGGAGTTTGATAACGGGAGAGACATATAATTGAGAACGTATTGTCTACAGGTAGCACAAAAGTACTACTATGTTTCAAAATGTTGTTTAATAGCGCCGGCTTGTAGGTGAAGAGTCGCTGTTCAGCTACGTACACAATACAATATACATTATTACATACCTGTTTAAATGGGTACACGTCTATTAAACAGTTGTTACATTTTTGGGATTTGTTTGCCCAAGAATAAGCGCTTGCCCAGCTCCTTTGACAATCTCCGCACCTAAACCAGCCAAATGTCCGCCGCGTGCCTTGGTACGGCGTCAGCGGAACAGCTACACCATCTTGTGGAGCCTGTAGGAATAGTTTACACTAGAGATGCGCCGGATCGTTTAAATGTAAATCTGTAAATCCTGCTGGATATACATTTTTATAATAAAAATACAAATACGGATCATTTGTTTCTAGATCCGCGAATACGGATACGGACAATAACTTTGTAACTCACTGGGTGTCGGTGCGCGTTAGAGTTAGAGCCCGTTCCCACTTGCCGGCTGTCGGGTCCGGATTTTATGGTAGAGCATTTTATATGATGCTATTTACCCGACATTTCTTGTCGGCGCCGACAAAAAGCGGTGTTCGACAAGAAATGTCAGGTGTTTTCCTAGCCCTCTATACGCCAGGAAAAAATTGAATGCGAATCCCTTGCAACTGTCCTTGCGGAGATCAATGGCCCAATGGGGGAGCCAGCACGTATATCCAGCAGTGGACATCATATGGCTGAGATAACGATGATGATTATTCAACTATATTACTAAAACTAAACATTTGATTGGCTCATTGATCTATGACAAATTTGGTAAATTGTAACTTTTAGATTTTCTGACTAAAAAGGTTGCCGACACCTGGCCTAGAGGGCCCACGAGGTAGGTAGGTACATATACATAAACGTTACATTACAGTATATTATTTTGTACATTGTGTATACATATTATATGTATTAAGTATGAATGAGCTCTAGCTCGGCGAGAGCACGCACTAGATGAAATATGAATGTGCGTAAGAAACTTAATCTTATATTACACTATACTAGTGGTTCGCCCCGGATTCAAACGGGTAAAAAATTTCAAAATTAAATATTACGAGGGTCCCATTTTTTAAAAATTAAGCCTATGTCACCCGGGGAGAGTGTAGCTTCCCAACAGTGAAAGAATTTTTCAAATCGGTTCAGTAGTTTCGGAATCTATTCAACGCAAACAAACAAACAATCAAATTTTTCCTTTGTATAATATTAGTAAGTAATATATTAAACCAACGACCTAAGTTATGGTCAAAACCTTTTTTACTTTTAACTAGACATTGAGAGGGGCGCGGTCCTTAGATGCCGATATTTTTTTTATTCTTAATAACTCAACATCTTTTCTTCTTTGTCTTATACAAGTATTTTGTATATAAGCACCATCGTGCTTTCTTTATTATTGTTGCTTTGGTCAAGTTTCAATAAATAATCTATTTTATTTTAAAACATAAAATAGAGGATTATTTCATTTGAGGATATGTTTCAATAATCCTAAATAATCCAAGGTATGCAGACATCATTATCACTCGACAAATCAGCGAAGGTAAGTTAGGTACCTACTATGTTACGGAAAAGGATACATAGATACATCAATTTTTGGATTATTCAAATACAGTGCTCACAGTGAATACGCCCGGTTTAAAATTATATTCATCGACAGAACGTTTTATACACGCTACCAAAAATAAACCGCAAATTGGACGCTTTTGTGTGCTCATGCCAGAGAAATCAGCTGATTGTAAATTCTTGCTAAATATAAGTATCCTGATGAAGTTTGCAATCGTCATTTATATTTAAATCGCAAAGAAAAATTTAGCAAAACATTGCGTAACTATCTATTCTCTGGGAACATTAATAGTTATAAACTTTGTTTTGATAGACCACCATCAGATGGCAGATGTCAATTGAATTTGACATTAGCTGTCACAAGCTGCACTAGGTACCTCGTTCTCTTGAACATCGTATTCACGATAGGTCATTGTATTCACGCTACAGGAACGCTATGACGTCACACTACAAACATGTACGGAGATTGTCTTATCATATTTTGAACCGACGTTCTGCGTGAATGAGTCATCATCATCATCTCAGCCATAGGACGACCACTGCAGAACGTAAGCCTCCCCCAATTAGGGGGGATTTGCCAATACTCGCCACACTTGGCAGGCGGGTTGGTTAGCGCAGTAAGATGTGTGAATCTCAGAAGGCGCCGCTACCCAGCTTCTGGTACGTGATCCCTTAGCCGACTCTTACGGCACCCGCAGAAAGAGATGGGGGAGTACTATTCTAGGCCGGTACCACCACGGCCATGGATAAATGATTCAAATAAAGCGAATAATCTGGTTTTTAAACCACAGCATAGGGAGGTACATAATATCAACTACATATTATCAACTCTAAAACACGATTTAAATAGCATACGCGCTCAATGTACCTATTAATAACTCGACAAGTTCAACTTCGAGAAAGTAGCCATTAGTCGAATCCAACTCAGACTGAGTAGGATTCTCCAACCTAAAAAACAAAATCAGAAGTTTTCACTTATCTTGTCCTGGCGGGCAGATTTTAGAGATGGCAACCCTAAACTCAGTTGACAAACGGCTTGAACAAGTTCGCAACAAGATGATGTAGGTAGGATAGGTGCTAGGCTAGGTGCAAGCCGTTTCTTTAATGTCCATCAGAAGGTAAACATCGTATAATTGGTATAGCTGGAATCAACTAATAAACAAACACCTATTTTAAAATCATGTGCCTAGTTACAGGGTGAAATGCAGAAAAGATGTACCGTAACGAAATTTTTATAAAACTGCATTGTAACGAAACTGATGGCGAGATCACATTGTTGAATAGGTATAATAGGTACCTCGCCTAGTCAAAGGGGGTTATTTTGAGGTTTGGGAGTAGCCGCAGTAGGTATCAGTTTTATAACGTACCTAACGAAAGGTAACGAAACTGAGGAAACCGAAAATTAAAAATATGTAGTTAGGTACCTATCTCGTGCCAAAAATACGGTGTTAAATTACCACAATTGATGTCCCAGCACACATTTTTATAGCATTGCATAAACACTAATTAACAATTAATGATTTGCAAATTATAGGTAGGTAGGTAGATACTTACCTACTGGAAAGATGAAAATCGCGTTAGTAGGTAACCCTGATGTTTATTTTGAACAAAACGCGTGCCAGTCCTCACTAAGATAATTTCGAAACATTATGGCAAATTTAACCAAGATTTTTACTACGCTTCAGAAAGTGTTGCAAATTCATAAATTCAATTATTCAAAAATTAAAATTCGTTAAATTCTGAAAAATGTCGCTACTAACCTTGAGTTGAAACTAGCAAACATGGAGACACATATTAAACATGCTAATTTTTGTAATGAAGATCATCACGTTTAAGTTGAAACTTATTCAATCTTAGATATGGAATGGATAACATTCTCAACCAAAACTATATTAAAATTAATAAATAAAAATGTATTTATTTGACATAACTTAGTCGCCCAATGGTTGTAACCCCTATTTTGTACCGAAGTTGGCAAAATAAAAAAATACGTAACTAGGTATTACCTACTTGATTGCAGCGAAAACGAAAAACACTTCGTTTTCAATAAATACATTTTATTTTAATAGAAAGATGAAAAATATAGAGTCGAAAAACTTTTGGAACAAGTTCATAATGCATCGTCAACCTCCCCCCCAAATCAGAGCTGTGGCGTTGGGTTAGTACCTATTTATACTATAAGGGCTCTACCACAACTAATCTCTCATACAAATGTACCTACGCAGGCAGTAGGTATATAACAGCACCTGCCTACAGTTACTATGAACCTAATAGGTGGCGTAGGTACCTAATAGGTACCTTACCTACCTAAAGACTCCTATTCTTCTATACTACCTATCAGTGTGGTGAAAACTTTGGACATACTCGGGATTACACCGATTTTACACGAAATTCGTTATAGATAAGTATAGTAAGCTTAGTGGGCGTAGTTACATAGACATTGGTTTCTTTAAACCTGCTGCGACATATTATTTTGATGGCAAAGATGTGGCGTATATAATTTGTATAGGAAGATGAATAAATTCGATTATCCTACGGCTACATAAGCTTTGTAATTTTAAACTTACCGCCATGATTATTTAACGATGCAACAAATCTTGGTTGTTCATGTACCTACTTCTGCCCGTTCACCGACTTTATTTCTACAGTAGATTAAGTGACAATATTATTGTTCAAAAATAACAACAATATCACAAAAAAGCACAGGCAACCCATATCACGAATTATGGCGAAATAAATGGCGCAGAACGAATCTATCCATCGAATGAAGATTGATTATGAAGAATGAATGAACGAACAACCGTAAAAAGTGAACGATTTTGATATAAATTCACCAATTAACCAATCACAAACATGCAGTGGTGCCTGATTCTGTAAGCATTTATTTCGATTCATCCAAATTAAATTATTCCATCAAGTCTGCTACGTGCTACCTTACTTAATTTTTTTTGCAGGCGTCATTCTTGACTAAAAAAGAAACATACAACGTAAATTGAAATTGTTACGTAAACAAATACACGAAGTAGACTTTTTTATCGATTGACAAGAATTTCCGCATTCGTATTGCAATCACTAAGTACTGTACGAAATCAGTCACTGTTTTTTTAGTGACATAAAAATACTTACAGTTTGTTGAATATACGAACCTATACCTTTAACGTTAAATTATCTTGATTCGCGTAACAGCTTGCGGAAGGAATGTCATTTCTAGGGATGAGGTAGTGTTGAAAAAAAACCGATTAAACTGAGAAAAATATCGATTCGATCATATTAATAAACTTGATGAAGAATTATATATTTTATTATATTTGTGACTTTTTGAAAGAAAACAATTAAGTACAATATATGAGTTAATGGTTTATTAAATAATAAGTAGTCATCATCAATTAACGAAATGGTAAACAACCCACATCATCGTCGCCGTTGTCGGATACAGACTCACTCGAGCAATTCTGCAGATTGATGATCAATTAATACTTGATCAGACAAATTGTCGATTCCAACATCGCGCTCCTAATTTTAATAGGTACATTACTTTTCGGCACTTGTCGATTACTTTCTTCCAGTCGTCTGGCGTGACATGTTCGCAGACATCGTGTAGTAATGTAAGCATTATAGTTGCCGTGAAAAGTAGTATTGTATTGTTTCTGGCTGCGTGACCTTTGACTTGGGCACAAGTCAGTTCGATTGCGTTATAGTGGCAGTGATATGGTGGCAATAGACGACTGTATGGCCCATTTCCTTTTCAATTTCATCTACAACAATTTCACTACTTCACTAATTCTCTCTTCAGCATCGTTTTGTTGGCTTTTATGCCTATGCACTGCAGATATGCTATTAGCTCCATTTTTCGGTTGATGGACGTCGGCGGCTTGTTTTTTTGCACCGAGTGGTACGGACTGTTGCCCATGATCATCACATGTGGTCCGTTTAAATTATTCAACATAGTCAAAAACGACACCTTAAATTTCTTAAAATTCAATTCCTCCCTGGTATTAGACGATTTGAATGCTAGAAAGCAATAAGGCACCAACTCCTTAGGGTTAGGTCCATACGTCCCAGTATGATCATTTATATGTCACTGTCCTTTAACTTCGGACACTTTGGTGGTAGATTAAGTATTATATTAATTATTACAATAAATAAAAAAAAAGATTCCGCTTTGTCATCTGCCACGATCTTGACACTATGTGTTGTGCGTTGAGACACGTTTCGTCCAATTAAAACGACTTTCTACAATTTTGGTTGGTTCTCTTGGTTTTGCGCAAAATTATACTCGGGCAAGCGCAATATTCGTTTGCTCCATAATAATCTTTCTTTTATTATTATTTTCGTATGCATTACTAACTTTTTTATATTTTGGGAAATGGTATGGTAAAGTTGCGTCTTCAAGGGACACAGTTAATTTTTTTCAGCGATGGATCTATGCGCATAAATATAGTAATGAATAGCAGGGGAGGCACCTAAGTCATCAATTTCTGTAACTGGGGAAGCTTTATTTCTCTTTTACTTTGGTGTGGATAACTTTTTTCGGCGTCTTCTTCCGTGACCTGGCTTGATATCTCGCAAAATTTTTGCGTCTTGTTCTTCCTTGCTGATGCGTGAAACTGTAGCTATTTCGATTGAAACAGCAAGTGCAACTCTACCACGCATGAAGATTGGCGGTGCGATGTTGGATTCGACAATTTGTCTGATCGAGAATTGATCATCAACATGCAGGATTGCTCGAGTGATTCTGAATCCGACTATGACGACGTTTACTGGGTTGTTTACAACTTTGTTAAATGATGATGACTACCTTTGCATTTTAAACTCACATATTGTACCTAGTTCTTTTATTTCAAAGAGTGACAATTAAAATAAAATAGAACATTTTTGATCAAGATTATAATATGATCGAATCGAAATTATTTTCATTTTAATAATCGTTTTTTTCCTTATGTTGTTGACCTGAATGTTTGAACATTTCTAGCGCCACTACTTATGTAAAACACAGTTAATTTGCCATATTCTTCATCTTGCTACATTTCTGCGGATATTTTATACAATTCTGCCAAAATCTGCGATTGTTTCAGATCAGCGTCACAATCTCCTAGACCCTTAAAAGGATCTAATTACACTAAAATCGCAACATTCTGCTAAATCTGGTCACACTGCTTACACTCGACTGGCAAACATAACTTTGATTTGAATCTCAAGAGAATGAATGAACTATTATTTCGATCGTTGTTTTGGTACATTTGAGGGGAAATCCCCAACCAAAGACTACAATAACTGGGAATCTTGGGTACCTATCTTGTCATTATTTTTGTGATGCAACCAATCTGAGGCGCCATCTATCCGCCATATGTTGATTTAAAATGTATACGTATATGTACATACCTAACTATGGCTACATATAAATATACATTTATAGTTAGGTGCCTATAAGTATGTATATACCTACATACCCATATGTATTAAACTTAAGTATCTATTCATTCTATTATGTATATATGCTGGCTGGCCAGTTGGCGCAGTTGGTAGCACTCTGCCTTGTGGGCCGCTGGTCCCGGGTTCGGTTCCCGGACAGGTCAAACTTTTGTGTTTATTAACATGTCTGTTTGACCTGTGTCTGGGTGTGTATATGTATAAAAGTATTATAGATATATCAGTCATCAGGTTGGTTTTGTATTTTTAGATGATTTTTAGGCACAGTATACAAGTCTTTTCACACCACTTCGGCGTAGGGTTGGCGATTATCGTATTTTGGCGTACGAAAATACATTTGTATCGTACATCGTACTGGTGTTGAAATTATCTGGCATCGCTGAATTGAATCATCCTGAGTGATAGTATGCGTTTAATTACTGTTACTAATTTTCTCTATGTTGCCACATAGAGAAAATTAACTTCTCAACTTTTCAGTCAGAACACTTCCCATTCGTACTTTTATAGTTGTTATACTATTCTAAATTTCTATTTCTCACATCATTTTATAATGTAACATTCGATCACTGTAATTGATATATTTGTGGTATTAAAATAAAAAGAAACTAACAATTTCAATTCCGAGGAGTACAAACGGCAAATACAGATACATAGGTAGAGAAATAATTCAGTATCTGCACTCAAACAATCTTGATTATTTATATAATCGCAAATCGGTCCCAGCTCAGCATGCTACTTTTTGGTTGTGAAGCCAGTGCTGGTTCAGGAGCCGGTTTATGTAAAAAACAGAACAAATGTTATTATCGACAGCAGTAGATAAATATAAACAAACACGATATTATCTAACCATTTAGAGCGAAATGATCCTAATATGCAATATATTTAAAAAATAATAATTCTGGATCCGATACCTGGATCAAGATTGGAGGCTTCAACATAAGAAATACAATTCTCCACCATCACCATTGATCTGTTTGACACCTAGATTGTGATAAGTGTTGTTATAACTTTCTATGATTGATCTCATAAAGATTATGTACTTAGTTGATTTAGTACCTTTGAGTTATGCACTATTGATATGGTAACTTACTACCTTGCTATAACTGATACGGATATTTCTTCTCCTTCTGATATGTGCGGATACGGTTACGGATATGGATATCCGGAACATCACTAATAATAAATATGATTATCATCTGAGTCACCACCCTTATTCTAAAATCAAACGACCATACAATTTTGGAATCAATTCTATATGAATGGAGGTACTTAGATATGAAGTTACTTATAATATAATTATAGACTACAATAAATTGTCAATTCCTGTGCAGTAAGTTCAAAATTAGAATCTCTTACCACAAAAGCGCCCTAAGGACCTACATTTGTCACAAAGTTCTTGAGGATGACTTTTGGCAGGGTCGCTTTTGTCCAATCCTGCAGATTTCTCGAGCGCCGTCTGGAAGCAAAAAAAAAAAAACAATTAGAAATAGATTTTTAAGGCAAGTAAAATAAACTTTATGATTTCAAAGCACACTGACAGTTACTTAAATTGGCTTATGCCCTGAAAGTGATTCAAATACTGTACAAAATATTTTAATTTCATACATAAATTCATACAATAATAATATTATAATATCATTGGATAGATAATACAAAAATTTGACTCGCGACCTGTTTACACGGAACACTTGAACATTTTCACTTGAACAGGATTTTCAATCTTCAGAAGGCGCTGCTGCCCACCTTCCGGTACGTGATCCCTTGGCCGACTCTTACGACACCCGCGGGAAGAGATGGGGGAGTACTATTCTAGGCCGGTACCACCACGGCACTCCAATGTTGTTATTCCAAGATAAGTGTAAATCAATGTAGATGCCTATAGAAGCCTCTCCCTCTCCGCATTCTCTGGCGAATGGTTTAGCATGATGCCACAGTTTTTTTTTTTTTTATAGGACAACATTCACACAAGGTCTTCAGGTCCCAAACTAGGCAGAGCCTGTACTATGGTAACCTGATGACTGATATATATATACTTAAATACATACTTATATACATATACACACCAGTTGGCGTGTGTCTTCCGGAGTGTGGACGGCGAAAGCGCTCAGTTGAAAATACCAATAACGAAATCATTTTTCATAATCTGTGGGGTTTGCTGGGCAAATGTCTAGTAGGGAAGCCGTGGCGGAGTTTTCTGGAATAAGCCACCAATTCAAGTTGTGATGGAAGAGATCGGTGTTAAACCTAGTTGAACGGATTCAAGCCACAAGAGCTTCGAATAAACACAAAAAAGAAAGAAAGAAATAATGTTTTATTGTTTAAAATTTAACCACACAATCAATCCACTTATGAAATCGCGACTTAATATACAACCTCATAACTTGAAAATATTTAGTCAGAAATATATTTCTTTCATATTTTCTTTTGACTGGCCGGTTGGCGCAGTTGGTAGCACACTGCCTTCTGAGCCGCTGGTCCCGGGTTCGATTCCTGGACAGATCAAACATTTGTGTGTATGAACATGTCTGTTTGACCTGTGTCTGGGTGTGTATATGTATAAAAGTAGTAGCAGTCATCAGGTTTCCATAGTACAGGCCCTGCCTAGTTTGGGACCTGAAGTCCTTGTGTGAATGTTAATAAATAAATCTATATATATAAAAATGAAACCCGTTTTCCGTTGTCACGACATAACATGAAAACGGCTTGACCGATTTAGATAAAATTTGGTATAAAGATACATGGGACTTTGGAGAAGGACATAGGCTACTTTTTGTCCTGGAAGAAGTATGGTACCCGTGGGATAACTGAGTCAGCGGGTAAAACGTAGTGCACGCGGGTGAAACCGCGGGGCGCAGCTAGTAAATAATAAATTTCCTACATTTTACTTAGCGTGGAACATAAAGATGGATTTTTAATATTTATCAACACCAACGCTTAATAAAAAATGTTACAATAGTCAACCTGTTTAAACGGATATACGTTGATGTTGCATCTGGTGCATTTCTGGCCGCAGTTGGCCCAGGAGTTGGCGCTTGACCACATTCTGCCACAGCTCGAGCATAGGAACTCTCCAAAAACGCGACTGCGGCCTTGGTATGGAGTCTTGGACTGCAAAAAAAAACTAAGTATAGAGTAAAAAGCTTATAATAAGTATAAATAAGTTTTTAGTCTAAGATAAATTAACGTAAATGTCAAAATGTCAGCAGGTACCTACAGTCGACAACTAAAATGGTTTTGACAAAACTGTCGGCGTAATTACAATAGCAATAAGGTTCAGCAATAGAAACTGACATTATTATTGCTCAGGAAAATCAACCTTGTTGCGATCTTCAAGCGTAGGGTGGTAAACAATATATTTGCCGACTGTACCTACATACGTTTTTTTTTCTTATAAACTTGTCAGTTGGGGCCTACCACCAACTCTTATAGCAGTATTATTGTAATCTTACTTTGAATTTTCGTACCACAAGGCCACATAAGCAATGTTACTTTAATGTTGTTTAGACTAAGCAGTTTTGTGACGTAAACCTCTATTTCGTTCACTCAAAGCGTACCATAAGCCAGCGCCAACGAAAGCGACAACGCTATATGAAAATATAATGTTGTCTCGCTTGCCCTTACAGCAGGAATGTTTCTTCGTTCATTCTACACGTCACTGAGCGATAATAAAACAATAATGTTTTAAGACGTTCATGGTACGAATCTGAGCATTATTACTTTAAGCTTGAAGTATGACGTTCTTGAAACATGATGATTTTGTAAAAGTTGATGGTACGGCCCCAGGTCAGAGGAACTATAAATAATTAACAAGCGGAGTAGTCTTTGGGGACTGCCGATAGAAGTGAATACTACATGGTTTCTAAGCTAGCATGGAAAGCGTGCTGTGACGATGACGCAAGGTTCACGCTTTTTGTTCACCCAATAAGTACCCATACTACACAGTATACATTATAGCTCACAGCAAGCGTTCGGTGTCGATGACGCGAGTCGAGAGTTTTGTACACCCAAGAAGTGCTCAACGCGCCTAAAGAAGTTTTCACAAATCAAAATGGAACTAGAATCTGCTCTTATTTCATGTTTAGGTACATGTCTATCAATGAATCAAAAACACTTTATTGAGCACCAAAAATAATACAAAATAAATTATATAAAACACTGGTAGAACAATTGGCGGCCTGCTTTTTAAAGCAGGCCGCCAATTGTTCTGCTTGCCTGTAACCTTTGTATGGACAGGAATTGTAATATTATACATAGTCGATGTGAACAAGTATATAAAAATGCATAACTTACACTCTTATTTTAAGAAACCTTATTATGATACAGTTTAATAAAGTACTATTTTTTGCGCCTTACGACTGTTTTCCTGCGATAGGAATGTTGGGTTAAAATTATTATACAGTTGCTTAGATATTATACAGAAAAAAACGTGTTAACAAGTATACAAATCCATCATGTGAATAGATTTGTAGGCCTAGACAAGATGCATCGCTTGACGCTTCTCTAGGGATTCTCTTTCTCTAGCGTTGAATGTTCGTTCTCGTTGGTCATATCAATAATAGTGATACGATAAATGAAAGACGAGATTACGAACATCATTCACAATGTCATCATCATCATCATCATCTCAGCCATAGGACGGCCACTGCTGGACATAGCCCTCCCTTATTGATTTCCACAGGGACCGAATGGAAGCGGCCCGCATCCAGCCCTTGCCTGCGATCTTAGTCAGGTCGTCTGTCCACCTGGTCGGTAGCCGTCCTATGCTGCGCTTGCCAGTCCGTGGTCTCCATTCGAGAACCTTTAGGCCCCAACGGCCATCGGTTCTTCGAGCTATATGCACTGCCCACTGCCACTTCAACTTGTGAATCACTATAGTCTTCACAAGCCTTCACAGTGTGAATTACTATAATAGATAGGTACGCTGTCCTATGGCTAACGCAAAGTAAATGCAAAAAACCGTTTTCGAATTAAATATAAAAAAAATGTTTCGTGTAAAATGCATACGACGGAAAGTTCGTTAAGTTGGCAAACACTGGTAAACCCTTCCTTGGTGTTTATTTTGAGACAAATAAGTCGCCATTTCCAGGATATTGGTTGTAGGTAGGTACTAAGAAAGAGCTTCAAGTGTGTTCAAAAATCGGAAGTATAAAAATCCTTACAAAGCCGTACTGTACCGTTGTAAATATTTGTAAGTAGGTCACTAATAATTCACCAATATTATTAAAATTGAAAACATCCTTAAAAAATATTGCTACTCACCGACATATTTCAAATAATTATATGATGAACTAAATATAGTGACGTATCTATTTTACTATTCGATTTATTACGAAAAAACCAAACCGACTAACTAGCTCGAAGCCTGGATGAACTTTGACTAAGCTCAGCCAAAATAAAATTTGAGCGGACTGGTATGGTATGCTCTCTGAATGAATGCATTGATCATGATTTATAATCGAAATAATAAGTACGTACGTCTAAGTACTTATTATGTCGATATGATATATGTTATAAACAAAACTTAGTAGGTAAATAGTGCTGTGATCTTAGTCGATACTCGATAGTTTTTGCCTTGTTTTTATACTAGGCACATATTGTGGCACTCCTGCAAATGACAATTACTTTTTTAAATTTGGTCCTCAACGATATAATCTGCATCTCTGCTGCGCCAACAATGGATGTTTCTAGAAATCCTTTATCTAAAATGCAACATAGGTTTTGAAACATTGCATTTTGATATGGGTAAATGAAATGAAATAAAATGAAATAATAAAATAAAAATTATTTTATGTCTTAAAACTAATACCAAAGTGTCCTATATATATATATACAACACATACAATATAATATACAGCTAGTTCACATATAGAAATAGTTTATTTTACCGGAAAGATTAAACTTAACAATAAAATAAACTTTTCATTGCTACTTAAAAAATACATAAGCTTACTTTAGATTATTAGAGTTTGTATATGAGTCACTAGCTCCCACACTAGGATTCCCTGTGTCGTGGGAGTCTAGTCTCTTCCTAAGGAACAGAAATAAGTACATATTTAGATAATGTCGACATTATTAAGTTAAAGTCTACAAAATAGATTACCTACACAGTTCACTAGTGCCTATATTACTAAAACAAACAGAGCAGAGGTTAGAATGACACACAAATACCGAGTTTATTTTTTATCAAAAACACATTACTTGTGCTCACATCTTGTCAATCCTGTATGTATAGTAACCTTTTTATTCCTACTATACCTTCCTATTTGAAAGAACGTTTTAAGCTTTTACACCTTTCACATCCCTTTAAGTTCTTGTAATACTCTTAAACTTGAAACACCTGTCCACATTTCCTATTATTATGACAAGTCGTTTCCAGTTCAAGCTGTACGGCTATGGAATGCCTTACCCCTTGATATTAGTTGAGCCGAATATGTAGAGATTAAAAAAACGGATAGGAAATTATACTGCGCTCGCCAACCCGCCTGCCAAGCGTGGCGAGTATTGGCAAATCCCCCCTATATGGGGGAGGCATATGTCCAGCAGTGGATGACCAATTGCTGAGAAGAAGAAGAAGAAAAAAACGGTTCATAATCACTATTTATCACTTACAAAATTCTGAATTTCATTATCGTATTTATGTATTATTATTATCAAGATATAAAAGGTACTCCATTTTATTTCGCCTCTGAATACTACTCATTACAATACTGTCCATCCAAAGATTGTCTGGTAAAAATCGCTATAAGACTGCCCGTTGTACCTACCATATTGTAAGAGTATATAAGTATGTATTGTTTTTAAAATTATTTCCTTGTAAGTAAAATAAATTATGAATGCATTGTACCTAATTTTATTATTTATTTTTTATTTTATTTGTTTCACACTTAGACCCCCGCACTAGGATTCCCTGTATCGCGGGAGGCATGGACACACACAATCACAGCACACAAACATCCAAGACCCGGGACAAACATCGCACGAATGTTTGCCCCTACCGGGATTCGAACCCAGGGTCCCGACGACACAGAAGTCAATTTCACTGACCACTGCGCCACGGCGACCGTCCGATCGACCTAATGCGATGGTTATTAGAATTAAATAGGTACCTAATTAATATTAGCTTGGTTTCCTGATACCAGTATCGATATTCGATACGATTCGATTCGATAATAGTTTGCGCGTGCACTGCCCTACTAAGGTAAGGGGAAGTCCCCGAAAGGTTCGGGACTTTAATGTATGGTGCGTACTAAAAAATGGAGCCGACTTCAACACTCGGACCGTTGAGCACGAGTATAGGTGCCTACTGAGCGCTTTGCCCAGTATTTTATGGCGGCGGATCCCGTATGTTCTTGAACTGTATGTTTAGAAGCGAAAACGGATCTTGTCTTCATTACAGGGACAAATAGCGAAGTTATGAATGTATAAAACACGGGAGTTACTCACGTAATAAGTCAGAGGATTCCGACTATAGTTTCAACCACATTCGGTGGTCTTTTTCAAGGAGAATACGGGTCGCGTTTCGCCTAGTACTGAGTACAGTACTAGGCGATCAGTACTAGGCAAATCGCGACCGCGTCCGCGAGCGCCCCGTATTCTCCTTGAAAAAGACCACCGAATGTGGTTGAAACTATAGTCGGAACCCTCTGACTTATTATGTGAGTAACTCCCGTGTTTTATACATTCATAATGTGTCAAAACCACGTCAGTGTTAATAACAAAATAGCGAAGTGACGCTTAAAAAAAAAGTTGTAGCGATAGGTACCTTTCTAAACTTTTCTCAAAAGTTTGTCGGTCGGTACCATGATAGTTCAAAAGTATTATCGAAATATTGTGCTCATGGTACCGACTTCGACAAGTTATTTCACATTTTTGAGTGTTGAAGTCGGTTCCATTTTTGGTAATTTTATTTTTTACCATTTTCAGTGACCTTTGCTACTCACGGGATCAATCATTCACCCTAAATAAGGAAGTCATCCAGATAGACGTAACACTTTTCAGTTATTGGAGTGAAAGTCAAAAACCGCTTGACCGATTTTAGTGAAATTTTAATCGGACAACATGGGAAGCATTAATATAAAAAAAAAACATCAAAATCGGTTCACCCAGTCGAAAGTTCTCAGGTAACAAACACAATAATAATAATAATTTAAATAAAAAACAAAAAGGAAACGACTTCAACACTCAAAAGTGTGAAATAACTTGTCGAAGTCGGTACCGCGAGCACAATATTTTTCATTAATTTCAGTAACTTTTGCTGCTCACGGGATTAATTGTCATTGTGTATGTTCACAGATATCTTCATCCGCAATTATAATGTCGTGGAGGTATGCCTAGCACTTTACAGGTATTGGAGTGTAACCCAAAAACTGCTTGCCCAATTTTAATGAAATTTAAAAAGGGACCACACGGAAAGCAGCAGATTTCAAATAAACAAAGAATCATCAAAATCGATTCTCCCACTTGAAAGTTCTGAGGTAACAAACATAAAAAAAGCATACGGTGAAACTCCTCCTTTTTTTAAAGTCGGTTAAAAATACAGTCGAATTGAGAACATTCTTCTTTTTTTGAAGTCGGTTCAAAATGAAAAATGACTTTTTCTTCAACACAAATGGTTTCGAACTTGCGAACTGAGTACAAGTACTCTATCATCGGTCGACTCGACGTACGGCAATTCGCCATCGCTATATGGTAGATATACCACCTATACGCACGAAGCGTTATGCTTCCACTTTCTTAATGCGTACTGCCAAGGAATGGAACTCGTTGCCCGAGTCTGTGTTTCCCGATATGTACAATCCTGGAGTCTTCAAGTCGCGAGTGAATAGGTACCTTCTAGGTTTGCGTGCTAAATCCTAGACAACGTCATCACTTAACATCAGGTGAGACAGTTGTCAAACGCAAGCTTATAATATGTAAAAAAAAACAAGGTTTTTTTAACCGACTTCAAAAAAAGAGGTGGTTCTCTATTCAACCCATATTTTTTTTTAAATTATCAAAACCCTTTTCGATGACATGGTCCCTAAGAACAGATCTTTGTATGTATGTTATGTTCCAGACTTCCCTATACTGACCCATCATGCACTTATATGTACCGCAGAATAAATCATATTTGCTATATCTATCTATAATGAATCTTCGCTCTAAGAAGTTCTTGAAAGCCATACAGGGATTGTTAATATAAATATTTAATTGTCCATTCATCCTACTTAGTAAGCAAACCAGCTAGGGTTTCAAGCAAGCAGTTAGGGGAATCTATGTTGAAATAACATATTATTTTAACTTATACAAACTATTACTCATACACAATTACGTAAACATATTTTTTTTTGCTGGCACATATTTGGCTCAACGAATCAACATTGCAATTCAACGTGGCAATGCTACTAGCATTCTGGGCACACTGCCCGCTGGTAGCGGGTTAGAACATTTGAGTTATCTATAGGCTACCAATAGCTATTGGATTGCTCAAATGTTATTGTAGTAGCTGTAGTATTGTAATTAGTTATTAGTGTTTTATTTCGTAAACACATGCCGGTTAGGACATTATAATGTGTAGAGTAATCATACGTACTAGAAAGGTGCCACCATTACGCACTGATGCTAACAATCTATGTATTAAAATATAAGAATATAATTGTAAGATTAATGATAATTTATAAGGGTGTGTGCGTAGCAGTGAATCCCCATACGGTGGATAGGTTTCCGATCGAGTGCCTGGAGATAGTCAGTATGGGGTTCTATATCAGATAACTGATAGGGAGTGATGGGAGTCTTCAAGTCGCGAGTGAATAGGTACCTTCTAGGTTTGCGTGCTAAATCCTAGACAACGTCATCACTTAACATCAGGTGAGACAGTTGTCAAACGCAAACTTATAATAGTAAAAAAAAAAAAAAAAAAAAGGGAAGAAAACAAAGAACAGGCTGCACACAAAACAGCCTTAAAAACGTGTGAGCTTTCTGATCACTACTTAGGCATGGTTTTTACTGCTTCGCTAGATTGTACATCATGATCAATCTTTCTTTTTTCTTTATCTGAGTTTAAGTTTTACAACAATCATAAACTATAAACCGGTAGGTACTACTTACGTTCAACTTTTTGAAGGAAAACCTTCGGCTACTAGTTAGACTTCAACCGGCGGCTACCGAATACCGTCTGTGTCGCTTTTCCAACTAAGCTATAGTAGCACTCCACCATGCAGTCCAAATTTGGTCCTTCATTACAGTCAACATCTGAGAGGATGTTTTTCTTGGCGCCATCTACCTTCAATTGTATGGACTATTAATACGACGGATATTATACCAATATTGCAATTGGAAACAATGGGTAAATTTGTTTTTTTTCTTTCAATTTAGAAGATAAACCTGAAGGCTCATAATAAAATAAGCTTACAATAAGTTTAACTTACAATATGAAAAATATATGAAGAGGTTGTCAAAGAAATTATAATATTGTATAAACACAAATCACTCAATTTTCCTATTTTTGGGTTAGGCAGATGATCTTTGGAATTGCTATGATCCTGACACAACTTCCGCTCTTTTTGCTTCGAATACCGTTTTTATACCTCCTTTTATATCCTCATAGGTTATTGACTTAGCCTAAAAATGAGGGAGGAAATAGGTAGATTCGATAGGCATACAAATAAGTAACTAGTACTTTTAAAAATTCTTTTCTACGAACACCCCGCAGTAGCTAAAAGTAGCGTATAGTAAAGCTTTTGAGACAGCTGCGCGGCTAGGAATTCTTAAATGTTTTAATCGGCACAAACCTACCTGTTTTAGGGTTGTCACTTCCCTTCAAATTAAGATCGTCAACCGTAACTAGGTAATTAGTGGGGTTGTTTGCTGTGACTTTTGGGACCTCATTACCAAAAGAGGGTCTTTTAAATTTCTAAGAAATTGTGTAACAGTGTAATATTGTGACTTAACATTTTATGCAGGGTAAGTACTAAGGCCTGGAACGTGGCAGAGTAAATAGATTTATGAAATAACTACAGGCTCATATTTTAAGGGTGGGAACCTACAGAACCCTTTACACATGAGTCGGATGACCCACGTCCACAGTTTAAGTAAAACCCCTCTAGACATGGCTTTACTAACGTCGACTAAGGCTGTTGTTCACCAAAATTTCAAATGTCCGATTATCATTTTAACTGTCAGTCAAACAGTTTTTACCATGCAGTTGACAAACACTGAGTTAGTAACTCAGTGTTGACAGACGGTTCATTTATAAATCGAACGTTTAACTTTTGGAACTCCACCCTAATCAAACTTGTTCAAATATAGAAAACATGAGCCACAGACTCGACGCGAATCGAGTCCGCACTATCAGATAATGCCATCTAGTGAAAAAAATAATTGCATACTAAGAAAACGCATGGTTACATCCGAGTTGCCTGTAACAATTACATTTTTAGACAGCTCATGGTACAACGATTTGAACTTGTAACTATTGTGCTTTGAAAATGTATGCAGTGACTACAGTGGATCTCATTGTATTGCCATCCTGCGGAAACGCAGTACAATGTCGCACATTGTTACACAGCAACGTGTTACAAAGTTGTCTTTAGCTAGGGTTGCCATCTCTAGAATTTGGCAACCAGGACAAGACGCTTGAAAACCCCGAATTTTAGAGCCCAGAACAGGACATACATCAACAGGATTTTTAATGTCGGTGCATGTGTCGTGGCTGGCCGAACACATTAAATTTTTAAACCCCGGACAACAAATAAAGCCCCGCCCGGATGCTCCCTGGACGCCCTCTAAACTAGAACAAATCCGGGGAAACCCGGACGGATGGTAACCCTATCTTCAGCACAGACTATTTAGAGATGCGGCGTGTTTTCAGAGACTTCCCAGATAGACTCATACTGATATGTGGTGGGATAATGTGGGTGGAGATTTCCACTTAATTAGGTACATAATATATGTGTATGTATTATAAAAGTATTTACGGTACTTTTTACGAATTTTATGAAGTTGGAGCCATTTTAGATTGTGCCTGCAGTCAAGTTTTTATTACAATTTATTAATACTCATACGAATGAAGTTAACGCAAAATCCTTAACTTATACGGGTATACATATTCGCAATAGTTATATTTATAAATATATAGAACATTCGACATCAACGCATATTAGCCCTAAAATATCCATAGCTGGGTATACGTCTTCCATTCTCCATGCAAGAACGGGTTGGCTTGGAAGTGACCACCGGCCAGATTCTTGTAGCAAACTTGAATAGGCTTTTTGTCCACATTCTCAGTGGATATTATCTACTTTTAGCCGGTTCATGAGACAGATCACTAGACTAAATTCCATATTTCACTTGACACACACACACACACACACACACATACACACAAACAAACGCGCGCGCACACACACGCACTGACCATTACACGGATATTTTGATGACGACTTCAAGAAGTAGCCCGAACGCTGAGTTGGATCCGCCGATTGACCTCTTCCTAGAAGTTGAACCGTTATTAAATAACTTTTAACCGAATGTTGACGGTGCACTTTTGAGAAAGTAACCGATTTCCAAATCTTCTTTAATTCGACAACTAGATTTTTGGAAAAATCGCTATTAAAATCAGCGACACCCGAAACGGTGGATTAGTTTGATCTAAGCTTAATGTTGTTCCTCTGTTTTAAAATAGGTCTTATATAAATAAGAATTAAAAAACCCGTATAGATGTATTCGGTAGATTCTCTGTCTTTTATATACTTACTAGCTGCGCCCCGCGGTTTTACCCGCATGGTAATGAAAAACGGTGATGATGAAAATAAGCATATGTGTTAATTTCATCCAAATCCTTCCAGCCGTTTAGGCGTGAAAGAGTAACAAACATACATCGTGAAAGAGTAACAAACATACATTCATACTCACAAACTTTCGCATTTATAATATTACCAGTAACGCCCCGCGGTTTCACCCGCGTGGAGTACGGTTTTCCTGCTACGTCAATTACCCCACGGGAACTATACTTTTTCAAGGATGAAAGTAGCCTATGCGTTAATCCAGGGTGTAAACTATCTCCATACCAAATTTCATCGAAATCGGTGTGGCCGTTTGAGCGTGAGGAAGTAACCAACATACACACAAACTTTCGCATGTTTAATATTAGTAGGATATGTAAGGATATTTCAACTCATCCTATCTCTATTACACTATGCCTACTCTCTACCATAAGTCGCAACAGTGGAATGCCCTTTACTTCTCTATAAAATAGCTAAGGTGAGCGCGTATCGACGTATTCGTATCCAAATAGATATGCAAATACAAAACCGTATTCACATGGATGACTATTCAATTCCGAAGGTCCAGCCAGCATCTTTTAAATATTCCATGTGCGGTCTACAGTAAAATCTACAAAGAAAACGTATTACAGATATTTTATTGCATTTTCTCTCCGTTTTTTCGGTGGCCGGCTGCAGGATAACGTATTTTTATGACACTTTTTATCAATAATACGAGATATCACTCATGTGTGTTAATATTTAATTTAGATATAAAGTTTTCGACTGCTCTTTTGAAATATTTGTCTGGTATTCGGACTTACTATTTTATTGTATTGGTGAATTTGTACGTGGAATTTTATATTACAACATTGCACAAGCTGTTAAGTTGTAGTACAAACATTATCAAGGTAGCTTTTACCAAATTAGTATCTATTATAGGTATGCGTGGTGCCGTGGTGGTACCGGCCTAGAATAGTACTCCCCCATCTCTTCCCGTGTGTGCCGTAAGAGTCGGCTAAGGGATAACGTACCAGGAGGTGGGCAGCAGCGCCTTCTGAGGTTCGGAAATCATAGTGCGCTCGCCAACCCGCCTGCCAAGCGTGGCGAGTATTGGCAAATCCCCTCTCTATTGGGGAGGCATACGTCCAGCAGAGGACGCACATGGCTGAGAAAAAAAAAAAAAAAAAAAAAATAGGTATGCCAGTAACTGTAACTTTAATTAGACGATTCGCTAGAGTTTAATCAAATTAAATTTAAGATGTTATTTAAATAGAAGGAATATACACATACAAATACAAAACACTTTATTGCACACCGGTCACAAAAAAAACAACAATAAAAATAAAACATATACCTAACCAAAGTACAATTGGCGGCTTAAAGCGATCTCTTCCAGACAACCATTCGACGGAAATAATATATTAGGAGTCTGGATGTTCGTTGATACAAAAACAGCATGTCTAATATAATTAACATAATATACAATAATAATTAATTTATTATATAAAAACTCTGCATCTAAAACAATCTTAAAACCGAATCGAAGGTATCAACAGTTTATCATCTAGGATGTATAATGTTGTCTTAGAATTATCATCATCATCATCATCTGAGATAGGATGTCCACTGCTGGACATAGTCGTCCCTCATTGATTTCCACAAGGACCGGTTGGAAGCGGCGCGCATCCAGCAATTAAAAAACACTAATATAAGAAACTGACTAGAGCAGTTTGTAAAATAAAAAGCCTTCACAGTGTACCTATAAAATACCTACTAGAAAAACAAACGTAAGTACCCAAACATTAAAAAAAAATAATGCGCTTCAAAATTACTTAATAATCCTATCCTACTAATATTAGGTATAAATGCGAAGTTTTGTGTGTAAGTGTGTATGTTTGTAACCTCTCCACGCTCAAACAGCTACACCGATTTCGATAAAATTTGGTATGGAGGTAGCTTATAGGTACTGATTTTCATCATCACAATCATCACCGTTTTTCATCACCCCGCAGGTACAACCGCAGGGCGCAGCTAGTTAAATTACTACAAACATATTACAGTACTCAAACTACCACAATAACATTGCATTGAAACAAACCACTACTATTTCATTTGTTACCGATACCCATGGCGAGGCAATCGACATATTTAAATAATACACTTCCAGAAATTTATTGGTTTACGGTTGGTATGCAAAGAGAGAGATAAGACGTACAGTTTTCAAAATAACCAAAATGAAGAGGCAAGGAAACAGAAAGTCGGGCTATACTACCTAATGGGTACCTACTTATGGAATGAAAGAATGGATTGGTTACAAAAACAAGATGGAATAAAACAATTGGTGTTACAATTCGCGCACAAGTCTATTGAAAAAATATTTAACTTTTATAGAATTCTTAAAAAATTTTTAACAAAAAATGCAACCGACTTCAACACTCAAAAGTGTGAAATAACTTGTTGAAGTCGGTACCATGATAGTTCACACAAAAGTAACTATCATCACAATATTGTGCTCATGGTACCGACTTCGACAAGTTATTTCACACTTTTGAGTGTTGCATTTTTTGTTAAAAAATATTTTTTTCACCCTTTTCAGTGACCTGTGCTACTCACGGGATGTCGATGTCTTCAACCGCGACAATAATCATCAAAAAATACGCGTAGCACTTTTCAGTTATTGGAGTATAACTCAAAAACCGCTTGTCCGATTTTGATGAAAGTTGAATGGGACCACTATACTCTATCTAACAAAAAAAGAATCATCAAAATCGGTTTATAAACGACGCAGTTATCTGCGTACACACATAAAAAAAAAACATATATACGGTCAAATTGAGTAACCTCCTTCTTTTTTGAAGTCGTTTAAAAATGTCCGTTGCTTGATTGTGAGGAGTTATTAGCATCATTAATTCAAAAGAGCAACGCTTTTGCAACTGATTTGCTCGCGGGATTACGAAGGCGCTTCTTAAATTTTATTTGGGTAAACAAATTACTCAATTGCCTTCTCGCTTACGGTGTTAATTAGAGGCTTTAAATGGCTAAGTACAGCTTTAAGTATCCACTCAATCATTTCCCTTTTCTTCAAGAAACGAACCCTTTTCCTCAGATGTCAACGAGTTCTTTTCGTGTCAATTCCATGTTGAAGGGGGTTTTAATTGAAATAAATATTTGCACAGGAGATTTTCTTTCGTAACGATGCTTGTCTCCAAATTAGAGGAAATCCTTTACTTTGTGTGTATTTTGAGCTTGTATTATTATAAATTAGGACGGGTTCAGTGTCAATAGAGCATTTTCTTAATTTATAGACTTGTGTCATTTACCATTTACTAATATAGACAAGTTGTACATATCTACCTACATAACTTTGATTTTTTTTATTTCATTCGATTTTTTAATTAGGTACTTATAAGTGGAAAAATATTTTATATATAAAAAAGAAGAAGCGAAACGCCATGAACCATCGCACCCGGGGCAGGGGGCGGGGGCGTCCGTCTCCACCGCACCGCTCGTACACACTCGTGTGTAAATGATAATTAGTTCCGCGAGTACCTGCGCGTGCAGAGAGTAGACCTGCCACGAGAGCTTCAACATCACACATTATTGTCGTCGGATGCATGTACCCATGAAACGGTGACTGGTCTTCGATTCGATTGATCCATAACTTATTTTTTTGAAACCACAAATATGTGCTTGAACTGTGTCTTACACCAAAAGGAAGAAAAATAAAAACTCTAAAAATGTGATTTTCAGAGTTTTTTTTTAAGCATCTCACTCATCTGCAAAGTACATTTTTGTTATACTTATGTATTTTAAATCACCACGCATGATTATTTGTCCTGTTATGTCATCGGCACCTGTAATGATTATCTTAGATATTGTAATAATTTAATTGCTTATTACTTCTGTGATTGGTAATAGTGGCAACGCAACGGTATATTTTAAATTAAAAGATTCCAGGTATTTATTTGTTTGCGGCAGGCGTGAGGTTAATATATGGGTGGGTACTTCATTCGTGTAATTTTTAAATATATGCGTCTCGACGTGAACTATATGTACCTAGGTACCTAAATGTACAGATAATATATGATGTTAATTTTTGTACAATTCTTAAGATTAATCTAAATAGTTCAATACCTACTTGGAAATCGTCCCATCCAATATCTATCTACTTATCTTGATATCACTCAACAAATATGCAGTTTGCGTCGGGAACTCGTTTCAGAAGGTTTTTAGGTACTTTCTAGCTATTACAGTATCGTACTAATGGTAGGTATTGGAACTAAGGATTTAGAAATAAGTAGGAACTGTTACATAGAGTAGGTAGGTCCACTGCATGTGAAAAACCCCTTTTGCGCCCATAATTGAAATACTTCCACGAGGATGGCGAAGCTTTTTTGTTACCTAATACTTAATTAAACAATTGCAACTTTATCCGTCATACCCTATACTATCACATTTAAACATTTTATATAAGTACCTGAAAGTATTATCATGACACATGACACGTTATTTGTGTTGCGAACACTCATGACAATTTTATTATTACCGATATAATTTGATTTTCGGATAGTAGAATAGGCTTCCTCAGTGTGGTTGTTATATGGCTTACAGCAGATAGTTATTGACTGCTTGGTATCCTTATTGCGCACAAACAGGACTGTTATTTTATTTAACTCATTGTTAACATTAGGTGACCACACTAATATTATCCATCTAATATTATACATGCGAAAGTTTGTGTGTATGTGTTTATGTTTGTTACTTCTTCACGCTCAAACGGCTACATCGATTTCGATGAAATTTGGTATGGTGATAGTTTGAACCCTGGATCAACACATAGGCTACTTTTATCCCGGAAAAAGTATAGTTCCCGTGGGATAATTGAAGTAGAGAGAAAACCGCAATCCACGCGGGTGAAACCGCGGGGCGCAACTAGTATATATCCTAAAGTGTGTTCCTCTGAGATACAAGAAAAAACAATATTTTTTTATTATACACCCTAATTAAATGTGTCTGTATCGTCTGACGTTTCACACCTGAAACAATATTGATGAATATTGGTGTAGAGATAGATGGGATCTTGGAGAAGGACAAAGGCTACTTGTTATCCCTGAATAAGTTTGTTTTCCGGGATAACTGAGGTGGCAGGAAAACCGTGACTAGTCCACGCCGGTAAAACTGCGGGGCGCAGATAGTTACATCATCATCATCATCATCATCTCAGCCATAGGACGTCCACTGCTAGACATAGGCCTCCTCCATTGATTTCCACAAGGACCTGTTGGAAGCGGCCCGCATCCAGCCCTTGCCTGCGATCTTAGTCAGGTCGTCTGTCCACCTGGTCGGTGGCCGTCCTATGCTGCGCTTGCCAGTCCGTGGTCTCCACTCGAGAACCTATCCACCCCAACGGCCATCGGTTCTTCGAGCTATGTGCCCTGCCCACTGCCACTTCAACTTGCTAATCCGCTGGGCTATGTCGGTGACTTTTGTTCTTCTACGGATCTGCTCATTTCTGATTCGATAAGAATAATAATAATAATTATATAAGATAGTAACGAATAAGTTTAATCAACCCGTTTATAGACTTTTAACCGTTACTAAACTCTTGATCTATTACTTTGCTTATCTGTACAAGAAGGGCTATTCTATGCCCCGGGGCCAGACATCTCTGGTTCCATCAGCCACAGCCCTAGACCTGATGCATACTTATTGCTCGATTTTCCGCTGAGCAGTTTCAATTGAACAACGACATTAGCGGAGATTCAATACTCGACGGTATTGCCAATCTTAGTTTTCAGTTATCCGAAACAGATAGCTAGTTTTGTGTTATATCCTAGCTTCAAAATGTTTAGTCAGTAGAATTTCTTTATGAGAGCATAATTACGGTTTATTTAGGTTTACGATTAGCATCCGATCAACTTGAGGGTTTTCGTATGGCATAGTGGGCAAGCAAGCAGACGTGCCGCCTCATGGTAAGCGATCGCCGTCGCCTGTGGGTATCTGTAACAGTAGGGGTATGAACCGATTATGGATATGACGATACATTACTAATTCTTCTCTCTCCTCTCATTTTAAAGAATCCCATATTGTAGCTTCTCGTGAATGCCAAGGGAGAGAAATCGTTACATATACAGCTGTATGGCAAAAACGATCAGTTGAATCGCCCGTTCTAAGGTGACGTAAACCTTAATCCTACATAATTATAGAAATAACTATAAAAGGGTAGAGTTCAATCAGGCACATACGGTGTGAAACCATCAGCGTTAAAATTATAATAAACAATATTTTTGGGAAGGGTACCCCAAAATAAACATCCATCCTTTTCAGAGTATCCAAAATATCTTATACTTATTAGGTATTTATAAATTACAACGATTACAGGCTCTACTTTGCAACGAATCATAATATTCTTGTGATCTTAATTTATGAGATTACGGTTGGATGTCACATACTAAGAAATCAGAACAACATAACATACTCACATTAGAAAAATCTGTTATTAGATTACTTTCACCCGTAAGCTTTAGCCACATACGCATAAAAACATGTACCGTAACACCCACTTCATATCTTTATGAGAACCTTTTAAAAGACAATGTGCAGACTAGGCGAGCATAAGTTGCGAAGAGCCATCACAAGTGCGGGTAATGTGAGATGGCCAGGCTTTATAGTTATTTGAGTGGGAGGGCCAGTTAACGTCCTAATTTATAACGTTAATACTGACCGCATGATAGCTACAGGACCGCATTAAGGCCATACTGCGATGGGTACGTGACAGGGATACATTGAAGGATATGGTCAAGCCATTCCACCGCAGAAATAATTATTTTATGTAAATCGTAAATTGCACAAAAGGATTTCTTTTTTTTAATGGTGACGAGAAAGCAAATCTAGATCTAATTTATATATTACGAATATTGGTATTGCGCGTAAATGAAATATAAACAGGTACACGATATAAAAAAAAACCTGTCAAATGAGCCCTTGAATGATTTGATTTAAATTTTAACTGTTGACTATATATTTTATTATATAAAGAGAGGCGTCTAACTCGATGAAATTTCTATGGAAACAATTAAAATATTTTAAAAAAATGCCTTAGATAAAAAAATCAGAAATCTAAAAAAAACTAAATCAGCTAACAAATAAATGACGGAGGTGTTAGCTGCGCTCGCTAACTCTACCGCCCAAGTATTTCTATATTTGACTGATGTCTTTCTGATTATAACTTTACTTGACATACATACATACATATATATATATATATATATATATATTGATATTTCAGTTCAACAAATAAATATTTACCTAAAGCTATAATGGTTGCTACTTCGCACAAAATGCTACTTTCGACAGCTTCCTAAAATTTGCTACACAGGGAATCCTAGTGCGGGGTTTTAATCATGAACAAAAAACTTTTGTTAGGTACCGAATGCTAATGGTTACCTAGGATCACCGCTGTACTTATTTTTAGTAGACGTTTTTTTAAAACTTCTCTTAGACGTGGATAGATACAAAAGACCACAATTATCTAAAACTTTTGTGTTGTGTTTTATTCCTTTGTACAAAACGTAGACAATGTTTTACTGTCTTCAAAGAGCATTTCACAAACACTGGAGAAAATAAAATCTATCGGTGAACGAAAACATACAGACCTAAGATGGTGTAGAATGTGCAGAGAAAAGGGATGTAACTAATCGTTTGTGACGAGAAAAAAGCTTCATTTTTTTTAACGTATATCTACTTATATTTTTTTTTTTTTTTTTTTTAATTTTTTTTTTTTTGCATATGTATATATATAAGTATATATCAGTCATCAGGTTACCATAGTACAGGCTCTGCCTAGTTTGGGACCTGAAGACCTTGTGAGCTTATAAAAAAAAAAATTAAAAAAAAAAAAAAAAAAAAAAAAAGATTTTCGACTGACTAAACCACAGTTTGCCGTTAAAAATAGTGATTTAATTCTAGATCAGGCGAAAATCTCGGATAATATGCTTTGTGCAAAGCGGCCTTAACATCTTTTCTATAGATAAATCTTTTGACCAGTGTTTATTCTATGAATACTCTTAAAACATCTCTTTCATAAAGTAATTTTTTTGAGCAATAAGATTAGAAGTAGAAACGATTTATAATGCATGAGGCACAGTCACACAAACATATTTACTGTGTTATTGTCATAATAAAAACCTTATAAACTGTCATGTGCAAAGCCAAACGTTTCAAATTGTTAATAAGGAGGTTAAGTTATTATTCTTGTCTGGTCAGTTTACAGATAATATTATCGAACGCTACCATTGTATTGCTCAAGGCAAGTTTAAGATCGGTACAATAAAGGGTTATCTAAATGCCTTGAGTGAGCGAGTTTTCGAGAACGATGTCGAACTCATCAAGCGGCTAATTAGGTACACGGAAATTATTTAGTCAGATAACTCTGTAATCACACAATTATTATACAGGCAAAAGTTTGTGTATATGTGTGTACTTCTTTGCGCTCAAACGGCTACACCGATTTGGAATAAACTTGGTATGGAGATACTTCAGGTCCCGGAATAACACATAGGCTACTTTTCATCATCATCATCAATCATCACCACGGAGAGAAGACGCGGCGAAGGAGAGTTCTACGCTCTTGTCGCCGCTCGGACCTGAACCACTGAAGATGTCGACCGCAGTGATCGACGAAACGTCTGGAACAAAAGTTTCACATAGACCACGGCCAAACAGCCCGGAAGCAATACATACAACATGCAACGCCGGCCGTGAAAGCCTTAGAGTTTACAAATAATTGATTGTTGAAGCTTTCTTAGGTTCGAAATGAAGAAAAACATTCGAAAGCTATTGCATTGACTATTGCTGTAGCTTTCGACATTTTACCTTCTTTTCGAACCTACAAAAGCTTCAAAAATTAATGATTCATTAATAAACTAATTATAAAATTGATTATTAACAATTAATCAATTGTTGAAGCTTTCTTAGGTACGAAAAGACGGAAAGAAAGTCGTCACGACGGTCGCCGTGGCGCAGTGGTCAGTGTCAGTGACCAGTCAGTGTAAAAAAAAAAAAAAAAAAAAGTCGCAAGCTATAGCAATAGTCAATGCAATATTTATAAGCGGATGACCCCATGGTCGAATATTTCTTCGACTATCTATCTATCTCGCTCTAACAGGAATGCCGAATCAACAACAGTATTATTGTAAGAGTTTTATGGTTTATTGCATTAACAATATGCTACGCGGATTATTCCTTCAAATAATTTGAACGTACTATTGTTATTTACAATTATCATTATTGGCTGTATTTACGACTGAAAAGTAATCCCATGTTACTGTATCACTTAATCGTAGCCGTAATCACGCTAGACCTATATTGTTTATTGGCGCTCAAGGACTGCTACCTGGACTTACTATGTGCTTGGTGACAGTTTTTAAAACTTAGGGTTGGTAGCTAGCCAGACGGGTACTTAAAAGTATCCTACCACATTGCTGGGAATATGACAACACTTGTACCGGAAGCTCACGCCGTTGGCAGGGATCCAACAGCGTCCGTCTGTTTGACAACCGATGCTCCCACCGCTGAGCTATCATCGCTTTAGAAATACACACAATAAATTGGAGTTACAACAAAGTGAATAAAAAAAAACTGATTCGTGTCAACACACAAAACGCTGTGTGAAACTGACGTTCAATTGTAGAGCTCTATTCACACCGCAGACACGGTAGACACTATGCTATATTCTATGGCAGGGCAAGGCTAGAAATCGAACATTCGGTATTTCAAGCAGTTAGACAAGATTTCAGACGCATTGTTTAAGTTATTCCGAGCATTCGACCGTTCGTTTTGGAGACGAAATTATTTGCAGGGGTGTCCATTCGGAATATATAGCCTCTGAGGGTGCGGTGTGTGTGCCTCTTTATTTATTGCAGACACATAATCTCTCTCTCTCTCAGAAATGGGACGTCCACTGCTGGACATTGCCTCCCCCATTTAGGGGGCGATTTGCCAATCAATACTCGCCACGCTTGGCAGACGGGTTGGAGAACGATGTATGATTTCTGATCCTCAGAAGGCGCTGCTGCCCACCTTCTGGTACATAGCCCCTTAGCCGAATCTTACGCCACCCGCGGGAAAAGATAGGGGAGTACTATTCTAGGCCGGTACCACCACGGCACTCAAATACCATGAATTACATTATTTTGAATTTCAAATTGTATGTACATAATGGAAAATCTCCTGAAGGACGGATGGAAAACGAAACGATAACAATTAGTTACAATTCGGATACGGAACCTTTACAAGGTAATTTAAACTTTACATCATCAGATCCAATAAATCAATGTCGTCATGAGCGAATATCGTAAATCAAGAAAGTAGGTTAGCCCGTATTTTTGTAATGAAGTGAGTCAATTCGAATCCCGCCACCGACCTTGCAAGCATGATTCACAATACTGAGTCATGCCACAAAAAGTAGACTGTTTTTACCAGCTACTGCAATTACGTGAATTTTCAATACGTTTGTAGACTTTATGAGCGTGTGATAAAACTAGTCTTTGTTATACTTTTGTAAACTGATAAAATAGCTGTGAGTTTTTTCATTTTGGATTCTTATGTACCTAATCGATGTTTTTATGCAAAGTGTTGGAAGGTTACGAATGACAGTGATTTTAATAGTTATCAATAATAGTCATAATCACCATCTCGACTATAGGACGTCCTTAGCTAGACATAAGCCTCCCCATCGATCTCCACGATCGATGGGGAGGCTTACGTGTAGCTAACGACGTCCGAGATGGAAATCGATGCGAATGGGGAATGACAGTCAGAAGCGGCCCGCCTCTTCTGCCATCCAGCCTCTTTCTGTGATGTTTATCAGGTTTCGCCTGATCTAATCAATGATATGTAGTAATAATTTTATTCACTCTGAGTGAGTGAAAACTCACTCACTCACTCTTCCCCTGGCATTTGTTGAAGATATATATTTTTTTAATACTGTATAAAAGATCCATCGTTTGTCCACTATCTCTCTTGATGGTCAGTGATGATGTGTTCGTAGATATTAGACTAGACCCATAGAATGCTTG
Source organism: Apeira syringaria (assembly GCA_934044485.1). NCBI lineage: Eukaryota > Metazoa > Arthropoda > Insecta > Lepidoptera > Geometridae > Apeira > Apeira syringaria. The sequence continues at coordinate 3,673,085 of OW203661.1, read as the reverse complement.
CTGACTCTCAAGGACTGCTGCCTGAACACACTATGTGTTTGGTGACAGTTATCAAACTTGAGGGTGGTAGCTAGCTAGGGGGTACCGGAATATACCCTACCGTAATTCTGGGCATTTTAGAACGGTGGTATACTTCACCGGAAGCTCAAACCGTTGGTGGAGATCGAACCAGTGTCCGACAGTTTGACAGCCAACGCTCCTACCTCTTCTATCACGTGAATGTCTTCACTTTTCGTAATTTTCGCCAAAGAAATCATAAAATAGTACAAAAACCCCAGTAATAAGGAAAGTCTATCAACCCTACAGTGTCAGATCGTTATGCGAACAGCGGAGTGCAGTCAGTCGGTCAGGCGTGTTACTCGTAGTTGCAAATAATCAAACGTCATCGCATCGACAAGATTCCCTTGTGACAGTTGATTGCTGACCAACGTAATGCAATGTATACCAATACTCTGTGAGCCCGCTCCAAAACTGCCTACGTCATAATAATATGACATCACGATTTAATGCATGGCGCACGGTCGGAAAAGTTGTGCCGAGCGCGGATCAGAAAATTATAGCACCTAAAATAAAATTGGCCGAAAGTCTGAGAAAATCCTTCACTTCAAAAAAGTATAGAAATTCAACACATGTTTTTCTAAACTTATTTACACTAAACAAAACAAAGATATCAAAAGGACTTACAACTCGAAGTCTGTCTCAATATTTTCACTCGGGAAAGGTCTCTTTGTGCACTCAAAAATATTTACCAGACCGTTTCTTGGAACAGAGCAGCATGTTCTTAACAATTTTCTCTAAATGTGCAAAGAAAAATGAACAAGAAAAATAACCTTGTGGTGTACGTGCAGGACTTGTATCATTTATCCAGTCTTGAAATATCACAAACATTACATTTGTTACAAGTTCGTGTCTACAAGAGTTGTAGTCCTACTACACATGTTTATCAGCGCTTATGTACACTCTCCCTACAGCGATTGAATAAAATAATTAGAAGCTATTTATATTAGAATATTGCTATTAAATTTTCAAATAGATTAAGATAACAAAGTTAGACATTGAAATAATGTATAATATGAGGAATTATCATTATCAATTATTTATTAGTAATTTAATGTCCAGTTTTAACAGTAATAAGTACCTTAGTTGATTGACTTATTCAATGTATTGATATTTATAAAATGACATACCTAATATAATGTATAATTGGTGAATAAACGATCTAATCTAATCTATAGACCAAAAGATAATGTATTATTTGTTCTTTAAGGCTCTTATTCATATAAAGTATAATGCAGTTTTTTTTGGATGAACTAATGCTATTTGCTTCTACTGGCATTTACAGCTTCACCGGGTGGGTGGTGAGTACTGAAGGTTCTTTAGCCGAATTGTTGTACAGACACGCAGAAGTCGCACCGCCAAGTAAGGCTAGCGCTGAAGGCGCACCGCCAAGTAAGGCTAGCGTTGAAGGCGCACCGCCAAGTAAGGCTAGCGCTGAAGGCGCACCGCCAAGTAAGGCTAGCGCTGAAGGCACACCGCCTAGTAAAGCTAGCGCTGAAGGCACACCGCCAAGTAAGGCTAGCGCTGAAGGCGTACCGCCAAGTAAGGCTAGCGCTGAAAGCGCACCGCCAAGTAAGGCTAGCGCGAGGCTCGCGAGGAAAAGGGCAGGGCGAATTTCGGTGCGTGTTGATTTAAAATATTACGAAAATGTACTTTACAGATGACCTGTAGATACAGTGGTCAAACGCTTGCTATAAGAGTAAGTTCTTATTAAAAAAGAGGTCAAAAAAAATTATGTATTATATTTACTAAACACATTACACTTTTTAATTTTCTTTCCTCTGGTGTAAAAAACACACTTCAAGTGCATTTGTCGTGACCGCGAGAATCTTTAATAAAATAAAATCACATTTTGTTCATTCAGAATTAAAGTACATGAACTCTCCTCAAACTTAAGTACTTAGTTATAATTTGGATATGTACAGTTTATAACACCTAACGCTAGATGCATTAGGTGTTATAAACTGTAGGTAGGAACCGTGTATAATTTTTAATATTTATCAAAAGTATGGTAGGTTAGGTTATTGTCTTCAAAACTATTTGCCACTATATGGCATATAGTTGAAGACAATACAAGAATTTAAAAACTAAAAACTAAATTAAACACCGATATTAAACAATCTAGAATGATTCCAGTAAAAGCTCCGGCTAATTTTGCGAAGCGCGATGCTAATCGATCGATACCAGACTCGGTTCGGTTCGAGTGCAACTTATTTATTCATAAACTTTGAAAAACTCAACTTCCTACGCAAACTGCTCTGAAGAAACTTTCAAAGTCTGTCGCCGAAGTTGGGTCTCAAATCTTGACGGCAAACAAATCTTACTACATACTTACGTACATAAGTAATGTAAGTACTAGGTGAGTACTAGTAGTACTAATGTGAGTACTAGGCCAACCGCGACTGCGTCCGCGAGCACCCCGTATTCTCCTTGAAAAAGACCACCGAATGTGGTTGAAACTATAGTCGGAACCCTCTGACTTATTACGTGAGTAATTCCCGTGTTTTATGCATTCGTAATGTAAGTAAAATATATTTTATACTGGATACAGTATAAAAATTTTAGACTAGCATTTGGCCTCTCTCACTTGATGGTCAGTGACGATGTGATTGTATGAGATTGTTGGACATAATTGAAATAGTAGGCATTTTTTGTCCTTTTTTTGCATCTATAACTTCCCCGGCAAACTTCGTACCGCCTAACAGTCGTCACTCAATTGTTTTGCCTTCCCAGAACCCCTCCACCAACACTTAAACTTTATGGTATGGTATTAAAGTTCAAATTGACTTTTAAGTATTATTACGAATCTATTGTATGGGAATATATGAAAGTGTTGTTTTTAGATTTTTTCAGGCCATTTTTTAATTTTTCTCTCCGTGAGAACCATCCTCATACTTCAAGGAATATTATAAAAAAAGATCTAGCGAAATCGGTTAAGCTGCTCTCGAGATTTGCGCTTAACAACACATTAAGCGATTCATTATTATATTACAGAATTAAGTTTTTCTATATATAATATCTATATAGGATCTATATATAGGATCTATATATAGGATCTATATATAGGATCTATATATAGGATCTATATATAGATCTATATAGGATGCATTTAATATGTAAATTATGTTAAATCATACGATGAAAAACATTATTTCTGCCATAGGATATCCACTGCTAGGACATAGGCCTATTCCTTTGCTTTTCACAAGAACCAGTTGGAAGCGGCCTGCTTTGATTTTTTGGATAATTTATCGTATCCTTTTTTTCTTACGATAGCATCCAATTTTAAGCTCGACTTTGTACCTACTATAAATAAATATCCGCGCAATATAATTGTATTTCGAAACTGAAGTGACACAAACTTAATATTGACAGGTAGGTTTTATATATTTTTTATTTCAATGTTAACTTTTATCACAAAGTTTTAGAAGTACCCTTAACTTGAAGGTTGTCGTCAACAACTCATCAAAATCAAATAACTCGCGCTTACTGCTATAGAGGGCGCCTGCTCTTGTCATCTGTTGTCTAGACAAACCTGTGAGATTCGTGACTTTTTCACGATTCAAAATCCCACGACAATTTTTGCAGTTGCTTATTGTACCTGTGTACGGTTAGCAACAAAAGTCAACAGTATACTTTTAATGTATTGCTAACGTGTGATCAACGATGTGTTGATCACATTAAAAATTTAAAATGTTACATTCTGAAATCAGCGAGGTTATCCTTAATATAATTTTTATTGAGTAAATATGTTCTTTTTTGTAGCCTGCAAATATTTAAATCCTCAGCCAGTAACACTAGTAGTATGTTCTAAGCATTAATGTCCTGAATATCACAAAACTTGTTAATGGTTTGAAACCTCCACCGGATAATAAAATATATCCTATAACACAAATAAATCCATTAGAGTATAGTTTAACTAATATGTAGTTGAAATCTATGTACATGTAAGTAAAAATAATTATACAATGAACGAACTACGTAGGAAGTGTTCTTAAAGTGAAATTAGTACCTTAATCACGATGGACCACGAAGAAATTTTAATAATTGGGTATTTAGTTATTCAATTAAGCTTTACGATAGACGCAATGCACACCACTTTTAGTGGTACCGAGAGTGTATGAGATGTGTAAGTCTGACACGTAAAGCCCAAATACTTGACCAAGCAACTTAAAGTGAACTCTAATGGAAAAAAATATTTTTTGAAGGGGTTAGTATAAAAATGAAATGTAGTCCATATCACGGTCTCCAATCGCTTCAATAGGATCTTGAGTGCAGGGCATACAGACATCAGAAATCAGACATGTTTATTGAACAACTGTGTGATATAAAAATAATACGAAATACGTCGTAACGTCCTGTCACATCCATGGAAAAAATCTTCTGGAGGATGTGTTACCTACCATTCACTGTTACACAGTTGCTTCACAGCTAAAACGATGGTCGCAGTGGCGCAGTGGTCAGTGTCAGTGACATGACTTCTGTGTCTCCGGGACCCTGGGTTTGAATCCCGGCAGGGGCAAACATTTGTGCGATGAGTATAGATGTTTTTCCCGGGTCGTGGTTGTTTGTGTGTTGTAATTGTGCGGGGGTCTGGGTGTAATAAAATAAAAATATTCACCGAGTTTATTTGCTGCCTGTACCTCCCACCTCGAGATCGTCGGCCATAATATTAAATTTTGCTTCGAGGTCTCAGACGCTCCAATCCATTATACTGCGACATCGAAATTAGAGTTTTATAGTCGGATACAAAATGAATGAGCTTAAAAGAAATGATAGATTGGATTCTGCAATTCGTAAAATCATTTTACAGCTTGTGTATTTATTATATGATCTGCAAGAAAATGGCAGTCTAAAATCAGTTATTGCTTTAGACTTGCTTTTTAATTTCTAATTAATTGTTTATTATGTGAACAATTTTCTGGTATATATCATGAGAGTAGTGGTTGTGGGTCGTATATATGTGCAATCGTTCCACCGGGCCGGTAACGGACAAAATGGCCTCAACTCAGCTTAATGAGTTCGGCCATTTTGTGACATTATAATTACTGTTATTTTGACAATTGGCATTTTTATTTTTTTTATTTATATATTTGGTCTTTATTTGTTTTTGGTCTAGTTTGTATTAGAATAACAGCCGATAGACTATATGGTCTATCGGCTGTTATTATGCCTTGGGGTGTCTTAAAATTCCGACATTGGGCTGGCCATAAACCTATCTGCCAACACTCACTCATCTTCTAGAAGACGGTAAGCGCCCCAACAGTAGGATCGTATTGGGCTGATTATGCAGTCTCAGCTATAGCTATAAAATGCTTGTATAAAATGCCATAGCACGTCCACAGCTGCAGCTGGACATATGCCTCCCCCATATAGGGAAGATTTGCCAATACTCGCCACGCTTGGCAGGCGGGTTGGCGAGCGCAGTATGATTTCTGATCCTCAGAAGGCTCTGCTGCCCACCTTTTGGTACGGGATCTCTTAGCCTACTCTTGCGGCACCCACGGGAAGAGATGGAGGAGTACTATTCTAGGCCGGTACCACCACGGCCTAACCATATGTTTATATGTCCAGTGTCCATACCTATTTAGTAACAAGGTCTACAGCCTTTTGAAAGTTGAAATTTCATTCTATAAGTACGGAGACGTCAAAAATATTTTTCTTCGAGCGTTTCCATTTTTAAAGTTTAAATATTGGCACAGCGGAATTTATTTACAGCCAGTTCGTAAGGGCGCCTTTCGACTAGACCAGACAGGCGTACGAGTAGATACAGCCGCGATGGTAGCGACCTCTCAATTTCCGCATCGAAAACGCTGGGTCTTATTCTGGAAGTTACGTACCTCATATTTTGTTAATATTATCTTGCTTATTAAGGCAAATTCATAAAAAATATTAAAAAATATTCAGCTTAATATTAAAAAATAATAAAAAATATTCAGCCAGTTTGTAAGGGCCCCTTTCGACTAGACCTGACAGACGTACGAGTAGATACTGCCGCGATGGTAGCGACCTCTCAATTTCCGCATCGCAAACGCTGGGTCTTATTCTGGAAGTTACGTACCTCATATTTTGTTAATATTATTTTGCTTATTAAGGCATATTCATAAAAAAAATATTAAAAAATATTCAGCTTAATATTAAAAAATATTAAAAAATATTCAGCCAGTTTGTAAGGGCCCCTTTCGACTAGACCTGACAGACGTACGAGTAGATACTGCCGCGATGGTAGCGACCTCTCAATTTCCGCATCGCAAACGCTGGGTCTTATTCTGGAAGTTACGAACCTCATATTTTGTTAGTATTATTTTAATTATTAAGGCAAATTCATAAAAAATAATAGATATTCCTATTATTTTTTTATAATTTGCCTTAATTGCCTTTCGAAGCGCTGTTTACCTAAGATATTTTAACCCACTTTAGGTATAACTCAGTTTTTTTTTTTAATAAGATAGGTTTGCGTTTGACAACTGTCTCACCTGATGTTAAGTGATGACGTTGTCTAGGATTTAGCACGCAAACCTAGAAGGTACCTATTCACTCGCGACTTGAAGACTCACTACTAAGATGCACTAAGTAAAAAAAAAACGAGCAATAAGAAGCCGAAATAATTGCTGATCGTGATATCGACAATTGTTCCGCTGAAGTGTCATGTTACACCCGTAAAAACAGTAAAAAGGATATAAAAATCCAAAAACGTAAAGATGGGCAAAAGACGAGGAAAGAAAACAATAAAATGTACCATGTGTTGTAAATAGTTTAATTCACCCGGTTTCAGGTCCTGTGCCGCTCCAAAGATATATTGCTGATTAATTATTTTGCAATACCTGTAACTAACATTTTCAATGTAATTTATATTATTTTTACATTTATCTACTAATATTGTATGTAAATAAGTAAGTCAGAAATGAAACAAGAAATAAATCCTAATATCCTATTATCTTATTAGAAATCTTAATAGCGTGTTCTACCAAATGTCAATAATAAATTGAGGTGCTCAAGGAGTGTTCGCTAGAAGAAGTCTCTGATACCCATTTCAGAGGGATGAACAGTAAACATAAAAAAAACTGATCTTCTGTGGTCTTGTACGATCACCTAGGCTATCGCACTATGCAGTGACAGCAATTGGCATTTACAACGGAGCACTCGTGTGCTACGGAGCGAAGACGTCGGTCCCCGTTATTCAGGTTGGTGCTAGCTTATCCATGTCCCAGCAGTGCGAAATGGGGCTGAATGAAAGGCTCTCGGTCATCAATGATTCACTGCAGTATGCAGTAATCCCGGAGACAAGGAGGTAGAGGTGATATCGTACGGTAACTGTAACATCATATAACCCCCAAAAGCCTCAAAGGTGGAGACGCCTGTGACGTCATCATAAGCAATCAATTCAGCAGTAACGTATTAAAATATTTTCACCGTTTTTTTAACTATGAATAGGCAAGCGTTTGACCACTATCTCATCTGATGTTACGTGATGATGCGATCTAACGACTTGAAGATACCTAGATTGTATTTTTGCGGAAACAGATTTGGGCAATTAATTCCATTCGTTAGCTGTAAGCACTATAAATGTGGAAGCAAAATGCTTCGTGCGACAAGTTGGAACGTATACCATGTATGGAAGTCGCATTGCCGTTCATCACCAATGGGATAAAGCAGATAAAACATCATGGACGACATACTCCTAGCTCTACTCTGGGTTATAGTCAAAACACTGGCTTTACTCGGAATTCAAATTCGCACACGGGAAAGTCGACTTTAAACGCAACTAGAATACTTTCCATATCTTCAGCACGACAATAAAAATCAAGTATTGTTTTAAACTTTCATGGCTTTTCATATTATAAATATTGTTTAACACGGGATACGCACCGGAAACTCAATCAAAATCATGGAGCGTATCCTGTGTTAAACAATATTTATATGTAAAAAGTCAAGGCTCTAAAGACTAGTGGGAATTATTTTTTTTAATGTCAATATTAGTGTTTAGTCGGGCCTTATTTCTTTAATTTAAAGGATTATCTGGTATCAAAGGATTATCAGGCATCTGAATGCATAATTCAAAGTTGTTATGGGCTATAGTTCTCGCTGTGGAAGGCATGCATGGCCATCTTGACTCTATTCGTATAAAAAATCTCTTTAGTGATCTCTGTTTTGTTCCAACTTTGAAGTTCCATATTCATATCACCTTACCTACTCACCGGCAGAGACTGGTAAAAACCAGTACAATATTGCTTAGAAATTATTTACAACAAAGTATTTATTTATTTATATGTATGTGGAGGCCAGTTTGGTGGAATGTAGATGTCGATACAATATTTCATTCGTAATAACTTTACTCACCAATGTTCAAGCAAATAAATTATATATAGGCTGACAATAGTTAGTGGATTGCCTTAATTATTTTAATAGTAGCTGTAGTATTTTAATTAGATATTAGCAGGCTCAAGTCTAGGCTTGAAAAATTAAATTAGGTTTGGGATTGCATTGGGAATTTGAGCAGTTGTGAAAATATACGTATTTTCCGGTTTCTTCTGTCATTTGTACATGGAACAGTGATGCTAGTGCTTTCTTTTTTTACGCACGTGGTGGTGAAAAACGGTTAACTTGGTGATAATTAAATTAAGCCTATGTGTTAATCCGGGGTGTAAGTTATCTCCGTACCAAATTTCGTCGAAATCGGTGTAGCTGTTTATGCGTGAAGAAGTAACAAACATATACACATAGGTACACCACCTTTCGCATTTATAATATTAGTAGGATTGTTTATTATTGCCATATTATAATTTTAAAAAGCCTCAGCCATAGGACGTCCACTGCTGGACATAGGCCTCCCCCATTGATTTCCACAAGGACCTGTTGGAAGCGGCCCGTATCCAGCCCTTGCCTGCGATCTTAGTATTATAATAAATAGTACTATGATAATAACAGATGCAATCTAGTAGAGAAAATATCGAGCGTTAACTCCATATTCGTTGACACAACCCCAGACTGGCGGCGGCGGCGGCGGCGGCGGTGACATTTGTGACGTCTGGCGATACGATACGTTTGACACGCGTCGGAAATGTGCCGAAACAATACCATACCCCGAACCCATGAGATACTACGTCGCTTACTATGTTACGACTAAATAACTTGACAACCGAGAGAGGCGAAGTAGGCAACTTGGGCGATATTTGTGTACTCGTATATTTAAATGTTCGACGATAACTTATGAAACATTGATATATATATATATATATATATATATATATATATATATATATATATATATACTTTTTTATTTAACATAGTTTGCATATAAATGCATCCTATTAGTCTAAAAAAGCTAATTAGTTATATTGATTGAAAGTATTAAAGTTGACTCATAATCCCACCAATATTATAAATGTCAAAGTTTGGATAGATGGATGTTTGTTACTCAATCAACCCAGAACGGCTGAACGGATCTGGATGAAGTTTGGCACAGAGATAGATTATAGTCTGGAATAGCACATAGGCTACTTTTATCCCGGCAAAATGCAGATTCCCGTGGAATAATTGATGTAGCGGAGAAACCGTAATCCATGCGGGTGAAACCGCGGGGCACTACTAGTAATATATAAGAGCAGACTATAGATATGTGATCCAACCAAATAATTATACGTACCTATATACCTATGTCTATTGGCTCATGCTTCATTCATACTCTAAATTTATAAAATATCTTTTATAAAACCTTTTTAAAACCTTTAATACGAACCCACATCACACTAATATTATAAAGACGAAGTTTGTCATTTGTATGTCTGTTACTCGTTCATGCTGAAACGGCTTAATGAATTTTGGAATTAAGGTAACTTATACCATAAAATACTGACTAAGATCGCAGGCAAGGGCTGGATGCGGGCCGCTTCCAACAGGTCCTTGTGGAAATCAATGGGGGACGCCTATGTCCAGCAGTGGACGTCTTATGGCTGAGATGATGATGATGATGATGATGATACCATAAAATAACACATAGGTATTTTATTTATTTTCATTTTTATCACGAAAATACTGACTGTTCCCATCGTTATCTCTAATATTAGACTAAAACTACACACATTTTTAATAAAAAGATCTTGTTGGTCATGAATGTTATAGTAATTTGGACTTTATCGTTACTGTCTTTTTTTTATAATTTTAGTTTAGTTAGGTTTAACAATAAAATCACTACAGTTAGCACATTTAATCTTTCATTAAAAACTTTTATTACAACCGAGAAAAAAATGACAGCAACGTAAAATGTTTGCAAATTATCTAAAAAATAAACATTTTTCACGGGACCCTCTCGTTGGTAACAGGTGAAAATGTCAGCTGCCAGACACTTGACGGCTTTTGTTAATTATATTTTTAGTTGCGCTTTACACAGAAGTCTGAAAGGGTTTGGATGTTCGTGTGGCAAAATGTATTAATTTATTCCCATAATTTGCCATTCAGAATTTAGTATACATAGGTGATATACATCGATTTGTTGGTGTGTGTATGTTTTTCGGCTAATTTTGATATATTTGACACACCTTTGGTCACACGTTTGATCGATAATCACATCGACATGTTTAGCGCCGTTCGATATGTTTGTTATATTGTGGCTTGGAGCGACATAGCCACATTTGGAGGCGTTAAGACGTCTGAAACATGTTACACTAGTATTGATATCTATTATCTAGGTTTATATTATCTAGGTACATTTTAATTCATTTAAAACGTCTCTGTTTTAAATCTGAGCAGCGACCTCGTAAATTGATTGCGACTTTACATCGATTCATGTCAAGCCTCAAGCCATCCTTAGGTAATTATTTCAATCTGCTGGTAGATATCAGATTTTTATCAAATCTTTGATAATGCCCTGTGATACAAACCTACGGTTATTATTGGACGCACACTTGTGATTATGTTATGTATGGTCAAAAGATTTTGCCATTTTACAATAGTCTGCGCTGGCACGCTTCAGCGGCTGCAGAGCAATGTAACATACACAGGAGCGGACTTAAATGTCGAGGGGTTGGGAATTCATTTTATTCGATCAAAACAAAACAAACATTTAAACATCTATTATAATACGCTGATGAAGGCCAGGTGGTCGCAGTCCTCTACGTTGGTCTGATCAAATTCGCACGACTCAACTTCACAACTAACTTAACAATTCTGAAAACAGATCAGGATTGCAATTCTCTTATTTATTAAGACAATCCATTAATAAACAATGAAAAAGTCGTTCAAATGTTATCATAAATAAACTTGATATTCTGCTAAAATAACAATTGCATCTCGATTGCATTGTAGACAATTAAATTGCGGTAGAAATTAGATCTGTGAAGCCATTGCAATTATACTTCAAGTAGAATAGCAAAACTAGAAAAAACGATGATTCATTCACAATCTATGAGCAATGTGTTAGTAGAATTGATACCCAGACAGATCAGGATGGCATAGCATCGTCAGGTATTGAGCTCAAAGTGGCCAGTTTGACAGTGGCCACTTTTATATGTAAGGAAGTTTTTTTTCATGATTAATTCAGAGTAATCCAGATAATAATAATCATAAGTTCAAATTGATGGTCCGAATATTAAGGAAAATAAATCGACTACTAATGGGGTACTTTCCTTCAAAAGTTTGAACGTAAGTTCCGCCTAGCATGATGTTAATGCAATAAACCATAAAAATACCTCTTAGAATAAGGATAGGGTGCCATCGTTTGATACGAATTCAACTGCAGTGTTGGTTTATCATTCCTATTCATACAATTAAGGGTAAATGGCACCAAGTAAAACATCCTCTCAAAGAAAAAAAAGAGTTTTTCCGTAACCTTTTAAAATTCCGACAAGAACACTTCCTTTCTACTGTGTGCGCAGTTGCTAAAATACTTAAATACTGTAAATAGGCAAGATTTTGTAGCAAAGTCCGAAAGAAGATTTTACTTCAATAGTTTTGCCCCCATGAATAAATCCTAAGTCCATTTTATTCCTCGCTTAAGTGATATTAGCGGCATAGTTGGTTCGTCGGAGTAGCGAGACGGACGGACGGACGGCAAACACAATATCCGATGTATGACGGCAGATTATAACCGGCTAGTTGAGCCGTGCGGTTTAATACGATGATATTGCTATATCAGGAATGGATGCTTTTGGTGTCGTAGTTTTTTACAGACGGGAATAATTCGTGTCTGTAGAAAACAATGATATTATATGTTTATATGAGGTAGATGTCGCACAAGCGCGCGGAAACTGAGGCGGCAAAATTAAGTCAATAGTAGTAATTTTGATTGCGACGCGTATTTCAAGCGCAAGTCTAAACATATGGCTATCCTTTTCTATATTATTTGTACCGTATTATCTGTCGCAGTAAGCATGTTTATGTCGTAAAACTACGACACCGACGACTCGCGTGTATTTTGTAAGCACTCCAATCATTGCTTACAAAAGATATGCGAAGATGCATATGAGTTATTACTCGTATATATAGAACGATCGATGACTGGCCGAATCAATGTGATTCGATATTGTTTATACATTTTAAATTTAGAACTTTTTTAAATTGCTCATATTTTGTGAATGTAATGGAACATTCAAATCTGCCCTTCTACCATTAACGAAATTGTACTTGAAATAGCATGATAGAAAGTCGGATTAGATAGAAATACGAGATTTATACTTTACAAAATCCATTCGGTTAGTTAACTAGTTATCGAAGGGTCCTGAAACCTGGGGGACTGCCTGGAGAACTACTAACCTCGAGTTTACTAGCTCTGCACATTTTACATCTAGTGTGATTACACCTTCAAATACATCGTCACTGAACAACAATTGAGAAAGTTGACAAGTGCAGTTTGACTTTCATCTATAAAAGTATAAAAAAATAAAAGTCATATTAGGGGGTCAACTTCTGAATGAAAGATAAGAAGCTAAATACTTGTGTTGAAAAATACCTGAACCTTTATTTTACACCTTTGACCACATCGTCACTGACCATCAAGTGAGATAGTAGTCAAATGCATGCAATCTATAGAGTATTAAATAATGAAATACATAAATGATACGTCGATTGACATGTAACGATACTTAAGTAAGCCACTGAATTCAACCTGAATTCCACTTTAGAAATACTCAAGAAAAGTCCTTACAAATATCCCCAAGTAAGTTGAGATAAAGGTATCAAATTAATTTTTAACAAAGCTCGAAGCAAATATAGTCGAATTTTTCTTTTGTGACGTACAACAATGAAAATTCGTTCTGAAATCCGACTATACCGCTCAAAGCCACACGGAGGGAAAAAAATAATGATTTATTTATGTCAATGGGCTATATTCGAGACCTGTGTTTTCCTCGGCAAATTGGTTATTGTTCGCTGTTAAAGTTATTTTATTACATGATTGTTAGTAAAATGAGAGGAGGTAGGTGAAGGTAAGGTTCTTTTTTCAATTACACCCCCGGCTTTAGATAATAAAGGCGGAATTATGGGCTAATTTGAGATTTTTTACGAGAGACATTTGTGTCAGAAACGATGGGAGATTTTTTGAACAGCATTGTTTTGAAATGGGAAAAGAGCTTATTATGAAGGATATTGTGTTCCTTCAAGATAAAAAACGATGCTTTTGGCTTTTAGAGAATGAGGAAGGACTCCTATATTTACGATGTTTCTTTTGTAGGACATTTTTTGAATAGTGAAATAATATTGCAATTTTATTACAGACGAAATTGTCATTCGCATATAAAACAAAGAGACTGCTTGTCTACCGGCTTTAAATCATCATCACCATCCATATCGTCATCATCATCCTTATCTTGATCATCATAACCTCCTGTGAAATACCTGTTGGAAGTAGCTAGTCTCTTTTCCTTTTGATCCTTTTCAGGTCTGTTCATTTTCTCGATTTCTTTGCTGCGCTTGTCAGTGAATGGTCTCCACTCAAGAACCTTTGGTCAAATGAAGGTTCAATAGGTTCCTTTGTATTTAATCGCGGTAATATGTCAATTTTTACTTGGATTTGGCTGTACTTTTTTGGACGTTGGACTTATGGACCTTGAAATTATACCTGAGCTATTAAACCAACTTGCAACACAAAAGAAAAACAACACGAAATCAATTCCAGTTTTGCCAAACCTCATCAGCTTCTTTACGGCGGTAACTACATAGTATCCAAGCGTTTGCTTAATACAAAGACATATCCAGCGTCTAGACTTGGCCATGTGTGAAATAACCTGGCGAATGTTACATCCACTAATAAACCTTAAACGCAGAGTATAAAACTAATAGCAACCGTCACTCTGTCGTAAACTGCGATATTAACAGCGAAAGAGGCTGGGTGTGTGTTCACTTTGTCACACGACATTGACTGACACGTCCACGACAAGTTACTAACACTAGGCTTTGGTAGCTATCAGTCCACTATGGTAGTAATTAATTTAAATATAATCTTAATGTGTATCCGCCTTGGTATATCTGAGCCGTCATTTTGTTGCTGCGAATCATCACCGTATTGGATACTTTGCTTTATGAATACCATTGATATTGTAGGTTCTGTAAAGAAAGAAAATAATGAACCAAACTAACTTTTATTTATTCGAATTTGTTCAGATATTTCAAAGTTATAATAGATAAATAAAAGTGTAAACAAATGCACATACCCACATATACATGACCTCTGATGACTTTACTCCTCCTTTTTTAGACAAACGTGGAAAAAAATAAATTGAATAATTAATCCATTTTCATCCTATCCTACACCTACTTCTATTACATATGCGAAAGTTTGTGTGTAAGTGTGTATGTATGGGTTTGTTACCTCTTCACGCTCAAACGGCTACACCAATTTCATTGAAATTTGGTATGGAGATAGCTTATATCCTGGATTGACACATTACCTTATTTTGATCATCATCATCATCACCGGTTTTCATCACCACGCGGGTACAACCGCAGGGCGCAGCTAGTCCAATAAAAAGATGATTTCGCTGGAAAAGACATTTTAAAGAACACAACGCTTAAACAGTTAAATGATTCAATACTCGATATCATATGAAGATAAAGATTAATGAGAGGCCTTAAATTGTTTTTAATTGTATAATACAACATTGACTGGGGTGTTTAACAGCAGAAGTTTTTTTGAGGTCATTTTATTAAAAGTAAACAAAAAAAAGAACTATTGACTATAAAGGAAGTAAGAAATTGATAGATTGACTTTACGAACCAGGTTTCTCAAAACCTTACTCTCTGTAATCCCTACATTAGTACTTACTACTACTTACTTTACAGAAGCATTAGTATACGACTATGCTCAATTTGCATTAAATTTTCGTAAACTGCGACGATAATTAAAGAGGCTAAAGAATTTAAAAAGATCAGAGATATTGTTATTATGGTTCTCTATTATCACTTCTTAGCACATATTGTAAGATAAGACTTTTGGCATATTAACTTAAAAAAGTACAGACATTGGAAACAGTTTGTTTAGTATAGTCGTAAGGGACCACCAATGAATGCCCAACTTCTTTAATCTACAACTTGAAAGTGTCTCATATAAATTCATCATCATCATCATCTCAGCCATAGGACGTCCACTGCTGGACATAGGCCTCCCCCATTGATTTCCACAAGGACCTGTCGGAAGCGGCCCGCATCCAGCCCTTGCCTGCGATCTTAGTCAGGTCGTCTGTCCACCTGGTCGGTGGCCGTCCTATGCTGCGCTTGCCAGTCCGTGGTCTCCATTCTAGAACTTTTCGGCCCCAACGGCCATCAGTTCTTCGAGCTATGTACCCTGCCCACTGCCACTTCAACTTGCTAATCCGCTGGGCTATATCGGTGACTTGCGTTCTTCTACGGATCTCCTCATTTCTGATTCGATCACGTAGAGAAACCCCGAGCATAGCCCTCTCCATAGCTCGTTGTGCGACTCTGAGCCTGCTCAGAAGGCCCATAGTCAGAGACCACGTTTCGGTTCCGTAAGTCATCACTGGTAACACACACTGTTCGAAGACCCTCGTTTTTAGGCATTGCGGTATTTTGAACGAGAAGACGTCTCGTAGCTTCCCGAACTTCCTCATATTAATTGCTTACTTAATATTCATTCCTTTGTGCGATCGTACTCTTTTTCAAACATAATGTACCTACTAGCTGCGCACAGTAGCGTCACCCGCGTAGACCACGGTTTTCCCACAACCATAATTATCCTACGGGAACTATACTAATTCTGGGATAAACTAATCTGTGTGTTATTACAGAGTGTAATCTATCTGTATTCCAAATTTCATGCAAATCTGTTCAGTCATTTCGGGGTGAAAGAGTCACAAACATGCAAACGACGTACAAACTTTAACCTTTACTAGTGAGACGTGAGGCAGGTTTTGTTTATATATCATGTTTAATCTTTTTAATCGTTACACGAAGGTATAAGATCCGCATAAAAACAGTAAGTATAATAAACAAAGTTCCTAATTCATAGTTGCTATTCAATGTATTCTGTAACACTAAAATAATACTTCAGTGACTTGCATTTGTTCCTTGTTTAATACAAAGCTTCATGCGTCTGATCTAATTTTCTAAATAATATTTCTAATTCTCCTCTTTCGGTGTTGAACTATTTCTTTTTAATTATTATTTTTTGTCAAAAATAATATATATAGCATAGACTGGGGACCAGCAATTTAATACGTAATTCGTCAACTTGGACGATATGATACGATGATACGAAATACTAAGACTATTAAATAATAATAATAAATAAAAAAGAATCATCAAAATCCATTCATAATTAGTAGAATGATCGAGGAAAACGTATAAAAAAATCGGCAAAAAATATTGAGAATCTTTCCGCCTTTTTGAATTCTCCAAATCAGGATTATTCTTTCGAAAATATGTTTTTGACCAAAAACATTGTCCTTTGTTCTATGCGTCATAGCATGTCTACTTGTGCCCGGTCGGGCCCGTAAGGCTCACACAAGAAGTAAAATTGTAATAAACGTTTCCACTACTGAGACACATAGGTCATTTTCATATAACTAGATCGTGATATTGGGCTCATGGGGACCGGGAACTCATTCGATTTTCCAAACCTTTTCGCATTTGATAGTTGCGACGCGTGGTCAAAATGCTGGCACAAATATGGCTCAACGAATAAGCACTGCAATTCAACAGGGCAATAATGCTAGCACTCTGGGAACGCTGCCAATTGGTAGCCAGTTAGAGCATTTGAGCTATAAAAGCTGGCAACGGCTACTGGATTCCTCAAAAGTTATTGTAATTAGTATTTTAATAAATACGTCGGCCCCTAAAAAACTTTACAAAGAATTCCTTCACATTCGTTGGCTCTAATACCGAGTTGGAAAAGTCCAAACAATGAAACAAGTCTCATTAAATATTAATAATCCGCTCAACTTTGCCGCATGTTACATACTAGTTAGTTTAAAAGTTTCGCTATAACACAAAATAACAGTTTAGTATCACGATGAAACTTGAGCCTTGTAATGGGATCTTTGATAGCTATATTAATGAGAAACGCGTGACATCGGCCATGCTACTAATATTTGGACGAGAGTTGTGATAATCATTGTAAGCTTTTGGGTTGGCAGCAATAATAGTCAAAGTAATCGATTTAGATCAGTGTAGTAAAGCCAATACTTCTTGTACAAGCTGTGGAACGTGTATGTATGACAAAACAAATCTTATGAGTGGGATTTTGACTAATGTACACCGATGCTTAAGGCGAGGTGTTCCCAACAGTTTAGGTGAATAGCGCGTGAACTGATCTGCTCGAAATGTATAGGAGAGTGCCGTGGTGCCGTGGTGGTATCGGCCTGGAATAGTACTCCCCCATATCTTCCCGTGGGTGCCGTAAGAGTCGGCTATGGGATCACATATCAGAAGGTGGGCAGCAGCGCTTTCTGTGGATCGGAAATCATACTGCGCTCGCTAACCCACCTACCAAGCGTGGCGAGAATTGTCATTACCCCCCTATATCGGGGAGGCTATGTCTAGCAGTGGATGTCCGATTGCTGAGAAGAAGAAGAAGAAGTATAGGAGAGAGCAGAGCGATTAAGCATAGGTTCGACGTTGACAGGGTCAGAATGAGCGGATGGAGAGCGGTGCGGTCTAGCCGCCCAGGTCACGTGATTCTGCGCGCGCGATTTCTCCATCCGCAACTATAATATCATCGACGTATGCACTTAGCACTTTTTTGTTATTGGAGTGTAACTCAAAAACCACTTGACCGATTTTAATGAAAATTTAAATGGGACCACACCAGCTTTGGGAAGCACCAGCTTTCAAATAAATAAAAACGAATAATATCGGTTCACCCAGTTGAAAGTTATGAGGTAATAAACATTAAAAAAACCTAGCGGGTCCAATTGAGAATCTCCTCCTTTTTGGAAGTCACTTAATTATAGTTTAACGTGTTTAGACTCGCATCCATTCCTTTATTCTGACCAAAGATACTAAAACTGAAAAAATCAAAGCTCTGTCTCTTACGCACGATTTTTCACACCACAGGCGAACCTCGCTAGCCAAAGGTACAAGAGCGCGACTTTTGCGGCTGGCTTATTTTCTCTGAGTGATTTTTAATACATTTTTAAAACTAGCGATTTATCTACACATAGCGCCTTAAGATATTTATTTAAACCTTCTTGTATCCTACCTCTCATATTCAGAGTAGTCCCCTGATGGTTTTAGGAAAAACAATAGCAATACAGTGTTACAAGATAAAATATGTGTTCAAAATTTTGTCTGTTTTCAACAACAGATATAGATTTTGGTGGCATAAAAGAAAACCGAAAATCGATAGTTTTATATATTGCTTAGCTACTGTTTATAAGCAAAACCGTAGACTCCTTAGACACTTGCAGTATATTCTCAAAAAGCATAAGTTCCAGATGGCGCGGCAAGTACCGCTAATGACGCCGGGGATGCCAGTAAATAACGTGCACGAGCGCCGCGAGACGATCCGCAGCCGAGATTGTAGTGTTGCCACTATTTATAATAATAGTCGTTATTACGCTATGGAGGGGAATATTTTTATTAAGATTGCCATACGTTGTCATCGTGGTTGACGTTAATTCTGTCTGTAAATAAGTATAATTGGTAAGTTTAATTTACGGTTTATAATTTTTATAAGGAACCCTAATTTTTTTTTTTTTTTTTTTTGTAAATAAGTATATGTAATTGGTAAGTTTAATTTACGGTTTATAATTTTTATAAGGAACCCTAATAAATTGTATGGTTGGAAAAAATGCCAAGCTAGCTGTGACAGTAAATTACAACTTTACGTTTTCCCCATTGGCGGCGCGTTTAACCGACTTCAAAAAAAGAGGAGGTTCACAATTCAACCCATATGTTTTTTTTTGTTTGTTACCTCAGAACTTTCGTCTGGGTGAACCGGTTTTGATAATCCTTTTTTTTGTATGAAAGTCCCATTTAAATTTTATTAAAATCAGTCAGTGGTTTTTGAGTTACACTAACTTGGACGATATTCTAATTGTGGGTGAAGAAATCGGCGCACATACACAATGACAATTAAACCTGTGAATAGCAAAGGTCATTAAAAAGGGTGAATAAAGAAATTTTACCAAAAAATGCCGACTTCAACACTCAAAAGTGTGAAATAACTTGTTGAAGTCATGCCATGCTAGTTCAAAAGTAACTATTATCAAAATGTTGTGCTCATGGTACCGACTTCAACAAGTTATTTCACACTGTTAAGTGTTGAAGTCGGTACCATGAGCACAATATTTTAATAATAGATACTTTTTAGGTGCAATTTTACTGTTGTGCCCAGGAAAACCATACCTTTTTGACCCGATACCAAAGTACATAATGCTACCATGTAAAGTGCCGTAATCGTCTTTTCGAAACATTAACACGCTAGAGTAAGACATTCAATAAGATTAAGTCACTGATCATCAAGTGAGCTGTGATATATTGCTCAAACTAGCTAGATTTACAAAGATTAAAAAATAGTTATCTATATTAACGGCAATACCTTTTTCTTACTTGTACTTTACATGGGTATGAGTAGTAGATGTAGCGATTATGATTACAAAGATTTGGTTTTATACCGTGGTGCTCAGTTTTGCATTGTATGGTCGCCTAAGTTCTTTTTTTACTATATAAATAGATCAAGCGTCTGACCACTATCTGTAACCGTCGCCGTGACACAGTGGTCAGTGACTTGACTTCTGTGTACCTGAGATCCAGGGATCGAATCCCGGCAGGGGCAAATATTTTTGCGTGTAGGTGTTTGTTGTTTGTGTGCTGTGATTGAGTGTGTCCATGCCTCTCGCGACACAGGAAATCCTGTTGCGGGGGTTTGAGTATAATAAAATTAAAGTCGCTTCAAAGTACTTCAAATTATACTACGCATTAGAGGTACTTACTAAGTATAAATAATAATTATGGGTATACATAAGATAAGAACATCGTACTCTTTGATGGCAACATTAGTACCCAGACGGAGAGCTTTGGACGCATCTGGTCTAAAGTTAATAATTCATTTTATGGCTTTTCTGTCGTCTGGCTATTAGTTTTACGTTTTACACAAAGTTTATGTACCTACTCATTATTCCAAGATGCGAGGGTCAAATATCGAGATTGTAAATTTAATATCGTATTTGAGCCTCACGTATTATATTAAAATTGGGAGCTGCAGCTGCGTGATAACATCTTTGACCACGTCGTCAGTGACCATCAAGTGAGCTAGTGGTCAAATGCTAGATCTATACAGTATAAAAAACAAAATATAAATGATTTTATAATAATTATTTTAAATCTGACAAAATGAGCTGAAGGTTTTTTTATTCATTATAATCTTCTTACCTATATCATAAGTCTGCTGAGTATTTTTTGTAAGCACAGTAATTATAGTTTTTTTGCATGAATTGCCATAATAATGAATTCCTATATGAATCATGCGGCACGATGTGATTGCAACACCCTGCGATTCAGCCCTGGCTGATTGCACAGACTTCAAAAATATACTTGAAGCATGAAACACATTATGTAATATACTGCGCCCCGCGGTTTCAACCGCTAGGTGATGATTTATCATGATGATGATGAAAAGTAGCCTATGTGTTACTCCAAGACCTGAAGTATCCACTTACCAAATTTCATCCAAATCCGTTTTGCTCGTGTGGTGATGAAAATCGGTAATGATGATGATGATGAAAATAAGTCTATATGGTAATCCAGGGTATAAAATATCTGTGTTCCAAATTTCATCAAAATCAATTCCGTAGTTTGTGCATGAAAGAGTAACAAACATACATTCATATATTCATATATTCATCCATACATCCATAAATCCGTTCATCCACACATCCATACTCACAAACTTTCGCATTTATAGTACTCGTAGGGTATATATAAAAATATGTTTTATACATATATGACTGCAGGGAATTTCAAGAAAGTGATTATTCGTCGTGTAGCATTTCCTGGTAATGTATTATTAGCGGAGGATTGAGTTACAAATATTTTGAATCTCTTGCATTTATACTATTGCAACATTTACATCTAAGAGCTCTACGATTAAAAAGTTATTCTCATAACAATGAAAATGTAATTAACAGTATAATACCGTGTCGCAGCCACCTCAAACGGTCATATAACGCATACTAGAGATGTGGCTGCGATCCGGCAAAAAGAAATGGCAAGGAATATGAAGTTGTCCGCTAAGCATAATCATACTCCAACATGACATGGCCGGTTGGCGCAGTTGGTAGCACTCTGCTTTCTGAGACGCTGGTCCCGGGTTCGATTCCCGGACAGGTCAAACATTTGTGTGTATTAACATGACTGTTTGACCTGTGTCTGGGTGTGTATATGTATATAAGTATATATATAAGTATATATATAAGTAAGTATTATTATAATATCAGTCATCAGGTTACCATAGTACAGGCTCTGCCTAGTTTGGGACCTGAAGACTTTGTGTAAATGTTGTCCCATATTATAATTATATAAAATTATAACAGTATATATTTATACTTTATACTTTATACTTATAATCAGTGCCACTTCTTCCTAAGAAAAAAATAATTAAAAAAGTTTCTTAGAAATCTCAAATCCGTACGATTTGAGATTTCTAAGAAACTTTTTGAATTCTTTTTTTCAAAGAAACTTTTGGGGACCTGGAAGTGCGGTCCGCTTCCAACCAGTTCTCTTGGTGATCAATGTGGAGCCTTACGTCAAGTTGTGGACGTCCCATGGCTTATATGATGACAATGTTTATCCTTTCGAATAAAAAATTGGCTGATAAATGACCGAGTTTTGCTGAGATAACAAAAACTAACGAGTTGAGAAACTCTCTTTGAAAGGCTGGTAATAATGGCGCTAGAGGTCCTATCCAACATCTCACTGCAGCAAGCATCGGGACATGGGGTCATCCACCTAAAAATATTGCTTTCACTATTGCTTTAATTATCGACTTTCTTTCCGTGTTTTCGAACCTAAGAAAGCTACAACAATTAATTAATTGTATAATGATTAGTAATTAAATAATTGTTGTAGCCTTCTAATGAACTATAGCAATAGTCAAAACAATATATTTTGGCGGATGACCCTCTGATTGAACGTTTGATGACCACTTGGAAAGTTGTGCTCCATCTAGTTCCACAACAAGATATGATTAGGGTGCCATAAAGATTTGTCTGCCTCAAGTTTCAGCTTACATAAATATATACTAATAATTTAATTTTTATAAATTTTGTTCACAGTAATTTTATAAGATTCCCGATCAGTAAATATGGCATTTGTATCTTTTAGGTACTGCCTCGCTCTGTTGATTTTTGGCCGGGTATTCGTCTAAAACAGACGCGAGCGGGTCTCACGTTCACAATGAACGCAATAAGACGGCCATTAGGACTAGCAGCCGCAATAATGGTGGCAATAACAACAACTTCTAGAATCTAATTACTGGATTCAAATGTAGACGCAACCTTAACTGTCTGTAAACTTTAAGGTACTTCTAGTTACAATTGAAACTTAAGAAATCGGAATGCATTTTAACATAAACGAATTATACCAAGCGCTCGCCAACCATGCGCGTATTATTACATTGTCTACGTCAGAATTCAATTTTAATTGCTAAGGTTGTAAAATTGTTTTAATAACTTGGTAGCTTGGTGACGAGAAACCACAAGCCAATTCAGTTTAATAAATGTATTCAAAATGTAAAAAGCTAAAAACCCCTTGTAATAGATTCTAGATTCATGCACACAGAGTTTACACCTTTATACACGTTTATTAACTACTTTTATCCCCTAGACAAACTATAATTCTATGATATTCTATGATAATTTTACCCGTGGGATAAAAGTAGCTAATGTATCATTCCAGGGTCTAACCTAAATCCATGCTAAATTTCATCGAAATTGGTACAGCCATTTGAAAGTCAACGAGTAACAGAGGTTTTTGAATTGTCTGTTTATCCTAAGGGAACACCAATTATTTTCGAGATAAAAAGTAGCCTATGTGTTATTTATTCCGGGGTCTAAACTACCTCCATAACAAAAAAAATATTCGTTGAAATCGGTGTAGGCGTTTGAGCGTGAAGGAGTAACAAACATACAAACAAACATATATACAAATTTTCGCCTTTAGTTGTGGGATGATGCATTCTTGCTAGGCGTTACATTCAAAATAGTTAAAGTAAAAAACCTATTACGTGCTACTATTGCTAAGTTGGTATAGCGAAAAGGGTGGTATTCTTTAGTAATGGGTTCAAGTCCCAATTGAAGCCGGAATTTTTCCTTTAAAAATGTATTCGGGTGTGTTTTGTCGAATTATTTCGACATAGGTTTCGTTGCCCTTCTCAGGTGAGTTTACGCTACCAGATAGCAGCGACCACTGCGGGTGGCAGCGCGCCGTGAGAGCTTCGGTGCAGGTGTGGACGACGCGATCTGCGGTACGCAGTTGATGTTAAAGGGGTACGCTTGGGACTGGTAGCACGCTGTCACGGTAATATTGTAGATTATAATACCGTGACACTGCGTCATCGTCCCGAGATGGCGGAGACGATACAAGTGTAGGTGGTATTTTATTTGCTTTCTTTATTCGATAAAAGCTGCGCCACGCGGTTTTACCCGCGTGGTGATGATTGATGATGATGATGATGATGAAATGTAGGATATGTGTTATTCCGGGACCCGAAGTATCTACATACCAAATTTCATCCAAATCCGTTTAGTCTTTAGAGCGTGATTGAGTAACAAACATCCATCCATCCATACATCCAAACTTTTACATTTATAATATTAGTGGGAAGTGGGATTTCGGCACAGTTGCAATAAAATAAATGGTAAATATCCAATTTATAATGTTATTTCTTGCATTGCAATGTTAGCATTAAACTCGCCGGGCAGTTAATTAACAATATATTAAGCTATAAAATGTTACCTTTCGGTTATATAATATGTGCTATATTGTTATTAAATCAAACGGGGCTTAATCGCGAGAAAAACATTTAGTAATTTATTTAGCTCGACGTTTCGACCAAGTTGCATTAGTCGTGGTCACGAGAAGACTGAACTTGGTCGAAACGTCAAGGTAAATAAATTACTAAATGTTTTTCTCGCGATTAAGCTCCGTTTGATTTAATAACAATGTGTTCGAATCGCGAAAGTCTAAAAATTACAATGTGCTATATTGGCTTACTATTATTCCAATGCTTATTGAACAATTAAGAACATACATAATTTATATTGTAAAATAATTTATTATGTGATATGACATGTCTTCGTACAGTAATAAACAATGATCGATATATACCGACGTACAAAATATATTATTATCTATGCTATAAAAAGACTTTAAGAATATTGGAACACACCCTAACAAGGTTAACATCTTCAAATTATGATCATCCTTGAACTTATCAATCAATTTTGAACAATACCTTTGTCCATCAGACTGTTTAGTAGACAAGATATCAGTAAGACACCGCATAAGGTATTTCTTTTTAATTATTTATTTATTATTTTTTACAAAAATGCCAATATCGTTGCAGCCATAGGACGTCCACTGCTGGACATATGCCTCCCCATATAGGGGTGATTTGCCAATACTCGTCACATTTGGCAGGCGGGTTGGCGAGCGCAGTATGGTTTCCTATCCTTAGAAGGCGCTGCTGCCCACCTTCTGAATGGGGGAGTACAATTCTAGGCCGGTACCACGGTATAGCATGTGCTACATTGGCAATATGCCAATATAGCATTGAAGTCTGCGGCTAGCTTAATAATCAACTTCTCAATGTTTCCTGGTAGCTGTTCTAAAGAATTGGTTATTTAAGTTTGAAAGAAAGAAAGACAGAAAAATCATTTATTTTGGAAAACACAAACAACAAAAATAAAGAAGAAAAACAGATACAGATTCATAAATTAGTAATTAAAAATTATACAAATCAAATATATATAGAGATAGTAAAAGTATCATTTCTGCCTTGTGTAGTCCAAAAATGGACTTGGCTCAGCAAAATGGTGCCGGATAGTCCCACAGCGCTGATTTTCAGCCGAGACCGGAGTGTCATGGACAGACTACAGATATAATAAATAGAACAAAAAAAGAGTAAATAAACATATCTATCTTTAATAATTACAAATACAATAATATTTACTATAATATAAAAGTGAATGCGTGCACTGTATGTGTATGTGCATAATCCCTAAGTTCAGTGTATCTTGGACGTAGCCTGGCGAATATAAGGCTTACCTGAACCGCGAGCCGTGAGAAGGAAAAAACCATTCAGCTCTTTCTAACCTAACTATGACGATCTCTTTTACTGCTTGACCATTTTTTAGTTTACTAATAAAAATATATATACGTGATATTTTTCGAGTAATATAATATTTTATATAGTAGTAGAACAATGATCGAGAATAAATTTGAGCACATTTCTGATAAAAATATTTCCCATTCGTTTAGTTTGGTGCTTAGCATTATGTTGATGATCATTCAAGGTCATAAGTCGTAACGTCATGACATACAAGTCTCTTGTTTGCTTGAAGGGTTATTATATTTTTCACAATTTTTAAATCAATACTATTTGCGGTTGAAATCAATGTAAAATTATAGTATGTCCAAGGATCTTGGAACTAGAAAGAGAATCCAAGACCATTTAAAAAAAAATACAGCACTGATTAGGCGTCTATTGAGCGTATGTTATCTTCACATTGTAATAATTGAGGGTTTGGTAAAACAGCCGGTGATTAACTTTAACAAGTTTATGACAGTATAATTATCACCTATAAAACAATTATTTTTTATGCTCTTATTCTAATTAGAGTGGTTGAACTTATTTTTTATACTCGATGTTGATGTTGAAAATAGATAATCATTTGTTAAAAAGAACAAATACATGCAATTATTGTTACCAATGATATTTCGATTATATAGTCTGGCTACAAAAGACATATTTAATTCGTTTTGATTCTCACCTTGCTTTTAGAATACCTACATCATAAAAAGCGTGGGTTCACGGCCTCGTTAAGGACTTGTATTTAATTACTTTAAGAAATCTTATAACCAATATAACCAAACAAAACAGATAACAAGTTACCAAAAAAAATCCTTAATTTATAGTAAAAAGAACCTAATTAATTATAGGATAAGGTTTTCTTTCCTAGAAAGTCTAATATATACACATTTATATGAATTATCTTGGTCAGTTGCGTATCGCGTACTAGACATAATAAGAAGCAATTCGTGCGAAATTATTCCCTAACCTTTCCAAAATATTCAAAAATGCACAACGTAACAGTTTTCTTCTGCTGGCTTTTTTTAAATATCACTTGTGTTGTTTCGTTCCGTAAGCTTATTGTTATTTTTACCCGACTGCGAAAGAAGTGAGGTATGTATGTACGTATGTATGTATATTTCTTTGGCACGCCCTAGAGCCTAAACGGCTGGTCGTATTTTTATGTGAGTGTTATCAATAGATTCACCTTGGTCGTGAGAGTGGCATGAGGTACATCAAAATGTAAAAAACAATATGAAGGATTTATGGCGCCAAAATGTATTCTCAATAAATTAAATGTTTTCAAAATACAACAAGTGTGGTATCAATATAAAGAATTTTCAACGGTGTTTACGAATATATATATATAACTTATAAAATTATTGTAGTTTGGAACAGGAAATGCTAATAATAGTGAAATATTATTAGCATTATATTACGACCGCGTCGTCACTTACCATCAGGTGACACAGTGGTCAAACGTAAGCTTATAATAACTAAAAAAAAAATGGAAAGGTAGCCGAATTGCCGCGGGGTATCGGCTTAGAATTGTACCCCTCCCCCCTGTCTTTCCGTGGGTGCCGTAAGAATCGGCTAATGCCTCCGACTTCGTTTGTGAACACTGCCAACTAAGATCATTAAAAACCAAAATAAAATATTCAATTTAAAATCTTGTTTCTATCTTTTCAGTTCTTCAATGAATTTAATAAAGATGACGCAGTCGGGATTTTGTTTTTTTAAAATATTAATTTGATGTATTTAATAGATTAGTTTATTAATATTATTTTAGTTATCGTTATGTTTTTTAGGAATTGAATTTTTGATAAGAATAAAGATTTTGTATGTTAGTGTCTAATACATTTGTTTTTTTTCTAATTCAATTAAACACCAGTCGCCTTACTTCAAAACAAGTATAATTAATTAATTTCAGCCACTTGATAGGGCGATTCGTTCATCGATTGGACATTTTTTTTTCAAAGAAGCATTTTTTCCGCCAGCGATGATGTTCTCTCTGTTGCTGTCAACATTAGACTACATTGAATCCTTTTATCTTAATTGTACCATGGGCTCTGTCACGAGTTAGCAAATTAAGCATTACTATAGGTAAGCCATAAACTGCGATGTCGTCTGCGAAGTTTTTATCGTTCTATCCATACGTGAGAACGGAAAATTATTATCTGAGTAATTATTGAGCTCAAAGGCGAGAAATATCCCATAAAGGGAATCGGAATATCTTTTAATTAGTTTTAGATTTATGAATTTTGTTTCGAACGAGTTAAGTTTAACGGATTTCTATTTAAACAAGTACCAAACAACTTTTCGTGAGCATACATTGAAATTATTAACTTCTATGATTGACTCCGTCGCAGTTGGTCACATAAGCCGCCGGGAATATCGGTGGCTTTTGTTTATCTATATACATAATATATAATTATGTAATCATAATTATAATCGTATTTATTCTTAATATTCATTATACGTCACAAAAAGTTATAAAATAATAGCATACGCTACGTGAGAATTGTAGGTAATCGTAGTACATAATGGCATATAAATGTGAGTAGTAGGTATATAATTATAATAATTGTGGATATGTATTGTATATATTTCTTTTGATCTCGAAGATAAACCCCGAAAGACTGTCCATAGATTGTGTAACTTTGAGCTTGATTATGATGCTCATAGTCAAGGACCACATTTCATTGCCATATTTAAATACTGAGCCTATGTCCAATCGTAGACGGCCTGTGGCTGAGATGATAATGATGATGGTAATACTGGTAATATACTAGTGTACTTATATTGACACGTTGTAATTACATTATGAACAATGGTAGTGATTCGCTTATTCAACTGAACTAAACTATAATATTTCAAAATTAGATAAGTTCTTATACGGTTACAATAAAGTCTAAATTAGAATGAGACTTATCAATAAACATCACTAAA
Organism: Apeira syringaria; assembly: GCA_934044485.1. Classification (NCBI taxonomy): domain Eukaryota; kingdom Metazoa; phylum Arthropoda; class Insecta; order Lepidoptera; family Geometridae; genus Apeira; species Apeira syringaria. The sequence goes on along the minus strand of OW203661.1, from coordinate 3,644,338 downwards.
GTTAAATGTATTTATTAAATTTGCGGGTAGTTTTAAGTAAATTAAGTCGCCACTTATTTGGTGCCTACTAAAACTACCCGCTATTCGCTAACAATGGAATAAAACTCGTCGAATATTAGTGACCACGTTGTAAGGAGCTATATGAATTTGAATTTTGGCGTAAATGGAATACGAGCTATTTCATTTTGAGGAATTTTAGTGAAATTTAGCAAGTTCGTGTGATTAACAGAATTAGGGCCAATGACTCTCACATGCAAAATACAATTAGACATTGAGATATTAGGACGAGAATTCGTTGCAGAATTTCTCGATACAGAGCTGACGAGAAGTCGCTTGTTTTGACAGCATTTTTTCACTAATGGCATTGTTAAAATTGTTAAGGCCATCTTTCTTAATCAATATAATATAGATAAGAAGATAGATACAATTTATTACAACACCAACGTAAGAACTTATTACTAGACAATTTTAAATTTATGGTAATATATATGGTATAGATTTATTATCATACAAAAGTATCAAAGACGTGATGTTTTTTGAAATACAAGCTGGTTTACAACTTCGTCTTTATTCAGCTTCAGTTAGCGCTCTTATAAAGTTATTTGCGTCATGAAATATCTTTTTTAACACACCGTCAAACGCTTGTTTTACTGATCGGAAAATTCTATATTATTCAGAAGTGTACAGGATTTTTAAATTTGAGTACGCACCTGTCGAAGCTTAAGTCAACTCGCCGACCAATGACAGAAGAATGCACTTGAATGACTCTTGCGAACAGTGTGAAAGAATCCTTCCCGTGATGCGCCTTGCAAATTCCTCATTAGTGCTAGTGCGGTGAAAATTGTTTCGAGTTATGAAACCTGAGCAAGCGAAGGTTTCAATCTAAACACTCACGCCAAAAATCAACTTTACCCGCAATGTATACAAATAACTATTATACCTATACTGAGTTACCCCAAAGCTTCCTCAGCTTCCAAATTTGAATATTTAATAAAAATTTGGAACCACATTATCGTGGTACATACCGCTAGTTTAAATATGTTAAAGTAGCATTAAACCGTTTATACACACGAAATAATTTGCTAATTGTTTTACGCATATAGTTATTATGGCTCTACCAGGTTTCTATCTCAGGTTACCTAGGTTTTCTGCATTTACAAAAATATATTTCAAATAGTGCACTATTATACTCCCTAAAACGGAAGGTCTACAGAGATATTTTATAAATCATTCGTACTATTGCAATAGCTATAATAATAGGTAATATAGGATCGTATGTCTGGACATTTCAATTCAATGATGGAGGTTGTTTGAAAAGAACTAATTCAGTCTGCAAGTTGACCCAAGTGAACAGGGCTGTATTCAGGGCTTCCCGTTGCCCCAACTCGTAGCTCAACGCTCAATTAACTAAGCACGTTTAGTAATTGAAAGTGACAATTACAAACTCAACTGTTGTGTGATCTCCAACCGCAATAGCTATTGAAATAATGTAGCGATAGCACACATGACACGGCAATACACGATCGTTCGCACTCACATTAGACAGGAAAATTTTATTATGTATGTATTATTTGTCGTAAAAAAATTGAAAATAAAACTGGTAATGTAACTGAAGAAAATGATTAAGGAGGATTAAAAAACGCCACGAGAAATGGAAGTACATTTATACGGATGGTAGTACATACACTAAACGGAGCGGATTCATTTCAAAGTAATGGCATCTTTTTTTATATTGAAACAGTTTATTATTGTTTGTATATACATATTTTATTCCCATACTGATATAATATTGGCGTCACATGCTTGGCTTGACAGAGGTTAAATGTGTACGAGTCACATATGTAGCGTTCTAGACAATGGGTTTCCACGAAATAGTTGTTTTTATGGCAGCAGAAAAGTACATTATAAAACAGTGCATAGCAAGTAAACTTAAAAACGAGTGATGTGTACTTGTATATCTAGCTCTGATTACGTCCACACCCCTGGAGCCATTAGAATGATTGCTGGCCCATCGCATCGTAGTTAGTTTGATGCAAACCGAAGTTCAGCAGACGGCCTCTTATGCGATTGAATTCTATACTACGTCCTGTCTGGTGAACGGGCAGAACAGTCTTTAGAACTCAATTTAGAGTAACTTTGAGTGTAATATATATAAAATTTTATTCTGTGATTTAAAATTAATATTTAGTAGATTAGTTATTATAATTATTAAGTACTTACTAGCTGCGCCCAGCGGTTGTACCCGCATGGTAATGAAGAACGGTGATGATGGTGATGATGAAAATAAGCCCATGTATTAATACAGGGCTTAAACTTCCTGCACACCAAATTTTATCGAAATCAGTGTAGCCGTTTGAGCGTGAAGAAGTAACAAACATACACACATACATATAAACTTTCGCATTTATAATATTAGTAGGATAGGATAATTATTAAGTATATTTCGAATCAGAAATTTGAGTTACGTTACGCACGAAGCGTTTTGCTTCCACTTTTATAATGCGTACTGCCAGAGAGTGGAACTCACTGCCTGAGTCTGTGTTTCCCGATATGTACAACCCCGGAGTCTTCAAGTCGCGAGTGAATAGGTTCCTTCTAAGTTTGCGTGCTCCAACTTAGACCGCGTCGTCGCTTAACATCAGGTGAGACAGTGGTCAAACGCAAGCTTATAATCATTAAAAAAGAAAAGAAAAAAAAAAGAGTGCGAAATATAAAGATAAAAAGTACATTACAATGTCGTGTCACATAGTGTTATCTATCTATCTAACCCCTCAGAAACGGTTTGCCTGATTTACATATGAGTTTAATTATTGTATAGGTCTGAGAATAGGTTGTAAAGTAATTGTCAGCCTGCCATTTAATCGTGGTTAAAGTATGTTTGTGCGATAAAATATTCAAATAATTTTACAGTCGATCTTTGAAGTGAAGTAATTTAAATGAAGTGTTTGACGTTTGCCAGGTCAGCTAGAATTTCTATATAATTATAACTTTAACTTTATTCTTTATTCATAGATTTCGGGTAATACATGCTGTTATAAAATAGTTTTGTCCTGCCAAAATCACCAGTGTGAAGTTAGCAGCCAAAAGAAATCTGCCTTTACAGACGTATGAATTGGTATAATCCACATATACGTACAATAGTTTTAATTTAATTATATTCCATTTATAATGTAATGTTAATTGTAGGGTATATTTTTTTTTTCATGGGGCAAATGCCTTTATTAAAATAAAACACTAATAACTAATTACAATACTGCAGTTACTACAATAACATTTGAGCAATCCACTAGCTATTGGTAGCCTATAGATAACTCAAATGTTCTAACCCGCTACCGGCTGGCAGCGTGCCCAGAATGCTAGCAGCATTGCACGCAGCACGTTGAATTGCAATGCTGATTCGTTGAGCCAAATATGTGGCAGCATTTTGGTCACGCGTCGCATCGATCAAACGCTATGATAAATTTTGGAAAATCCGATGAGCTCCAGGTTCCCACGGGCCCAATTTCTCGACCCCAAACGGTTCAAAAATGTAACCACTACCTAGGTTAGATATTTTCAATTGCTCCGCCGAATAAGCCGCGGATATTAATATATTATTTATATTTAGTGCCGCTTCCAACAAGTCCTTGTGGAAATCAATGGGGGAGGCCTATGTCCAGCAGTGGACGTCCTATGGCTGAGATGATGATGATATTTAGTATTATATTCACTTATTGCGTATAACACAAGAAGATCCACTCACGGATACTCTCGCGTGCCATAAAAAGATACATAAATTTGCCAGTAGCTGCGGCGACAACGTAATAGATACGGATGTTTTTAAAAAGCCTCAAGAAAACATAAAATCGTCGTTTTCCAATCGTACCAAACTAATTAGATTATTATTTCCATTAAATTGCTTAGTTACCTTTACCATTTATTATGTTCACACTTCAAATAATTTATTCGAATTTAAGAAATATCCAAATATAATGATCACATAATATATATATGTGTATTAATTGGTCGCTGTTCCCGCTAAGCCGGCACTTTACAAGCTGACGGAATTATGCCTACGTTGTCGTTACATCCTATGGGAATGTTACTTAATATAAGAATAATAATCTTTCAATACAGTTTCATTACTTGCATGCAATTGTCCCACCACGTCTCGAAAGCAGCATTCGACGTCATTCGCTCTTACAGAGCATTCCGCAATGGAGGTGTTTACATGCATTTTATACCGAGCAAGCCTTATCAAGTTGCTACATTTTGTGCCTGAGGCGAGGACAGTATACTTGTGTTCGGACAGTATTGTAGCTTGCGTATTTAGAAGTTCTATCTTTTATCTTTTGTTGTTTTATAATCCATAGATCCGTTCAGTGCTCATGGTAGTTCTTTGATAAATATTTCACTTTTGGCATGCATTTAGTTAATCATCTCTGTTCAATCTGGCCATCGAATTTGCATTTATATTAATTTAACTAGTAGCGCCCCGCGGTTTCACCCGCTTGGATTACGGTTTTCCCGCTAACTCATTTATCCCACGGGAACTATACTTCTTCCGAAATAAAAGTAGCCTATGTCAATCCATCATGTCATCTCCGTTTAATATTAATTATGAAAAACTCGCAGAAATACAACTAAAAAAAAACTTTATTTTTCTAGCACAATATACCGTACAAGTGGGCAATGTTTCATAATTTCTAGCAACACTGATTTGTTTAACGGGAATGGCTATCTGTGGGCAAGATAAAAGTAAGCACATTTTGCTTCCACTTGAAGTCCTGACCGTTTTTAAGCCTCGGTAAGCGTCTTGGTCTTTCAACGCGTTTCAAGGCAAGATCAAATAAGTACTTATACACTTTGGCGAGCGCTGCATTTACACATTTTGCACATAATATTTAAATAATATTTATTTATAAACACTTTAAAAGATTTCAGGAACACAGAAAACATGTTGTGGTTTGTAAGCAATACTTAAATCATGCAGATAATTTGTGAAATATACCTGTCGATTGTATTAAACATGATTGTAACCCTATCTTTATTCCAGCTATTTAAAATCCATATAAAACGTAAATATAACATCTATTAACTAACATCTTTGACGGTCGCAGTAGTTAATGTCAGTGACATGACTACTGTGTTTCAGAGACCCTGGGTTCGAATCCCGGCAGGGGCAAACATTTGTGGATGAGTGTAGGTGTTTGTCCCGGGTCTTGGATGTTTGTGTGCTGTGAATGTGTGTGTCCAAGCCTCCCGCGATACAGGGAATCCCAGTGCGGAGGGTTAAGCGTGATAAAAAGAAAATTAACACATTAACATTTTTCACTCAGCCTTTGATATATTTAGACTTTTGCATTTAGATTGGCTACTGTTATGTCGAGTATAGAAGGCGTCGTCAACCTTTCAGATATATTTACTCGGAGCTCTTTCTCACTTTACGCGACTATAAATGCAGGTGAAAATTGAAAAAGTTTATGTTACGACCTTTTTAGACTCTCTAAAAGGAATATTTGAGTCTAATTGACGCGGCGCGTCGTGGAAGAGTAATATCACGAGATAATATCTTGGTTCGCTTTCGATTATTTACTCTAGTATTACTTTATATAAATAACTACATAGTAATAACAACAAAGTACGGGTAATTTACATATTGTAGTTCAGGTCCAAAAGTATTTGTTGAAGGTTTTTTTTTATTTATTTTTTTACATTTAACAGTTTGCGTTTGACAACTGTCTCACCTGATGTTAAGTGATGACGTTGTCTAGGATTTAGCACGCAAACTTAGAAGGTACCTATTCACTCGAGACTTGAAGACTCCAGGATTGTACATATCGGGAAACACAGACTCGGGCAACGAGTTCCATTCCTTGGCAGTACGATATATATATACTTAGTTTGATCCATGAGCTCAAAATATTGCCTCTGTATTGTTTACCAATTGAAATGCAGCTAAAAGTTACCATTACTGCATTCGTACCTTTTTTTTAAAACACATTAATTTGGGACGGACTAATTATTACAAATGTAATAATTTATGTTAAAACAGATTTATGTTCCGAATTCTAGGTATTTCCATTTCAAGTATAGTAGAAGTTAATAATTTTATTATTTAACTCTCTCTCTCTACCTCTCTCTCTCATCAGCTTTTAAAATCGATCTATGGATCAGATATTATTTTTAGTGTGCATATTAAAATAAGAATATACTAAGTACTTACACAACTACAATGGCTATTGAGCAATCCACTACCTGTTGCCAGCTAATATACCTATAGCTCAAATGCGCTGACACGCTACTAATTTCATAAACTGCCAGCATTGCCCCGTTGAACTGCTGGTTTTATTTTACCAGCACTTCAACGGGGCAATGCTGCCAGTTTTATTTAATCAGATAAATTAGTTATCAAACCATAAAACAATATGTAAACTCTAAGGCTTTCACGGCCGGCGTTGCATGTTGTATGTATTGCTTCCGGGCTGTTTGTTTTTTGTTTTTGTTCAGTATCAGAGAAGACGCCGCGAAGGAGAGTTCTACGCTCTTGTCGCCGCTCGGACCTGAACCACTGAAGATGTCGACCGCAGTGATCGACGAAACGTCTGGAACACAAGTTTCACATAGACCACGGCCAAACAGCCCGGAAGCAATACATACAACATAAAACAATACATTAACATATCATAAAAACAGAAACGGATAAACAAGAAAGCGAGCTGTTGCGGTGAAAATCGATTTTTGTAACAAAATTGTCGTTTCTAAGTAATGGTACCTTTTGGCTGAAAACATACCGCTTGCATGATTTAAAGCTTATATCTGTCGTTTCATAGTGAGGGCAATTTTTTAAATTCAGCGAACGTGGATATAATATTTCAGTTTTACGAGCCACCGTCTGGTCTGTGCGTCTGCGACTCAGCTCCGCCTAGGAAATCGTTGTAATGGCGGTGTTATCTCTTACCATCTTTCGTGATAATGGCTCGCTTGTTATCGTGGGAGTTAGGTTTGAGTTACAATATTGTTGGGTGCCATTAAGTTGAAAAGTGAAACCCTTTTAGAGTTTTAGGATACCTTATCATCTTAAAACATACAGTACTAGCGTCGCCTCTCGGTTTTACCCGCGTGGTGATGATTGATGATGATGATGGTGATGAAAAGTAGCCTATGTGTTATTCCAGGCCTTGAGGTACAACATACATACTCTACGTACCAAATTTAATCCAGATTCGTTCAGCCTTTCTAACGTGATTGAGTAACAAACATCCATCCATCCATCCAAACTTTCACATTTGTAATATTAGTAGGATAATGGCACTGGCACTTTTGCAACTTAGGTAGAATTTGCTAACATCTATCCTACACCGCACCAGGTCCAAATAAAAAAGAACAATGCTATAATTTACTGTACTTTAGCATGATAATTGAAATCGACCGGGAATTAATAATGTTTTTTGATAGTGATGCGCATTTCCCGCATACCTTACTCGGAATTTTCTATCTACAAAACATAAAAATACATATCAATTTGTCACAAATTTTATGAATTGACCTCGGACTATAGAAAAGAAACACACCGCACTGGGAATTAACAATTGATGCCACTTTTAAAGAATGTGTGTGAGCGTGTCAGTGTTATGTAAAGGAAAAGCCGAATATCTTTTGTAATATGTTGGTTGGGCCGGCTCTAGTAATATACAATTAAGAATATCCTTATGGATTGGAAGGCTGTGGTCTCTACCTGCCCCTACTGAGTTTCGCGCTTAAAATAACATTGCTAGTAGTCACGGCGATGTTATGCATGGGAAATTAATTACTTTACATCTTTTTTAAAATACTTTATAGGTCTAGCGTTTGACCACTATCTCACTTGATGTTCAGTGACGATGTGGTCATAGATTCACGCAAGACCTAGAATGGTTAGTGGCTCTCAAGGAATGCAGCCTGAACACACTATGTGTTTGGTGACAGTTTTTCAAACTCGACGATGGTAGCTAGCTAGCCGGGTACTCGAAAGTACCTTATCACCATGCTGGGAATTTGGTAACGGTATTACCTTCACCGGACCTTAGTGGGGTATCGAATCAGCGTCGGTCTGTTTGACAGGCGACGCTCCCATCGCTGACCTATCATCGCTTCAGTGATGAAAAGGGGTGAAGTGGATGAGTGTAGTCAGTTTATGCACCATATTAATTTAAAAAATACGGCTTTTCCCTGTTACTGTGCCTTTTCAGCCAACATCCAGTACCATCCATAAATTAATCAAGGCGAAATTGCTTGATGACTAAAATAAACGTAATTAAAACTTTCTAAATTAACTTACGCCTGATTTCTTTTTTAATTTGGGCCTGACTCGCCTAATTCTATCGCAGCGGGGCTTTGACACACCCTCTATTTAGAGCTGATCCTTTGTCATAGAAAAAAAGGTTTTTAAAAAGATTTGGGAAAGAAAGGGAAGTATTTGTGAATGGACAAATTCGTGCTGCGTAATAATTAATTTTGTTTTGATTACCTGAAGATTAAGTAAAGTGAAAAGAGGGTAGGTTAGCACTGTTTATATATATAACTGTTTTGTGAGTAAGTTTAAATAAATAACTAAATTTAAGTTTGGATAATATAAGCTAATATATGGATATATAGTACAAAGAAAGTAAAGCTGTAACTTTTTATGTTTATGCTATTATTTTTGATTTATATTATATTAAATGCGAAAGCTTGTCTATATTTTTGTTCCTTCTTCTCGCGTAAACGGCTATACCGATTTCGATTAAATTTGGTATGGAGATAGTTTAAGTTCTGGATTAACAAATAGTCTACTTCTATTCCGGAAAAAGTATAGTTCCCGTGGGATAATTGAGGTAGTGGGAAAACCGTAACTTACGTCCAAATTTTATCTGAATCGAAACTAGCGTGTTAACCACAAGGCTCTTTCCAGGGTGACTCATCCAGAAGATCTTCATTTAATGACAGGGGCTCTTGCCCTCCACCCACCTGTTTTACACCGCCCCCGGAGAAGCTTTACGAGTCATTACGCCTGCTGACCGCGTTGGATGCGTGATCAATAGCGCTGAGACGACAGAACATTAGTGTAGGAATTTTATAAGTTTTATTTATTTATTTAATATCATATTAGGCCTATTTTTTTAATACTGCATCCTTACTTCCAGAGGCCTTTTGCTATGCACCACGTTGGTCGTTGGCTGCTAGGTAAGGGGTCTGCAGACCAAGCGGGCAGGTGCCTTTCGGTACATGCAACGATAGTTAGAAAGGACTCGTCAAAAGTTTCATGGAGAAAACTCCAAACTCTCCAGGTGCTACTTCCAACGCTCTACCCGTGACTATTCCGTCACGTGTCGCATTTTTATAGCGAAGTACATTCTCGCAGGGCTCATCAAAGACATGCATCGGGGAGATTGGACAAAGATGGGCCCCGAATTTTATTGCATGTTACGCATCATAAACACGGGCGGTTCTCGGTAGCGGCGGCTCTCCGATAATGTTCGCAGAATTTTTTTTGATGTGTCGCATAAAAGTTGTTTAATGGCCGGCAGTGGATAATAAAGTGGTGGTTGTTTTCGAATTGGATTCGGGGTTAACAAGTTTTTTGATAGCTTCAGAGGGGTGATTTTCTATTAAAAATCGGGTAGTGTAAGTGGTTGTTGCTCGTGCAGAATGTTGATAGGATATAATCATTTCAACATATGTCGATTGTGAAGGTGGAAGAATTTTCTGAAAATATTTTACATGTTTCGGTTTTAGGGCTTCTTTAACAGTTAACATAACTATTCCTAATAAGTTATTTTTTGTATTCAGAGAATTGGACAATCACAGCTTACCATTACCAGGCGTGTGCCTCTTCAAACCGATAAGCATTGTCATACATACAATATAATTTTATCTGCCATGAACAACCATAAGTTTATTACCCAGTCAGATAAATTGCACGCATCTCATTAATATAGTATAAACATTAATACACTATTTTATCGTTAATTGAGTCAATACTTTTGCAGAAATAAATTGGAATGATTTCAAATTATACAAAAGAAATCTCAGATTCAGATAACATCGATAATAGAGCACAATTTGATCAAGTTAAAGAATCTAAAAAGATTTTCTACTTAGTTTCACGCACAAATTGCTTTATTGAGCTCACTTTGTTGGATGAGATGGACAATAGAATCGCACGAATGATTACACATTGGATCTGTATAAATATCTTACAATACCCTAATAAATATCGTTTGGTACAGTGAGTAGTTGTTAAGCCTTATTATTATATTATAAATACCACGTTATTGTGCCACTTCTGCAAAGCCAGATATGCCTATTTGTATAATATATAAAAATTAATCCCTATTCCCCTTGGTCACGACATCACGCGTGAATGGCTGGGCCAATTTCGGTCATTCTTTTCTTGTTGTGTTTGTTATTGTCCGGAGAAAAATTAGAAAATTAAGAAAACTTAAAGTTCTTTTATCTAATTTACCCTTATAGTGTTCGACATGACTGTCAATTATTTGACAGTTGGTTCAGACAGGACAATTTGTAATTTGTTGGGTCAGTTAGTATACAACATAAAATACTTTATTGCACTAGATTAAATTCATACATATACACATATATTCACGCCTTTCCTAAAGGGGTAGGCTGAGACCACAGTCTTCCAATTGCTACAATCCCGACACACTTCTTTCGCTACATCTACGCTTCATTCATACGAAAATATAATGTATATAAATACACATCATTTCATAAATATAATAAATAATAAGTCATTTATATAATGTTCACTATTTTTAGCAACCATACTTTCAAGCTCAGTTCCCGTAAAACTGATAATACTGTTACGGTTTAATGTTGTTAAGGTGTTATGAAGGTCTGAATCAATAAAACATTTCTAAATAAAAGCGTTACTCTTTATTTTTTTTATTTCTTTTCGACAATATATATTTATGATAATACACGGGGCAAATAAATGCCTTTATTAAAATACAACACTAATAACTAATTACAATACTGCAGCTACTACAATAACAACTGAGCAATCCACTAGCTATCGGTAGCCTAAAGATAACTCAAATGTTTAAACCTACTACCGGCTGGCAGCGTGCCCAGAATGCTAGCAGCATTGCCACGTTGAATTGCAATGCTGATTCGTTGAGCCAAATATGTGCCAGCATTTTGGTCACTCGTCGCATCGATCAAACGCTCTGATAAATTTTGGAAAATCCGATGAGCTCTAGGTCCCCACGGGCCCAATGTCTCTCAATACTCTTTATTTAAAGTAATATGTAATTATTTTTGTTTGATGCCGGGATCATGTGGGCATACCATGCTCATTATCGGGAGAATATCATCTGTGGAGACCTCCTCCATATTCTCGATATTCCTTATACGATTGAGTTTTGTTATTAATCCTTTATTTAGGTTATAATATGTTATTTTATACAAAAAAAATTACATTATTAATATATGTAGGTATTTGTATTCCATATAGGTAAAAATGAAATGTATGTAATGATGCAGTTTATTCGAATGCATTAATGTAATTAACATTAATGAATTCAAATAATCTACATTTGTTTCAATTCATTTTAATTATGCAATGATATCTAAATTAATATGTTGGTAGGGGATTGATAGTTAAGAAGCATCTTAGAAATGGAAATATAAGAAAAAAGTAATGCAAATGTCAATACTCCTCTTTATATCCGTCTAAATACCTGAGATGTCACTAACAGTACCGTGATAGTAAACACAGCGACTGCGTTTGCCTATTAACCTCTCTGCTCTACAGCAGACAAAATATTTTGTGTAATTCATCATCTAGGAATGTCAGCGTCACGAATATTCTGTTGGAGCTACAAATATAAATTTTAAGTTTTCCAAACAGCACGAATCCAATCTAGTTTGTAAACACTAGGGGCAGTGCGGGGAAAGTGATCTGACGCATAAAATGTTCACGCAGCGGACAGAGCAATAAAACCGTTTTATGTCCCGAGTTAGTTTGGATAAAACACCCCAGAGATCGCTGCCCAGGGCCCAGTTTATCACCGGCTGCTTTATGATTCTTAAATTTCTATAAAGTGTGCTATGTTATTCATAAAATGGGTTAGACGACACCCTTTAACTTAATAATGTACACTAAAAAAGACAAAGTTCTTACGTAGGTAGGTGGCTCATAGTACAACTTCATTAAATAGCACCTTAAATTCGTAGGCAAGTAAAACAATACTTTCACTTACCTTATGTGCTACCGCAAACTCTGACCATTTGATTGCCGCTAAGAAAGCATTCAATTTTTTTTATATTAACGAGACGATATTCTAAATAAATACATTTTTTGTACTTTATATTGATTTACCGTTTGACCACTATCTCACTTGATGTTTAGTGACGATTTGGTCGAAGATATTATAACTACCTAGAATGCTTACTGTCTTTCAAGGACTGCCGCCCGCACACACTAGTGTTTTGTAACAGTTTTTTCAAACTTGAGGGTGGAAGCTGACCAGGAGTGACCAGGACCACTCGAGAGTACCCTACCACCATGCTGAGAATTTGATAACGGTGTTCACTTTCCTTCACCGGAAGCTCTAGCCGTTGGTAAGGATGTAGCTAGCGTCTGGCAGTTTGACAGCCGACGCTCCCACCGCTGAGCTATCGCGCAGTCACTTGATGTTAAGTGGTAATGGGGTCTACGTTTAACTTTACGTGAATAACACAAAAATTACTTATCTTACCACACCAAAACTAGAGATGTTCTTATAAATTATAAAATACCTAATATGTAAGCACTAGTTAATCAAATTTTCATACATGAAGCTATTAAAAAAACACTGGTGTCTACGAATAAGTAAGACAGGTATAGTAAGTGCCTCAAATCTGCTCGAGTTGTGGAATTATTTGTATAAGTTATGTAATCAGTGTGTTCGTAGAAGCTCAAGTAAATCCTGCAGGTTTACTCCTTTAATCCTTTCAGAGGGTTTCAAGCTCCATTATTTACATTGGCGAAAGGTTCGATATTTATTAACCATCAAAGTGTAAGCTCAGCACCGTAATACCGCATTAGGAAGATGTATTGTTTCCGATAGCGTTGACGTCGTATGTTTATGCAGTGGCTTAGATTTGCTTAATTTCGGAGGGAGGGTATGTATTTGCCCATGTTCCTCTAGAGAATGTCAGCTCTTGTATACCTCTTGTACGTCTCATTGAAATGTAGGTAGGATTAAGAGGAAGGAGGAAGTATTCCCTCAGGCGCTGTTTCAAGCCTATTTTTCTGAGATATTACATGATATGTTAATCGTTTTAGTATTTTTTTATTTGTTCCACACCATAAAGTTTCATTTTTACTGGCTTTTCAGAGCAAGCAAGTACTAACCGTGTTTATGCCTTGGTTACACAATAATTTGTTTGATGTAATATTGAAGGGCAACGACAATTCGAAAGTGAATCGTTTGTAAAAACTCTTCCTAGAGTTGGGTTTCTCGAGCATACCAATAGATGGCGCTTGTAAGCCCAAAGGGATCGCTGCTTTCTAGCGATAGTGGTACAGGCTGGTAGCAGGGCATTTTTTTTTATTCACCATAGACAGGCGTTTGACCACTATCTCACCTGATGTTAAGTGATGATGCGGCCTACGATGATGATAGAAAATACCTATACCTATATAGCATATCCGAAGTGAAATGGCTCACAAGAAACATATTCAGAAAAGTCTTTTCAACAAATTTGGCTTTCTGAGAGCTAAGCCACTGAACGCAGAGGGAAACTAGAGACGAAAAAAAACGACCATCTAACTGAAGACCAAGATCTACGATTTCTAGCATGGTGGTTGATTAGTTTGTAGGGTCTTACCTACGTAACCAGAATTAAATCTAACCCAGTGGGGCACCTCATAATCATGGGCGGATTATTTTATATTTATTCAACTGCCTACAATATAAAGGACCTCTTTAATTCCAAACACCTACCCATAATGGATAATTATATTCTATCAAGCGCCCATTGGTGGTCAAGGCGCGTGAGAAGAAGAAGATAAGAAGTGCAGTCGAAGGAATAGCTTGTCGTTCTAAAATCATTTTTTAGAAGAAAAAAAATTGATTTTTGTATTCTACAGAATGATCTCATGAAAAAGAAAATTCATTATTTAGAAAATGACTATGGCTGATTGCTACGAGGAAAGCTGCAGGGGTACTTAGGTAATCTGACAGACCACAGTGCTACTGCTGTCTGTAGCTCTCTACATAGGTATGTAAATCGTGGTATAATCAGGTAAAAGCCGAACATCGGCTGACTATCAGTCGCTCTTTGCGTTTGTGATAGGCCGGAATTCCGGCCTGTTGAGGGCTTAAGCCCTTAACCTTCTATATTTAAATCTTAATTTATTTTATATTCTCGGTTGCTGGATTTATAAATGTAACATATTCAGCTAACTTAGTACATTGTGTGGGTTTCAGTAGCACGAGCCTGATAAAAATCTTTCACCTCATTATGTTAGTATTTTTTTAACAGCTAAATGAGCGACTAACTTGATTATTTTATTTTAAAAAACGATTAACATTCTTCCAGGTCTACCCCGATTCCACCTTCGACCACATCTTCATCAAGTGAGGTAGCGGTCTAATCGATAAAATATGAAGAAGTCAGGGTCAAGGGTCGTCTTCTCAGTGTAGTCTTTTATAGTCAAAGCTGAAGATTTAAGTATAATTCCTACTTACAGATTAATTTTGATCAGACTAGTTGTTAGTACATACGTTCGCAGTGCAGTTTACTTATTTTCGTCCTTACAACCGGTACCTTGTAGATTTTCGCATATTTGAAACGGTAATGCACTATTAGTTCAATCATAAATGTAAAACCCATAATTAGCGCATTCACCGAAATCGATCTTAACAGATCTACCAACTACGTTAAGCAAGGTACATCACGATCGTACCTTGTATGGGTGAAAGGTAGTAGGAGAGCCTATTAAGCCGTGAGACCATATCGGAGGCTCTTGGGCCGCTTGATAATTCTACCAACGGCCCGATCCGCAAACCCGTGTTGGATATTGAGCAACACTCCTCTCTGTGAGCAAGCTCCGAATCCCAGCATTGGGAATGAATAAGCTGATTTTGCTAAACAACTTACAAAAAATAACGGTAAATATGAATGCATAAAACACGGGAATCACTCGTAATAAGTCTTTCTAGCAGGCCCACTAACAATCGACTCTCCCCGCTAAAACTATGATTGCACTAACTGTGAGGTTTGACATTTATGATTGAACTAATAGTGCATTACCGTTTTACATATGTAGGAAGCTTATGCGAGGTGTTGGCCTGCTGAAACGACGGACAATTTTCCGAGAATACGGGGCGCTCGCGTTTTGCCCAGTATTCACTACTGGGCGAACCGCGACCGCGTCCGCGAGCGCCACGTATTCTCCTTGAAAAAGACCAGTCGGAACCCTCTGATTTATCACGTGAGTAATTCCCGTGTTTTATAGGTACATTCATAATGTGTCAAAAACACGTCAGTTTTAATAACAAAATTAACGGTAATCATTTTAATTTTAAGGTTTAGAAATAAAACACTACTCATATTTTTATTTTTTTAATTTTATAAAGGTTTCATTGTATTCATATCGTAGGTAGTGTCATTTCATATAGATTCCTTAGCTAAGAATTAAGCTTTAAACATGTGTAGTAGGCGATTACGTACAAACTAAACGAAGGTAAATGATTTAAAACAAAACTATAAGAAAATCAGTTAGAAAATCCATCAAAAAGCTTACAATATCACTGAAATACGAACTAGTGAAGAAAAATAAAGAAACTATAAAATATTGGGTTATTTATTACTTGTGCATTAACTAATAAAGATAATTAAAAAAACAATAAACTAACTTAACATAAAAGCTGCTAAACATAATTGTAACATTGATTTTAAATGCGACTCTATGAAAAATGAATATAATTAAACTAATTATTTGTAAGATACATTTTACAAATTATGTATTACAATTTGATGGTGTTAGTGACGCCGCAATAAAAACACAAAAAATAATTCCCGTCTCGAACATGAAAACCAAAAACATTCCCGATACACAATTTCACAATTAAAAATAACTGAATAGGTAAATAAGAATTACCTATTAATAAAATCCTTCTGCGAACACAAATAAAAAACGTTTCTTTTTTAACGATATGGATTTGCATGACGCAAATTGGGAGTGTTAATTACTGCAAATGTCTTATTGAATTCAAACACATCTTCAGTGTAATTAAAACTTCTGCTAAGATGAAAAATAAACAAGCATATATGATGCTAATCTGTCTCAGTGTTATGATATTATATGTATGAAGACTGTGATGGAACAATGGAGCATTCTA
Organism: Apeira syringaria; assembly: GCA_934044485.1. Taxonomy (NCBI): domain Eukaryota; kingdom Metazoa; phylum Arthropoda; class Insecta; order Lepidoptera; family Geometridae; genus Apeira; species Apeira syringaria. Next base: position 3,627,983 of record OW203661.1, on the reverse strand, counting down.
GATCAAGCGTGATAACATCTTCGACCACACCGTCACTGACCATCAAGTGAGATAGTGGTCAAACGCTAGATCTAAACAGTATAAAAAAGGTCAATTATAATTATTAATCTGTTTTTATTCCACGTTGTCACTAACACCATCAAGAATTCGCCTTATTGGCAATGCAATGTACCGGCCGTGAAGCAGGCAAAGTTATTATTCCAAACTGACATGACGTCACGAACCCTCTTAAAATAATTTCCATTCAATAACAGACAAACAAAATTGGACTAAACAACAAGGAATTTGTACTTTGGAAATGTGATATATAGAGAAACGACTAGGTCCTCATCAAATGAATATTAAATACTTAATAAACATCGTTATAATATAAGCAATATAAAAACGTAACATAATCGGGAATACTAGTTAATATAAATTCTGCTAATAACTGAAATAATTCAGGTTTTGCTGTCAGAATTGTAATGGAATAGACAAGGTGTCGAAGAAGGTAAGTCCGCCGATAGGTATAAAATCGACTACGCACGGCGCGCAATACAGGAAATATTAAGCCGTATAGCCCCGTCCACTACAAAACTGACACAGATTTGTCTAACAATATACTCTTAATCAAATAGAATTAAAAAACTTCGCTAAGAGTTTGTACCGAAAAATGTTTCTAGCATCGTTAAAATGATATGAACAGCAACACTTTGGTAGTGATCACAACATACAAGATGCTCGACGCCCTAACTTACACAAAATTAGTCCTTATTAACGCCATATCTACACATATAATTGATCAGTGTTGGCTGCTTGTTCGGTAGAACTGTTTACCAATATCGTAGTTATAAATGTCACAACATCAAGCTGGTATAAAAAACACTAAGCCTACTAAATCTACTACCTGCGAAAACTCTTTTTTAAAGAGTGAACTTACCTACTTTCGTAAATTAACACACTCGCCCGCGCGGGCGCATTATAAGAAATATAAAATATCCTTAACATGTTTTTTTTTTCGCCTCTCAAGTTTTATTACAATTTTCTGAAACAACCTATATCTAAATCTCGCTCCAACATTACCAAAATAGACATTACAATGCTCCCTATCGGTAAAAACAAAATTGAATTTTACTTTTCAAATCGTACAAAATGGAACTTTTATCTTACCTGAATATAAAACATATCTCTATTTTTTTGTGCCAATTCCTTTCTGCATCGACATCGATTTTACAAAAATATACTGCCGCATAGATTTATTAAAAGAAATAATATATCATATTTTATCAATGGTACAAAAGTAGATATTTATATCGAATTTTAAAAACGATTCTTATAATAAATTCAAGCACTTACAACCTAAATCATATTGGCGACCCCTCCTGACCTTCCTAACCTTAACAATCCTTTTCTCGAACCATATTTCGAAAAATTGTAAGCAAACAAGAGATCATTATAGAAAAATCATTTACATGACCACACTCAATATTAGTGAATACAAATATAACACGCGGTATTCGGCGGAAGCCGGCTCCCACGTTGTATGGTAAATATATAATATTATAGATATACATCCAATCAGACACACATTACTGATTGATAATACATACAATGATGCAACATTTTTATATTTAAATACGAAAATGAAATGAATTCCCGCCACGCTTATCGCGCTTGAAAAATGGCGTCAGTAATAGCGAACATTTTTCAAGAGTAACCAAATTTAAAAGCACATGGTTCGATAAGATCAATATAAATAGACGTACGATAGAACATTAGTAATTTATAAAAAGTTACAAAGCATTCAATCAAATAGAAAATGCACAGATAACTTACGTCTAAGACGACCGCTTGATGGACGTTCGTCACGAAGGAATCTTTACCCTATAGTACTTAATTAGTAAATTCTATGCATAGTTTATCATGAATTGCCAGATTCCTTCTAGAACTTTTACGAACAAACGGTCTTATACCTATTATCGCTGTGATACACGTACGAGATAGTCTCGGAATTGCTTATAAAAATCTACACCTACATTTCAGTAAAAAACGTATATTAGTTAAGTTTACGCGTTACACACATTAATAGAAAAAATGTTATCGCTAAGTTACACGTTTACGACAAGTTACGAAAGTACAAAAGTTTTTTTTTTCATCGTGTTATTACAAAATTATGTTATGACACTCATACCCTGGTGCACCCCGCGCGTTACGTAAAAAATTGTAACTCTAATTGCCACGCAACACTTTTAATATTATTATCGTTAACCAATTCAATTCATATTGAAATATCACCATTGTTCCATGCAAAACGTGGCGACTCACGTCGGAGAACAAAGCTTTATTCGTCGTGATTTCGCGTGAAATTCTACGATTAGTGGCTGATAACAAAACTGACGCTAGTGTGATATCACCCTTTACAACCGTATCGCATTTGTTAGTTTCCATTTAAATCCCTATATTTTTTCAGTCTGTAAAATTGTTCTTATAAGTATAAAACACTTTCTTAACGAGTTTTTAGCAGTGAATCCCAGTTATGTAGCAAATTTGTTTTAATTAATGGTATCCAAGAATAGTTATCTACTCTGGATATTTCATCCTTCCGAAATTTTTAGTATAAATCTATTTCAAAATTTTCTGGTTTTTGCGTTTAGAAAATGATGATACTGGAATTAGGCATGGTTTTGGTTAAAGTATGTGTGGGATCCATTACTAAACATATCGTTTTAAACCAACAAATGTGACCGATGGTGACTAACCTACGCATACAAAAGTTAATCCTACATTAGTGTAGAAAACATCCGAGTATCAAAATATAATTAACATGTTGATTTTCGTCACTAACCAATGACAGCCGTATACTAAATCAGCCAACGCGTTTGGTGAACTTTGAGCTTTCTCGACGATGACGCTGGGTAACCTAAATCGATGAATGTCAGAGACGGGTGCCTGCCTACCTCTATACTTCACCATTTTGCCGACATTATAACCATTTAGAAACTCCTATGTCCGTAAATGAACTTGACTCATAGCCATCGACACGAGCCTTGATTGAGAACAGATATACATCAACATCAAGACAATATTGCTACTTTGGGAAATGCCGACTTGCCCAACGCTGAGACATAAGAACTTCTGGCTCAGCTTGTGAGCCAGAAGTTCTTATGTCTCAGCTTAACACTGGGCAAGTGTGCTGCGTAAGACGTAGCTGGGAACAGGAGCTCAGTAAATCTAGAATACAAAGGCATAGTTGTAGTAACTACCATAACCACAATGGACAAGAGACATTGAAGATAGGCAGAATGGTATGTGCGTATTATTAATTTTATCACTGACAATATAATAAATGTTAATATGTACTTACTATGAAGCGCGCGAATGCACGATTCCTATGACCAGAATGCACACAATTTAAATAATCGGTTTTTAAACCAATCGTTATTATTATGAAAATAATATGACATGATTACCTTAATGTTAAGTGTGACCACATTCATGCGTCTCATTCTCACAATATTATGAAAAAAGATCCTAGTTATCTAAAAAATATGCTTGATAATTAGATAAATACACCTAATTCAAGAGCAAGACGTAATTCCTACAGAAAAAATATTATGCCGAAAATATTCTACTTATCGAGTACTTCTAAAAGGTACAATGTAAGAATCTAAGTTCATCGATAAATATAGACAAATATTAAGATTAAAGAAAAAGTATTAGTAGATACAGTTTCCTTTTATAATAAGTAACAATTTTAACATCTAGAAATGTAATCAACTAAAAAAATCTACTTTAAAATAAAAGAAGTATTGTTTTAATATCTGCTATAAGAAATAATTGCGGTGTCTATTTAGGATATACAGCAACTATTTCGTAAAGATTATCTAGTGGTTTTAATAAAATTATTAATATGTATTTGTATTACTTTTAATAAAATTTGTAAAAGTAACAAATCGTTTTATTTTGTACTTTTAAGCCATTATCTAAATAACACGACCATGAATTCAACTCGATATTGAATGTCTAAATAAATTGTCAATAATTACAAAATTTAACAAATTATGTGCAAATAATTCTAAAAAAGTAGGCAACATTATTGTTATTAAATTTATATAATCAAACTGAACAATCAATTGAATAAAATATGAATAAATTAATGTTTTATAGAGTAATGAACCAAACGATTTATTTATCACTTTATGTTTTTTTTCCTCTACGATATCAACTAGGTATACAACCATTAGAAGCGCCAGATAATGTTAATAATTATTTAAAATTAAAAATAATTATTACCGAAAATAAATGATATGGCTTTTTTTACCTTGAAAATTTAGTTGATCTATAAGGTAGGTACTTTGAAAGTCAAAATCTTCATTGAATGAATAAAAATATACTTTAAGCCCAATATTAATTTTAGAGCAATACTATAATTAGCTATTTTTATTTTATTTTCTTTAGGTATAGGTAAATGTTAATCGACGATCTTTAATATTGTAATATCTATTTAAAATATGAAATAAACAGCCTTTACGTTTGAATCGGAGGATTTGATATAATTTATTTATTGGAATATTTGTATAGCGACTTTTTTGTACACATGAAAGGGAATTAAGGACATTAGAAGTGTTCTCTTCTAAAGTTCTATGATAAAATCTACGTAGTAGTTTTGTATTAGACTATTAAACATGCTTTATATATTTGTAGCTTGATCTAAACTCGTGCGCATCGCGATGACAGCTCACTTCACATTTGTACATGGCCACCATCAGATGATCTGTTTTTTTACATTTACCTAAATATACCAACAACACCCCGTTATTTTTTTTCTTATATTTTTTTACACTTTTATTGCATACGTACATTTTTATAAATGTATATTATATATTAACTTTTAATATAATTCTATATTCGAACGAGCAAACTTCGATAAAATTAAAATTGAATAACACATGAGATGTCATCGAGATGCGGCGAGTGATATTAAAATATTTAGGACATTTTGATATTATTGAAAATGTGTACTATCGATTTACTGCTATACTAGAAAATATGTAATTAATATTTGCGTTAATTAATACACCAAGCCAAAAGTACTTTTAACAAACTGGGAATCAATTTTCGAAAACCTGCATTGTTTCGAATGAGTTTCACATTTCTTTCTTTTCTATATACTTTTTATACTACACTGATGGTCGGTGACGATGTGGTCGAAGATGTAATCCTAACCTAGATTGCTTACTGGCTCTCAAGGATTACTGCCTAAACACACAATGTGTTTAGTGAGAGGTTTTCAAACTTGAGGGTGGTATGTAGCCAGGCGGGTACTCGAAACTACCTAATGAGAATTTGATGGTGAACCTTCACCGGAAGCTCAAGCCGTAGCTGGGGATCGAACCAGCGTCCGCCAGTTTGACAGCAGACGCTCCCACCGCCGAGCTAACATCGCTCGTATCTGAACCTGGATACAACGTTATGTGATACCCCATAGCAGAACTTCTCAAGACGATGTCAAGCTCAAAGATACTAGGCCGTCTTTCTTTGATTTCGAATGGCATCTCAGGTCTCCTGTGCCTCTGAGGGCACGAGACTCCATCTTGCCATCATAGTTGTTTAAAGACCACAGAGCCCGACTTCCACTACTTATCCGTGGAAAATTTGCAGTCGAAATAAAAATAATTGCTTGACCGATTTACATGAAATTTCTATGGGACTAAACTGTAAGCGTTTATTATCTTTTAAAATAAAACCATACTTTAAAATAGGTTTACGAATAACTGAGTAATGAAATAAGGACCCACTCGTCCGTGCAATATTTTTTTCATTTAAAACAAATTGGTACTGAACCGAATTGGATGAAAATGTTATATAACCAATTTGTTTTTAAGCTGCTCACAAATGACAGAGTACCAAGAAAAGATACAACCGACTTGATACTCTTGAAAGTCAGTTAAACAACAGGTTAAAGACACTAAGGACAGTCTCTTAGTGTGGAGTTCACCAAAATTTAAACATCCGATTATCAATGAACCGTTGTCAAGTCTACAGTTAAACAACTGTATGGTAAAACTGTTTGACGGACGGTTAATTTTTTTTTTAAATTTTTGGGAACTCCGCCCTAAATGTCTTTAGATGGTTCGCACTACTCCCGCCGAGCCATCGCGGCTCTACGCGCCATCTACGCTGACACCGGGTCAGCGTAGTTTCCCGCCATCACTACAAAAGGACAACCTCATGATGAGAATAGAATAGAATAGAAATATAATTCTATTCTATTCTCATTTCCCAGAAGCAAGAATCATAATGGACCCATGATATTTTCAATTGGGAATTCTCGTGCCATCCCTGTCAACGTCTTTAATATCATGGGAGAAGATATTTTGCAGATTCGAAAATTGATCCCCAGGTTGCTATGGAAACTACTGCAGATATATTGTGAGGTTATCTTGCAGATAGTTTTGAAGCCTACGACATTTTCAGGATAAATATCTCGTATAATTAGTATGTCACTGATTTAAGACATGATACTTCGTGTTGGGCTTATAATGTATGATATAACGCCTTGCTATGATAAATGTTGATAAGTAAAGTGAAGTACTTATTTTAAGCAAAGATAATAATTAACATATAGATATTAGAGGGCATTACAACCACACACGGCGACTGGTTACCTAATGAAAACTGGCAATGTATACATAGGATAGGAATATTATATAGGAACAATTGTTAATTTCATTTTTTCTCAAGTTCCCAATATACAATAGATTGTTTTTAATAATAGAACATTTTATTGGCGTTAATCAAAAATTAAAAATATATTTACATATTAATAAGGAATTTGAATGATTTTGAACCTACCCGCAAGTCGTTCGAAATGGGAGCTCTTTCACTTTACTTATTTTTGAACAGTAATCAACGGTATACCTTTGGGTGAGACATGCTTTAAAGCGCGTGCCAGACGATCAAACCGCTTGTCAGTAACCAGTCGCCGACCACACAGACCGTGCGTGATGAAATAATGACAAATGACGTGCAGTGATGCGGATGACTTGACAGGTGCTTGATGATGATCACCTAATAACTACGCAACGATACGATAACGTATTCAGTCGAACATTATGTACTGGGGCCTATTGTGAATAGGCTCAATTGTATGCTTTGAAATTTAAAAAAAACATTTGGGCAATTGATCTAATAAAATTATATAGCTATTTTGACTATTTAAGAATCTATATCAATGTTATTATGTATGAGAACTTATAAAACTATGAATTTAATCGGTGTCGTTGATAGAAATGAAAATTAATGAACATAGTCTATAAATTAAACTTCTAAATTTTGGTCAGCGAAATTCAAACTGTGTAACTTTTAGAGATAATATGAATATAATAAAACACAAGATAATATATAAGATAATACTAACTGTATACTTCGGAACACTAAGGTTAGCAACCAGTGGAAAATAATGATATTCAATTCAAATTAGGCCCCAGTGAGGATAGATTTCAATGTAAATGGCAGTTTCGATATTAAGAAAGATAATGCAAAAATTTTAGTCTAAAAAGTGTTTTAAGTCTTCTTTAGAATTATTGCCTAACTTTCGGCAGTCAATTACAATACCCAAAAATTCTGTAAAAATGTATTCGTCTTCAGATCCGCACCACTTTCATTAATAATATCACTAACACGCACTATTACTAAGTATTTATCACTTTTAATCACTGTTGCGAGTAATAAGTATCAAATGTATAAAAACCTTACATATCTAAAATGTTAACAATTACAGAGTAAGTGTGCAATTTTAATTTTACGATTAGTAAATGGATAAAGCGCTATTTACTTAGAAATAAATAGACATCCATGATAATATAAAAACCTTAATCTAAATTAATTCATAATCAAATGTGTACTGACAAAACAAAATTACGGTCTAGAGATAGCCTTACAAGCAAGTATCGCGGAGGTATCTCTTTAGCTGGAAAAAAATGAGGCCTACAACTGATATCCTCGCGCTTAAAATTGTTTAGAAGCATAAGCGCGCAATCAAAGTCGTTCTTCTATTTCATGTACCACCATATTCTTGCGATTCATTTATGAACTAGAAAATCTTGACAAGCATTTTCTTCGAATAAACTTTTTGGCCTAACGAATGATCAAGACAGAGACTACCGATTAAGTTCAGATGTGTTTCCGTTTCGGTTTGTTAGAACAGAAGAGTTAGAAAAAACTCATAATTATATTCAGACTCAAACCCATCAGTTGTAATTCATCAAGTTTTCTTTCAACGTACTATACAATGTTTTGGTTGGAAATTAATGAAGTGAAACCTGAAAAATGACTCAGAGGCTATACCTCACTAATCCCCAAGACAAAAAACAACCCTTCGTCAAGGTTGAACTTGGGAGATTATTCCTTTGATACTTGCTTGCGGATGGCCTTTTTACAGAATCAAATCCAAAAATCCAAAGTTACCGGTAATACACACAAAGATATCTCAATAATCTATGGTGTTTTATTTTAATCATAATTTTCAGTAAATTTGATATGGCACAATCCGAAAGTATGTATAAGTTGTATTTATATAATATTCGATAAAACACCACCTACTAATGAGATAATGTTAATAAAAATAAGAAATAAGAAGACAACACGATACATAATTATGAACCTTATAATAATTATAATAAACACGCTAATCATATTATTGGTGACACAGCAATTAGGGTACCTTACAATAAGATTCCTTCCTCTACCAATATGTATCATAAAAAGTAAAAAAATATTTAAAGTAAATGACAAATTGTAGGTGATATTAATGATAATGTGTAATGGCATCTCTAGGTATATTAAACGTCCCTCTAGACGAAAGTGCCATTTGGTGGGGAGGAAACAAAAGTTTATAAACCTAAAAAATATTGTATAACACTTAAGTTAAGTTTAAAATTTTGCTAAAATAAAACATAACTAATAAACTAAATTGAACTAAACAACGCGTCGCAACGTACCCTATCAGATAGGGCGATCAGTATCACTGAAGGGTAATCAATAATTTAAAAATTCGCCGCAAAACTCCTTCAAAAGAAGTAACCTTCCAGACCGAGAATCAACCGAGAACAAAAATGCAATTTCTGGCATCACAAATCCGCTAATTATCACTTCCGATAAAAAATCAACGTCTAGTCAACGAAGTTCAGGATAAAATTAAAATAAAATCAATAGTACATTCTAAACCACATAAAGATATCTTGAATATTACCAACTTAATTAAACAGAAATTACTGCTATCGTCACATGGGACGTGGTAAGTTCGCAAGTCGTCACTACATTGAGTCCACATTACACTCGCGCACAAGTACAAAAAGTTATGCAATTTGATTCAAATACTCCATGAAGTCATTGGAGAAGAGCTGGAGCGATTCCGTGGCTGGAACCTGACGCGGAATGGCGCAACTGTTGAAAGTGGGATATTCCACGGCGGCAGGCTTAGGCCGAATGGAAGCCAAGTAACGTTCGGCTAACGTCTCTCCGAGGCTGATCGCAAGAGTCTCCGGACTCAGGCCGAGCATAGCGAGGGACTCCGTGATGCTCACAAGAGTCGGATTGAGGTACTTATTGGAATCGTTCACAGGCAATGTTTCTGGTGCGCGTGGGGTCATGCTTGTTTTGACGACGGGACGCAGAGCTGGGGGCGAAGCGCGACGCGGGGGCGACGGGGCCACATTCCAGGCGTCCATTACAACAGGGGGGGTGCCAGGAGATAATCCTGGCACCGCTGACTGTTATGGCCACTGCTGGAATAACGGGTAGGAGCGTTTGGTGAAGCAGTAGGTCAGAGGCTTGACGAAGTGGGTGTCGTGCATGTGGCAGCTCGGGCACGTCAACGAGTGTGAGTAGTCGGAGTAGTTCAGCTGGTTTGTATGCAGGAGCAGCTTGGAGCACCCGTTGCACTGTAAGGAAATACAAACAGTCATATATAGAGAATAAGGTAGACTTTTAGTTCTTGGGCAAACTGACGCGCAAGATAAAATTTACCGATTACTTGTACATGGATTCTATAATAACGTACTAAAGGATGCATTGAATAATTATGCACGTGTGCAAGTTATTCATTGGTTTTACTAAGCATACGTATAATAACAATCTCATCTGTTCACTACCACTTTCTGGGATCACTACTACTCACATATAGAATGAATCCTCTTCGTCACGAATAAAGAGGATGGTGTACATTTCAATTAAAATTTACCGACTTAAAAAAGATGGAGGTTATTTGTCTAATATTATTTTTAGGCTCGTGTTAATAGCTTATTAAGTGTCCTATCTCTTGTGAGTATTGTAAATACATTTAGGTACGAGAATACATAGTTATTATAGTTCAAACCCTGCCCGCGCAAAATCTTTAAAAATATTATTCTATCATTACTTAATATAGAGGCCTATATCCAGCAGTGGACGTCCTATGGCTGAGATGATGATGATGACTTAATATAAGGGAAAATTAAAACTATATACGAGCTCTAATAGTGATCATCGTCAGTAACGGAGTAAAGCATAAATGTAAATATAATCAACAAATACGCACCTTCAACCGTTCAGGGCAACAGGGTGTGGCCATGAAGATATCATAGGAGTACATAGTCCCCAGCACCAGTGAAGATCCATCCCATTTCTGTCCACAGAACCGACACCGGATCGTCCTCTCAGGGTCTGATCGCTCCAGGCATCCCATGCAAACGCAAGTCAGATATTGCACTCGACCTTCCACCGTCACCTGTAATGACGTCATGGTTAACTAAAATGTGCAGTGTGAACAAAGTTAACTAAAGGTCACTAGCCTGACGAACGTCACACTAATGAGCCTAACTTAACAGAGTCATTAGAAAAATCGATATATTCATAGATGGTACTTTAGTGAACTACAATGGTCGGCAAGTCTCAATCAAGAATTCATCGGGAATTTGTATGAGCTAACTCCGACACCTATCACTATCTCATTTGAAACGATACACAATACTACACAACACACTGAAATATGAAGATTAAAAAATCAAAAACAGAACTTGGATTACAGTTTTTGTAGACAATATATCGAAATATATTTAAAAGGTTACATTATCATACAGAAAAGCTGTATCGAAATGTTACTTTTTTACCATTAAGATACAACTTCAGCTGGACCAAGAAGGTTGCAATGCAGTTTTTCTACAGATCTGTGGACGCGGCGCAACACGCATGCGCGATCGGCAAATGGATTTGGCGCTAAACGTTTACAAATAAATGCAAGCTTACGGTGTATTGTTTCGTAAATTTCACTATCTATTTTATGAGGAGATTAGATAAAGTAGTGTATTAAAGTGCACATAATTTGGTCTTAAAACACGAGTGTTTAAAACCCTCTATTAGTAGTTTAACCCTTAAACTACTATATCATAAACTACTATTTAATAACACGTCACAACACAGACTTCTTCAGTCCTTCGTCGATGCGTGATAATAAACGCACCGTACCTACTATTCAAATAATGATAAATGAGTCTCCTTTGCAAACAACTTACGTTGAATAGTAAGTGGCTTCAAAAAGCTTGAAATTGAGAGTATTAGTTACTTTGAGACTTTAAAATATTTTAATCGGAATCGTTATTATGACCCTAGTTTTTAATACACGCGTAGTAATCTGCTTATTACTGGTAGTTAAGTGACAAGACCGGAATGCAGTGTGATTAAATTATTATACATATGTATGTTATTTTTATTGACGGAGTATTTTTATAGAAATGATTTCATTAATACATTTGATGTTATTTAAATATTTTTTATACCATATTATATTACTTCTTTTACTGGTTTCCTTATGAAAAGTCATCAACAGTTTTAATATAAAAACCAGTCTTTAGAAGCATTTTTATGCGAAAACGAAGTAATTTGATTGAAGTAATTTTGAATTATTAAACGTGTACGCTGAAATTTACCATTGGTGTGCGAATTGCCTAATTAAAAGAAAAATAATTAGAAGAAAAAGTATTCATTGTATATTTATTGTATATTTACATTGTTAGCCAACGTAGTCTTAGTAACATTTTTATATATAAGCCTACGTAATATTCTATAATAACATAATTTGTTCGTAAACTCAATAGTTTCTTATTATTATGATCATTGACACAATTAAATATTTAGCACGCGGTTGTCTAATATTAAATCATACAAGAAAATGATCTTTCGAAATATTTAACATTTCCTAGGGAGTTCTGAATCTAATCCTAATACATATATTCACCCCCTCTTTCCCGTAAGGATATGCAGAGACCACAGACCTCATCAGACCTTTCATACAAGAGCGTCGGTTTAAAGAACTCTTGACTTGGCCCTTTCTTAGAAATTCCCCATTTGATTTAGGAACGTTCGGCTAGGTCTTCCCAAATAATTATAGTCACAATAAGCCGATTCTTGATTTTGAAAAGGCTCAGTTGAACATTTTATGAATGGGAAGATACCCTTGGCTTTTGAGAGTGCATGGTAATCCTAAGAGCAAACATTGCGTCCTCACTTCTCTAATTCGCTGAACAAACAGCGAGAAGTTACTTCGTCATATGAGTTGCAGACGTTTTGAACACTTAAATAAACTTTTGGACCGTATTTGAGTTTGAGCGCAAATACACTGGATATTTTAAGTGAGATTTTCGTTAATTAGAGTTTGTTTAAGCAATACAAGGATTTGGTGAGATGTATCTGTTTGCACTCGAGGGATTCGAGATTGAAGAGGGTAATGCTAACGAACGAAGGTGAGACAAAGAACGTACATCTTATATAATTAAAAAATCACAATGTTCGCATGTAAAGTGGCTATATTTTCTACTAATTTTATGCTTCAAATTCCTACTAAGCTCAAGTTTGAAAACGTCACCAAAGCTAAACTGGTGTTTCGACAATGAGATCTTGTCAATATTTTTAACCAACTTCAAAAATGGAAGAGACTCAATTCGACTGTGTCTTTTTGTATGTATTGTATGTGGCGCGATCATCCCGCCGATTGTGAATGAATATTGATGATTCTTTTTTTGATTGATAGGTCATGCCACACAGGTGGTCCCATATAAATTTTATGCAATTCGAAATAGTAGTTTAATATTTAAATCAAAATAATTGAAACAAATGCTATCCAAGTAAACGAATGAAGTCAGTTGTCCCCATTTCTGTCAAAAAATAATTGTTTTTGTAGTCGGTTGTCCCCAGTTTTTGGCAAAAAATAATTAATCTGTGTCCTCTTTCACACTGCTGCACGAATAATAATTGAAATCAACCAAAGCAGTCTATTACTGAAACATTGGACCATATAGCTTATACTAATATTCTGAAGGAATATTTGGCACATTCGCACCATGGAATTTCAACCTGAGAGATTTACCGTAGAAAACGCAGAATATTATTTTATGCCTATGTGAACTTGGATCAATATCACTTTAAATTTTACCCAAAAGTACATTTTCTTGAATGTTCATTATTTTCCAGCCCCATAACAATAATGGACCGGTTTTAATCTACAATCATGGAAGTAACATTCCAAGCTTCACAACATTAATCTTACCTCGATAGCGCTGCTGGTATGCTGCCGGGGGCTCAAGAAGAAGGTGCCATCAACTAAGGGATACCGATCGAACACGTGCATCGTCTCTGAGCAGAGCGCACAAGATACCCTTGACTTTTGCTGACCAGCCAGGGTCGACAGGATGAATAGCCTGGTGTCATCATTGCCGTGGTTCCCTTCATCTTCAATCTGCAACAAAAAAAATACATATAAATAAGAAAGAAATAAAGAAAATATATTTATTACTAACAATACACAACACTCCAATATATAAATGTTAAATACTAGTAAAACTAATAACAATAGAAATAATGTAACTAAATTGCAGTGTTATTTTATTATTTATTTATTTTACAACATTCACACAAGGTCATCAGGTCCCAAACTAGGCAGAGCCTGTACTATGGTAACCTGATGACTGATATATACTTATATATTTTCTTATATACATATACACACCAGACACCCAGACTGTCCGGGAATCGAACCCGGGACCAGCGGATCAGAAGGCAGAGTGCTACCAACTGCGCCAACCGGCCAGTCAAAATTGTTGCGAGATGACAGCAATGAGTCCCTACACAGAATTGTGTAGGGCTTAGCAACCTTAGCGCTGATTTTCAATAGGAACTCATTGACTGTAATCGCAAACGCGCAAGCGATACAGAAATTATTAACATAACAGGTTATTAACATTAACCGAGCAATCCTTGCATATCCTAACTAGCAGCGGAACCCGGCGTTGTCTAGGTACACTTGACTTTGTTTATTCATTTTTAATTCACGTACATTTTTGTTCAATTGAAACAGGAATAAAACAGACGAAAAATCCCTGAGTTTCTGCTTTTATACCATCAACAATCCAAGTTTCCAGTACCAGACTAGAAGATTCAGATAGATTCAATTTCGGAAATCCAATCAATTTCTCTAATTTATTGGATTAATCGGATAAATCTACTATGAACCATAGAACGCAATATTTTATGGAAAATCATTACACTTTATCTAATCTTCGTGAAGAGAAACTCAGTAATTGGCTATATAACTTCAGAATATACACTCAGCTGTTTTCAAAAAGTAGACGCGACCCCACTGCATATAGCCGTTAGCAATTCCGATATTTCACTTTTCACATTTACATATCACGATTAATGCATCCACCCACGACACTTACAGACTCTCCCTTCGTAATAACACAAGTAAATGACTGCATAAAGTTGAATAATGAAAAGCTGAACATGTGGAAGTATTAAGGTAAATTCAGGGGCTTCAGCGGTTCTTTGTACTTCAACTTTTCTTTATACTTTATTCTAGCCACTGACAACTACCTCACTTTACGGTCAGTGTAGATGTGGACGAAATCACGGTAGAGCTAGAATGTTTACTGGTTCTCAAAGACTGATGCCTAAACACACTGTGTGCTTAGTAACAGTTATTCAAACCTGAGGGTAGAAGCGAGCCAGGCAGGCACTGGAAAGTGCCATACTATCGTATATACGAGTTACCTTCACTGGAAGCTCACGTTGATGGGGAGCTAAACAGCGCCAGCGTGTCAGATTTACCCCCACCCGATAAATCGTTTCGAGGACGTTTGTCATCTTCCATTTCAAAAATCTTTGGACTTTTGATTGTTCGAATTATTTATTGCTTATTTTTTTATTTTCATTCGTGGCATGTATGCTGATGCAGATGTTACCCCCAAATCAAGTCCTGGTTACGTTCACGTCAAAGGCAATTACGCTGAATTCAGAGCCGAACTCAAACAAAGGCTCAAAGCTACGTAGATCGATCGGAGCACAATTCGTTCACGTACGAGCAATTTGAGAGTATAATAATGAAAGTTTAACGAGTAATGCTGCAATGTAGGCACTTTAATTATACATAATATTACGTGCTGACAAAGTGTAACTCCAATCCCGGTTTCTGCTCATGTATGGGTTAATAAGTCATTGTTTTCCTGAAGTAGCACTGTCTGGTTAGTCAGCGATGTTAATTGTGATTATGTGGCGATCGCGAGCTAGATTGGCTACGTGGAGTCTACACATGGCGATGGAATGCACAGCACATGAGTAAGGAATTAGCGCACCAGTGAGCATATTGAGGCATTCCTATCTATTATTAGAGTGACGTCGTGACACCAGGAACACATAAAACGTACTCGCCGAGAGCGTTGACCTGCTCAAACAATCTCACTATGATTTGCAGTAGCAGTAGCTGCCAAGAGACGAGGCGGGGAAGGGCCATCCGGCATCGCAAACAACACCGATATATTGCCACCCGACACTGCTGTGCGTCACCTATTCCTCCAGTGTCGAACAGTTTATTACTTAACTCTCGCTCGTACAGTTAAGGCATGCAATGAAACTTTTCACGCGTCATCGTCTTCTGTCGACAATTTTGAGTGACAAATACTGGCCGCCAGCGATTGGGAGTCGTGTGATTGATTGAATCCGATGTGTTCGCTAACACATATCGCATGATTGATGGCGCAGACTAGACCGGCAAAGAGTTGAATACCGCGGGAAATCGAGCGAGTTCACAGCTAATGAAACGTCTATGAATTACCGAGTTAATTAGAACGGCGCTAGAGTCGTCGCCTTAGGACTAATGAGTGACAATTAAATTGTTAAGTGTCGCGCTCACGACGGTTTAGTGAGGTTGCGGGTCGCGGCCGACGAACCCGAGCGGCGACGCTATGCAGCAAACTTGCACAATTTACTATTGTACTGCAAGATTGATGAGCACTCCGACACAGACTATTTATTTACTCAATCCGATCACGCTTTGTCTCGCAATCGTACCCGGTTACAGGGTTCATAACTTGAGGTTGTAAATCGAAGACATAAAAGTTTGTGATGAGGTTGGGCGGTAGCGTTACTCCATTTCACCGAATGACTTGCTCTACGAATACTGAAATCATAAATATTGTCTGGGTTTAAGTAAGTTAATGTAATCTTCTATAAGCTTTTAATTACTCAAGAACTTACATAGACGGAAGTTACTTAACAGCTGTAAACTGCGATTTCAATTCTTTAGTGTCGTAATGTACTACCACATGTGAGCCATTACTCGAAACGACGCGAAGACTTCTTACTTTGAAAGAAAATAAAAAAAATTAAAACACATTTAGGTATATAAAACTGCATTCGCTCTGGAGAATATTAAATCGTGGTTTTGTTCGTTTGTATCGATGCTCAAACAGAGAAAGCGCTTGAAGCGCCGAGGAGACGAGAGGCATGGAGAGTGCTCGAAGCGTCGTTAGCACTCTCCGCAGAACGAACGTACACACATTAAAACTTTCCGAAATGAAGGTGACGCGATAATTAAAGAGCTGTACGGGGGAGACACCCTCCGGAAATCTTTGCCGTACATCGAAAGATAAACACAATAGCTAACAATTGCTGTTTTTCAAATTATCAACTATCTTTTGGATAAAATGTCTTCCTTTGTCGTAAATATGAATATTAGTGGCCCCATATTCTCTTTAAATAAACAGCTGGAAGCGATTCAAGTTACATTGTCAACGTCATTTTCTATTGTTCTTCATATCTCCTCACGTATACAAAACGGTAAAATAACAAATTGTTCTCAAGCGAGCTTCTATTACGAAATAGCAGACAACGCAGACTAAAGGTTGTAACGACAATAAATCTGAATTGTTCTCTGGGGTGGCTTATTTTTAATTAGCCAAATGAAACTTTTCCTATTATATTTCGCCGACGTCGGCTCTCCACAGCTCCGTACAGTGGGATATAGCCGGTGGAGATAAAAATTAAACACAATGAGCGAAATGGTCGAGTCTAGAGAATGCTGAAAAGGAAAAATCTGAAGCCTCGCCATAAATCCAATTAGCCTCAACAAGACATCCAATACTATATGATACCGATAAAATCATTTGATTGAATTTTATATTAGCTTTATTTTCGATCGAGAATCTTGAGTCTGCATTGACCACTATTCGGACTTGAATGAGTTTTGAAAGTTGATGAAGCAGTCCGGAGCAGCCATATTTCAATGCCATCACAAACAATAAGTCTGCGAGCGGATGGTATTTGCGGTGCTCAATACATTTATCCTGACGGTTGCATATACTTCGTGTTTGCAACTGTCTGAGAGTTCTACATTTTTCTTTGCTCTTTGTATCAGAAAATGCATTTCAATTTCATTTCAGTAATGCAATTGAATGCTTTCCATACCATTTTCCTGCGTAAGCATTTTGCGGATTTCCTGACATAATAACATTTTTCATTTCAACAATTCTCTTGTCTGGGAAAATAACTTGGAAAGTTTTGTCTCGGAAGATAAATAACAAGGTAATGAATCTTATCTCTGAGACTAACCCGGCTTAGATTGCTTATAACTTTCTAAGGAAAATTATGAGTTTATATCATGTTCATGACTCGACTAGTGAAGCTCATCAGTATTCGACTATGAAAGGACCAAGTTTATGTAAATCACAAGCATTTATTACACTTGCAACTCGGTAAACGCCGATACTGGATGCGCGCTCCGGGAATTCTCGCTGACAACGATTGTGGAGAAATATATTAGAAGTGAAAGAGAGAGAGGAATTGAAAATATTTCACGTGAAGGTATTCATAATATTCATGCGCCCGTAGCATTCAATGTATACAAAAATTCAATACCGTGTGTGAGGGATATTTTCGCGCGTGAATTAGTCGCGTCCTAAGAATTCCTTCAGACGCGAAGCGAGCGCGAATTCCGCGATACCATCAAAAGTGTGATAGGTATTTTAATTTGACGCTAAGCTGTTGCAGTGACGTGAATTGTCGCATGCTTTCAGCGAAGATTTTCAGCTAAAGTCTGAGGTGAGGCACGCTACAGTCGTTATTATTTTTATTGCGCTCTGTCTCTCTCTCTCGTCTCTGGAGGATATGAAGTGTCAGAGGAGCCATTGCGTCGTCACAACGAGAGTTAAGTAAAATTTAGATTCAAATGGGTGTTAAAAATGCTCGAATGCAAACTGAGTGGGTGTCGTGGGGGTTTTGATGCGATTTTGATGAGGTTCTCGGGTGAATTCAAGCGACAATTTTATTAAAATGTTGCCTGACAAATAGCCGTTGTTCGCATGAACAAAATGTCATAAATTCGTGAATATAATTGATCGGTTAGTCCTGTCAGCGCGATTCGACAGCTGCAATCGAAATGAAATATGTGGTTTAAAAGAGTTGAAACGTTACCGTTGATGTTTCAGTTGTGTTTTGCCGCAGACGGAGCTGTAACTGTGGGTACATGGAAAACTACTTATCCTAACTTCGTTTTATCGTTAGCCGTAATGTTGTCAGTCAGTACCTAGTTACCCATTGAGTAAACGCATTAATGGTGAGTAGATAACGCCCCTACATGTTATATTCTTGGTAGTTTCGTGTGAATTTCTATTAGTTATTAGTTTTATAATGCGTTTTTAACTTTTTACGCCTTTCAAGTTTGTACTTTATTGTAAACGATATACCTACAGATTTGAATTTGATATGGAATAAAATGCGGTCTTAACACCAAATCGAATTGAAAACATCGGATCAGGATCTAATTACGATCCGAATACAAACAGCGAGAATCATCATCATCATCAACACCATCATTATCGTTTCAGTCGTAGAATATACAAATATTGGTCCAACGGACTTGAATCCGGGCTCTTCCCACAATCTTGGTCATGTTATATGTCCATCTTCATCAAAATGCGAATGGGTAAAACAACTTAAAATTCTACATACGTAATTAAGAAAATAGTTGCAATGGCCAAAAATGAAATCTGATTTAGTAGTGACACAATTTAAAACACACTTAAAGCTGTGTTTGATTAAAGCATCGTTTGAGCAATTCACGCCAATTAACGCGGTGTAAATGCAATTCATAAAAACCCAGTAAACTTCATTGTCATGTGGCTATTTCTGGACATGGAAAAATAACATGTCTTCTCAAATATGTAGATTAAAGCATTGCTCATTCTGGAATTTAGGCCAATAATCATTAAATTAATTAGCATGAGCAGCCTTCTCGCTGCTGAGACATTGGCGTTCTTCTCTGAGGGAAGAATATTGGCCACTTAACCTCCGCGCTGGACAATGCGGTTAGGCGGATAGGCTCGTGGCCATACTGACGTTGGATTTTACAAGCTTCCCAAAGCCCTCCGACGTCGTCTAATCACCTAAGAGAAGAAACAGAACCACAGACACTAAGAGAAAAATCCCGGGAACACTAACACTAAGAAAAAAACCGGGACCGCAGACAGGGAACAGCTCAATGTCCCTTCCGAAACACGGCAACAGCAAATGCCACCGGTGGTCACTCATCCAAGGTATGGTATATCTTTAATTCGGGTTGTTTAAGTACTATAAATAATTTCTAAAAGCCTATTCTTAAATAAGGCGTCGAGCTACTGTTTTGTATTGAAAAATATTTGAAACATTCCATCTACCATCCACAAACTTTCGCATTTATAATATTAGTAGGATAGTAGGATAACCCCCTTTAGGCAACTGCCAACTTTGCGCTATTCATAGAATGTAAATTATTTTGAAAAAATGCTAACATCGTCAGTCTATGAGAAAATAATGTACCCCTTAAGACTCATAGACATACCTTACAGTATAAACAACTCTTACGTGTTCCAAAAGGAGCAATATTATACCGTTAAGCGACATCTCTCTAAATATTTACATTTACAGACATCCTTTGGCCCATACCTTATGTTATCTTTACGTGGGTAAAATATTATGTCTATAAGTCGATCGGCACTGCCGGGCGCGTCACAGACTATATAACATTTTTATGGGCCACGTGCGATTTCAATATATCGAAATATGTCAGCTGAGTAAACATTGGTATGTGTAAAATATATAAAACACTTCATTTATGTCTTCTTGTCGCTTATAATAACGTCTTGACAGATTCAACGGAGTACGTGGCGATAAAGACTCTTTTACGATATGAGTGTTGTTATTTTTGTATATTTACGAAGTGAGCAGTTTGGTTGAATGTGTGGATTTGATAAGAAATTGACGATATTATAAAACTCCTATAAACTGACAAGAGTTGATTGTACGTTGTTTAAGGTAATTGTTTTATCAAGTTAGATAGACATAGTCATTGACGGAAGAAATGTTGTAATCACAAACAGACGGTTATGCGCGTCAACAATCTACGAAGTGTAAAACAAAATTAGTGAAAAAAGCAGCTTATTGTTTTTTGTTTTTGAGCCATTACCTCATTAGTGATCTCAATATAAAATCTTACATAATAACTATACCTTATTATATTAAATTTCGACACTTCATGTTCAGTGGAGCTGCGTGCAATAATTATTCAAAGCGTTAATTAAAACTTATATTTATTAGTTGAACTGATTTCAACTACAACATTTATGTGCGATTTAACATATATACCATTTATATATAATAGTAATGAGGCCCCTTTTCTTCTGTATCTACTCTACAAATGTTTTCAGGGGATCAAGACCCTGGTTTTAGAAACAATCCCCATTGATTTCCACAAGTACCGGTTGGAATCAGCTCGCATGGGCTACTTACCTTATAAATTCTAATTTTTTTTCACGATCATAATTTCAGCGGCAGTACGTCCCCTTTTGCTATATGCCTCTAAAAGGAGCAGTTGGAAGCAGCTTGCATTCAAGTTCCTCAGCTGCGTCTTTATTACAATAATTGTGAACAATTCCGCAATAAAATGGTTTAATAATTGGAAAACATTAGTCTTAATAACATGTTGTTATTACCTGAACATAAGTTAGAACAAAGTTGATGTTATTGGTCTAGAATGGATATATATACATAGGTAGGTATATTGATATAGAAGTTTGCTACGTAAACAATACTTAATACAACCTTTGATTTATGTTAAATTTTGTTATGACTATTTTATGAATAACAGTAATGAATTTAACAATCGCTGTTTACAGTATAGTAAAGTATTGACTAGATCAATATTTCCAAGCCCTAGGACTATAATTATTCTCGCAATCACAATTGAAAAACCTGATATAATCTAATATATATATACATAATATGTATAATACGTTTACATAATAGATAAAATGTTTTCATAAATTTGAGATTTCCGTTAGCATTATTATTTTATATGTATCTAGTGTATTTTATGTGTATACTTTATAGATCTAGCATTTGACTACTATCTAACTTGATGGTAAGCGCCGATGTGGTCAAAGAGGTAATGACGCTTATCCTCCACTAGTTCGCTTACTGGCTCTCAAGGACTGCATGAATACACGTGTTTAGTGACAGCTATTCAAGTATGAGGGTGGTAACTAACCAGGCGGGTACTCGAAAGTACCCTACCACTACTTTGGGAATTTAATAACGGTGTTACTTTCACCGGAAGGCCTAGCCTAGCCTTCGGTAGGGATCGAACCAACGTCCATTACTTTGTCAGCCGACGCTCCCACCACTCAACCATCATAGCTTCAGTGTTCTCTTACATATCTGTGACATTTGTTCACAATTCTTATCTTGTATCCCAATATAGACTCAAGGCTAATGAGTCATTTAATTTTGACTTAAGGCTTTAGCCTTTTGATAAATAGACCATTTGGAGTCTTCAGATTATTATGTTCAAAGTCCTACGTGTCTAATAAACATTTCTAGCGGTGACGACAAATGCGCTTCAACTATGTCTTACCAGAAGAATGGGAATTAAAAAGTTTAAAATAGTTTTTTTGCGCCCGTAGGTCATCTGTAAGGTACAATTATACATAATATATGCATATATTTTATACATAATACATATTTAAATCAACGCGTATTTGTCTCGCCCATTTTGCCTGATACCCGCAAGACTCCGTAATACACCTTAATTAATTAAGCTTAAAATCCTTAATTTGATAGAGCGCAAAATCGGATCGATAGCAGCCTTTTCACCAGAGCCTCCTTTGTGTGGATCCCACATCGCCAACGTTTATTTTCGTATATCATTTAATAAGCATATCTTATTTCAGAAGCTTAGTGAACATTAATCTGGGGTGAACAAAGAGCTGGGCGCTTGCCTCGGCCAACAATAAGTTTCAGTCTCCAACGGTATAATGTTGCCAGCTTTTGATATTAAATAATATGTATACAATGGCCCTGCTTCTGTTAATCACTCGAAGTAGCTAAAATTCTTCAAAATGAAATAGATCTTGTTTAATTTACGTTCAAATTCGAATTTGTATAACTCCACTGAAATATCGTCTATTATGCCGAGTTTCATTCATTTGCGGGTAGTTTTAGTCGGCACCAAATAAGTGGAGACTTAGCAAGCCAATTGCGGGTAGTTTTAGTCGGTACCAAATAAGTGGAGACTTATTTTAAATGTAATTTGTGTGTTAATATTGATAAGCGTCATACTAATTTGAACTTTATCGTAACCATATAAGAACTTATCTCACTTATCTTATTTAAGTTCTAGTTCAGTAGTTTAGGACAAGAGAATCACTACCAATATTTAGTAAAAACTCTGCTAAGCATCTTCGGGTTAAGATGCGGTGTTGTTTAAATTAGTTACTATATGAACACAAGTCTTAATGTGAGAAGAGTAGGACAGAAAATAAACACGTCCCTTGCATTAATTAAACATACAATGAATTAATCAAGACTTACAGATTCTTAACTAAGCAGCAGGTGTTCCATTACCATTCTATTCTTAGTATATTATCATCCAAAGTAGGGGTTTTAAAGAGCCAACTCAACTTGATTAAAAGGCTTATCAAATTCCATTCAGGCAATCAACTATTATAAAAATGACAATCAACTCAATGCAAAGTCAACAGTCCGACACCGAGCTCGACGGCGAGCTCGAGGCAAAAACATCCTGGTTAGATTCTCTCCAAATAGTCAAAGAGCAAACATCCTTAGGGCCCACTTACGGACCACTCTGGTTCCGGGGCAAGTCGATCCGATAACTCCCTGTCCTGGCGACAGCTCAAGCCGAGGTCCGAACCTCAGTAGTGCCCTTGAGTTAGTCGCCTCGTCCTCTCCTAGTGGCACAGCGCCGTCAGCGCTAGCCATACTAGGCGGTGCGCCTTCTGCGCCCGCACAAATACTGGGCTGAGCACCATCTGTGCTCGCCCCCCCCTCCGGTGAAGCTGTAAATGCCGGTAGAGGCAAACAGCATTAGTCCGTTAGAAAAATAAAATAAAAATAAACAATGCAAAGTCAATTGCAGCAGTAAATAAGAGGGAATTAAATTTAAGATAATAAGATTCCCAAAAACTTCACTCTCAAACACATTTTCCCAAAAAGTAATTTAAGTTTCAGCGGGCAGGAAACAATTTAAATTAATTCGACAAATGAAAGCAACCTCGGTCCTAACACGATACGATGCTGTCTAGAAATAGAACTGATAAATTCATTAGCACTATACAGGATGATCCATTCAGAAGAAATTAGAAAAAAATTGCGGAAATGAAATTTGTTAAATTCCATTTAATGAGTTTTGGGAAATGTGACTATCATTGATAAAGGGAAACTGTATAGATATTATCAGTAAAACTCCATAAATAATATTATAATAATATGGGACAACATTCACACAAGGTCATCAGGTCCCAAACTAGGCTGAGCCTGTACTATGATAACCTGACTGATATATACTTATATACAAATAAAATATTTTTCATTTTTTTTTTTTTTTTTTTCATACATATACACACCCAGACACAGGTCAAACAGACATGACAGAGCCAACCGACCAGTCTTATAAATGATTCCTCCATCCATATTACACTTTAGAACGACCAGACTAAAGGCAATCCATACTTGGTAAATGTTCCCACTTGTCGCACGAAACTTTTGCTTTTTTATACTATATAGATGTAGCGTTTGACCACTATCTTATTTGATAGGCAGTGACGATGTAATCGAAGATGTTATCACGCTAGACCTAAAATGCTTACTGGCTCTCAAGGACTGCTGCCTGAACACACGTGTCATTGGTGACAGTTTTTAAACTTAAGAGTGGTGGCTAGGCAGGCGCGTACTTGAAAGTAGCCTACGACCATGCTGAGAGTTTGATAACGGTGTTACCTTCACCGGAAGCTCAAGCTAAAGGTAAAGGTGGGGATCGAACCAGCGTGCGTCAGTTTGATAGCCAAGATCCCACCGCTGAGTTATCATCGCTTCAAAAAATAATTTCACTCAGACCGAAGAGCTGGCAGCTTCCTCGCTCAACGTATTAGCCTAGCAATACAAAGAGGGAACGCTGCCAGCATCTTGGGTACAATGCCGCAGGGGCCGTTTTTAGATTTAATTTAGTTTTTATTAAATTTTTAAGGTTTTTTATTTTAAGTTAGATTATTTTATTGCTATTCTAAATTATTTTTAAATTATGTTAATTCACTCACTATAATAAGGATAAAATCGTTAGTTATATTATATTGTTTTTGGACTAAGAAAACTGTTGCTTATCTACGACATAGTATACAAACAAATTTTCTTACATATAAAATTAATGTTTGCCTGTATGTCCTTTATAGAATCGTAATCTTAAGCTAAGTTGTTGTGCATAAGCCAAATAAGACTTCTGAGTTGGTACGACCAATTTTCGACAGATGGCGCCACTGTCATTCCAATTTTCGCTGGTAAAACCGCGGGTCGCAGCTAGTTGATAACAAAAACTATACCAATTCCAGGGCTTCATCATGCTGTATAAAGATGAATATAAAACACACAGAGGTTACACTATCAGAGAGCTAGGAACGTAAAACAACCATTTGCCATGCACCGATAACCCTGCACTTAGTATGTCACCTTTCTTATCACTGTTTTGCAAAGTTGCCAGAAGGCAACGGTTATCAGTCTTAACGACGAGAATAATAACGACATCTGTGGTGATAAAGTGAAAATTATTAGCGGAGGAGTTGCTGACGCAGATAAGGAACAAAATGTTAAATATGAAAGAGCAAATATCAAAGAGATGTATTAAATTATCTTAAAGTCCTATGCACATTAGATATTCCAGCTTCTCGGACGTGGACCGCATAGATTAGGTTCATGCACCTAATTTGCTACAGTCGCAATCGAGCCAACCATTCTGTAGCACGTAGAGAACAGCTGTGCCGTATGAGGAGGTCCAAGACCGTCGCATATGAGGCGACTAGTCGTGCTTAGCGGTATAGCACACGTGCATTCCTCGGACTCGGACAGGATTAGATTCTGTATCATCTGAGCTGCTGCCACGGACGCCCAACCACTCAACCACCAGCTACTAACACCCTAGAATACTCACAAAAGAACGAACACGCATATTTAAATCATAGGTGCTCTTCTTCTTCCTGTCCTTATCCCACACTAGGCGGGATCGGCACAAAATGTTTTCCTCTTCCATTTTCTTCTATCATTAGTCATCTCAGTGCTCATACTTTTCATAAATATATCGTTCTTCACACAGTCTATCCATACCTTCTTCGACATTCCTCTACCTCTATATCCATCCACATTCTTGTTAAGTACTCTTTTTGTTACATGTTTTTCATCCCTTCTCACCACATGCCTATACCAAACCAATCTTTTCCCTTTCAACTTATCATTCGCTGGTGCTACTTTAAAGTTTCCTCTGATTTATTTAAATCATACTACATTATCTTTTTCAGACTAGCCAGTAAAACAATGCGCCATGCACTGACCGCATAAACTATTATAATTAAGATTTCAGACTTGATATTTAAATTCACAAGTAAAATTATTAATTTGAATACAAAAGGGAAATTGAAATATAAATCCATTCAAACCATCACTGAAATAGCTTTTACCCGTCCCGATAAAATCAGTACACAAATTATGTCACCCAAACGCTAAAGGCACCGAATTCATGAAATGAAATCAAATGCAGACGTTAAAGTTAACTATGGCAATAACGTTTCGAATGCTATATTCGGAATGTTTACGGTAATATTTTGTGCAGACATTTTTAAGAGAAGAAATATATAGATGTAGACAAAGAATGCTGATAGAGAAAAGTCTAGTCAACTGCAAACAGCCAGTATGTTTTGTTTGTGCATTGAATAGCCTGTGGTTCACTGAAGCGAATGTTAAAGATACGAATGCATGGTTCGTGTGCAACATTCAGTATACACATTCCGACCTTCCAAATAGGAGAATACAAGAATTACTGCAGTAATGCTTGGTATAAAGGTCAATAAACTGCAACATTAATCCCATCCCATCCCGCTAATATTATAAATGTGAAAGTTTGGATGGATGGATGTGTAGGAACTTATATTATACATTATAAATTCATCAATCACCCTTTAGATGAATGTTTGTTTCTCAATCACGCCAGAATAGCTGAACGGATCTGGATGAAATTTGCCACAGAGAAAGATTATAGTCTGGAATAGCTCATAGGCTACTTTTTATCCATGTAAAATATATGATTCCCGTGTAATAATTGATGCAGGGGGAAAACCGTAATCCACGCGGGTGAAACCGCAGGGCGCTACTAGTGTCATCATAAATATTGCCACTCAGTGAGTCGAATACCGATCACTATGGCAAGAAGTAATCACACTAATATCCCATCCCATTAACGACAACAATAAAGGAGAAAGTTCGTATGCATGTGTATATGTGTGTATGTGTGTGAGTATTTGTGTGTATATTTGTTATTCCTTCAAGCTCAAACGGCTGTACCGATTTCGATGAAATTTTGTATGGAGATAAGTTAGGCCCTGAAATAACACATAGACTACGTTTATCCCGAAAAAGTACAGTTCCCATGGGATAATTTAGGTAGCGAGAAAATCTTAAACCATGCGGGTGAAACAGTTCCTCGGATAAATCGGTTGGTGCAAAACGGCCTAAGTAAACAATCTTTTATCTAGCTGTATTTCGAGGCCTAATAATCATTTATTTATCATATGAATTCACAACAAAATCACTTTACGGTAATATCACGGTAATATTATCATCGTGGCATTATTTTATATAACTTGCCTTAAACTCATTGAGTACTACAAATACTTTGTGTAATGGATAATGATGTTTACTTATGACCTCGTATGTTTAAGAAATATGATAAGGCAATTCGCAATGGTGGCCAACGATCGTGCAAGCTGGTGCGATGCTATTAAACAAATTGAAGGCGTTAAAACACCTACACAAATTCCTACACTATCATAATAGTCAAACAAATTACTTGGTCACAGCAAAATGAAGATATGTAGTTGTAGAAATAATAGAGTATCTTGCACCTTATATACAACGCAATAGGAGTTAAAATTAACGTGAACTAATGAGCCTCTTATTGCTGTATATAAGCATTACTTTACAAATGATTAGTGAGCATAACGTACTTTAAAACAACAGAACAAATACTACTTGAGTGGGGAACATAATCAAACAAATCTTGAACATAAAGCGCTCCATCGCATTGTCACTTAACATCACTTAAGATAGTGGTTAAACGCCTGTCTTTTCTGTAGAAAAAAAAGTGTACAGACCGATTTGTGGAACCAATCTGAAACGCTTTAAGAAAAGGATTTACCAATGAAGTCCATAAATAAAGAAATTCACATATGACCACATAGAACTTAAAAAAAAAACACTAATTGATAACCGACATCCAAAGATGTCGGTTATCCTAACTGGTCAGAACGTTCTTCGAAATACTAGTCGTGTATAACTGTTTTTTTCTTTTCTCAGGCATGTGCGTCCACTGCTGGACGTATGCCTCCCCCATATAGGGGGGATTTGCCAATACTCGCCACGCTTGGCAGGCGGGTTGGCGAGCGCAGTATGATTTCCGATCCTCAGAAGGCGCTGCTGCCCACCTCCTGGTACGTTATCCCTTAGCCGACTCTTACGGCACCCACGGGAAGAGATGGGGGAGTACTATTCTAGGCCGGTACCACCACGGCCCGTATTACTACTAGCACTATTATAGGTGTTATCTAAGAGAAGTTTGGACAGGCAGTCAATAATGCAGATATTTCATATTAATGATACGGATTTATAAACGAATGAAACAACGGTATCGCATACCCCACGCATCGCCTACAAAGAGTAATATAAGGACAAAAAAACATTATATTATGTATTTATCAGAGAGATAAAGCCGAAAACAATTACCTAACATTCAAGTATATTATTATTAAACAGTTTAAAACATTTGCTAAAACAAACAGAATAGCTGTTTAAGCACAGTTTTTTCTTCGTGATTATTTTTATTTTATTGTTTTATTTATAGTTATTGAAAGAAGTGTACGACAGCATTTAAGTAAACAAACTGTAAGGAACAGGTCACGTACAGAAGAGAAGCATTGGCTTGACTATTTGCTAAAAACCCAATTGTGAAACTTATCAGCTTATTTGGATGAAAGTCCTACATCTATAATAATATCATAAAGGAGAATGATTTGATTGTTTGTTTGTTTGTTTATTTGCATAGAATAGGCTCCGAAACTACTGAACCGATTTAAACAATTCTGTTGAGAACTATCCCCGGGTGACATAGGCTAATTTTCAGCTATTGCATAGCTTCTATCGCGGGCCTTGAGCGTGGAGATCGAATCCAGAAATTCCGTAACGAAAATAACCTAACACCCTCCACTCCGACCGGCACAGCGGTGATACTTTTTACTTTTGCCATCTATCGATGAATAGCAGAACTTTTAATCTGAAATATCACGCTTGTCTGTTTAGTTCAGCAACTCGCCTCTAGGTGGCATTGCTTGTATCGGCGTTACTGCATAAGTTATTAATATATTAATTGCATAAGTTGATAAAAATGCTATGCAATAGCTTTACCACGGCAGTCTCCGAGTGCCAAACGTCTTTTTTTTAAATTAGGGATCCATATAATTTTTAATTTTGAAATTTATTACCCTGCGAAGCCGGGGCGGACCGCTAGTGTGTAATGAACTTTAAAAAAAATACTACTTATGATAACTGTCCACGAATGTTAAACAATCCTGATTGAATAAAATTTGATATCATTTGCTTATTTATTGGTGATAAAATATTATCCAGCGACCATGTTTTACCTTTTCAAAAATGCTCACGCTAACGAAATGCGCTTGAACTTTGTCTTTCAACAAAATAAGGGAAAATAAAAAGTCTTAAAATGTGATAAGTAACTTTTTAATTAGACCTTAGGTTATCTGAAAGTACATATTTGTTATATTTTAAACGTGGTGATGAAAAACGATGATGATGGTGATGATGAAAATAAGCATATGTGTTAATCCAGGGTATAAGCTATCTCCACACCAAATTTCATTTAGATTCTTTTAGAACATCCACGCAAACTTTGACATTTATTAATATAATAAGTGGGATCAACACAACATCAGGATTTGTCCCGCCCTCTCTGCCTGTAAACACCCGCGAGCCTCTGTCATGTCAGCGGCACCTTCTAAACCCTGAATAAATTTGAGCTAGTTAGACCGGACACATTTTAATTTAATCTATAACATATCTCAATATCCTATACCTGATAGTTGAGTACTATTTATTATATTATACTGATAAAATAAAAGGTTATCGAGTGGAGACCACTGACTGGCAAGCACAGCTTAAACGGCCTGAACCTATTTTGATGAATATTTGTACATAAATAATTAGACCACAGAGATGAACACAGGTTACTTTTCATCATCACCATTACCAATTATTGTTATCACTACGCAAGTGAATTAAAGCCCAAATTACTCAGATAAAGATTAGCGTTATCAACTGCAAAATAACTGCCATTACAAAGTAATTTATGATAGCATTGTTTACGATTGTAACAATAATATTACGTAAACATCAATTTATCAGATGCTATCTTTAATTACGAAAGTAATCGTAATACGTTAAACTGATATACTCACACTGTACGATTTTGTAGTGTATCTACCCTCCACACATCAAACTTTTCAATTTGACGTACATGATAACGTAGAACATGGAGATTCAAACCCTGCGGTTATATCTGATTTTTATCTCTTCTCCACTTAATACTCAATAATGCGTATTTAAACGATATAATTCATTTTTATTTATGGGAGCAAACAAAATTAAAATCTCAAGAAAGTTAAATTCAAATCCGTCCCTTTTTAAAATTTGGTTTCCAATAAGTTTTTATAAGTATAGAAGCGTTTGCGCAAATGACTCATTAAGACCAATCAGTAGAACCCTTATGGAGTCCAACGCCTTAATCCAACCATTCAAATGTGTTCCACTTATCATGCACACATCCGGCGGCCTTAATAACTAAATAATATAATCACAGCGACTAGATGTAGACGATATTAAACGGGAGTGCCACAAGGTAGCGTTCTGTCACCACTGTTATATCTATTATTGAATTGAATTATAATAGGTACTTTTATACCTATATCATAAGTTATAAGATAACATTTGTCAAAATTAACTCTGTTTATAAGATTATAAGCTTACGTTTGACTTCTGTTTCACTTGATGTTAAGCGACGACGCTGTCTAAGGCGGAGCAAGCAAACTTAGAAGGAACCTATTCACTCGCGAAATAGACACACAAAATATAATATAATCTTACTATGAAAAACGAACACCACGTGTGTGGCTTTCGGTTGAATGAAGTAAGAGTTAGACGATTATAATAATTTAAATGGGAAAAGGGAAGCTATGTATAAAATGCAGATAAGTATTTGAAATAATGTTGAGCATGTGGCAAACGGTTATGCTACCACCTTTTTGTATCAGTATTTTTTTTTACCTTTTAATTAATTTTGTTTGAAGCTGGAAAATGTCTTCTTAACGTCAGAAATAATATATACTTTTACACGACGTTGGAAAGCTGATTAATTTTTAGCTCCTCAATCTAATTATATTAGAATTAACGAATATCATGTAATATGTAAGATTTATGACACTTATTTTCTCTTTGTTTTCTTATTTTTATATACTCACTTATTTTATTTATTTTTAAGCTATGTAACACCCCCGTTATTTAAATTTCTTTCGATCCTCTCCATGCAAAGGTTGCCTGAGATCACTTTTAGTGATAAGGCCGTCCATTGTCACACTCTATGTAAATTTATGTTTATTGTAAATATTGTTTTATATTTAAGGTGTAACAATAAAATATTTTCTAATCTAATCTACATAATAAGCTAGTGTAGGCCTTGCAGTCGGCATAATAGTGGTATAAGGTAGGTAGGCCTTGCAGTCGGTATAATAGTGGTATAAGGTAGGTAGGCCTTGCAGTCGGCATAATAGTGGTATAAGGTAGGTAGGCCTTGCAGTCGGCATAATAGTGGTATAAGGTAGGTAGGCCTTGCAGTCGGCATAATAGTGGTATCCGTTGTCCATCCAGAGTATATGGTATAAATATATGGCATGAAGTCGATCACGAAATAATGCAATCACATAATATTTAAGTGCGACTGACTCAAGTAGCTATTTACGCAGCCTGGAATGTCATGGCTATGAGGAAAATTTGAAGTATAATACTGCGTAAGTACATATTGTTAATAGGTACATCATTGGTAGTAAAATAGCAGATAAGTAATAGTCATAAATAAAGACTTTATTTACATCTTCAGGACACACAATGTTATATATATACAATCTATATAAGATTGATAATAAGATTACATGATTAAGTCTATGTAAAAAGTGTAATTATTTCTGTGAATTATCCTGTACTGTAATGGGATGAACTCTATAATCGTCTCGTTTAAAAATAAGACAGCGAATTAAACAGTGATATAAGACTATGTGCTTATTGCTCTAAGAAAAACATATCCTTCTAAAACACATAAATCTTTTAGTTAAGAGCTGTTCGCCTTCGAATTAGAGAATATTTGCATTCTGTTCCCATATAACGATTCCATTATAGCATTGATATGCAAATTAATGCAACAATTTGTGTTACAAAGGATTTAGATTCCAGTTTTACAGCGAAATACAGCACTCGACGTATATAATGATAATGTCACAAGTATAATGTTTTAACAAAATCTGTAATAAAAGATTAGGGCCGGACTAATGAAATCACTAAAAAAGGTATTGCCATCGTAAGGTTCGTATAATTAAATACTGAGTTTTATTTATATAATTTAATCATAAGCATTATTGATATAGCTTTATTATCCCTAGCGAAGGTTAATGACGCACGGTGAGTAAATAAACCAAATTGCATTATCGAAAGATTTGGATCAAGAATGCTGATATAGATTAAAAGATTAAGAACATAATTGAATCT
Organism: Apeira syringaria; assembly: GCA_934044485.1. NCBI lineage: Eukaryota > Metazoa > Arthropoda > Insecta > Lepidoptera > Geometridae > Apeira > Apeira syringaria. The sequence goes on along the minus strand of OW203661.1, from coordinate 3,595,226 downwards.
GCTATTATTAATGCAAACAATTAATATAGCGGAGGTAAACGGAATCGAAGCGTCCTGGATGATCTATGTCTCGGTTCACGGAGATGCTCGACGCTGCTAATCCCTAGTAGTCCAGAGTATTAACTGGCAGCGACCCACGAAGATTTATAGTCCGGGCACGACTAGACGGAGCCGACTAACAACTTACATTGTATCTCGAAACCTGATACAGAGTGCTCAGCATTTTTCTGTAACACTACACGCTTCTCATACTTTGTAGTCTGTTATCGAATAACGCTATAGTTACAGGAAGTTATAGCTTTCAATTAAACCAGTATTCTAAAATAGGTACTGTAGAAAAAAAAACGAGCTCACAGTTAAAGATTTGAGTTAACTAGTTTGTTTAAAATTGCTTGAGGTGGTGCTAGCAGACTGTGCAAATTAAACTTGAGGTTTTTTAGCAGTCAGTACCGATTATCCGCGGTCGCTGGCTTTACAGGGATGTTAAAAGATTTAGCCCGTTTATAGAAAAAGCGAAAAAAATCTGAAAACGAAGCGAGAACAAAGTGAAGTTTTCCGCCGGCGATTCCAGCGAAGATAACGCCATTTCACACGCTATTTATTTGTCTCACAAACTCTCGAAGCAACTCGTAGTTTAAAGGATTTGTGTAAGCGATCCAGTTAAATACGTTTATACTACGTTTTATCGAAGAATCAAGGATCGGTGAGCGGTCTCTGAGAATTAAATAATGGATAAGGTCTATGACCTATAAGTAATTCATAGAATGAGCAAGTGAACGTGAGGTGCGGTGGCGGCCCGATATGGCAGGTGCGTTATGTAATCAGGCTGCGGTGCAACCGTACCAGCGATACCAAATACCAAACTATTCCTAAGCTGGTCGAGTAGCGGCGAGCTCGTGCCAAGGCCCCTCCGATTGAAAGTAGATGTCCATTGAACTTTCAAAACAGTCCAAACTATAATTCAATCAATGAGAAAACAAATCAACTATAATAAAGGTCGAATCGAACCTCGCATAGGGCGTGATTACGCCATCCAAAATACAGAGCCGCCGCCCGTCTGAACTCCTAAGTTTAGAAGCCAGACAAATTTATAATGATATAGCCCATTACCGCTCACACGGTCCCATAACGATAACCGTAGATACAGTCGTTACCGTGCCGTACCCTAAGGACTTTAAACGCGAACAATTTTAAACATAAATTAGATAGTGCAGTGTCTAAATACGGGAGAATACCGGGAGGTAGACTACCGGGTGGTTAGAGCCGATGAATAACGAAATGACAGGGATAGGTGACAGGGAATTTGAAAGGAATGAAAGAGAGGTGAATAGGGAACCGGGTGCAGCAGCTAACAGTGTACACTGTGCACACAGACAGCGATCGATTAACGGGTTGGCCCGACGCTTCGCCGCAGCCAATCTATCGGCATTTACGTCCCTATTTTAAATTTATAACTGCCCAATTGTTTCTATCATAATTGGTTATCGAACTGCCATTCATCGCAATGGCGCCGCTGTTCTTATTGTCCCATGCAAATTCACGATAACGATATGTATGGCTTTGTGTATTACAACAATTTAATGAACGGCTTCCTGTCGGCATTATACAATAAATAAAACATGTGGCTAACAAAATTAAAAACAAAAGAGGTTATTATTGAAGTCTCCTTCATTCAGTTTCTGCCCACGTCGCGCCAACCGGTGATCACTTATATAACTAGGAGCTGTGATTCTATAGAAAAGCATCACAGGCGTCGCAGTTACTATTTATACATTTTTCACAACAGCTGTAAGTAATGGAATAATTTCAATAGAACTGATCAGTATTCAGCAAAAACATCTCGGTGTTGGCTTTCCTCGATCGGATTTGCCACAGCTATTGCAGATTAAGGCGTGATTGAATTCGGAATTATTCCTGAAGATTTTGTATGATTTACTATTGATTTGATTTATTAAAAAAGTACTTGTTGGTATTACATGCACAATGTAACTGAAGGTAGGTGCGTACCATAATGAGCAGTAGACGATTCTGTGACTCTGGGTAGGTCAACATGTGTTCTAATGCGGTGCCTATAGGGTTGAATGTCACATTCTTTTGTTTATTTTGTATCATGGGTATGTAATTTGTGTATTATATTATCAGAATCTGCCCCTTGTGTTATCATAATATAAGTGCAGGTTTTGTTTTTCTTTATTTCCAAGTTGAACGTAAATGAACAAAATAAAATGTATGAAATTTCAAAAGTAGATCCCTAATACAAAATTGATTAAACTGATAAAGATATTGTAAGCACTAGTGCCTATAATTCTATGAAATCGACCAGCAATTAAACAGTCACTGTTATTATAAAAGAAGACAGAAATTAATTAAGACTTATTTCGATCACTTACTCAAATCACCACGTGGTAAGTATTTGACATATGATAAAAACGACATAAAGTAGAAATCAAGAAATACGTAGATACCTTAATTTGAGACCATTCTCATCGGAGATTGCTAAGATTGTAGGCATAAAACAGGGCGGCATTAAAGCGATACCAGTTTCCAAGAATACGATATATCGATAAATCCGATAAGAAATCAGTAAAACCTGTCCGGTTTTTTATCATAAAGAAAGTTATCAGCCAGTAATGTGCAGCACTAAATATCGTTAAACGTGTGTTCAGGAAATGCTAGTAGTTAGAGCTTGTCTATGTCTCAGGAAATACGACCATAATATCTATCGATAAGAAAGTCGTTTCCGAAGGGATAGGTAATCATCTATTACCTTTTCTTTTCAACAATAACTTTAAATTTAGAACAGGGAAACAAAACAACGCGATAAACATAGCTCTAATGATAAGAGTCGCAGGAAGTTTATAATCTTATCCAAGTTATTGAGTTGTTTAAATAATGTAATGCAATGCAAATGTGCAAAGTTTTTCCGCTTAAAAACAAACACAGGCGCGCTCACAATATTTGCACAAGTGAAATATATAAACTTAGTCGTCTCGAATCTGTACAGCTCGGGTTCTAAGTTCAAGGATTCATTTCGCGCTCGAATAGATGTAGATTCTCTCCAGCGGCACAGAGAGAACAAAGCTGGGACTAACTCAACAATGTGTTTAGTTTCTAGATTAGACCAATCCGCCCAACACCTAAACACGGATTTGAGATAACATTCATACTCCGACCGCACTGAATATAAATGAGATTTTAGAACGCAACCCGTCTTAAGGCTCTCGTGCATAATTACCAGACGTTACAAAGGTTCAACTGCATCTGAACACCGATGAATAACATTAATGGACGCTTAGAATATAATAGGTGCTTTGGTAACGATTAGATGGAATTTGTGAGTATTTTCATTGTTTTAAACCTTATAACCAAAGTTATTGGGAGATATAATTATCTTATTCGAAAAGTCTAGGGGTCTTTTGATGGGGTTTTCGAAGGATTGCGTTAGGGCTGGGTACGCACCCTCGCTTTACAGCTGTTTGCTTTTATAACGATTTCAATGTCAAGACCGATCAATACGAGTCGGGGATGTGAAGCTTCGGCTGTTCTCGGGCAGTTCCGGATACTACGAACAGAGGCGCGGGCATACTAACCTACCGTAATATGCCGGGGTGCGTGCTCGCCCGCTCGATCAATAGCCAAGAAAGGCTCGTCTCCTTTATAAATAGTCTTGAACTTCACCTCGGCCGCCCGTCACGGAAATCCGTAGGCGAAAGTGTGGAAAGATCTCCATTCACAACAATCGAACAATAAAGACGGTTTTCTTTATCCGTACAAGATGAATAATCTGTGATAATAATCCGTTGATGCCGAAGTACAATGCGAAGCATCTAATTATGCAAATACGTTGCACAAACCCCGACGAAGAGAAAGTTTGAATGTCTCAATATAACGTGACAATTGACAGCTGATGTGAATATTTCACTAAATTTTCATGTAAATTGCCCTTCAGAGCACATTGACGCTCTGCAAAATACCAGAGATTTACTGAGGAATATTAAAGGCACTTGAAAAGCTAATACAGTGCGGTTTATGCTTCATCTGCATGCATACTGGCGCAATTGAAAATCAAAAAAATTAAAGATTCGAAATTGAAATCCGCCCGCTTGCTCGTCAAATAAAGGAATTAATTAGAGAAATATAAAACCAATGTGAAGTGAAATGAAGCTCGAGCGACATTACAGTGAGTAAAGGAGCGAAAGCGGCGATATTAAAGGACGAAAACGAGCGGTTCATTACTGGAAATGCTGGCAATAACAATACGGCTAATGGTCGACTCGCGATCCTCTCAATTCCCGCTTCGAATCAAAACGCCTTTATAACAAATCCTTTGCTATTTGTAGCTTGTTTTTAGTCTTTATAACAGCAATTCAAACCGGTGCTATAAATAGACAATTGATTAGCATAATGTTTACAATTTACAAATGGATATAATGGAATTGCATCAATTATAATATAGCATTGTTGAGCAATGCCCGTTTTATAATTGACGCATACGACACTCTACAACTATGTTAATTATTCTATTGAATATTTACATGTTATACAGCAGCAAAGCTAGAATATTAAATACGTAACTGTTTATATATTTAACTGATGGCCTCATTGCTTGACGCGCAATGAGGCGCTAGAGCCAATGGTTTGAGCTTTCGGTGAAGGTAGCACCAGGGTAGGGTACTTTTAAGTACCCGTCTGGCTACCAAACACATACGGTGTGTTCAGGCAGCAGTTCTTTACATACAGTGAGAATTATAGGTTATAACAGCTTCGACAACATCTTCACTGACTATCATGTGAGATTGTGGTCAAAAGATAGATATATTTTTAAAAATAGGAGCGTTTACTGATTGAAACTACTGAAAGGACAACCGTAATTTTAAACTCCACATTAATATGTAATGTTTAAAACGTACCTAGCGTACTTAGAGATGTCACAAGCTTACGTGTAAAGAGCTTACTTGTAATGTGCCTAAAACAACGACGTACGGCAATTCGCCATCGCTATATGGTATATATACCACCTATACGTACCAAGCGTTTTGCTTCCACTTTCTTAATGCGTACTGCCAAGGAATGGGACTCATTGCCCCGAATCTATGTTTCCCGATACGTACAATCTCTCCTACAAAGGTATCTTCTAGGTTTGCGTGCAACATCCTAGACAACGTCACCACTTAACATCAGGTGAGACAGTTGTCAAACGCAAGCTTATAATAAATAAATAAAATAACACTACCATGGTATTAGTTACAGTTCATTCATACTTACTACGTTTTATATATGAGTACGTAAGTTACGTATGTGGTGTCTTGATTATGGATCCGCGAACAGGATAGATAACAATTAATGGAACGATCAAGAAATGAATTGTAATCTGTATTATGTAATTTATTTATATTGTAAGACCCGATTTTAGACGTACGTAGCCACGTCTGGAGGCACGTAGGTCTTACATTATTTGGGAATGCCAAACATTTTTACGGTAGCAGCCGGAGCAAGGTCTTTGTATATCATTTTTAATACAATTATCAAATGTAAGAAATTGTAATAAATCTATGTATAATAAATTGTAAACAGTAGAATGTAAATTATAACGCACTAGGGCATCTCATTTTTTTAACCACCTGTCATCGACGGAAGAGTCCTGGAACTCATATCACGGGCTTTCACGAGCCTAGTTTGGGAACCAGGTGATTCCTTTAACATGATTTGTAAATGCCTTTACCTGAATAAATGATTTATTATTATTATATCAATACGTATGTATACAAAGACCTTGCTCCGTGACATTTTCTTCTCAATGGTAGAACGATCTCAAGATACGCAAGTAAATGGATGCGAAGACCAAGGACAGCAGACTGTGGCGTGCTCTTGAGGAGTCATAATATCCACAGCAGATAACGGCTATCAGTGCATCTGGTGTGTTTTTACGTCCGAGACTACAAACGCGTACGTTACCTTATCACGGAGAATAGATAAGTTTATCTATTAATACTGTCTAGTTAAATTATTTATAAATCTATAATAAAAAATCTGTTTATTTCATTCTAGCAACAACTAATTTTACAGATTAAATAAGAGACTTATTATCACTTATCCCACTAATATTATGAAGGCTAAAGTTTGTATAGGTGTGTAAGTGTGTATGTTTGTTGCTCTTTAAACCTCAAACGACTGCACCGATTTCGATGAAATTTGTGAGGCGTGGAGATAGTTTAGCTAGTTCCTAGATTAACACATGGGCATGTAGCACGGTGCAGTCGTTTGAGGTTTAAAGAGCAACAAACATTCATCCCAAAAATAATTGATGTTCAGGTGGGATAAGCAAGTAATTAAAAAATATCTATAACTACTTCAGGCTTAAACGGCTGTACTGATTTCGATGAAATTTGGTATGAAGAGAGCAGACCCTGTAATGACATATAGGCTACTTTTATCTTTGAAAAAGAGTATTTCCTATGGGATAATTGAGGTAGCAGGAAAACGGTAAACCATGCGGGGCGGGTACTATTAGGTACTACATATTTGTGTTACTTTACAATAAAAATTACGTTCAGAGCCTACACGAAGAATAAATCTTGTATTGTGGGCGTGTGCTTCCTTTTATGGCATAGTATTAATAAAAAATTTTTTTTAACAAAAATGCAACGGACTTCGACACTCAAAAGTGTGAAATAACTTGCTGAAGTCGGTACCATGATAGTTCACACAAAAGTAACTATCATCACATATCACGTGCTTATGGTTATTTCACTTTTTTGAGTGTTGAAGTCGGTTGTATTTTTTGTTAAACATTTTTTTTTTTTCACCCTTTTCAGTGACCTGTGCTACTCACGGGATGTCGATGTCTTCAACCGCGACAATAATATCATCAAAATACGCGTAGCACTTTTCAGTTATTGGTGTATAATTCAAAAATAGCTTGACCGATTTTGATGAAAGTTGAATGGGACCACAACGGAAGTATACTCTATCTAACAAAAAAAGAATCATCAAAATCGGTTCATAAATGACGAAGTTATCCGCGAACACACATAAAAAAAAACATATATACGGTCGAATTGAGTAACCTCCTTCTTTTTTGAAGTCGTTTAAAAAATGTAGTTTAAAAATGTACACAAAAATATTAGTTCGAAGTTATTTTCTAAATATTTTATTATTATTATTGCATTGCAACACACTAACATACTCACCCATACAGACAAAATATCTGTATGGGTGAGTATGTTAGTGTGTTTAAGCGCGTGCATGTTTATGTGGGTTATAATAAAATAACATCCACTCCCCACGAAATAGAGACTAAATTACTAATGTTGGATCTTAACTATTTACATAATAGTACATAGTCTCTCCAATTAATCATAGACGTTGATTCTTGACCTACGTACTACGATCTAGAAACTCACGATTATCACAAGATGGCAGACGTGCGGGTAGGTCACGTACGCCATATATATAATTTACTTGTGATTCAATATTGTATTTCTTCGATATATACGACTCAGCGATAAACCGCACGTCGCGTCGTCCTATTTAGTACATACGAAGGTGACAATGCATGGATTACGTCATTCACGCACCAAAGTGGTGCTTCACTCATAACATCACACGATACTATTACTTAGGTACCCATTATTTGTACTTACAAAAAGTTACCCCCCTTGAGCACACCGCGAAATATTTTTATTTTTTTAAAGTGAGACTGACAAAATTTACCAGATTAAACGAACAATAACTTTTCAGATGTATTGGAAGATTGAATTCAATTATTGATTGATGAATATATCTAAATACATATTTTTAAAAATGTTTTTTAGACGATTTTATTGAGACGGTGATAAATTTCAACAGAAATTACTAATAACAACTTTTCAGAGAGCAACAAGTACCTATATTTACGTGTATTGGAAGATTGAATTGTATTATTGACTGATTAAGATCTCTCCACCTCCACTTGCGTGTGCGTTGAACCGATGATAGCTCAGCGGGAGGAGCGTCGACTGTCCAACTGACGGAGACTGGTTCGATTCCCAACAACGGCTTGAGCTTTCAGTGAAGGTAACACCGTTATTAAATTCCCAGCATGGTGGTAGGGTACTTTCGAGTACCCGCCTGACTAGCTACCACCCTCAGTTTGAAAAACTGTCACAAAATACATATATGTTCAGGCAGTAGTCCTTGAGAGCAAGTAAACATTCTAGGTCGTTATAAGATTTTCGACCACATCCTCACGGAACATCAAGTGAGATAGTGGTTAAACGTATCTATACAGTATAAAAAATGTGCTTTCCCTTAAGTTATTCGTTTTATCTTTTGATCCAGAAACAACTAATTGAAGCTCTCAATTTTCTAGCAGCGTTAATTACAGTGTTTTATGTAGTAGTCGTTAATGGAACATAGAATCGGTGCGTGACCAAGTGCTCGACTCGGAATCAGGCAATTTTATCTCTAGGTATTATAATTTGTTAAAGCAATAAGGTAACCACGCCTAGCAATTACATTTATATGACTTGACCGACTTCAAAAAAAGGAAGTTTCCCAGTTCGACCGTATACATTATTTTTTATGTGTTCGCGGATAGCTTCATTGTGTGATTGACAAATTGAACCCGTGAGTAGCAAGTCACTTAAAAGGTGAAAAAAACAGGTTTACCAACAAATGGAAACGACTGCAACACTCAAAAGTGTGAAATAACTTGGCGATGATTTTGAACTATCATAGTGCCGACTTCAACAAATTATATATATAATAGGAGTTAGTATTTTCAAAGAGACAAAAATATTTGACTGGCCGGTTGGCGCAGTTGGTAGCACTCTGCCTTCTGAGCCGCTGGTCCCGGGTTCGATTCCCGGACAGGTCAAACATTTGTGTGTATGAACATGTCTGTTTGACCTGTGTCTGGGTGTGTATGTATATAAGTGTATATATCAGTCATCAGGTTACCATAGTACAGGCTCTGCCTAGTTTGGGACCTGAAGACCTTGTGTGAATGTTAATAAATAAAAAATAAAAATATCCCATATCTCGTACTCATGAGAGGGCGGCACTTGAAATATTTAGTTTAGTTTTAAGTATTTTTTTATTAAAAAAAAAGTAAATATTTGCTTCCCAAATGTGGAAATAGTAGCATTAATTTTACAGAGGGTCATATAATTAATAATAATAATAATATGAGACAACATTAAAAATAATAATGGAATGTTCAATGTGACAACCATTGCATTTGCAACCTTAGCTCCTTAATGTTTGTATTTCTACCACGCCATCTAACTTTACCTAAAATAAAATATGTGTGAAGAGTAAAGGCGCATAAATTAACCCTTATGAAGAAACTATGAGAAAAATACCTCGTCGGTTACACGTTGCGTAAGGGCCGAAGGCTTGACGTTTTATTTAACGTTAGTAAAAGGGTTTCGTTTCAGGTTCGATGAACTCTATTGTATTGCGAAAACGAAAAAAAACCAGTTGTTTATAAAATACACACGAAGCTTATGATGAAATCGGCTTTAGTAAAGCCGACTCTTTCTTGTTTTTAGTTTTACACTTTTTGTTTCGAGCAAACATGTCAAGGATGTCAACAACAAAGCCAGGACCAATAACTGTAGTTATAATTAACACAGAAACCAAAGAGTTATTAATTGTTCGTAGTCAGAAATTTGTATATAAAAGAACGAAAGTCACCGGTATAGCCCAGCGGATTAGCAAGTTGAAGTGGCAATGGGCAGGGCACATAGCTCGAAGAACTAATGGCCGTTGGGGGCGAAAAGTTTTGGAATGGAGACCACGGACTGGCAAGTGCAGCATAGGACGGCCACCGACTAGGCTAACAGACGACCTGACTAAGATCGCAAGCAAGGCTGAATGCGGGCCGCATTTGTCCAGCGCTGGACGTTCTATGGCTGAGATGATGATGATACCCATATTCATGACACTCACAACATCATTCTTGTTTTGTTCTCCTCTTATACTATCATGTTCTTGTGTGAACCTGGTGTGTTGTGTGTCTTAGATAAATGTTTCTTCTTTATCTTTTTTCTAGATATAGTTCTTGTCAAACATTCGTGTCATGTAAACACAATTCTGTAAACTTTTTCCCTACTAAAACACTGATATTAGTCACCTAACCACCTATAGTCCAGGGTCTCGACCAGACCGTGATCCTAACCACAACCATATCTGGCGTGTAGCGACTCACTTCACAGTTCCATTTGTCATTCCTCAACATCGCCAATTCATGACAATAATAAAGCTTTAGAACAATGAAAATATTGAACAATTAGGAATTATAGGTAATACATTATGTATTTATTTATTGTAATGACAAAGGCATTTGAACATATGCCAGCAGGTATTTTGCTGAGCGACGACGCGGAATTAAACTAAAACGCAGACATGGCGGTGCAAGTCATATTAAAATAGGGATGTATTAGCATATTTTAAGAAAACATCGATAAACAACTTCACAATTTTAATAAATACTTTATCACTACCATTGTAAGATAAGGCATGCCACATTCGTTTTATCATATATTTATGTGTGTTCGTTATTGTTTGTTTGATCTTTTTTGTTAGATATTTTAATTGAATCTGCCCCTCGATTTAGAACTCTTCGATATCAAACTTAATCGATTCGGTTGGTTATCGATCGTTCTGGATCAGGGGGCTGCAAAGATGTTCGCACAGGCAAGGATAACATTACAGGTTGGTTTGAAATTTAAATTATATTAAAGTGTACATTTAAAAAGCAAACAATTAGTGTTTTACAAACTTCCCGGATAGTGAAAGTTCAGTAACATCGTATGAGATGGCATTTAAAAGAAATAATTAGGTATCATCGGCCAGTCGATAACACGATTTTAAATTGAACCCTCAAAACGAATTTATATATTGAAAAGAAAATTGTATTTATAATCGAGTGCGAGCACGCAGAAAATTATACGTCAGTAGGTACCTGTAGTTTTTTGAGAGCTTAGTAAATAGATTAAACATAAATTTGTGGAACTGTTAAATAACCCCCTATGGAGTGTTACTTACTTTATGGAAGTGTTTAGCCTATAAAAATAACATTTACATCACACATGATTGTGGGTTGGATATAATTAAAAATAAAGTGGAAAGGAGGATATTTTATCACTTATTTATGACTTCACAATATAACGATTTTCCGGCTGCACCTTGTATCTGAAAGCTGGTAACTGTTATTATATAATACAGTGAATAAAACGCATTCGTTTGAAACCATTACTTCTCCAATTAACTTTACTGCTTATAGAAGCTGATAAAAACATGCGGATGTAAACAAAAAAAACTGCAGCAGCTTCGATCACCTCTTCCTACTAGACATACAAAAAATAAATTTCATTTAAAATTAGACATGTCTGTTAATTTACCGGATGCTGACAACCCTCAGCGATTAGATTTGCAAGCGTTGCGCGCGCGCTGCATCATCGTAAGTAGGTTATGCGCGATCATCGACCCTACGCCCGACTTCAGGGTTACCGCGTCTCAGGGTTCCCACTTACCGCGACTTGTTGACTAACAGATAGATATTATAGGTTGTGCGTGCCAGGTACTTCTAGAAGCATTCTGTAATCACCATAGTAATCATTACTTTGCGTTTGAGGTTGCGTTGAGTACTAATTTAGTTCAGCGTTAGTATGTTTCATTGATAGAGCATGTTTCTCTTCTACAATTTGCACTATGCTTATTGTAAACTGTCGTACGTATTAGACTAGTCGGTTATCGAGATATAAATAATATCAGAGGTTTACTTTCGTTAAAATGTTTTGTGAATAATTAAAAGCATACTCATTTAGATAAAATAATAAATGTTCAATCCGTCCTACAAATAACCCAGCGCTGAGTTAGTTAAAAAATTTAATCGAACCGTTAACCTCCCTTTCAAAGTCAGTTTAAGAATTTCCCATAACTAGTTTATAATTATTATATTTGATAAAAAATTACACAGAATAGAGAGCTGGATTAAATTTCAAAAGAACCAAACGAAAGCCTATTTTGCGACTTCAGTGGTACTTACATCAAAGTTTTAAATATAGCCCTCAATAGTGTATTTCTATACTAGTCTGGTCCAGTTTTAGGTACATATTAATCCAAAACGAATATTTGAACGGGTCGTAAAAGGTTGTATATATACAGGTTTTTTTTATTCACAATAGGCAGGCGTTTGACCACTATCTCACCTGATGTTAAGTGATGATGCGGTCTACGATGATTCACGCCTGCCTAGAAGATACCTAATAATATATAATAATGCAGGTTGGATGAAATAGAGACAGGTCTCAGGGAACATATTACACAGTCCCTGAATGCCACGAAACTAGTGCAAAGTTTACAAGACCATTATATGTCTTAGATAAAACACATCTGTAGTATTTTAAGCCACTTAATTTACAATAATTAGAAATTAGGAAAGTGAGTATTTTATTTTAATTTTGCAAGCCATTATTACACTATGCAAATCCTGTTACTGGAAGTTAAAAGCCTTACTGACTGAATTAGAAACACGCACGAAAGTAATAACAACATTCAAGTATTTACATTCGTGCTGAGATTGTGTTTCTTTGTTTCTAATTCGTAACGTTTCATTACGCAATTTTTCATGGATGATTTCATTAGTGACTGGATGCGAGGTAACGATTCACGAGTAAAATATACAGGGTTGTCAGAAATATTTCAGTTTATTGGTCTTATTTAATCAATTAATTACTCGAACTAGCTAGACTTTATTAAAATTCTTCTAAATAAAATAGCTGCATAGAACAATATATAGTTTAAGCTCCTTTCGACCACTCACTAAAATCACGCATTCGAAAATTGAAAACAACAACTTTGACCAACGTGCACTTCAAATTCTCTTATTTGGCACCACACATATTATTAGCTCTTTTCAACTTTCCATTGGGCACATCCTTACGAACAAAAAGGTATTTATAATATGTTTAAAGTTATGTGTGTGATGAAGATAAGGGTACGATTTATTTATACAACCTTAGCCAACAATGATAAATATTAGCTACCATGTCAAATAATGAAAAATACGTCTCCACCGCGCCGCCACAAATCAAAGATTTCTCATAAAACCATAATCTTAAATGTACCATGGACTGACACAAATATCCGAATTAATACACATAAAAGATGAAGGAATCCTGAAATATTTTAATTGCGGTATGGCAAAAGTTGATTCGCTAATTATCACAAGCTAAACCTGTCAGATTTCTAAAGGCACGGTTCATGTTTTCCAAACATTCATAGTTTTTGAGATAATAGCAGAAGAGGTCAGTGACCGCTCTAGTTCTATTCTAGTAAACAAGTTGGTCTTTGAAGTTTCTATGAAAATATTTCATATTTGTAATTCAATTAAGTTGGAAGAGAAATAGGAATGGAAAGTTCAGACCGTTGGCAGAGTTACGGTTACGAAGCAATAAGGGCTCGGCCCTAATAAATGCCCGATATTATATTCAATAGAAATTGTAGACGTGATTCCATATCTTCCGGCATTACCTCAAGGCCAACTTGCACCGACCAAATCATTTGAAATTTTCGCCTAAATCTCGGATTAATTTACAAATTTATTAGAAAAAATAAGATTTGATCCGATAATCTCCGACAATTTGGTTGGTGCAATTGGACCTAACACTAAACAGTATTCTCAAAATAGAAGCTTAAATGTTTTTGCACTACCTGTACATATTTGTTTGGGATTCGATTTGGAAAGAAGTATTCAAATTAAAAATATGTTTATATTATAAAATAATGTTTGGAGAATTAGTGATTAAACGAACTTACCTGTAAGTGAAGTTCTATCATAATTATACGAGTGCTTCGTCCGAAGAGATTAGTACCCTGAAATAGAATATCTTTATACATTGTAGTAACGCCTACGTGACACCACTCTTTGCACTAAGTTGAGAGTTTTTTTTTTTTTTTTTTTTTTTGGTTTTGGAGGGTACTTTCTTCTCCTTGCTCTTTCCCGTCGCTCATAGCGTCATTAATTTAGAGTCTGCACTATGTTATTAGGTACAGTGTTAATAATTTCCTAAACCATTTTAGGGATGGATAGTTACATAGGGCGGGCGGGTGTTAGGTACTAATCTCTTCGGACGAAGCACTCGTATAATTATGATAGAACTTCACTTACAGGTAAGTTCGTTTAATCACTAATTATACTTCGTGCTTCGTCCTCGAGATTAGTAACCTGAAATATAATATCTTTATACATTGTAGACTTTGAGAGATAGCGTGTTTAGGAAATCGTTAACGCTGCCTGTTATGTAACAAAACATGTGAAAAAACACAAGTTTTGTTTTCCGACTTACAAATTTATAAATCACAATTGATGTGTATACAATTTGTTACATTTAAATTTCATAGTGATATTGTTATAGACTTAAATAATTTCCTAATAGACAATTATTCTATTCAATCTGGATTGATAATCGCTTTTGCTAAGTCTGCTTCGACAAAGCTGAGAATAGTTCTATTAAGAAACTGGGAAAACGTGCTGGAGCTTGGGCTCCGGCCGGCTGTGTTTGGGATCTGCGATATCACTACTTCAAAAACAATGTCGATAAATTTAAGCAACAAACTACTTGATATAAATAATGGGTATTAGTCATGTTATTCCTGGAAGACAAACTGAGAGCCAGCAGTTGCTGATGATAAAAGGCACCGTTTACGGTACGCAATTAACCGGTTAAGATTTTCGGAATTGTTTTACGATTGTATACCGAATTTCTAAAGGAATAGCTCTTGTATATCACTATCGAAAGAGACGTGAAGAGGTCCAGGTGACATGTCATCATGTCATCCGGATGTGATCGACAACCGATTGCGATTTCAGTTCTGTACTCGTACAATTCGTAAAAATATGACGAATTTGACGATCGTCAAATTTAGCGAAACGAGTTCTGTACTTGCACTGCTGGTTGCTGTTGACCGTCGGTGCGTGAGCTCGAGACGTAGCCGCGCGTCGCAGAGAATGTTGTATACCTTTAGGTAGAATACCTAAGAACTGATACCTGATCCAGCGGCTTATCGTATGGGTAGTCACTCACTATATAAGCTATTACAATAAGCCTTAATAAAACTAACAAACAATTCGATACTTTTCCATAAAGGTCTTGTTGTATCTATGTACAAGATTAGTGCCTAAGCATGACGCTTGTGGTTTTTCTTTAAAAAAACGGGATTTATAGTAGATGTTAAATGTTTCCTACTTTCGATGAAATTTCAATTTTATTCATAATTTTAGTTAAAAAGTTCATATTGTAGAATTTTATTTTATAGAGTCTGAACTCTATTTATTGTGATAAGAATAATTAGGTTAGCAATATATATATATATATATATATATATATACATATATTTTACACGAGTCCTAAAAAGGTAAGTACATTTGTTTGGGTTCCACTGGGCAGTCTAATACTTTTCCAGGATTCCATGTCATATCACATTCGGGTGCAGGAGGTATTAGTCGGATGAGGCTTTTTAAAGAACCTTTGGATTCTATGATTATCTGACATATACTGTCCTAAGATAGCGCAGCCCTATAACTGTTAAAAAAGCCATATTGACAACCACCGTTATACATTTTCGTTAGGAAATCAATAACTCATTTACTAGAGGTTACGTAAATTTGTATGTTATTATCTTTGTAATAGGTGTGTCATTTTCTAATTTAAGGCCTGTACTGCCTAAATGATTTCGCTGACAACAGAGCTAGCCTAATATCCGAAGATTCTGGCGCCGCCCGTCGGAGTAGCGCGCCCCGGACAATATCCCTGTAACTAGGGTCAGATTGGCCTAGATGTTCCAGCAGTTGAAATGAAAATATAATTGCTTATATATTGAAGATTAAAAAATAAATAATCGGGTACCAAGCTTGTGAGGCCACAATTGAACAATAATGATACCTGTTGCTTTATTGGAGATATATATATATATAGTTGTTGATCAGATTTTAAGCAGTATGGCGCAGGGGGAACGCGTAGAAATAATAACTATCTGATCGAAGGATCGTGAATGCATTTATTTCAAATGCTTCTGGATCTCTGAATCATGATGTATTGTTTACTATTTGACATTATTTTATTGCATTTTTATAATACTATACGCGCAAATAAATTAACCGTGGGAGGTCCGAATCTACTGACTATAGTCTTAAATGCTGAACTACTTTGTTCACATTCTTAATCGGGGTGGGATTTTCTAGATTCCGCATCCGCTACGATGTTTTCTTTCGATGATAACAAGATGCTAATACAAATACTCTTTTTGATTCGCACTATGGCCAAATGTTATTAGCGATGCGCGTTAGGCGAGAGAATTGAATGCTGGCCATTCGGTTTATAGGAATATGAAATGGCAGTAGCATCGTCGTCGCGAAGTAAAATTTCACAGGTTGGCTGTTTTGTAAAAAATGTGATTGAGAAATAAACTACTAATACTTTAAGTTGATTAATGTGAAGTTTGCACTTTCGTTGCGACCAGGGGCCGCTTGCGGTTTGACCGCCACACGCAGCCGCCCCCTGTCGTTGAGGCGTCAGAAAGTATTTCAAAGGAGTAGTTATTGTCTCGAATGCTATGGCCAAAAGTAATTACGGCCTAACAGTTGCCGATGACACCACAGAAGCTCGCAGTCTACAGAACGAGAGGGCGGGACAAACACTGGCACGTGTTGATTCAAAATATTACAAATATGTAATGCATGTACTTTAGAGATGACCTAGGGGCTGAAAAAATATATTACCAATCACATTTTCGACCCCTCAACTTCCCTTCTTTAGATGTAGGTAATGACTCAGATCAAGCGCATCCGTTGTTACGGCGAGAATCCTTGACAAAGGAAAATTATGGTAGGTAATCTAAAGTATTTCCTAGCTAATAAATTAACAAATGAACTCAAACCCTGTTCAATCAGAACCAATCTTTATGAACTGTTCTCGTATCTGGTCTTTTTATTTTTATTATTATAATATTAATTAAGCTTTCAATAAAATAAGCTGAAAAGACTAAAAATTGTCTTTTTAGAAAATGGTAAAAAAGTTATAATGGCGCGGAGCCACCATTTAAAGTAGAAATAATACAACCTGCCGTATTTGACAGCCGGACATGCAGATGATGAGTAATCGTATCAACTGTCCGAGTTTCCTGACTTTGGAGCTAGTCTTTTTAGAAAACCATTCTATTCTTGTTATTTCTTTTCTACATGAATTCGTTTTTCATTTGGCAAACCTATTATAATAGAACGGGTGACCCTTGTGAGGTCTAAAAACTTGCATGAAGTGGAGGGAATCATATCGCTCTTTTTCGGATTTATTATTAGGTATATTATAATGTAATGTGTTTGTAAATTGTATTTTATAACCTTCAATGCAGTGTAGAATCAGTGATTCTTCATATCAGGGACCATTGTTAACGAAAGGGAGACAGACAATTGTTATGCGTACATTACCGTGTCTACTGGCGGCCAGTCGGTTTTGGCGGAGAAGACGAGCACCGCGAGTAGTTCGCGGCGCACCGCGCTGGAGGCGCAGGCTCGCGGCTCTGCAGCGCCGCGGGCGCGCGGGTGGTCCCGGCACGGGCGTCCTGCACGCCCAGGCCTCGTTCTTCTAGTTTAAATATTCGCCAGCTTGGGTTCTACTGATTAGCGGCCCCGCCGCTGGAGTTTTTTGAACGATTTTCCCGGTAGCGGGTGCGACCCCGGCACTGGGCGCAGACGTCGACCGCTGTGTCGGTCGCGGACTCATACCCACGACGTTCAAATGGTGAACTCACATTTGTGGGTTCCCAGCTCATGCCGCTGCTGAGGCAGCCGCTGATGTAGTAATGGCCTTCGTCTAAGACGTACATCATAAATTCCAAATCATCCCCGCTAGGCGCTTCCTCCTCGGTAGGCGCACTTAGATTATTTCTGCCTTTATGGCGTCGAAATTTGTTAGTGATATACTAGCTCGAGGGTAGATGTGAAGTTCGACAGCGTAAATTGATAAATTACGCATACAGTTCGGTTCATGTACTGTTATCCTCCGATAGTCATCATAAAATGCGAAAGATATTATTAGGTAAGGCAACATTCCCACAGAATTACGCGCAAACCAAGTAGTTTATGTACCGAGTGAATCAGTAAGATGTATCCCACAGGAGTACACGCAAACTGATTATATGGCATGTGGTGAGACAGTCCCAAGTACAGCTCGAGTCACATTAATAGCATCTACGTACTATCCGGTACGATAAAATTCCCACAGAATTACACGCAAACCAACTAGTTTATGTACCGAGTGAATCAGTAAGATGTATCCCACAGGAGTACACGCAAACTGATTATATGGCATGTGGTGAGACAGTCCCAAGTACAGCTCGAGTCACATTAATAGCATCTACGTACTATCCGGTACGGTAAAATTCCCACAGAATTACACGCAAAGCAACTAGTTTATGTACCGAGTGAATCAGTAAGATGTATCCCACAGGAGTACACGCAAACTGATTATATGGTATGTGGTGAGGCAGTCCCAAGTACAGCTCGAGTCACATTAATAGCATCTACGTACTATCCGGTACGATAAAATCCATTCCAATTCAGGACTCATTGATATGTTCCAATGTATAATATATTATATAATATATTAATAATTATAATCGTCTTTAGGTATTTATGTATTTCGATAAAATACTTTTTTACTGTTAGTTGTAATTTAAGCTTTTACTTATAGTCTACATTTATATAATTTTGACATGTAAACAAATTTTACCCAATAAATAACTATGAACTATGATTATATGGCATGTGGTGAGACAGTCCCAAGTACAGCTCGAGTCACATTAATAGCGTCTACGTACTATCCAGTAAGATATAATTCCCATAGAATTACACGCAAACCGGGTTTATGTAGACAAAGTAGGTAGGTACTAGGAACATTACACGAATACTGATTACTTGAGTCTTAAAATGCTAATTACCTTCTGTTCCAGTTCCTTGAATTATTATTATTATTATTTATTTATTTTTTTCCGCGATATCATATTCTATTTCGCGTTTCCTTGTCGTAATTTTTAACTAGGGGCGGTTAACACTTCGAAAAAATCAAACCGGCACTGAGTTTAAAATATAGTGTTGAGTGGTGGAGCACTAAAAAGCGAATGACGCTATGAGCGACGGGAAAGAGCAAGGAGAAGAAAGTACGCTCCAAAACCAAAAAAAAAAAAAAAAAAAAAAAAACTCAACTTAGTGCAAAGAGTGGTGTCACGTAGGCGTTACTACAATGTATAAAGATATTCTATTTCAGGGTACTAATCTCGAGGACGAAGCACGAAGTATAATTATGTATAAGAATGTGGCCTTAGTTGGGATTGGGATTTCAGCGGCTTGTAAGCTAATACAGTAATTTTATGACTAACTTTATAACACGGACAGCATGAATTTAAATATTTATTCATATTATTCAACAGAGAGTAATCATAACATGTTCGTCAACAGTGTTGCCAGTATGTCAGTTCCTAGAATGAATTTAACAAGCATTTCATCAGTTCGCGCGCGATTCATTCACGCGTAGGTTATTTACCTTTTATACGAACAAACTAATGTTTAATCTGTGTGTGGCACACGACGAGAATAGATTTTTGACATCCATCAATTTCGAGGTGGGTGCGTGCGTCGAATTGTCGCACGACCGATGCTAGCGATAGCTGTCGCAGGTCGCAAGGCGTAGGCGCGACGCGATCAGCGACAAACGCGGGCATTATTAGCAATCCTACGCATGACCAAGCACATTATGCACCCATACATAGTCATTATTCCACTCTCTATAGCAGGCAATGATTTTGTAGAGTTGGTAGAAATTCATTACGAGAAATGATGACGTCACAGTTGTAGGAGGAAGAGCGTAGGTGTTCGTATCTGTCCTTACATTAGATATAGAATATTATTTGCGTAACTTGACGTAATATAACAAAGTATAAAAGTTATTTTATGCGAGCACGTTCCAATTATTTTAAGAAGTAGTTTTATTATTCCGTATGTACGTATAGAAAATGGATGGGAAAATGTTTGTATAAAGGTACGTGTTACGGCATAATTAGCAAATCAATAGGTCGGTATTTCGGTTTGAGTTAAAATCTCGATATACTTATCTTGTATTGATATAAACCATTTGAGGATCGAACATTATCAATATTTTCTTTAAAATGAACTTCAATACTGCTCTTGCCGAACTCTTTTAGATGATTTTTATTAGGATGCAATGTGAACTCTTTAAAAAAAAAAAAAAAAACTTGTTAAATAATCGAGTTCTGAGGGTAAAAAACATAACACATACAGCCCAATTCATAACCTTTTCCTATTTGGATGAATATTGGAAAGAGCATATTGTCCAAATGTTCTTTCCATCCGAACTCCAAAAAGGCTTGATGACGTACGTAACACGAAAATAAAATCGATAAATTTTATCAATTTTTGCAATCACTGTTTATATTCTTACAAACAAAACCGCCCACGCAAAAATAAAACGGTAATAAAACATCGATGAAAGTTTTATAATGGTTCTCAGGGCATAAAAGTTTCAACATCATCGCTAAATTACCAGAGGTACTGCGAAACATTCTGTCGAACTAAATGTGTACAAAACGGGCTGTGTATTTATCAAGATTTAATTCGACAAGTACCAAACTAAACGAACTACAAAAACCTGCTTGGAGCTCGCACCTTACATGGCAATAGTGTCTTGCAAGTTACGATTAAAAAAAGTAGCAAGTTGAAGCATAAACGAAACAATCTTGCAAGACTGCTGACTGCGGCACTAAAGCTCCCCTCCCCTTTTTAAGACCGTATTAGTAAGCTACCAGAGTCGAAAGTTGAACACGTAGATGTATGCTTCATCATGTGGAATCCTTGATTAATTCATCATTTACTTAGAGCAATTATTTCACTTATTTATATGAGTAATTCCAACCGCACACTTACGAAACGCTCTCTCAGTAAGCTCATCATTGCGCTATATTCTGCTA
The DNA here is from genome assembly GCA_934044485.1 of Apeira syringaria. Classification (NCBI taxonomy): domain Eukaryota; kingdom Metazoa; phylum Arthropoda; class Insecta; order Lepidoptera; family Geometridae; genus Apeira; species Apeira syringaria. Next base: position 3,574,199 of record OW203661.1, on the reverse strand, counting down.
GTTTTTGCAATAGGAAAGCTGCAAGGCCTATCTAGTCCTATTGTATCTATTGACAAACTCTCTCATTTCTTGCCATTTACGGTCCGTCTAGAAAATCAAGATGCATTTCGTGCAGCATCAGCTCATAATGAACCAACATCGCCATGTCATAGCATAACTCGTCCCACTCGGAATAACTGACTCACTCATTGTAAATGTCTTGCAATAATTTTCCTGCTATGCGAGTAAAAGCCGCAGCTAGCATTTAAATAATGGCTTTTTCATTTCAACTAGTTGCATCTACGAGTATTTTATGGGTAGCTCAGTTCAAACTATGTACTCATTTACATATTTTCTCAAACATGTCTATGTCTATGTACAATATCTAAAGATCTCGAGTGACTGTGCGTCATCCTAGTTAGTTGTTAGTGAAAAATTGTATAGTCTTCTCTATATAAAAACAGCATTAGATACTAAAATTGGACAATAAGCGATCGAATCGCAAAAGGAAAAAAACAATTGTTTCGTAAAGTCGACACTCGAGTGCGAGATGGACTTAAAACGAATGCACGCAAGATCCTGATGAAGCAGAAACTAAAATACACGTCAGTGCCACGTTATACCCGTAAAAACAGTATAAAGTAATTATGAACGTGTTTTAATAATATTATAGAAAAAAAAATGTACGCACATTAATTAATTGATCTGCGGTACTAGGTGGGGAAAGTTGCCAGTGGTAATTTTTTTTTTGGGCGAAATAGATAACCATATCATTTATATAACCTTTCGTTTTTTAATTGTTTTCCAGAAAACTGCCCGAAAAAATACACATTACCTGTAAATAAAAAAAAACACGCAATCGGCCGGCCCTAAAACCGCCTGCGATCAGCTGTTTACCCCTTTCTACCGCTGCTTTAGAACATGTTCTGGCAAATAAAAACAAATACTCATACTTAACCAATTTTAATGAAATGTTTATAAGATCAATCAGATAAATCGAATGATTTTTTTAAATCAGTCCGAACCATAAAGCCGAATTGAGAACATCCTTTTTTTTTTGAAGTTAGCTGAACACCGATAAAACGCAAACAGCTTACAATAAGTCGGTTTGAAAGAGCCGCGCTAATCCATATACGAAGCCTTGAAGCGGGTGTCGGATTGCCCAGATCGGTTTCATGCCGACCGCAGCCTCATCTTCCTGTCTACTCTGGATATAATATTGTGATGGTACAGCTTTAAATCATTCTGGGCCTAATTGAAACGTTTCGAAAAGCAGACGACGTTACAATTTAGGCTTGAGGAACAACTCTAGGTCCAAAAGCTTTTATTCACACTGTACCTATAGATCGTTTGACTTCTATCTCACTTTGATGGTCAGTGAAGATGTGGTCGAAGATATAAGTTTAAACTGGCATGGTCACTAATACGAGACTTAATATTATTATCGGGATATTTACCATGTAATTTATTTGTTATAGCAAATAAAACATGGTAAATATCCCGATAATAATATTAAGTCTCGTGGTCGAAGATGTTATCACGCTAGACCTAGAATGATTACTGTCTCTCAAGGACTGCTGCCTGAACACACTACACAGTGTTTGGTGACAGTTTTTCAAACTTGAGGGTGGTGGCTAGCCAGGCCTGGGAATTTGATAACGGTATTACCTTCGCCTGAAGCTCAAGCCATTGGTGGATATCGAACCAGTCTATCAGTTTGACAGCTGACGATCTCACCACTGAGCTATCATCGCTTCAAATCGCGCGTTATCTGCGTGCGAGTCTTAGATCAACTCTCATTCAGTTTCTCTGCTTCGCACTGCTATTTGAGGGCTAATCAAGCTTTACAGATTAATCAGTTAAGAAGGCAGCTAATTTCATTCTCCTTGCTACATTGTAATTGCGTTTCTGTTTTATGTATTCAAATGGCTATCTACGCCTCGCAGTGAAATGGTACGTGGTATTGACAATTTTTGTGCCTTCCCGTCATCCCACGGGAACATTGAATATTTTCGGGATAAAAGTAGCCTATGTGTTATTCCAGGGTATGAGCTATCTTCTTAACAAATTTCATGCAAATTCGTTCAGCCGTTTCAGCGTGAAAAAGTAAGAAACATATACACAAACGACAGATACAACTTTCGCTTTGATAATATTACTGTGATGTAAGATTTTTAAGTTAAGAAATTTAAGCCTTGTTCAGTTAATTTAAAGCTGAAACCATATTGATTATGCGTATAACTTAAATACTTCGTTAATATCATGTCAGATAACATCTGAGCATAAAAAATACTATATTTATATTGATCAAGACTTTACATACAATTACGCAAGCGATACTCTCCGTTGCAAGCATGCAATCACAGTAACATAATAAAGGCGAAACTTTGCATGTATTTGTATGTATGTAAATGGTAAAGGTGTATGTTTGTGACTCCTTCACGCTAAAACGGCTGCACCGACTTTACTACTTCTTTTATATATTAAGTTGTCCATAACAATTCATCACACTATTATTATTTATGAAAAAAAAAAACACGTAACATTAAGAAAGAGCCGATGATTTTAAAAAAGGTTAAGCGGATTTTCTCAAATAGCAACCAAATAAAAAAACTAGACGATAACAAGTTTGTCCGGTTTACAGCCAAGTAAACACACAAATTATAATATGGGTCAATAATTATTAGAAAAATATTCTTAACGAGTAGCGCCCCGCGGTTTCACCCGCGTGGATTACGGTTTTCTCGCCACCTCAATTATCCCTACGGGAACTATACTTTTCCGGAATAAAAGTAGCCTATATGTTAATCCAGGATCTAAACTATCTCCATACCAAATTTCATCGAAATCGGTGTAGCCGTTTGAGCGTGAAGAAGTAACAAACATACACACAAACTTTCGCATTTATAATATTAGTAGGATTTACGTGATATGTATATAATTTAAAAAATATATGCGTTCGTTAAAATAATTGGTTGGGGTCCTTACAACAAGTGATACAAAAGAAATAGACTTCGATTTATTAAAATGTATAATTATATAAGATTTTGTTCAGTATTTTTTAACCCAAATTTTCTATTATATAACGTCACTCGTTAATATTATATCCCTTCTGAGATAATGTATTAACACTCTTGTATTAATTAATTGTAAATGTTTACAATAATCTCGTGTATATCACGTTTGTTGCATTGCAAGGTATGCGCTGTGCAATCTCGGCATTGCTTCCAAGAACCGGTCGCCGTAATCAATATGCTGGCAGACAGCAGGACACCATAAATAGAAGGAGTGGTCTCCTTAACGATGCTGCGAAATCGTGCCTCGGCAGAACCTCTTATCAATCATGTTTACGATATATACCGATACTAAGCGATACAGTTTCACATGGTTTCACGTTTCACCAACTGTCGCAGATTAGAATCCTCGCAGATGAAATCCGAATGTACGTTCAGGGTGACAATTCTCTAAATTACTAAGAAAAGCCATTGATAAAAAAATTGCTATATTAATTCAGATACAATTATAAATAAACTTGGGATCCCGGTAGAATAAGAATTGAATCTCGCTTGCATTGCGGTAGATATTAGATCTGTGTAGTCATTACAATAATTAAACTAGCAAAAACGACAATTCATTAACAATCTATGAGGATTTGATACTTTGCTCTTTGCATGCTGAACAAAAACCCTTATTTCCAAATCCGGTTTATATTTGCGTTATGAATACAGGACCAATTGAATTTTACGACCAGATTTTTATGCATACGGCCATTTAGGAATATGTGGGACAGTAAATCGACTGTTTTTGTATCGATAAGTTCGATGTCAAACATCTATAAGGTAGTTTAATTATTCGCCCCGAAGCGTCGTGTATTTATTTTCATAATGTTTATAGTACTGGTACTGAGGTTACAGAAAATGAATAACTATGAAAAATAACCATAAAAAGCCCATCAATGCAATACTGGGCCTAGAGGTTTTTTTTTTATCACACTAGGATTCCCTGTATCGCGGGAGGCTTGGACACACACATTCACAGCACACAAACATCCAAGACCCGGGACAACCATCTGCATTCATTGCACAAATGTTTGCCCCTGCCGGGATTTGAACCCAGGGTCCCGGAGACACAGTAGTCATGTCACTGACACTAACCATTGCGCCCAGGTGACCGTCCGTGGGTCGCATCTATGTCCTGCCACCATGTTAAAATAAAGTAAAGTAAATAATAAACCGATGATAAGACGAAAGAATATTTTATTTTGTGAACAATCTCAATCTATATCAAAGAGTATCTTAAGGAGATATTACATAGAGTAGGTAGGTATAAACCTCTTCACATCCTTTGTTCTTCATAACAATAATATACAAAACATTAGGGTATATTCTTGAATATTACAGAATACATTGTAGATACATAAATAAGTAACCGCTTCAGAAAATAAACGAAGCATAAAGTCTATTTGATTTCAAAATACTTTCATCATTCTTCAATAATCAAAAAGGGCATCAAAAAGCTTGCTAACTCAGGGTTGAAGAATAATTATGAATTTCCCGTGACGTCTAACCGACTCCTGTCACGCAATCGAAACAAATCTATAGAGTTATTTATGCGATAGATAAGTGGCTAGAATGTTCAACTATTTTAAACTACGTAGGTACCTATCTAGCGTGCACAAGTTTGCACGTTCTGACGTTCGGCACCGCTGAGCTTGTCAGAATAGCACGAAACTCCTATTCAAATGACTGTTGCCGCATTATCTGTCAGAATGACTATCTTTAGCAGTTTAAACGTCACTTATCACAGCTGTAGTAGCTGTATTTCTAATGAATTCACGTTAACCGACTAGATAAAACATTGGGCTAATAATCCGAGCGCTGTGGGTAAAGTACTTGTGTTCAGTGCAACAATAACTTGAACGCAAAATTATATTTGTTTTGTTAATTATGTTAGATAAGTTTATGTAAATAATGAGGAAATAATAATAAGCATATTATTGGACCAAGAAGGTTGATGGATAATGTATAGTAAATTACATATTATGTATATTCAATAATCCTTTTAAGGTACTGCTCAACTAACTCAATTTAATAATAAAGCTAGCTTGGTTCATTAAACATTTACAAAGTCTAAACAAGCATAGCAACAGAACCCAAACAATTTTCACTGCCAGACCATGAAATAGAAAACAATTACTCAATCGTCAGTGCAGTAGAAACATTACAAAATAAGTGCGTACATGCCTATCGGAGTGCAGTAGTAAATAACAAACAACGAACGGGTAAAAATAGAAGCATGGCGGCTAGGGGAATGACCGACTGCTGACACACAACGAGCTCAAGGCCTGTTGAGATTAGATACCATGCTCGCATAACAAACATGCATAACGACGGACAATTGCAAAATAATCCGTGTACAAAACAATCTTCTATGGGATATAAAATATAACGATACATTGTTCGCAAAAACTAACATAAGTAAAAATATGGAACCGTGGGTTGACGCTCAGAACTGGGACCACAATATTGGAAACAAGAGAAAATTATGTTGAATCTAGGAATATGAAAGCAGTTGTTTTTAATTTATATTGTATTGATCTCGTGATTGACCACTATCTCACTTGATGGTCAGTGACGATGTGTTCGACAATGTTTCCCGCCTATCAAGAATTACTGCCTGAGCACACACTGTTTTTGGTAACAGTTTTTCAAACTTGAGATAGGACCTTGGACCAGGCGGATACTCGAAAATACCCTACCCCACATTGGGAATTTGATAACGATGTAACCTTCTCCGGAAGGTCAAGCCGTTGGTGGGAATCGAACCAGCGACCGTCAGTTTGACAGCCGAAGCTCCCAGCGCTGAGGTAACACCGCTTCAAAATTATATTTTGATATTTAATGTGTGAATTCAGATATGTTTTTTATTATATTTATTTTTGCTGATGTAATTTAACTTACTTTTACTGCTAAATTAAGCTTTGATTGAGCAAGCGTTTTTTGCAAACGAGACCGAAGGATTAATTTTTCGCAAACAATTACATTTTAACGATGATTAAATATTCAAGCTTTTTTATTCAGGTATATTTGGCTTCTAAAATAGTAGACTAAAAATATAGCTACATTGGCAGACTAATCTAAAATGGGCTCGCGTGATCGTAATGGATTGATAGAAAGGTACGATAGGATGTTCAGTGGCACCGGATCCCTACTTCGAAATTAGTCTAGCTTTCAGACATAATCTTTTAACTTTAATAGACGTGCTACTTTTATACGGCTCTTTTTAGATTTTGCCTCCCTCATATCTTTACTCTGCAAATTCGTTCAGAAAAAGATATCACTATAGACAAGGCAAATATTAGGTATTGAAACTGAGGTACGAAGGTCAAATATGTGATACATTTATTTGTGATATGTATAGAAATTTATGAGCTAAACATAGCTCTTCGAATGTCATCAGCTATTAAAATTGATACCTAGTAATCTTAATGTAAATATATAAATGAATATAATCTTCTGTTTCTCTGTAATCTCTCATGGAAAATATACAAACATAGTAGGTAAGACTGTTTAGTTATATACATAATAAACAGAATGCAACAAAATAAATCATATATTAGAGCCAAAATCTTCTCAATTTATTTAAATTGGCACACACATATTAAAACCCATGGTAAAGCTTAGATACGTCGTACGTAATAATAATAATCATTATTATTACGTACGACGTAATATCATAAATACGTAATCATTGTTACGAAATTAATTAATTTAAAATAAAACCCAGCAGCGGAAAATTTTAATGTTTAAATTGCGTAGTTGTATAATTCCTTCGTGGCTGTGGTGGTACCGGCCTAGAATAGTACTCCCCCATCTCTTCCCGCGGGTGCCGTAAGAGTCGGCTAAGGGATCACGTACCAGAAGGAGGGCAGCAGCGCCTTCTGAGGATCGGAAATCATACAGCGCTCGCCAACCCGCCTGCCAAGCGTGGCGAGTATTGGCAAATCCCCCCTATATAGGAGAGGCATACGTCCAGCAGTGGACGCAAATGGCTGAGAAAAAAAAAAGAAAAAAAAAAGATAATTCCTTCGCTTTAACAAAATGCACAAATAGCTCGTGCAATTTAATAATTATTATTGTGTGTGCTTTTGCGTGCAGTTGTATCTACCCCAGCTTTGAGTTTCGTGATCTTAGAGCGTACCGTATATTTTCCTTTTTTAACCGGCTTCAAAAAAAGGAGGAGGTTCTCAATTCGACCCGTATGTTTTTTATATATTTGTGTTTGTTACCGCATAACTTCTGACTGGGTGAACCGATTTTGATCGTTCTTTTTTTATTTAAAAGTTGGTGCTTCCCGTGTGGTCCCATTTAAATTTCATCAAAATCGGACGAGCACTTTTTGAGTTACAAGTCAAAAACTGAAAAATGCGTGCTTATACTACACGATATTATAATAGCGGGTGAAGACATCGGTGAACATACCTGCACCACAATAACAATTGATCCCATGAGTAACAAAGGTCACTAAAAAGAGTAAAAAAATTTTACCAATAAATGGAACCGACGTGACGAATTGAAGTCGGTTCCATTTTTTGGTATTTTTTTTTTAATTAATTATTATATGAAGCCTATACATCCATGTTTTCATTGGATGTATAAAAAACAAGATGGTCCGACCAAGAGTGACCATCAAGCAACTGAGCACAAAGGTGACAAGTGGAAGCGGCTATGTCGTGAGAAAGATCGGGAGCAACACGACACTCAGCATTGAGCATTACCCACTGTAGGAGGGAGGTTCATACATAATTAGTTATAACAAACAGATAATTATGTAAAGCTTCATTTAATTATGATAACGTCGTTTTCAATCTATACTATACTATAAACAGACAGGCAAAAGTATTTTTATTGCATTGTTATTTTAGAAATAAATATTTTCAACGTAAACAGGTTTTCTGGCCTTGACATTTACACATATCGATATACCTACAGAAACTCACTAATTAATGTGTTTGTGTATTTGAAGTTCGTATATTATTAGAAATTAGCGCCATGAATGCGTTTTTTTAAGTTTGTTATTTTTGTTGTTATAAAATTATCATTAGTGATCTGATGCTATAGAGAGAGAACCTATAGCATATTTAATTGAAGATCACTAACGATAATTTTATGAAAATCAATCTTCAAAAGTGTCCCTTCACCAGTGTTTACTTATATATGTATACCTAGGTACGACCTTTCCAGCTAATATACAAATAGTTCACACATAGTACAATAGTTCAGTTCAGCTGATATTCTTTCATATTAATAATGAACCTTAACACCATAACGTTAGCGTTGTAAAACATTTCTAAGAACTAATACTTTTTTGATTTTCACTTCGACATTTGCGTCATACAAGGTCAACAAGGCATATGCCTTATTTTGACGGTGCCGTTTTCGAGCGCGCGATCTATCCTATTTTATATCACTGTTAGTGCTACATTACATGTGTCAGTTATGTACATATACTCTTAAATATTTGGCAAATGTAAACGATTTTTGTCACGTTTATATTAACAAACAATTTAATTAGCGACGTTGTGGCTTCTGCTACTACCTACATGGATGAGCAAAGGAAACGCTTAAATGCCCAAAATAATCAATTGTAAATTGTAATTGAGCGATAAGTAAGATTCACAGTACAGCTTAATTCATAAAGTACGCAGCTCAGCCGTCGACATATAGAATATTGGAATTAAAATCTTGTTAAATTTTGTCCCAATATTTGGCTTGTTAAAGTGCTCTTGAAGCAAAAACAGTTCGTACACTGTTGTTTGTTGCTTTGGAGAGCTGCTGCTCTGGTACAACGCGACGGTACGCAGCTGTAGGGAAGGCGGGCGGTGGCTTTTAGGTGGCAATTCAAAACATGATAACTGCAGACTATTACTATGTTCTTGAAGAAGATGATGAGTCTTGCGGTTATGATTGAAACGATGACGACGCGGGTAGTTTTGAGCTAAGGTGGCCTGGTAAGCCTGATCGAATACCACCTTGGACTTAAGCTTTCCGTGAATTCAACATCAAACCCGTTGTGGATTTGACGTTGCTGATGATCGTGCAATTTCTAATGCATGACAGGCTAGTTTCGTCTTAAGTTTGAAAATCTAATATGTACCATGCATGTTCAGACAGTAGTCTTTTTGTACCAGTAAAGCGTTTAGATCTTGTGTGATATAAATCTTGATCTATCTGGCCACTTAACACGGAGTGAGTTAGCGGTCGGTTGAACCCTTCTAACAGGGTTTTGCTTCTTTCGATGAAAATCATCCATTGAAATCCTTGAGAGTAAACTGAGCGTATGGTACGATACCATGTTAAAAGGAATATAAATTTAAAAATACCTAGAGATGCACATTTCCAGACGAATTTAAAACAAAAGAAACGACTTAAAATCTACACAGAGGCAACTTTATCAGACCTGTCTCCATAAACCAAGCAACGCGATTAAATTACAGGAAAGTTACGTGTGGGAACCTCCCTCCGGCGGCGGCGCCAACAGTGACAGGGTTTTATCGCGAAAAGTGTCAGCCGGTGTTTTTATAGTCCCCAAACAAAAGCAAACTTTCACCTCTGTAGCCTTTTTAGAAATGAAAATATTTTATTACACCCCACCCTCACTTACAGTAGCCAGCAGACACCACGTCACAAAGTGGAAAAGTTACCGTTGCAATTCAGAGGCGAAGGAGTCAAAATCGATTTAGCATTGTTTCATTTCTTCAACTTCGTTGTTCAATGCCACCTCTAATAACCTATTTATAGAAATTCATTCTAATTAACTGCAAAATTTAGAGCTATTGATAGCAAGTTGTGTTGTCAATGACATAAAATGATATCAACAAATTGTACTACAAAACGTGAAGAATGAATGATGGTTTGAAAACATAATCGTATTGTAAACTTCTCTCATAATCGTATTCGTTTTCGATCAGGATGACTCACTCAATTTATGCTTAGGTATAATACCTACGTAAGTTTACAATTGAAACATAATCAAATTTTGTTACAGTTTTGTCTGCTAGTTTGCAACAAGAGTGGGAAAACACTTACCTTGATTTGATATGAGTTGACTTTGTGCTTCGGTAGAAGATTGAAAGTAGAAAAGTCCAGTCTTCTAGAGAAGATTCCGTTGGCACCAGCACCAGCTCTGTAAAAATAGAGAAGATATTTAATTTGAATTCTTTCATATATTTTAATCGATACAGTAAAAAAGAAGTAACGGCCTTCTTGACATGAGGCGGATCAAACTGGACCAGACTTAGTAACTTTCGCAAGGTAACTTGTGTGAGTTAACCGTGGCAAAAACTCCTCATAATATGCGTAACAATTTTTAATCTGTGGTCTTGCGACTAAACCCCGAGATTTAGTTATTTTGCTCTTCCTAAGATAAGAGATTCTCTTATAAATTGGCAATAAGCCTGTAACTTAAACATTACAAATAGTTAGTCATAATAGTTTTAAGTCACGCATTTATTACTAATCTATGTATCCACGAATCCAATTCAATTTGTCAACTCGCCAGCCTGCATTCCGTTTATGTAGGAACGGTTTACTTTAAAATTATCATTAAAGATTTACGACGGAACAACTTACAGCTTTTTATGCAGAAATGCAATTGCTATTTTATTTACTAACCGCCATCTAGTCCCAGGTTTAATATAACGGAGTGACAGTTTATGTGGACAGGTTTTTATCCATCCATAACAAACTACCTTCAAGTAGTCTAGTAATTGATATCAGCTGCATAAGACTAGGAATGCCTTAAACATCTCATTAAACACTAAAAAATTTGATAGAGACAATTATGTTTTTCTATTTTTCTTGACTGTGCTAAGGCATAGACACTAAAAGCATCAGCATTTTGACGATTCAAGATGTGGTGCTGGTAAAGGATGCTTCGCATACCATGGACAGCACGTCCGACCAACGCATCTCCTTCAGCAACTGCAGGTCAAAGTCTCTCTTCGACATGCCTAAAGAGAATTCTCGAGTACTTCGGTCACATAGCCAGAAAGGATGTGACAATCCAGATAGGCTGATGGTCACTGACAAAATAGAAGGAAAGACATCTTGTAGTCGCATTCCAATGCGTTGGTCCGACCAGATACGCTCCAAGCTCCGGATCCCTGTACATGAGGCTCTACATACTGCAACAGATGGGAATGGCGCTCATTCATCCAGAAAAGTTATTGATGGAGGTAATCAGGACCCTCGATCATGAGGATAACGATTAACAGAGGATTCTAGTAACAATTTTGCGTACCGTACCTCTGAGAATCTTTCCGAATCCCGATACATTTTATATGTGTGTCACGCGTTGAGAAACGTGAAACTATTTCGTAAATGGTGTTTCATTTATTTTATCTGCGTTTATCTGCAGCCAACGCAAAGTGGCGCCGCGCAAAAAAACAAAATAAAATCTTAAGGTGGAGCAAAAAAACGTGTTTTTCATTGCCAAGGCCAACAAAATTAGATACTGGCTTTCGTATCTCTTCGGGCGTGTCAACGGCATTGTGTTTACATTCTCGTAGAGATATAAAAAACCGGCTGTGTGTTATTATGTCGACGTTTCGTAACATTTTAATAGTATGGGTATATTAGTCGTCTTCAAATTATATACCTCCGAATCGGAGCTTTTAGTACATGCTTGTTAAGACACGTTTTTCTGCTCCAATATTCGTGAACACTGCGCCCGTATGAGTTTCTCACAATATAAAAACAAGAAGTGGCATTTAACTTTTTGCGTCTTATTTTCAATCCTCGTGTCCGTGATCGTAGATATATTCTAATTTATAATGCACTCGGGGCGCCCCGCGTTTACACCCGCGTGGATTACGGTTTTCGCGCTACATCAATTATTCCACGGGATTCATACATTTTAACGGGATAAAAAGTAGCCTATGTGCTATTCCAGACTATAATCTATCTCTGTGACAAATTTCATTCAGATCCGTTTAGCTGTTCTGCCGTGATTGAGTAACAAACATCCATCCATCCATACTTTGACATCCTACTTAACCTATCCTACTAATATTATAAACGCGAAAGTTTGTGTGCATGTGTGTATGTTCGTTACTTCTTCACGCTCAAACGGCTACACCGATTTCGATGAAATTTGATATGGAGATAGTTTAAACCCTAGATTAATACATTGGCTACTTTTATCTCAGAAAAGTATAGTTCCCGTGGGATAATTGAGGTAGCGGGAAAACCGTAATCCACGCGGGTGAAACCGCGGGGCGCTACTAGTTTATAATATTAGTCAAGTAATGCATTATGGAATGTAAACAGACCCGGTTGCTATTTCACCTAAATGTTGAATAACAATGTTAATCAGTTCATTTATAGACATTGCAAATGATAAAAACACCACGTGCAATAAACACTGTGTTCCTAAAGTAGATTATATCACCTAGGTACTTATGCATATGGTTTGCGTTAGCGGAAGTGGGGCCTACCTAAATGGGTGACCTTGAAAAATAACAATGGGTTGCTTTAGTTTCGTTACAAACAGCAGACTAGTTGAGTAAACGTGTATAATAGTACCTACCTTGTAGTTCATTTTGAATACTTTAATGCATGCAATGCGCAGTATCTAGACAGTAAGGAAGTGAGGTGTTCTCGTCTGACAATACATCAATTGACATTATCATGCTGCTTCATTGGACTGCGCCCTTAAAAGCCGTTAACAAATACTGGTCTTATTGTAATGATTGAATATATACCAAATATATATAACGACACAGGCTGAATGCACTAATAGTGCGAAGAAATAGAAGTAAAACTTTCTTTACCAAAAAAAATGGAACAGACTTGAACACTCAGAAGTGTGAAATAACTTTTTGAAGTCGGTACCATGATAGTTCAAATGTAACTATTATCAAAATATTGTGAGCATGGCACCGGCTTTGACAAGTTATTTCACACTTTTGAGTGTTGAAGGCGGTTTCATTTTTTAATACATTTTTTTTTCAGCCTTCTCAGTGACCTTTCCTTCTCACGGGGTCAATTGTCGTTGTGTATGTTCACCGATCTCTTCACCCTCAATAAGGAAGACATCCAGATAGACGTAAGACTTTTCAGTTATTGTAGTGTAACTCAAAAACCGCTAAACCGATTTCGATAAAATTTAAATCACCTCAGATATACTCTACCCAACTAATAAGAATCATCAAAATCAGTTCATAAACGACGAAGTTATACGAACACACTTTCAAATAATATTATGTACGCTCGAATTGAGAAATGTTATCCTTTTTTTAAAGGTCGGTTAATTATTAATCATGGTAGTCTTGCATCGGGGTTGTAGCAATACGTAAAATGGTGATAGGTTTTCACGATATCACCTGTTGTTTGCTTCAGCGGAGACAAAGAAACTTTAAAAAAATTTGCATAAACTTTAATAAAAACATTAATTCAATTGTATGAGAATTTTGGACATAATTTAAATAGTAGGTTGTTTTTGTTCTTATTTTTGTATATATAATTAAGTTTTTATATACCCCTATTAGTAGCGGTTGTTTTGACACTGTAATTACACTTATATTAGAACCATTACAATTACATATTAATGTGTAGGTACTTGAGCTAGAGAAGACAATGTAAGCGTACGGTAAAGAAACCTATTATGGAACTTTTCGGTAATTTTATATTTATACAATTGTTTTATAACAGTATCAAGATTAAATAAGCAACAATTAATAATAACAATTTCGTAGTCTGGTCTTAACAAGTTGCTATAAAAATATTTTTTATAGATCTAGCGTTTAAGCACTATCTAACTTGATGGTCAGTGACGAAATGGTCGAAGATGCAATCACGCTAAACCTAGATGTTTACTGGCTTTCAATGGCTGCTGCCTCAGCATACTATGTGTTTGTTGACAATTTTAGACACTAGAGGGTGGTATGGTCACATGTTTTGGCCAGGCAGATACTCGAAAGTACCCTACCACCATACTGAGAATTTGATAACGGTGTTACCGTCACTAGAAGCTCAAGCCGTTGGTGGGAATCGAACCAGCGCTCGTCAATTTGACAGCCGACCCACTGCTAGGCTATCATCACTTCATACAAAGAATATGAAATAAAAAGGTAAAAGTGGAAGACGTAGGTTAATAGCATTATTACATTATTAAAAACAATGTAACTAACAAGTTTATACGGCGATTCCTATTAGTGCCCATTTAAGATAATAATAGTTTGAAAACCGATTTGATTCCGGCAGCGCATTTGTTAAAAAAAGGAAGAATAATATTATAACTAATACCTACTTAACAGTTATAAGTTATAACTCATGTTCTAATTTATTTTAAGCGTCCTACAAAAAAAACCATAATGCATTTGCATTAAAAATGTTTGACAATCACACGTGGCTTAAATAATTCCATTATCACCATGTCATATGTCATGTGTCATCCTACTTTGTTGTGGTCTTTTGTTCATTTCGGATTTCCCAAATCTTGATTGTCGTTTCATACAAATTATTACTATTTGGCAATTTATAAGTTAAGTGCCTTTTAAGCAAGTTTAAATAAACACACGCGTTAAATAAATATCTTAAGCATTACATAATAAAACAAACTTTAGTAGTATATATATAAACGTGGTACATTGTTATAGTTACAGTCATAATCATACAGATCCACATTTAAAAAAATTAACAAAAAATGAAACCGACTTCAACAATAAAAAGTGTGAAATAACTTGTCGAAGTCGGTACCATGAGCAAATATTGTGATATTAGTTACTTTTTAACTATCATGGTACCCGACTTCAACAAGTTATTTCACACGTTTTGAGATCGGATCCAATTTTTGTAAAAAAAAATTTTTCACTGTTTTTAGTGACTTTTGTTACTCAGGGGATCAATTTGTCATTGTGATTCAGGTATGTTCACCGATGTCTTCACCTGCTACTATAATATCGTCTAGGTATAAGCACGCACTTTTCAGTTATTGGAGTGTAACTCGAAAACTGCTTGTCCGATTTTGTTGAAATTTAAATGGGACCACACTAATAAAAAATAGAATGATCAAAATCGGTTAACCCAGTCGGAAGTTATGCGGTAACAAACATTTAAAAAAAAAAAAAAAACTATTATAAAAAATCGCTATTGTCTATTTACTTCACAAAAAATAGTCGTGTAGCGTTTAGTAGGTAGGTATATAGGTACAATCTAGAACGCAGGCAGCGTTCCACACGCTCCACATTTGATAAAGACCTTGTTTACAGGATTAACAATGTCGACGCTATGACGGGTACGAATGCAACATGGCGGACTTGGCCTTGAGTTGTGAATAAAAATAACCATGTTTTTGTCAAGTCGATTTTTATGTGAGGCAGGAGTGCGGGCGGACGGACGTGGAGTCGCTTGTTTGTGCATTCGACCACATCGCTCGACACGCACGCGCACTGAGAGCTCGTGCACTGTTGGACAGTACTTCAGATTGTTGAGGTGTTTGTTCAGCTCAAGAAGAAAACAGACATTCTATTGATTTAAGATGTAAAACGGGAACGTCTATGCGCCCCAAAACCTTGCATGGCTTGGGGGCCATTGGGGCGTGTAGTAATAATAATAATAAATTCTTTATTACAAATTAAGGACACACATGCTACATCTTTTGACAATAAGAATAATATGAATAGAGTATATTAGGATGTGGGTGGTCATGTGAAGAGATCCCTGTACCCCGTACTAGTATGCACTGTGTTACAGGGTAACAGTTCCTTCCCATTATTGTGACATCGAAAATATTTAGCAATGTGCGGCGATTTATTGTCATTCTATTTACATATGAGAAATAAATGTGCAATTTTGTGTGGTTAATGTTACAGAGGCTAAAAAAATATGTGTGTGAGCCGTATATACAAGTGTTCGCGCGCGCGTGTGTGGTGTGTGTGTGTGTGTGTGTGTGGGGGGGGGGGGGGGGGGGGGGGGGGGGGGTTGTAATATTTAACGCAATTACTTTATTATAGAAAAATTATTATAATAATTATAGTGTTTAGTAGCTGTCCAAAGAACGGTTTGTAATAGAGTTCAAGTTGAAAAACGCAAGCTATGATGCTATGATGATGCGTTGCATCATACAACACATATTCCATAAGCAAACGACAAATTAACAATTAATGAGTAATGCTTAACATTGTAAAGGCAGATTCTCATTACAAGATAATTATGTAATCTTCAATGAGATCCAGCTTAAAATCCTAGATTTCAACTGTGTTTTGTTTTCTCATAAATCTGCACGTTCGCCCAAACCACACTAAATTTTGAATCAAACCTTTTTGACCATCAACCTACCTTTTAGAATCAAACCTTATAGCTTAAAAAATTGGTTAGGTGAGCAATATTATACTGGCCCCCGCAAGCAGTAATAAATTTTATTCCGCTGTATGTAAGTGTTTAATTATATCTTTAGGCGATGTGTGCCTGCCTAGAGCCTCTTAGTGGAATAAAATCTGTTAATATACGTATAAACGTACCTACTGTGAAATCTACAAGAAGTCTACAGCAAGGGAAAAATCACTATCATCTATGCGCCGGCACAAATCCGAACGAAAATCCAACACTGTTTGTTTAGGATTAAGTCCACAAAGCTAAAAGGTGTGGTAACTAACGATAACACACCAATTCATAAACGTCTAAACTTATTACTCAAGTGCTAAAAGCAATTGCAGTTACTCTTGTCCAAGTCTGCTCTGATGTTTTGTTTATCAAGCAAGACGTTATCATTTGTGTTTAGCAAACACTTGATTGTCAAGGCTAGCCTTTGTTTTCATACCTTAAATAGATATGGAGATATAATTAAATATACTTGATTATCACGCTTTTTACGATCAGGGCGCTGTTGTACTATATACTGTGTCTGATATGAATACGACGGTGGTACCTATGTCAATCGAAACAGGAAGTAATTTCTTAGAAGTCTTTTAGGAATTTTAAATTTGGTTATTTCACAGTTGCCAACGACATCACATTACATTTATAATCTCGACTGGCAGTTGAAGACAGCTGCTTTAAGACGCAAGGTGCTCAGTAATGGATGATCAAGCCAGGTGGACACGAAAAGTGCCCTAAAAGCCTGGTGTAGATTTTATCACGATATTACTGGCACCACCAACTGTCTCGACCAATGCGGCAGCTGACTTTCACAACCTAGATCCGGGTTATCATTGCTTAGAAATATAGGTCCGAGAGTAAATAAATAGGTTCGAGAGGTCTCTGTAAGTTTTTGCAAATAAATAACGTTCTTACCAGATACGGTCAGCAAAATAGTCATTTACTCTTGTGATTTACCTCAGGTGAGTTCACCGAACTTTACTGGATACTACAATATTTCACCTACAAGTCTTTACAAAGACTGCCTTTAGGCCCCCATGTCTTTTGAGGGGGTGTATGCCAGTACTCGCCACGCTGGGCAGGCCGGTTGATGCCCGCATTCTGGAACATAATCCCTTACGGCACCCACGGGAAGAGATGGGGGTACATTTCCAGGTCCACAGCTATATTACCTTAACGTGAAATAAAAAGAATTCGCCCAGCACGTCTGTCAGTTAGTTTATCTGCTAACTCGTAATCCAATAAACCATGGAATGGATTTTGAAACGAATCCAAACTTTAAATAAAAAAATAAAAATAGGTATCTTAAATTCATGCGAAGTTGGGCAGGGCTAATAGTTTATGTTATAATTTAAGAGTTATATGCAAGGTATAATTAACACGTTACTTTTCAAACTATAATTGAAAAAGCAGAGTTATCTGTGTACAAATAAGGTCAGTAGATAGATAATATTGTATAAGGTACAGAAGCTGTTTGCTCAGTACAGATAAACTGTCTATTGTGATTTGAAAGTAGACACCAAGTGGCAGCGTTTAGACCGGTTCCGGACTTTCTCATTCATGAGACCCACGTTGGCTAACCGGCTCGGTACTGCAGACCGAAATGAAACATTTTCTTATTAGATCAAGTGCACTCAACTGTTTTTATAAGCGAATTAATTACAATATTAATGCAAAGTGGAAAGGCAAGATTAGCAATGAAATTCTATGCGCAATGCCTAGTACTCATTTAAAACACATACGTTCTTAAGGGTATTTTGAGGTTATTTGACTATTTGATTACTTAATTAGACTTATTAAATAACAACACTAAAATTAGATCTTTTTAATTAAAATTGTGGGTAGTTTTAGATACAATAAGCCGCCACAACTCATCTAATAATAGAGAGCGTTTTAGGGAGTTATACGAATTTGAATTTTGGCGTAAATAGAATAACAGATATTATGTCATTTGAAGAATTGCGGCTATAATTCGAGTGCTTACAGTTCGAGTGATTCGAACAGAATTAGGGCCAACAGTGTCAATTCCTGTATTTGTCAGTTTAAAAACTTATATAACAAGAAGATATTAATAAACAATAATTAGTGTTAATCCCGCGACTTTGTGTCTATTTTTTATTAATATCTTTTTGTTACCGATTTTCGCAAAGTAACGCCTGAAACTATAAGTTAAATCATAATCATAATAATCATAATCAATTTATTCATAAAGCCAATTTACATGTCATAAACTATTATAATAAATAAACTATTGCCATCAAATTTCTTACAAAATGTTTGTTTGTAGTATATAAGTACATACGTAAATATTCTTACAAACCTCATATTATTTAAACAAAAATAAAAATAGTAATGAAAACTGTACAAAATGTACTATTTCAATTTGACAAATTCTTCATAGCTATAGAACGAATGCTCGACAAGCCAGCGTTGTAAACGGTATTTGAAGCTCGACAGACTGGGAGCTCCTGTTACGTGTTCCGGTAGTTTGTTGTAGATCGTCGGACCCATGATGTGAGTGAGTTTGGATGACTTCGTAAGCTTTCGACTTATTTCACCAAGCTTCTTTGCGTTACGAGTTTACTTATATAACAGTTACATATTCAAATGTATACATATTCTGTGCACATGCGGAATAAATAAACTAATAAAATAGCTATTAATGTATGTCATTATAAACTCGATATACTAATTAGGTGATAAAAAGTATAATACCGAGTTTGTTTCTAATTGATACAAACATAATATAAAAATAATTTAGAATAACAATAAAATAACTTATTATTAAATAATAATAAAAACCTCCACGAGGCCAGGAACGGCGGCAGAATCGGCCGAAAAGGCAAAAGTAGTTAAATACAGCGGTCTCGGCGCGGAATACAATTTTGTTCCTTTCGGTGTCGAGACCCTTGGCCCGTGGGGTCCTAGCGCGCTCAACTTCTACAAGGAAATCTCCAAGAGACTGGTTGACGTCTCACGAGACCGAAGAGCTGGCAGCTTCCTCGCTCAACGTATTAGCCTAGCAATACAAAGAGGAAACGCTGCCAGCATCTTGGGTACAATGCCGCAGGGGCCCGTTTTAGATTTAATTTAGTTTTTATTAAATGTTTAAGGTTTTTATTTTAAGTTAGATTATTTTGTTTGTTTCTATATGTATACCCAACTATGTAATATGGAATGGGTCGAAAGTTCCCGTAAACTGAACTAATAAACCAGCAAGTGAATTAATCTTAATTACTTATGAAAACTTGAAGGTTCAACAGCTTAAGAATGAATACCATGAAATTCAAGATTAATAATCACCCATGACTGACTACAGAGGATCAACACCTCATAATCCTTTGAAAAAATGAATAAGGCAAAGTTTATAGGGTCGTTTCTTTTCGCCGTGGAATCCAGATAAACATCTTTTTTTTATTAGAATGGTCTGTCCATTAGGTTCCTGCTGAATCACGGACATTTCTCGCGAAGACTGTCATCCTAAGATACCAAATACCATGGTTGATGGGTAAAGTCAAATCAAGGAAGCGCTCAGTTCAAAAACCACTTAGTCTTGGTTACCCACCCAAGATTGAGTGTTGTCATTGATATTGTCAAATGTCGCACAAACGTATTAAAAAAAAAATTATAAGCTTGCGTTTGACCCCTGCCTTACCTGACGCGTCTAAAATGGAGCACGCATGGCTAAAAGGTACCTATGCACTTGTGAGTTGAAGACTCCAGGAATGTACCTTAATTGTATTTATTAATAATATTATATTAATTATTATCTTATTGTTTCAATATCATATATGCATTGTAAAAGTATTGTATTCGTTATTGGGTCGATAACTGGTTTATATAATATTTGAAGGTCGCTGTGGCGCAGTGGTCAGTGTCAAACTTCTGTGTCTCCGGGGAACCTGGGTTCGAATCCCGGCCGGGGCAAACATTTGTGCGATGAGTATGGATGTTTGTCCCGGGTCTTGGATGTTTGTGTGCTGTGGTTGTGCGTGTCCATGCCTCCTGCGACACAGGGAATCCTAGTGCAGGGGTTTGAGTGTGTATATAAAAAAAAATGTCAGTGCGTAGGTTCTTAGAAATACTGTTTCTTCTAGTGTTATGAGTGGAATAAGTGGATCAAGAGGAGATCAAATAATGGATAGCTAACTTCTGAACGTCATCGTAGGTGTAAGCTAGCTTCTAGTTCGATTCTTTTGCGTTTCCATATCAACTCTCCCACTCAAGGACCTTAAAGGCGAATAATGGAACAATTAACGTGTAAAGTACGACAAAGGAAACTGGCGTTTTAAAACAAAGACGCGCCAAGGTGCCTCTGAGGCGCCATTCATGCACGCTTTGGAGATACGTGCTTCGAAATTTCTTGTAGTGACCCTCACGACAGTATACACAGTAAGATACATCTGATTATTTTTAAATAGAAACAAAAAAATTTAGGTCAAGCATTTTTATATGAAAACGGTAGTCATCTGCTCCAAGTATCGGAGCTAATGAGTTTGTTTATAGGAGTGGCACCTTAGTCAATATAAACACGCGTCTGAAAACTATGACGATGTTGAGAGTGGTTATCTAAACCTAGATTCTTAACCTAGAATTAAACATAAATGAAGATTTACGATGATATCTCACTGGAAAATATCTATCCACCTGTGGATAGGACTTTAACTTCAATGCTCGAGGTGGAGTCTACCTCGTGACCACTGCTGGATGGATTGGGCTACTTTCCAATGCTTGCTCTATAGAAGTTGCAACTGATGAACTGATAACGGCGTTGGTTGTGAAAATATTATGTTAGTACATTACCATGCTTAAAGAAGTGTGTCGTATGTTGTATCGATCTATTTTCGAGCAAGTGTCTTTACTGCTTTTATAGTCTGTCAGTTATGTAATGAGTGCGTACATATTGACAAGTTGGCATGCATACAGCAAACATGTGGGTATCTGAGGTGGGTATTGATTTATTGACATTTTTGAAAAGTTGAAGGCTTGTTATTGTTTACACGATGAGGACCTTTATTTGAAAACTTTACTCATATAAATGAAATTCCTCACAACGTACGATATAATCTAAAATTGTTCTAGAAATTTAACGAGCAAATATAGCATCAAAGCTAAGAATTTCTGTCTGACGTTTTTTCATAAATTTACTAAAAATCTCCGGTGTACTTTCTGGTATGAAAACTTACTTATCAATGACATACAAAATCTTTTGTATGCACTATTGTTTAAATTATTTTAGTATTTTATGGTGAACTTTTAAGTCGCCTTCACATACATACATATACATATACATATATTCACGCCTCTTACCTTTAGGAGTAGACAGAGACCACAGCCTTCCAAATGCTACAATCCCGAGACACTTGTTTCGCTCCATCCACGCTCATCAGACCTTTCATACAAGAGCGTCGGTTCAGAGTACTCTTGACCTGGCACTTTCTTAGAACTTCCTCAATCTGATTTCGGAACGTCCGCCTAGGCCTTCCTCTTCCAACACTACCATTTACCTGCTTAGTCAATCTCTTTTCGTTCATTATTACTTCATGACCAAAACTTTTCTCAATCTTAGTCACTACATCTTCGTTCACACCACAATTTTCCCTTATCACACTATTCTTTACCCTATCACTCAGTTTCAGTCCAATCATAGTTCTCAGAGCTCTCATTTTCTTGCCTTCAAACAAAACTAAAAAATATTTTATTATATTTTAGTCAAAAATCGTCTCAATCATCTACGGGGAATCGTATTATTGTGACACTTTATAAAGGTCAGCTTAATTAATACTTATTTAAATGCAAAGATGAATATATAATCGTCAGACGAGCCCATAAACTCTACCATACGTGGGTGTATTGTCAGACAACAGTTACATCATTCAAACACGATTTAATTAAATTAACAGTACGTTAATTTCAATTTATGGTAACCAGCAGTTATAAATATGTCTCAAAGTAACATTTTACACAAAGCAATCGATTTAGAGAAAAGATAATCTTTAAAGTATTGTATAGATCGAGTGAAACCTGAAATAGCGCCATCTAGTGACGATTCGTAAAACTTCTTTTATTAATTTGCAAGCACTCTAGTTTCAAAATATAACTAATAATACTCTAGACAGGGAAATGCGAAGAACTTAATCGCTATGTAGTTATAGAATAACAATCCACTAATGCCTCAAAAATATTCAGGTAATTACGGACTTACGCTGTGACTACTGACTGTAGCTTTTGTTATTTCGTGCAGTAAAACCTTAAAATGTTGGTTTTATTGGGCGTTTCAGGGATAAGTGAGATAGACACATTTCTTTTTCAAATTGGTTTATAGGTGGTAAACAACTAGTATTTTGACATACAACGTAATGAGAACAAAAGATGATAGTGGGCAATAAACCCATATAATATTGTATCTATATGAAAACAAAACATCTATTCAAGGATCTTGACTAATTTATAATTAAAATAATAATTGTATGTAAATATGACAAATTTCAACAATAAAATGAATACCTATATAAAAACAGATATTAAAATTCCCGCTAAATACTCCCAACTGTTATTGACTATGACTGAACATTGTATCAACATCCCCATTGACGATAGTGCTACTTTAAACACATTATAAAAATACAATGTACGTGAGTTTACATAATTATATACTATATTATTACATTTCTTAATTGCCTTTTATAATAATATAAGCAGTCTAACACGAATGGTTCTTTGATAGCAGATGTATCTGCCTCATGATTTTTACGATAGGACTGAAACTGGAAAATATACGAATTTGCAGTCAAGGTTAAAGGCAACTGGATCACAGATTACGTGCTAGTTTATATGACCGTATGAACGCATAAACACATTTACTACGTAGCAATATACCTACCAGCTTGTCTTTGCACGTGTCGTTTTTTTGCGGACTATCGGTGTGTTTTTATTGGCTGGAAAAATAGCATATGAAAACAGTGTTCCGCATATTTATCTCATATGTTTAGACCGTTTTAGGTTAAACAGCCGTTTTCATTTTATATTAGTGTCTAAAGTCATAAAAACATATATTTACAGTTTTTTTTTACTTATATGGTCCTATCGAAATATGAATATATCCTATGAAACTTGGTATGGAGATAGCTTATGCCCTGGATTAACAAAAAGGCTTATTTTCATCATAAACATCATCATCACGCGGGCAAACCGCGGGCGCAGCTAGTGTTAAGTATAAAGCAATAAAAAAATAATTATACAATTCAAATATTTTATTTTATTTTAGTGTGTTTATTTATTTCATCATAGGCCGTGGTGGTACCGGCCTAGAATAGTACTCCCCCCATCTCTTCCCGTGGGTGCCGTAAGAGTCGGCTAAGGGATAACGTACCAGGAGGTGGGCAGCAGCGCCTTCTGAGGATCGGAAATCATACTGCGCTCGCCAACCCGCGTGCCAAGCGTGGCGAGTATTGGCAAATCCCCCCTATATGGGGGAGGCATACGTCCAGCAGTGGACGCACATGGCTGAGGAAAGAAAGAAAGAATTTTATCATATACTTTTCATTACTTTTAGGACTATAAAAAAAGTAATTTTTAGACTTTCGCGATTCGAAGACATTGTTATTAAATCAAACGGGGCTTAATCGCGAGAAAAACATTTAGTAATTTTCTAGTAATTTAGTAATTTTCATTTAGTAATTTTTTCCAGTCTTCTCGTGACCACGACCAATGCAACTTGGTCGAAACGTCGAGGTAAATAAATTACTAAATGTTTTTCTCGCGATTAAGCCCCGTTTGATTTAATAACAATATAAAAAAAGTTTTGTAGAATTTCATTAATTCTACTCGTATTAGGTATACTTTTTGTAACATTAGACAAAACGCTCGTGTTTATGGACATTCGATATCTCGCACTAGGCATACGGAACTCCAAATGCGAATCGGCAAGTTTTTGCGAAGTGGATGCATCACCGTCTCACCGAGCGATGTAAACAAGTCCGGCCTTGGCCTCGAACACAATAGGCCCCGCGGGCCCCACTAAATGCGATTATTTAACAGTCGGGCTATCGAGCTCACGATTTTTGCCATAAACGATGCCTAGATTTGAACGAGTTTAGCAAACGATACGAACGAATTGATTACAAAATTTTTAACGAAAAATGGAACCGACTTCATTCCTCAAAAGTGTGAAATGACTTGTGGAAGTCGGTACCATGAGCACAATATTGTGATGATAGTTACTTTTGAACTATCATGGTACCGACTTCGACAAGTTATTTCACACTTTTGAGGGATGAAGTCGGTTCCATTTTTCGTTAAAAATTTTGTAAAAAAAGTTTGAAAAATTTGTAAAAAGTGTGAAATAACTTGTCGAAGTCGGTACCATGATAGTTCAAAAGTAACTATCATCACAATATTGTGCTCATGGTACCGATTTCGACAAGTTATTTTACACTTGAGTGTTTTGAAGTAGGTTCCATTATTTGGTAAAAAAAAATTTTTCACCCTTTTCAGTGACCTTTGCTACTTACGGGATCAATTGTCATGGTGTATGTTTTCTGATGTCTTCAACCGCAACTATAATTACGTCGAGGTAAGCGAAGCACTTTTCAGTTTTGGAGTGTAACTCAAAAACCGCTTGTCCGTTTTTAATGAAATTTAAATGGGATCGCCACGGAAGTATACTCTATCAAACAAAAAAGAATCATCTAAATCGGTTCATAAACGACGAAGATGTCCGGGAACAGTCTAGCCTGCAACTGATCAACAGATGCACACCTTATTTCAAGTAGGTAACCACTAGAAATAAGGTGAACGTTAAGAACGTATAGCCCAATTGCAATGACACTGTCCATCCAAAGGATGTCTGGTACAAATCGACATAAACGATAAGAACGCCCTTTATTTAAGAACGTCTTAGTTTAAGAGTACATGTATATTTGCGAGATTATTTCCATGGTAAGTGCGATAAAGAATCATTGTATTGTATGTACATAAATAATTTTGCTCGCTTTGCTCAACAATTGAATTTTTGACTTTGTACGAACGATGTTTTATGTATAAGGTTAATTTTAGCCTAATGCGGTGCGCGTGCTCGTGCCTGATCTTGTTATTATGACCCAAATTATCTGGAGCGACACATCTATATATACATAGGATATCCGTATGTAGCTGAGTGGGTACTTATATGTAAAATAACACGTATGACATTGAATGGAGGGCATTGTTGATATACAATCGTTTGCAGATGCAAAACAAAATACACAAAAACATGTATTGTGCGTCCACATTTGGTGTCTGTAGGTTATGTGTATTTTTTCCTGTTGTGATTATGAAAACATCGGATAATAGACTTTATATTTCACTAGTTTAGATTCATAGTGACTAGCAATTTTTTTTATCTATCTCTTTTTGATTTTTTTAGATATATGTTTTCTATTGGCCACTTTCTCACGTGGTTTTAAGGTATCTATTACGTTCAATAATATGCTGTTCGTTTTGTCGAATTAAAATCTCTTAAATTTGGCTTATTTGTAATAGGTAAGTTAGTCACTGGCTTAGAGATTAATGATAATAAATAAATTATTGTGACTTACTAAATGAAATATAAAGCGTGAAGTAAGTTATTTAAATGGATGAAATGGAGCTTCCCCAACATGATTTGGCTCGAGTAACTCTAAAAGTTCTAAAACGTTTTCGGGTAGGTAAAAGTTTCGGGTAAAAATTTGATGTGAACGAAACATGATCAAAAAACCTATATCATATCTTTAAGATACTTATGATGACTGGCCGGTTGACGCAGTTGGTAGCACTCTGCCTTCTAAGCCGCTGGTCCCGGGTTCGATTCCCGAACATTTGTGTGTATGAACATGACTGTTTGACCTGTGTCTGGGTGTGTATGTGTATATAAGTATATATATATATCAGTCAACAGGTTATCATAGCACAGGCTCTGTCTCGTTTGGGAGCTGAAGACCTTGTGTGAATGTTAATAAATAAATATTAAAAAAAAAAAATTACATAGCGGCAGAAATTAGGTCTGTGTACTTAAAAAATATTATTCGATGACAGAGTAATCATTTAAAAAGACGAAGATTTCACCATTAGAACAAAGAAACCCAAAGTTCAAAATAACTAACGGGCTGTGGCTAATGGCTATCCAATTAAGCTAAATTCCTTCTTCGGCATGTGAAGGCTCCAAAACGATCCGACATATATTAGGAAAGAATTGGGAATGAAAAAAAAACTTTAATTTATACAAACGTTGCCGCTCCGAATCATTGAAAGTATTTTTGGTAAACAAGCTCTATAGTTTATTCTTCTTATTGGAATGAGAAATGGTCAGGCCCAAACAAACGGGTAATAAAAATAATTAGGCAATTTGTTCAATTGTAAGCGGGGGCGTGGCAATCGATCCACGACTATCTTCATTAAAAACAGGGTTACCACTTACGTTTTAATACCAGAGTATAAAATTATTTTTTATAATCAATTTGTTTGAGAACTCGAACCAAGATACTTATCTCGTGTCGCGTCTGTTATTAATTTCCAAGTTTACGATCAAGAAAATGACACATACTGGTAATTACTTTTTGGAAAACTGTAGAGATGGTAGCCCTGTTCTTGTAAGGACAGTTCAACTGACTCACTCGTCCGTAACGATTTATTTTGCTGTCCAAATAAACGGCAACGAAAACGTTTCAAATTGAAAAAAAAAAACAAATGAATAAGCTTTTGTACTTACTGAAGTTTCTGAGATCTGACAAAAGCGTTGTTTTTCATCAAATAAATTTGTCTTTATCATTATTATGTTTTTAGTATTTTTATATCGTCTTACCGGTGTCATCTTGGGAAACAAGTTTGTGCTTGTTTTGTATCATCAAATTATACTTAAATTGTTACATAATATACCCCCTATATACCTACGTTCTGTCTACTTTTACAATTTACTTTACGTTTAGGAATAGGATCTCAGAAAAACCTTATTATTGTTAGTGATGTAAGCCTCTTTTTAAGGACGGGTTCTGTGCCTCGGTTAGAGCGCACTCGTAATACAACATAGGAAAGTGGCAGTCTGAGGCAAAAATAATGTATCGTTTCGTAATCTGTCTATTTCATGTTTTCTGCCAGGCACGTAAAACCATAGATCAACGAACAAAAACTATTTAGAGTATATTAGTTGACGTTAAAAACAATCAAAATCGAGTACTACGATCGAGTTACTCGAAGTAAGGGAACAACCAAATAACCGAACCCAAGGCACGCAACTTGCCTCTGCAGTGCGAGTATGGATCGTTAACTTGATAAAGTTCGACGTAAGTGGTTGTCCAGACATGGCGTTCACGCGAATATGTAGCGTACGGCACCCGCGCGGCTCTATTACTATCGAGATCTTCAAACCGCGCGGATATCACCGTGTCTGAACAAGCACTCACTGTCGAGTTTTATCGAATCGACGATTCATACTCGCACAGGTTCGTTTGTATGAAATTCTTACACAAATTGCCGGTAATTAAAGCCACTATCATATATATTTGTTATGACAAAACGTAAACTGAACTTTAGATGCCGTACCTATTAGCACAAAAAATAATTTAAAAAATGGATATGTATGCAGCATATACAATATATAAAATAATAGACAGATATTGTAGCAGGAAAAATAACTAAAACGTCGAAAGAGTCTGAATTTATTTAAAACAACCTCTTTGTTATCCGAATAGTAGCTGTTTAAAATTCATAACAGATTTAAACCGGTTACAAAAAAAGCGATTTTATGAATCCTCGTCGACTATATGATATCGTTATGAGAAAATTGACTGTAAATTGATAATTCGTGATTAGAGTCGCTTCTCAGAATATACACGATTATTTTCAATTCATTGCAAATTGGGTTGTATAAAATAGAATTAGATTTCGAAATATACTAGGATAAATAATCAAGAATTACATACAAATTAAGTTGAGGCGATAAATATAGGTACATATTAATAATTCTCGGAACATTCACTATATTTAGATAGTATTAGAGTATATTAGAAGTATGATTGCGTTTGTAAGTGGAATTAATGTATATTAATGATCCGTACTTTTTATCTATTGATCACCACAAATACAAAACAATTATTTGATTCTCAGAAGACTAAATGTGTCAATCCATTCATTTCGATAGGGTTTCTTAGAAATTTTTTAACGCCTGAACGTTAATTATTTAATTTAAATAGAAGACAAAATAAGTGTCGTGCATGACTTACTCGTAGATAAATATCAGCATAAAATTAAAATAAGAACGGTAAAGTAAGTATTCAGTAGTTTTTTTACTGCCATTGTGCTGCGCCAGAGGAGTTTGGAAATTCCTTTTTTAAAAGTTTCATTTTTCGACCGTTTTTCGAAAAAGGACGAAGTACTCAATGCGGTTAAGTTGCATTTTTTATATTTTTCCCTCAGCTTTAAATTTTTTGTTCATTCGAAAGGATACAGAATTGTCACATAGACATTTTATTAATCGGTTACGTAATAAAAAAAATGTTGCAAATGTTCCACGAAAAAGTGCTTTAGTATAGTTCATAACTTACATAATTGTCCAAGGATAACGTTCATTCTTCGACTATAGTACATAATATTAAAGTATATTATTTATTATGTTACTGCTAATGTGACAAAATGTCAAGGAAAATCCCATAAACAAATTTACAAGAAGTTTCCTAGATCCACAAGTCAGAACCCTAACAAAAACTTGTTATATATGTACGGTTTTATCATACATTAATAGTAAAAGGCTGTTATTGGAACATTGCAGGTACTTCAGATTTAATTATTTGGGTATTATATTATTATAGATTTAATCGATTTTATTTTTAACTACTCTTCAAAGCCAACAGGAACTATTCAATGAATTCTCTCACTGACCCGACGTTAGTTACCTACGCATGAAAAAGTTTACGCATGAGCGGTCCTATCTTCATCAAGGATGCTTCAAATGTCAAAGTCATAAGGATGCGTACCTAGATTAAGCTTGGTATAATAAGGTACTAATTGGCCTCGATCATATTCTGAGTATCTGCTACATTTACGGTAATTGGTTAGCATAATGCCAGACCGAGTGTCGTGGATCTGATTGTAAAGGAGCCACATCGTACTGTAATTGATTATTACTGCACAGTTCTGAGAATTGCTATTGGTACATTTGAGACAATTGAATTACGCGAAATCTTTTGTTTTCGGCTTTTATTGGCACAATAGCATACTGAAGTCAAATATAGTCATTTTCATAAGAACATTTGGATCACAGCATTTTGAAATGAAAAAAAAACAGACGACCTGACTAAGATCGCAGGCAAGGGCTGGATGCGGGCCGCTTCCAACAGGTCCTTGTGGAAATCAATGGGGGAGGCCTATGTCCAGCAGTGGACGTCCTATGGCTGAGATGATGATGATGATTTTGAAATATTACGTATATTTCAAAATGCTGCAATAAAACCTACAAACGGTACTTAATATACAAAAGTAATCGTAGATTTTCGCCGCAGTAGAAAATAAAACAATATTAATAAACATGTCTTGATTCCTCACGAATAACAAGGACCGTACTATGGAAACAAAATTGCTTAATAAATCATTTAAAAACTTGATTTACTAATGCGAGACACAAGACAAAAAGCGAACATTTAACGATCTGTAATAATTAGAAGTTTCTTAGTAATAAATAACCACTAGTACATTATTTATTCAAGCCAACCAAATCTTGGTGGTCGCTAAATAACATACCACTATAAAACACATTCGGCAGCAAAAAAAGACCACCATAAAAGACCTAAGATCGTATCTATGCACAGTCGAATGGAAAATCCACAAGAATAATCAAATGAACACAATTTATCAATTTTCCATTGCATTGAACACTCTGAATAGACTAATCGAACAAGACCCTTCGAAAATGTAAATTTAATAAACTGATAGTTACCTAGTAAGTTGTTCAGTCCGATACTTGTGTAAGGTTCACTTAGATACTCCTTTCACTCACTTTTACACAGAGACCGGAAAGCGAAAATAAACCAAAAAAAAATATTATTAGCGTGCTTTGAAGGAAACCTCGATGTGCAGTGCACTTGCTGAACATGCTGCATATCCTATAGTCCACAAATCCTTTTTTGCTGCAATTCATATCCGTCTTGTCATGATGGTTGACTGGAGTGGCACATTCATCCATTCATCGCAGCCATAGGATGTCCACTGCTGGACATATGCCTCCCCATATAGGGGGGATTTACGCCACGCTTGGCAGGCAGGTTGGCAAGCGCAGTATGGTTTTGCTATTCTCAGAAGGCGCTGCTGCCCACCTCCTGGTACGTGATTCCTTAACCGACTCTCACGGCACCAGCGGGAAGAGATGGGGGAGTACTATTCTAGGCCGGTACCACCACGGCACGGCACGGCGTAGTACACACGCCATATTCAAGCAAACATCATTGGTTCCGCACATCTCACCTCAGCTACCCTACAACTTAGTGGTAGAGAGGCACCAGCTGTCCGAATAATCTTTCGATTACAGTAAACAACTCCATAGGACCTCTTTGGTTGAATATCTGTCACCTAAAACCCAGTACGCAGCTTTTTTTTTACTGGCTTTTTGCCAGTCGACGTTCTCTATTGTATCCTTGAAATACATGATATTATATATCATAGCACCATCATAGAATACATAATAGTTCTAATAGGTTCTACTAAAAAACAGAAAATTCGCTTGTTTAGTTATTATACTCGACTAAGATGTACATGGGTGAAGTTAATGGCAGTGTTAAAAGTGGCAGGCCTAGGGCGAACCTTCCCTAAGAAGGACCTTCCACAGATTGACGAAGTTCTGAAAAAGGGCCAAGATAAACCGACGCTCTTTTATAAAAGGTCTGATGAGCGCGGATGAAGCAAAGGAAATGTGTCTGGATCGTAGCAATTGGAAGGTTGTAGTCTCTGCCAACCCCTACGGGGAACAGGAACTCCTACGTGATTATATGTATGTAATCATTGATTTTATTATACTTAAGTTGATTCGTGCATGCGATTGTACTAGAATGACGTATTTTGAGTCAGAGTTGTGTTTCGAATTGCTTGTTTTAAATGTCAAAATTAAAATTTCTTATGAACTATGAAACGTAGAGAAGTTATCTCGTCAAGCTCACCATTGAAAACAGAAGCGTTTTAATTGACTGTGGCGAATCATTTTGACATTCAAAACAGTCCAAGAAAGGCGTCCCCTTCTCGGGCCTCAATCCAGACTAATTGGATTTGACAGACGTTGGGCCGAGACTGCCCAGAACAAAAACGTAACCTACTATTATTTTTTACTCTTCGTCTCAATAATTACATAATGTTTCCCACACCCGCTGTGCAGGCCAGACATACAGTTATTTAAGTTATTGCGTAACGGAGAATTATGTATGCATTGTTTGTTTACGTTCGTGACCGCTGATTTGAGGTTCTTTTGTTTTTTGTTGCATTGATAACATTTATATCGAGTAATATATTGTATACTACATACAGTTCTAAATGTTCAATTTTTACATTTATTTACACCGCCGGCCTATTGCATTTTCCTCTCCATCCAAAGGCTATCTGAAAGAGATCGCTAATAGCGATAAGACCGCCTGTTGTTACACATCGCTATTTAATGTTTTTGTATTATTTTAAAATGTGTTCAATAACGCGTATCTATCTATCTATATTACGTATGACTTAAAATTCACAAATCATGCATCATTTAGAATCTTGAAATCGATTTTGATATGTTGAATTTCTTTAAATTCTTAAGTTTATTAGTTATGGTGTAAACTAATAAATTGTGGTGTCCATAAATAGCGATTGTAAAAAATATATTTTTAAGTTGTACGATTTAATTTATCCCGTATAAGTCAAGCGTAGCGGGGTCGCCTAACGATTGATGTTATAACATTTTGAAGATTTTGAAAATGTAACAAATGTTTTCAATATAAAGCAATTTCTGAGATATTCTGTAGACCTCGAATGACTGTTATTTTAACATATTATTAACTGTTATGTGCTTCATTTGGCCCTCAGTACACTGTAAATAAAATTCTGTTAATTTAATTTTAATAATTCTGAAAATGTGTTGAATAATAATGGAAGTGTGTCCATATAATCGCATGCAATGCTATTTTGAATCTAAGTCTTACAAGTAGAAAGTGCAAATATATATGTATTTATATATGAAATATATAATATATCCGTTCTGCGGCCCCTATCTACGAAGTCATTCCGTGCTAAGCCTATGCATATCTACAGTTGCATCATGATTCTTGTCCTGTATGTCTCCCATTTATCTCCACAAGCAATTCCCATTTGGAAGCTTCCACTCCGCCTCATCCACAGAGACCTATCAGGTCGTCTGGCCAACTTGCCGGAAGAACTTCTAGAATGCACTTGCTAATCTGTATCGACACTCGAAAACCAATCATGAATTCGGCGGGATATAATGTGTATGCGCTCATTCCAACCTGATGTAAGCAAATTTTAGTTTATTTCAGAAACTTTCGCTCTTCTAAAGACCCTCACATTGCTGATCCAACCCGTAAAGAATCATAGTATCGTAGTATTTTCATTGGGTTTACATGATTTACTTCCCACTCCATTCTATTATTGGTCTTACAGACGCATATGCCAAGAAGTGGAACTCGATTCCTGAGTCTGTGTTTACCCTATTGGTCCTGGAGTCTTCAAGCCCCCAAGAAGTGGAACTCGATTCCTGAGTCTGTGTTTACCCTATTGGTCCTGGAGTCTTCAAGCCCCCAAGTAGTGGAACTCGATTTCCTGAGTCTGTCTTAACCCTATAGGTTGGTCCTGACGTCTTCAAGCCCCGAATGAACAGAGGAATCTTTTAAGCTTGCGTGCTACATCTTAGACCGCGTAATCACTTGAAACCAAGTAAGACAATGGTCATACGCACTTCCAATATTAACATATATGTATAGGTATATAATGGTAGTGATGCGCTTATTAAACTGAACTAAACTAAAAATTTTTTAAACGTAATTAGTACTTATAGGGTTACGATAAAGTCTAAATTAGTATGAGACTTATCAATAACATCACTAAAATGAAATGTATTTATTAAATTTGCGGGTAATTTTAGCGAAATTAAGTCGCCACTTATTTGGTGCCCGCTAAATCTACCCGCAATTGACCAGCAATGGAATAGAACTCGTCTAATATTAGTGAGAGCGTTGTATGGAGTTAAACGAATTTGAATTTTAGCGAAAATAGAACACGACCTATTACAATTTGAAGAATTTTAGTGAATTTTAGCTAGCTCGTGTGATTAACAGAATTAGGGCCATTGTGTGCCAATTAAGTGTCATCTTATTTTGCTCATTTTTTGGGGCTTGCTGGAGTAGTTGGAGTCACCCCTTTGGTTCTACACGTGTATGCACTGATAACGCACACAATTATCTTACATTTTTATATGTGTACTGAATGTAAATGTAAACAGATACAAGTATAAATAGAAATGATATTTAATTACCTATGTGAGCTAATTTCAGCAGAACAACATCGAATCGTAAGTAAACATGATAAATTTTAACGACTACATGCAATATATATTGTTAGTTAATACAAAACTTTTTGCAAGTGAATTCTGTTACGCGTGTGATTTATTACTATGTCTGATTCAACTTCGATTCGAGGAACGCGATGAATAAAACTATTTCTTAGTGCAATACTTCACAAACAAAGAAAACAAAGTTAAATGAGCTCTTTCAATTACTTTGTAGAGCGAACTTTTTTCCGAAAAGCCTGTGTTATTTGTATTATAGAACTTTCTGCATGTTGATAATTTGACGATTTGCTCGCGCGTTATTCGGACCAATTTGGACCTTTTTTGCCGTGGTTTGACAGATAGGTAAAAGTTAAAATAATAACAGATAAATGGCACCTATTTGCGAGACATACTTATCATCCCGAAAAATAATTATCAAAACCGGGTTTCTTAAAAACTGGCGATGAATGGTAATCTAAATCTAAAAAAAAAAATTGGTTGTAAAGTCGGTTTACGGACGATAGATTTACGTGATAACGACATAATCATGTATGACATTGACATTTGACATTTGACTGACTTTGACTGACTGACTTTGACTTTAACTTTGACTTTGACATTTGACTGACTTTGACATTTGACTTTGACTTTGACTGACTTTGACTTTGAAGTTTGACTTTGAATTTGACTTTGACTTTTACTTTGACCTTGACCTTGACTTTGACCTTGACTTTGACTTTGATTATATTATCTAGATCTAGATAAAACTCAGGTGGAACGTTACAGGAATGTTACCGTTACTATTTTTCATTTTGGCATTCATCAATTTATAAAACGTTATCACGTCAAAAATAGATAAAATAATATAATAACTAAAATAGAAGGTGGAAATTTAAATTTCACAGTCAAGCTGTTTTTGAGTAACAATCCAATAACTAAAAAGTACGTCTATCTGGATGACTTCCATATTGAGGGGCATGACAATTGATCCCGAGAGTAGCAAAGGTCACTAAAAGGGTGAAGAAAAAAATGTTTACCAAAAAATGGAACCGACAAATCAAAAACATTTTTCACATCACCTTGCCAGTCTAGTAAATGGCAGGAACAACTTATTTTTGTTTTGTATTACATTCGTACAAGTCCCTGTTTTTTGGAATATTTTCTTTATGTGTGTCTAGTAGACATATAAGTACGTGTCCCAAAATTCAACGATAAGCCGATACCAGTGTATGGTCAGGTCGATAACTACCTAGGGAAAAATAATTTAAAGAATACATTTTTCTTCAATGTTACACAAACTGTTTTTAAATGTTTGTATAAATTTGATAACCTGCACCATATGATTAGACACTGTGGCTCCAAATATGAACATAACCCTGCATTTTTTTTGTATCAGCTACCTAAGTAACATAGCTATTCATTGTAGTTGCAAATAGGACCAAAACATTCGTACTTTAAATACAAATCCCAGTCCATTCATCTAAATAAGTCAGTCGAACGCCTGGAAGTCACAAAATGAGAGCCTCAAGTAAAAATGAGATAACAATATTTTTGTTGGCAACACTACAAAATTACAAGTGCATTGTCACTACATTTGTTGCACGAACAAAGGCTTATGTAACGATTGACCTAACCATTCCATACCGATAATGTTGAGGATGGTTAGTGTCACACATAAACGCAAGGTTTTATGTTTGTTACACGTTTATTGCACACTAAGTACTAAGAACGTGACTATTTTGATTTTCAATGCGGTAACGTGAGTCCTATTTATTGAGATATTGACGTTTTTCGATGCATTAAAGCACGTATTGGTGTTTTTAACACCACACTAATATTTGAAATGCGAACGTTTATGTGCATGTGTGTAGCCATGTTCGGATGTGTGTTGCGTTTGCTACCTCATAGATTTGTAAGAAATTTTTAATGTAGGTTCCTCATAAGTCAATCTGAACTAACAGATAGGCTACCTCATATCCCAAAAAAATACAAACATAACAAAGAACTAATAATATTACAACGTCTGTCTGTTGCGTTCACGCCTCATTTTATGTAAAACTACCCGCAATTTTAATAAGATCTAATTTTCGTCTTGAAAGTAATAAGTGTGATACTAATTTGGACTTCATCATAACCCTATAAGAATTCCTCTTGCTTATATTATTTTCCAGAATTTTAGTTTACATTGGTTGAACAAGAGAATCACTACCAATATTATACATAAAACATCTGCGTCGGCAGCGTCGGCTGTCAAACTGACGGACACTGGTTTGATCCCCACCAACGGCTTGAGCTTCTAGTGAAGGTAACACCGTAATCAAATTCCCAGCATGATGGTAGGGTACTTTCGAGTACACGCCTGGCTAGCTACCACTCTCAAGATTGAAAAACTGCCACCAAACACATGTATGTTCAGGCAGCAGTCCTTGAGAGCAAGTAAACATTCTAGGTCGTGATAAGATATTCGACCACATCCTCACGGAACATCAAGTGGTCAAATGACAATAACAATCTATACTCTGTTTTTTTTCTTCTCTCCGCAAACATACAACCTGAGTATCTTCAAGTCACGAGTGAATAGGTATCTTCTGGGCAGGCGTGCTCCACCGTAGACCGCATCATCACTTAACATCAGGTGAGATAGTGGTCAAACGCTTGCCTATTCCCAATATAAAAAAAAACAGTATAAAAAAACAGAATTTAATCAGTACTAGATTCCGGTTACGGTTTTCGGTGGTGTAGCATTATACTTATACATATAGATATACAAAGAAATGTAATAGTTTTATCAAACAGAGCGCATACCTGACGATATCAAGTCAATGTTACCATAAATCTGCAGCAGCCGTCAACACAAGCCTATCGCAAGCAATTAGCAGCAAATATGTACATATCACACTGCGTTACCGACATAGATACGGGTGGCCGTTTAGAACTTGATGTCAGACCCAAATTAATGTCGACCATGGCTGTTATTGTCATATGAATTTATATTGTGCCTTTCAACACAATTTGGGAACTTGACAAATATCTGAAATATGTCTCTTAATAAAAAAACAAACAATATATTTATCCACGGATGAGCACGCAGGTCTTCGTCGACACCTATAAATTTAAGATTTCTTGCAAATATGTGTGATTAATAATTGAAAGGATGGATATTGCCATATATGTCATTCATCTCACTTGTTAAGAATAAATTCTTCCACTTGATTCGAATTTTTAAAAGAAAAATTAGCTCTTTGTTCGACTTGAACCCAAGAATACAGAATACCGCCCTGTCGCTTTACCAATTAAGCTATAGTAGCATTCTGCTAGCAGTCCGTTTTTCCTTCATTACAGCTACATCTGAGAGGGTGTTTAATATTTACTTAAAAAATTTAACGTCAATACAATGAACCATAGCACTACTACCTACTACTTATCTCATCGCTAATTTCTTATATTTGAAGAACTTCATAAAATCTGCGTTATACATTTCAATGCAAAAATCATTGTATTATCTAAGTTTACATTCTGAGGCACTCCTTATAAGGCCATGGAAGGCTTCATAGACATGGGACCTGATGCGAAATTTACATTTAACAAATGAGAAACGTCCTTTTACATTGTGACCATTTCGCGTTAGAAAGTGGGAATTACTAAAAGACTATAAAGCAGCTTCTATAGTAATATCTAGACATCATTACAAGCTCTCATTA
Organism: Apeira syringaria; assembly: GCA_934044485.1. Classification (NCBI taxonomy): domain Eukaryota; kingdom Metazoa; phylum Arthropoda; class Insecta; order Lepidoptera; family Geometridae; genus Apeira; species Apeira syringaria. Next base: position 3,536,610 of record OW203661.1, on the reverse strand, counting down.
ACTCAGCGTAATGCGAAACCTTATTTATGTTAACTCATGTTTACGGCGATAGAGACTTGATGATTACAGTTTAGAATATTCTAGGTCAGAGAAATCCAAAGCAACCTTACTGAGATAGCTGTTGAGAGCAGGACAATAATGATAATATATTTGATATCAGAGTATCTCCTTCGCAATGCAACGATACCAATGAAGAAGCCCCTTGTATTCCTTTCAGCATAAATAACATACACCATGCAGGAATTCTTTGGCCTTTAAAAAAATAGACATTGTAACACGACAATGATTAGAGTTATAGAATTGATGACAGAGAAGTTGGAAACTGTAATACATAAATAAGTAGTTTATAAGTTAAAGCATATTTTAAAATAAGATTATTGATAATGAACAGTAGTAATTAATTATACTCGCGGTTATTGTTATGGCAGAACAAAGCTTCACACAGAGTCAAATGTCAGACGAAGCTCGTAAAGCACGCTTCTGTAAGTAAAATATTGCCTCGACATACCCCTAGAGTGCTATCAAACGGGACTGTTAGGAATTTCAACAGCACACAACGCTAAAGCAGATTATTTTAATTTAAAGTCTTTGTAGAAGATAAAAATTGCCGAAGTTTTTTAAACTGTATCGTAGATTCTAAAAATCACCACGAGTGAATCTACACATACCCTTGATAATACGCCAGTAATTGTCGCAGCCGTTCAATAAAACAGATGACTAACAGTATATCTGACCTTTGTGAAGGGACAATGAACGCAATAGGTTCGAGCTCATTGAACTACTGAACTTTACCTACGGGTGCGGATTGCTAAACAACGCTCACGATTCCGCTAACGACATTCTCTCATTGCTAATAGAGACTACTGTATATGTTTGTATAAATTGTATCATAAACAAAACAGTAACATAATATTAAATTCTGATATTCGAGAATATAAAATCCAAATCCGAGCTGGCAGGTTGCCAAAGAGCAATTTCGAAATAATATAGCAATAACTTGACGCGAAACGACTAGTACCCTTTAGGGAAATAGCCCAAGCGCTAAAATGACGCCAAATGACAGCTTTCGAGGCCTGGAAAGGATAGAGCGATTGTTAGAACAATTGCATGTGAAGTCAGAAGTGGGTAGGTGCGATTGAACGAATATGATGGCCTTTTCCTCCTCTCTGAATTGTTCGTCGCGCAGTATCGCTTATATTTAGCAGGGGAACATAAAGCTTCGCTTACAAATTTAATTGCATCGACGATCGCCCGCCGCGAGACATAAATAGCCACAATTCGTCCCTGAACCTACCCAACTTTCTCCCGCTGCACTGCGTACGACGAGTTATAATTTTGTTTTTGTCCTCCAACTTTGGACGTTGATTCATTACACCAAGACCAATCTGGCTTTTTGTCGCTAGACTCGAGTGATATTATTGGAATGAAACGATTTTGTAATCCAAATGAAGTAGCATCTGCTTCATCAGAACTGGTAGTCATAAGATCTTGTTTCTAAAGTTGCATTCAAAGCGTCTCGTCGGATGCATTGCATACCCATTACGGCGTATGGTCAACCTCATCTGGCAGAACTTCCAAGAGACATTTCAAGAATTAATGGCTAAATTATGCATAGTGCGCTCTGAATTGTCGCCATTCCGTAGCTGAACTGCGTAATGAACTCAACCACACTGACCATACAATTTTGCATATACAATCCTTTCAATATCAATGAGAATGGCGTGATTATCAGAGACTGGCTTTTTCAAGATAAAGTGGCTGGTAGGAAGCGAAACAAGACACGTTCGAGTGCCATTAATATTTCGAACAGCAAAGTGCATTCTAAGGTTTGTACTCGTAGAATGAAGGGTAGAATCGATCATTTGACTGACGTAATGTCGCGTTGGAGTCGAACGCCGAGGGGAACTTGAATGCTAGCCATATAGCTAGCTGGCTTGGCATATAGCTAGCTGGTTTGGCATATTTGTGCGTGCCCACACGCGTATCCAACACACAATGCATACAATACACACGTAAATAATACATCTTCGCCCGGCTCCACTATGCATAATCACGCAAATTTGCAAGTAAAATGACGCGACACGGCACTTTTTGAGCTTTGCAAATGTAAAACATTGCATTGTCTCGGTTGAACCGGGTTTTTAGGGAGCGCGCGGTGCACGTATTGTCGTTGTTGTGGTCCACAGATATTATATTACAAGGCCGTCGACAATGTAATGTGTCAATGTGCAAGAATTGCAACAATGCACGTGGAAAATTTGGTGTAATTTTGGATGGTTGGTGGTTTTTTTAATACATAGGTTATTTAGGTGTACAAAAACTCTGTATTCTGTTCCCAATGTAGAATAGACACGTGACCATAGCATGTTAATTTCACAAGTCGCGGAAAATTTAATAATATTTCCTCTTTGTTTATTCAAACAATAACAGCTTTCACAATGGACTTTAAAAAATACATTACATATTCACTGGCATGTAAAAACATGTGTATTTGCGTACCGTACAAGTTTTGTAACAACAATTGTGTTCTTTTTGTTGATAATGTTTTGAGTCATAACATAAATGTCATAATCGTAACTCATAAAAGGTACCTAATTATGCCGCACGTGAGAATGAAAAAAATATGGTATCCTTTATGAGTTTATGACACAAACCGAAAAAGAAATTGATTAAACGAAGACTTTTTCCAATTACTACTCTTATGCCTATACATAGGTTGACCCCCAGGCGCTTAAGCGTGTTTAATACAATACAAATATGTATTCTCAGACATCGAAGTTTAACGCTCCGATAAAAATGCCAAAATCGTGCGCACTGACAAAAAACAAGTTTCTCGCTCGGAGCAACGATAAGCTGTCAAAATTATCTCATCGTAGCGACCGACGACGACGACGCTTTGAAATGTCAAATGTAAACAAACAGCTGTGTTGTGACTTACTAAGTAAAAAAACGTTCTTATTTATCTTTTTAGTGGCACATTGCATTGTTACATTCATGCTTGGTGAATCCATCTAATATTTAAAGCCCATTTAATAGAATACACAAATTCGAAATATAAAAGTTGGAATTTTAGACATTCAATTTGTTTTTACAGATTTCAAGCATATGGAGTTCCTTTTTAATAACACCAAAAGTGAGGTTTATGTTTACAACAATATATTGTTTAAAAGACATTAACTTACATAACTTAACATTAGGTGAGATAGTGGTCAAACGCCTGCCTATTTTTTTTTTTTTTTTTTCTCAGCCATGTGTGTCCACTGCTGGACGTATGCCTCCCCCATATAGGGGGGATTTGCCAATACTCGCCACGCTTGGCAGGCGGGTTGGCGAGCGCAGTATGATTTCCGATCCTCAGAAGGCGCTGCTGCTCACCTCCTGGTACGTTATCCCATAGCCGACTCTTACGGCACCCACGGGAAGAGATGGGGGAGTACTATTCTAGGCCGGTACCACCACGGCCTATAGTAAATTTAAAAAAAAAACATAACGCAGTTCGCTGATGTCCATGTGTGTACTTTCAGTGAAGACGAAGATGATACTAAATCTAGCAATAAAATATTGACCGCGCCATCGATCTAAGGACTGTTCAATATTGTTTTTATCTAGTATGGCAACATTGGGCTGTGATCTATCAATATTTCAATGTGCAGAATACTCCTTTCACATTATGCTGGGCAGATTATCTCTCTGTTGTTTCAGTCTTTTGCTTTTTTATTTATTTATAATATTACCAAGACGTTTGCAGTGATACCCTTTCGTGGCCTCCCCTCTTTCACGCTCCACCGGTCCTCGCATCACTGGTCGCGCCTCAGACGGCATTCCTGAGATTGAAGTTTTTTTATTTCTGTCAGTATTTAAATACTATCAACAAATGTACTGTTAACTTGTTGACTTGGATGGCTGGAGTATATACGATCTTTTTGTTTTGGAATTTATCAATAGGCACTTTATTTGCAAGTATTCTTAAGCTTAAATACCGTCACCTTTTTTCAAGTATACTTTAATTAATTTTTTAATTTCAAAATATGTTTATTATCTACATTGAAAGTTATATATATGTACATTTTTAGTGTAAGTTAAATCCTAAAAGTACAATGAAATAATATTGTGTTACAAGTTTTCCAAGCAGCCACTTATATAAAACTTATAGCATGATGGTAATTTCAAAATGTGCATATTACTATCCATAAGTAATGTACTTTCTATACAATAACAGTAATAATTATGTAAGTTTTAGTAAAGAACATTACATTTTTAGCTTGTATTAAACAATATTTCAAGTATACTGTTGTAGGCTTAAAAAGTGGTTGGGATTTTTATAGATACCAGGATTTGTTAATACATGTTTTCTGGATTTAAAAAACCTATTTCCACTTCATCTCTTTGAACTAGGTTACCCTTTTCACTGACCTAGGGCCCACCCGGATAAGCGATATACTATTGTTGGAATGTGTTGACCAAACCGCGAGCAAATCACTGATTTAATTAAAATTAACTCGTTCCTTTGTCTTGAGACGTGAGTTTAAAAAAAATAATGTGATAAATTATTTTGATCTCGGATTAGCTTGACATTAGTACAAAACGTTTCAATAGATACACTATGGCGTAAATTTCGATTTCGGGTGGCCCGACATCCTATTTATTTATCCCCAGGGCTATTCAACTATCCAACATTTTTACTAAATTCCTACACCACACGCTGACCGTTAACAATTTACGTAACACACTATGGGCACTACTATACTACTACTTATAGCAACCCCCCCACCCCCATGATTAGACAACTGTCCTTGTGGAAATCAATGGGGGGGGGGAGGGCATAATATTATATTTCCCAATAATTCTGAGAAATAAAGTTTTAATGTCATGCATATCTCGCAGTCTTCCATTAAATTATTCTCTGAAGTGTTAGCCAAGGCGCCTGTTTTTGCAACATATTTGCCTTTGTCTTGCATATCGACAAACTCAAGATAATTTTACGTGTGTTTGCCAAGTATAAGTTTACACAGTTTGGGGCCTTCAAGGAGTTCCGACACGGGCAAGCAGCTTGAATCAATCTCATATAATATTGCGACTTGAAAATGCTGCTTGTACAAGCATTTTTGCAAGTGTTTGTTATTTAACAAACGTCTGCGAAATGTTCTCATAGATGGCATAATATGCTCATATTTTAGATCGGTAGGCTTTTTTTAATACTGTATAGATCATTAAATTAGTAATAGTATAGTATTTTAATTTTGTAATTTGTATGGGTATTGAATCCATAATTTGCACGCCTTGAAGGTTCGGATATAGTGCCCCATATCTTATAAACATAACACCTGTTCAATGTACCAACCTATATCTGGCAAATAAATGATTAAAAAAAAAAAAAGCGTTTGACCACTATCTAACTTGGTCAATGACGATGTGGTCGAAGATGTTATCACGCTAGACCTAGAATGCTTACTGGTTCAAGGACTGCTGTCTGAACACACTATATGTTTGATGACAGTTTTGCAAACTTGAGGGTGGAAGCTAGCCAGGCGGGTAGTCGGAAGTAATCTACGACCATGCTGGGAATTTAATAACGGCATTACCTTCACCAGAAGCTCAAGCCGTTGTTGGGGATCGAACCAGTGTCCGTCAGTTTGACAGTCTACACTCTTCTAGCTGAGCTATCATCGCTTCAAAAGGTAACAAAATACCACAACGCCTGAAAAAGGGGCTTCTATCAGAGCGTATTATGATGACCATTGATGACTTATGGTACTAAAACGTGGACTGAATGGGGGACATCATAATTAATTTAAAACGATTTTCACAGACACCAGAAATGTAACTACTTTTCAATATAACAAACGCGCCTCAATCACCTTGTGATTGCATTGAGTTAAGACGCAAACAAACATTTTAGATGATTGAGGTTTGTTTGAGTCAAGCTAAAATCTACGTGCTTGACTCATGCATGACTTGATCGTCTGGCAAGACTTGATCGTCTGGAGTCCCCTTTAAAGATGTGTTTACTCGGCGTCGGTCCAACAATGTTAGGGGCTCGTCCCAAGGCCACATAGAACGTGTTTCAACTGGCTTTTTATGCAACCAAAACATGTTTTATATTATACTAGCTGCGCCCCGCGATTGTACCCGCGTGGTGATGAAAATCGGTGATGATGAAAATAAGCCTGTGTTAATCCAGGGTGTAAGCTATCTCCATACCAAATTTCATCCAAATCGGTGTAGCCGGGAAAACCGTAATCCACGAGGGTAAAACCGCGGGGCGCTACCAGTAATTAAATATTTCTCACAAATAACCAGAAGTCGTGTCTTGTTATTCTCAATTACGAATTAGTGGGCATGTCTTCGAATTGATGAATAGTTAAGAATTCAGGTTTTCACTTTTATTAATGGCTAGTTTAAAATGGCCAAGGCGTTTGATATCATTTAATAATACGAAAAATAAGATAATTAAATTGTATAGTAGAAGTAATAAATTATTAAGTGTAGGAACGGCGTCTACTTTTGTTTGAGCATTTTGTAAAAGTATGTCTGACCGACATTGCCATATTCAATATCTTTTTTTTTCTTTTTAATTTTATTTGCGCTGATGCAAGTATTATTTGGCTATATCATTTATTATTATGTAATTACAGTCATCATAAGAATCCCATTAGTTTAAAATATACTGTTGTCAAATATTCTTCCGTGACGTCACGAACCGGTCCCAGCGGAAGACCAGCGCTGGTTTAGCCAGCATTGCTGAGTTGGGTCCGTTTTGTAACATTTGTATTCGTTCTTTTATTTTCTGTATGCCTTAAATGTAGTTGTAACAAATCAAGTTTTTCTTTCTTTCTTTCAAAAGTATATGCATGGTCTACTCCACGAATGTGGAGTGTCCGGAAAGGCAGCGGCATGAGACGAGTGGCGACGGATTGTCAAGCATGTCACCACTCCTGATGATTACTCACTCTGTCAAGAGTGTAGCGAATAGCGACTAAGAACATAGTTGTGTAAAAAGGCTAGGATGATATTTTTTTTTTAAATTGAATGTCTAATTAAGTCAGTTGGCTGCGATATAAATATAAAGATAAAGCATAGTAAAATGTATTATTTCAATAGCAGCTTTGAAAGGAAGATTACCCATTGCAATATATTACTTTATTTATACCTATTATGTAAATCGAGCCCAACATAATAGGATACAAAAAGCTGCGCTCGCGCATACTAATTTCCTCATTTGTGTATACATGGATCGATGTGTATGTCACCCTCATAAGCTAGCCGCGATATAAGACTGGCAGGGATTTTTTATACTATTTTCATTCTTTAATAGATGCATTAGCTTTTTTTGAGACTGTGTTGAAATGATATGAATATTATTAGTAAGAAAAAAGAATTACATTGAATACTTAGTCGTTTTGAATGGAAGTATAGTATTTTCCAGAACCAACCTGTGACCCTCAAGTTTGGAAAAATGACAGTATATTGTGTGTACGCGATCACGTCCATCACCGACCATCAAGTGGTCTAACGCTACACAAGTAAATTTTAAAATAATGTCATTATTATTATTTTGTATACAAGCATCATTATTCCCACGGGTTCACAGAGAGGGGGGTTTGAACCCAACACGCTGACCGATAAGTTTTTATTGTGTATCGCATTAACTATAAGCTATAGCAGCCCATACCACTAGGGCCGAATTACTTCCTTATTAACATCTGCGGGGATGTTATTAGCGCCATCTACCTTTAATTGTATGAACAATTAATTAATAGGACTGATTAGACTGATAGACCAACATTACAGTTGATATCGTATCAAACGAAGGCACCCTACCCTTATTTTAAGAGTTTTTATTGTGTATCTCATTAACAATATGCTAGGTATTAAGTTCAAATATTTGAACGATAAGCTAGTGACTAAATCTAGGAACCTCCTACATAGCCTAACCTAGGTTATCCTAAGATAACAACTGGGCCAAACACGGACGGCTCAACGTGTCCTCCGACGCACGGAAGCATTCAAAAAAAATATCACTAGGAGTCACCCATCCAAGGTATGACAGCGACAGTACTTTGCCGTTTGTTAAGAAACATCAACAATCGAGTTACATGCAAGTAATTCATTATATTTATCAAGAAAATAACATATTTTTTTCACATTTAGGTCACGTATGATAAATAAAACAGAACATTGTTTCATTATTCCAGTCACAATCTTCGCCTACGTCAGAACATAATTCTGTGCCTACGTTTCAATCAAGTGGCGAGTTTCGAGATACAGTTTTGCAAATAGTTTCTATACGATTTTAGTCGATAATGTCATAGTTAGTAGGAAGATGATAAACACGTGTATACACCTACGCTTATTACTCGATTTGTAAGATGAGTCGACCTCGACGTGTTGTTTTTAAACTGTCGTATAAAATATACTAAGTGTAAGGCTTCATGATCGGGTCAGACTAATTAGATACCTATCTCTATATTTCGAAGGTTTTATATTCGGTCACAGCAAGCTTTTAGATAACGCCTCGCCATGTTTGAAGTTATTTTATCCGGTATTATTGAGCCCTGTAATCTTTGAGCATATGTTGTCAATATCTAAGCTTGTAATAGTAAAAAATTGAAGAGAAATTGTCAACCCGAGACAGGGTATCCTAGTTGGGTGGGTTATGTACAATTGTACAATGATAACATGGATATTTTACTATATTGAAATGTATAACTTAAAAAACAAATACCTGGAAGTAAGTTACCTAGGTACGTAGTTTTAAATTATATATCGAATACTTACGTATTACGTACACTACAGACGTTATCCTCTGAAAATATTCAACGTTATTTCGAAATTAATTAAAAATACTTCCAGTTTTGATAAACATTTTTATGGCAATAATCTGCATATCAATTCTACTAACAAATTGCTCACAGATTGGTAATGAATTGCCATTTTTTGAATTGTTTGCTGGTTTTGCTAGTTCTCTTTCCTTGGACTATATTGTAATGGCTACACAGATCTAATTTCTGAGATGTAGTTTTTATTTTAGCGTAATACCAAGTTAATTTATAATTACAATTGAATGACTATTGTAATGTTTATGAATTGATTGTCTTAATATGACAATTGGCACACTGAAAGTATGTATGTATAATCCTTTCAAATGATAAAATGTATTTTGAAAATCAGTTTTATAATTACGGAGTTTTGAGAAAAAAATATACAACCGAATTGAGAATGTCATCTTTTTCTTTATTAAAATAAAACACATAACTATATACAATACTGCAGCTACAACAATAACATTTGAGCAATCCACTAGCTATTGGTAGCCTATAGATAATTCAAATGTTCTAACCCGCTACCGGCTGGTTTCTTGCCTCTCGCCGTAAAGGGTAGTTAGAAAATTTCTAAATTCTTCAAGGATATTTGGCCACATATATTTTTCTTTCTCACACTCAAACCCCGCACTAAGATTCCCCGTGTCGCGAGAGGTATGGACACACACAAACACAGCACCTACCCAAAAAGATGCATGGCTTCTCTTTCTCTAATCGCTAACGATGAATATTCGTTCTTGTTGATCACGTTATATACCTATCGCTTTGAAGTGTCAATTTCAAACATTTTTTTATGTTTCTCTAGCGTTAACGCTTGTAGAATGTTACTTTCTCTCGGCCTACAAGATACATACACTAATCGCATAAATGTTTGCCCCTGCCGGGATTCGAACCCGGGGTACCCGGGGACCAAAAGTCACGCCACTGACGACTGAGTCACGGCGATCGTCTCTTACTATCGGGATCATCTCGCATTTGGTCTTATATAATGGGTGTATCACGTGTTTGCAGCACGTTACACCTATACTTAATAAGTGTACATTGTTATTATATGAATTGTATATAATTACGGTAATTGTATTACAAGCACCTACCTATTATGTATAATTAATTATTATAATGCAATTGGTGTAATGCCTTTATTTGCATACTCACGTACTTACGAAGACTTAGACATTTAGCAATTATGAAAAGTATTATAATCAACCAATGGGTGGTTTCCGACCGGATAGACGAGGCCCGCATCCAGCCCTTACCTGCGATCTTCCTCCTCCTCCTTGGATCTTAGGTTTTATGTCCACCTTGTCGGTGACCGTCCTATGCTGGGCTTGCCAAGTGTCTCCATTCGAGAAGCTTATGACTGTGATTATTTAGTAGTACACTAATACGTTTACAAGGATTGCGCTTAACACACTAAGAGGCAAATGCCACAGCAGTTAAAGGTGTAGACAACGTGCAAAATTAATTTATATTATTTGAACGAGTAACAGATATATGTCTATAGACATAATAAAAATAAATTTAGAAATAAATTGACTTGATATCAATGGTGTTTTACTAAAGATAACGCATATTCATACTGCGCGGTGCTCAGATTTTATTCCTTTACGACATAAACATGCTTACTGCGACAGATAATACGGTACAAATAATATAGAAAAGGATAGCCATAATGTTTAGACTTGCGCTTAAACTACGTGTCGTAATGAAAATTACTACAATTGACTTAATTTTGCCGCCTCAGTTTCCGCGCGCTTGTGCGACATCTACCTCATATAAACATATGATATCATTGCTTGATATAGAAATAATTATGACGAGTAATGTTGCAATGGCAAGTGGAAATTTATTAATAGAACATTAATAAAAGATGATATATAGTAAAATTGCATAGTTGAATACAGATGTACAGACAACAATATAGAAACAAATATCTAAAAATCTAAATCTATCATAAAGAATAATCTAATACAAATTTTTTGAAATTAGAAAACTTTTGAAATACCTATGTCGAGATCTTTGGTTTTTGAGATCGAATTGTACTGTCGTGTAAACCAACCTAGTATATTGTGATAACTTGACCGTACATGCTTTTTGCAATGAACAGCTTGTTTTGCTATTCCTATCCTATTTTTATAAGGTCGATGCCTTTATTAAAATAAAATACTAATACCTAATTACAATTCTACATCTTCTACAATAACGTTTGAGCAATCAACTAGATAACTCAAATACTCTAACCCACTACCAGGCAGCATATCCAGAATACTAGCAGCATTGCCACGTTGAATTGCAATGCTGATTCGTTGCGCCAAATATGTGCCAGCATTTTGGTCACGCGTCGCTTCGATCAAACGCTCTGATAAGTTTTGGAAAATCCAAATTTGAAAATCCATTGGTTTCGCCACCAATTGCTCTGCCGAATCAGTTTTATTATTATGTTAAGGATATTTACTTTTATTAGCTGGTGTACATTGAAATCCGCTGTAATGATACTGCCTAAGTATTTAAATTGACATATATATTGATGAATATCTCAATGAATCTCGTGTTCTTGATCAAGATTGACTTGACGATTTTCGATAACGATTTCATTCGTCTTTTTTTAAAATAAAAACCCAAGCTTTGTCATAAAATAAGTTGTTTTATTACTAAAACAACTTATTTTTTGACAAAATTTGGGACCATTGGCTTCATTCATCTATCCCTTCTCGATACCTAAGAAAAAAAATACTAAACCGATTTTGATACAATATAAATGGGACCACATCGGAAGCGTATGAAACAAAATATAATGGTTATTAGTTGGCGGATAAATCAGTATAAACATACATATAAGATGTTCGTGTGCAATGGGACACAGAACCTCCCTTTCTTGAAAGTCAGTTAAAGAGGGGGAGGGAGAAACGCATTGGTGAACGCATTTTACTGCGCGGTAAGTAACTATAGTACTATGTGGATAAATTAAAATTCATTCCATTAATTTATTTAATTTTTCTTGCTACATAGTAGGTAATACATTGTCATGTTAAAAATTTTAGAAGTTTCTATAGTTTGCGATTTACACCAAAGGAAATGTTACACTAGCAAATCTTAAAGCATGAAATAAAACTACCATATTATTTTCAGTATTCATTTGTCCATATTATGATGTCCACAGCTGGACAAGTGGACATCGCCTCTCTCATTGTGAATTGTATCCATGAAAAATTAGAACGGCAATTCGCACATTTTTCGTTCAATATTACAGTCGCATTGGTCAGTTAGAAAGAGTGCACGAAGAGAACTTGAAAAGGTTATTCATTAAAAACGGTGAACTATACCTTACCCTAGTCTTAGAGCCACTTTCAAATAGTTTTATCTTGCTGCTTTAACCAACTGGACTTATAGAAATGGTAAAAAGGACAAAAATAGGTAAAACAAGCAAAGACTTATGAATGATATTTTTTAACTGGCTGCGTTGCACCGCTTCTCTTGCGTGGACTAAGTTGCCTCAACTTTTTCAACGAAACATTACATTTTAGCATGATGAAAAGTAGGTATGCGCTGTTCCCGCATAAGAAGAATAGGTAGGTACATACTTTTATTTTATTTCCTCATGATTAGGTATTGAACTGCGTGTCAAACTAATTTTTGAACAATTTGCTGAACTGACTGCATAATAGCCCGAATCAGCGATATGGTGTTGATTACTTTTAATCTCTTTGTATTGCTGACTACCCAAGTAGGACCTACTCATGAAATTATTTTCACGAAGTTTATACCTACTTCGTTCTCCGATAACATTTACTTGGTTTCATTAATTTTTTTCGACGATAATTTAGCAATGGGGTCCAGCTGGTCGCAATTTCGGGAAAAATGCATTTTGAGCCCGGAAACGGAAACCAGCTGTGCAACGGTGCATGGTTAATGTAGGTACTCAAATTTACCACAGACTAGGTATATCGAATTACATTTCTAAAGCCTCTGCATTTTGGAGTTTTGTTATCGGGAAACTTACATCTTGACATCCGCGAACGAATAATTGCATGAATGTACATAAATATAGGTAATACATATACCTAGGTACCTATTTGCAAATAGGATCTGATAATTTTATAATCATAGGTATATTTTTATTTCTACGCTAATGGTTTACTTTCATGTAGGCACCTAAAGGTCACGCACGTAATGTAAACCTACTGAGACACTTATATCACATATAAAAATAGTTAAAATAACAAAAATATTACGTCTATTTAGGTATCTAGTTAAATAGGTACTTACCTGAATGATTTAAAATATCAATAACAATGAACACACCTTTATACCTTGGTACATCAAGATCTTGATGCGAGGAAACACAGGTACCTAAAACCATACGTTCCTTAGCTATGTTGATGCTGAGAACCCTAAAGTTTGTAAGTACCTATGCAATTGTAATGTAGCAAACCGACTAGGACTCACGTGGTAAACACTGGAAAATTACTCTCCGACCAGTTTCGAACTGGTCTGACTCAAATTACCTATGCAATGACCAAATCAGACCTAAAGTGTAAGTACATTGTTTTGTTTTTCATCCGAGCAAAGAAAGACGTTTCATACATAGGTATTATTGGTTATCATAAGAAAACCAGAAGGTTTACAGTGTTAAGTATAAATAATACTGGTTCTGTTATCTACAAATTTAACGAATGATTTCAATTTAGAGGTACCTACTTGCCTACACAATCAATTTGTCGTTAAGGTATCAAGGTATTAATTTGTAGGGTAGGTAGGCCTAGTTAATAGGCCTCGGGTAATATGGTTTATAGGTAGTTACCTCACAGCTGACAATGTACTTATGCTTTTCTTATTGTTTTAACATCATAAACCTCTTTTTTGTTATCACTTATAATAAAGGCCTTCAATTAAATCAAAAAGTTCTATCGATATTATGGTTAGGTAGATAGATTAGATTTATATACCTATTGCTGCTAATACCTACCTAGGTATGTAGGTTCTATAGGTGCATGCTTACTTACCTACAGAATTGAAATATGAACACAGTATAAAATAATTAAATAACTGAATTGCTTACCGAATCCTGTCGGAGATGATCTCGGGCTTGGAATTCCTCTTCCCTGGAGCGATGACGAGAGACGGCTGTGAGGGCGGCGCATGTATCGGACTTGCAGACGACTCAGAAGGAACGGTCGAAGGTGGTGAACAAGACCCGCAAGAAGACATGCTGAACGCCCGTGGACGGCCATCCGGGACGACCGGCGCACGATTCGATTTAATTCTGCGACGGCGTTTCTTCTCATCGACCGCCGGAGGAGCCCAATCTAGATCCTTTTTTAAATGCCCACGCCCGCAGCGACAACCGCAAGCTTTGAATGCTAAATCATACCCCTTTTTTGTCCATAAATTTTGATGCCTCTGTTTTTCTGACCAGGAACGGGCTCGCCCGCAGGATTTAAGATAGGCAAGCACCCCGGCCTCCCATTGCTCAAAGCATTCTCTGTGCATATACCGGCCGGCGGCACACGTGTCGTTGTTGCATAGCACGCGGACAGCGTCTTCACCGCGCACCGGGTTGCGAGGGCGAAGACACTCGCCGGGTACGCAGCACCCTCGGGCCTCCTCCGGTTCGCGTTCACCGGTCGCGCCTTGTCGTCGGGGCGCCATGCCGCCGTCGCGACAACACTCGACGAAAACGAATGTGCGCGGAAATAGTTGAGCGCGTCACAGGAGACACATGCTTGTCGGAGCGCGCGCGGCCGACTAATGCGAGAACGAAAGCGAAATTTCAAGAGCGCAGCGCGTCGCCGCGCGTCGCCGCTGCCGCCGCGCGCTGCCCGCCTGCACGCGGGGCTGACCTTGTGCTCAGGGACGAGCGGGGTAGGTGCAGAGTGCGCGGGGGGTCTCGCCCGTGCATCGAGGGGCGGGGCGATGCGGCCGACACGCTGGCGGCGCGCGGCGCGGCGTCGTCGTCGGCGGCGGGTGGCGTGGTGGGGAGAAAGTGCCTAGGCTGATTTTCACTTTCGCGGTAGCGGAAGCGGCAGCGAGAGCGGACAGTGCGGCATTCTACATGAGAATGCGATGCCAAAACCATCCCCGTAAAGTAGGGGGAGCACAACTTTGTATGATATTAAAAAAAAGAAGATTGCACAGGTGTTCCAATAAACACGGAATAAGACAAATAAAATCCTACAAATATTATAAGTAGGTAGGTATGCGAAAGTTTGTGTGTATACGTGTGTATGTTTGTTACCTCTTCACGCTCAAACAGCTACACCAATTTCGATGAAATTTGGTATGGAGATAGCTTATACCCTGGATTAACACATGGACTACTTTTATCCCGGAAAAAGTATAGTCCCCGTGGGATAGGTAGTTGAGGTAACGGGAAAACCATAACCCACGCGGGTGAAGCCGCGGGGCGCTACTTGTATTATACTATAAAACAAAAAGTACCTACATACTTACTTACTGATGTCATGAATGAGTCCCAATTCAGAATGTCATGTGCGAGTGTCGATGCTAGGGTTGTCTCTGCTCTGAGGCTCTGAGCACTGGTTTGCCTGCAGTCAGTGCTAGACAACACACAGGCATTTAGGTACCTAAGTGTGATGTTTGCCCAATTAGACTGATATCATGACATCTACCGATGTATTGCGAATACCAGATTGCGTCCCAGGGTAACTACTTCCACAGTAAATGCACATCTACCTTGACCCATCTACTTCGACACAATCGATGTCAATTAGACATGTTGTCAACTGTTATCTAACCTGTGATACCGCACATAAAGATTTCGTGCAGGAGCAGAGCCGGCCGGCAATATCCGCCATCTGTGACGCTATTGGCGGCGTACATATAGCAAATGTCTCTTCATATATATAAGTACTACTTATGTATATCAAGAGACGTTTTCTCTTAAGTAAGTAAGTACATCAAACAAATCATGTACAAACAATATCGTGTCTTGCATATACTTACGCATTCATGCCTGTTCTTATTGCTGTCAGCTAGTCTAAAGATAAGAAACTAAATTATATCAAATAATTTGTATAGCCTTTTATGCCTACGGAGGGCGTTGTTGTCTGTACTACAGTTTTATTACTACAACAGGCAACAACGTTTCAAATAAGATATAATGTTTCATAATATTTTTTTTTTTTTTTTAAGTCTTACGTAAATTGTGTTCCTTGTGTTTCTGTACAATATGGAATTGTCTTGTAAGTGCAATTTTTGTGATTTCTTTCTTAAGGCAATAAAGTTCTTATTACATGTTTACGTGGTCACAGGTAATAGTGCCCTGAACCTTCTTAGAATAATAATTTCTTTCTTCATTTCCTTCTTCTTCTTGACCTTATCCCATTGCTAGGTGGGCTCGGCACAACATGTTTCTGTTAGTGCCCTGAAACGAGAAAAACAAATAATTCTACTTTTTCAATAAAAATAATTCAATATAAAAACCTTTTCAACGTTTTCTTGAAAAAAAAAGAACATCACTGTAGTCAAAATCAATTAAATATATATTGGAACAACATGAGAACAGCACTAGCCTTCAAATAATTATCGAAATCGGTTTACCAAGAATAAAGTTTTGAGGAAACATCAATAGAAAGGTAGGGTACCTAAAGGTACGCTTTTCGATCACGTAACTAAATATTTGACCAAGTAACTACTACTACAGGCCGACGTACAACCAAGTTGTTATTTTAACAAAAGCTACTACGTGTATTGCATTTTGTAAAGGCGTAGGCAAACGTTCTGAAATCAGATTGATGATATTTTGAGAAAGGGCCAGGTCAAGAGAACTCTAAAAGCGACGCTCTTGTATGAAAGGCCTTGTATGTAAGCGTGGATGAAGCGAAGGAAGTGTGTCGGGATCGTAGCAATTGAAAGGCTTCCCCCGCCTAGTCCTACGGGATAGAGTCGTGAATATATGTAAGTATGTATGTAATTATAAAAACATTTAGTGAAAACCATAACTGCTGCACAACTGCCAGTCCGATTGCGTCTAAAGAAAATTAAAATAAATAAACAAAATAAAAAGCCTTTTATTTCTTGCTTACAGTAGAAATGGACAAAAAAAAGTGTTCAAACAAAATTAAAATTGATCCCATGTTACAAATCAAGTATTGTCTTAGACAGTTTTAAATATACATGTTAAAAGTTTTAATGGATCATGATAGTAAGTATTTAAATTTATTTATTTTTTACTTAAATACAAAATGTAGAATTAGTTACTTACTTATAATTAGCTTTTGGGTGTGAATGTTCAAATTGCAGGAACCCCTCTCAGCTGAGGGTAAAGGCCTCCTCCAGAGACGACCAATGTGTTCTGTCTAAAGAAAATTATGTGCCCTAATTTAGGCCTTCCCAAGCCTGGACTGTATTTATTAGGGCACCGTTGATCATATACACTATTTGATCGAAGGTGTCACCCATAAAAAAAGGAAACCGAATTGAAAACCTCCTGAGATTGAGCAATCGGTAAAAAACTAGTTGGGTTAAAAGAAAGGACTTGGAGAAAACGCGTAGAGAGAAAACTTTGCACGTGTACAGTAAATACTCTAGTCCCCCTCAAAAGCGAATGCATCCACCTGGCCGAGAGGAATATAATAAAAGAATTGGGTCACACGCCGTTCCAATAGCTCCTTTATCCATTTCCTACGACCAGTTGTGGAGACTTGTTCCTATTCATACCTCATCCTTATTACAGCACGTGCTTATGAGAATCGCCGCGCTGAATGGATTCTGGACTTTGATTCGGTGAGCGCTGTGTTTTTCGGATTTCATTGTTGTTTCAGAAGGGCTTTTGGAATGATTACGAATGTATACATGAAGGAGTGTTCCAAAGCCAGTTCTTTGAAATTTGTGTTGGCTTTATTCGGAGACAAAATATAATAGCTGCTTTATGCGTAGAAGTATTTTGTTCACAAAATGTGTCATGAATCATGAATGAATGATTTCAGAGTCTGAAATCTATATAGATACCTACTAGATCTATCTAGATGCAAACATCCAAGAACCGAGCCAAATATTCATGCTCATGACACAAACGTTTACCTCTGCCAGAATTCGAACCAAAGGCCCGGGGACCAGAAGTTATGTCACTAACCACTGACCCACGGCGACCGTCTCACCGTTCGGAAACTAAAAACCGTAGGCGTGTGGTAAGTATGTGTCTCAGCAGAGATAAAATTGTCTGAATATCGCACAGTTGGTACCTATTTTATTATTTGTGTAATTAGTGACTAGGCTTAATTATTTTTTAACTGAACTTTAACCACAGAACCACAAACAGTGTGACATTTCTCTTATTTATTAAAACAAGGACTTCATGAACAAAATAGCAAAAATGACAATTCATGAACAATCTATTAGCAATGTGTTCAGTACTTCGATTGATCGAAGGTTTAGTAGAATTGATATCCAAACTGCGCGTAGGTACTGTAACATAGTTAAGTATATTAACCACAAAGCGCCTTTAAAATGCTCGGAGCAAAGATGCGTTAAAATATTTAGACGTTTATGTTTAGAACGAATAAGTACAATAATTGATAGACAACTAGATTTCGTAAAATTTTAAAATAAATCACTTCTTTCCTTATTTAAACTGCTATTTACTAATATTTAGAAATAAAGTTTCGAAAAACATTTTGTTTACGACTGCTCATTAAGATTATTTATGCATCTGGCACTAAATAAGACAAAAGCATCGAAGGCTCAACAATTTTATTACATACATACAATGTAAAGTTGTGGACGCTTCTCCAGGAAGGCTTCTCAGAGAACTCTAGATCGAGTGTTCAAAGCATGGAAAGTCTGCTAAATGTGGGTAAGTGCATTAATTAAATACCTACCAATATCTGCACGTGCGAAGCTGGAGCAGGCCGCTAGTATTTTATGGGTCCAGCATGTGACCACTTGACAGTCAGTGATGGTGTGGTCGAAGGTGTAGGCTAGACTTAGTATGTTTAATGGCTCTTAAGGGCTGCTGTCTGAACATACTGAGTGTTTGGTGGCATTTTTTCAAACTTGAGGATACCTACTGGAAAATACCTACCGCCATTCTATGAATTTGATTACGGAGTTGCGTTCACCGAAGCGTTCACGAGAAGCTCAAGCTGTTCGGTGGGGATCGAACCAGCGTCCAACAAGTCGACAGCCGATACTCTCACCGCTAGACTATCATCGCTTTTTTTGAATATGTAAAGAAATTCAACGAATGTATCCCTTACTTTAGCTGAATATAGTATGGAATATAACAGCAATATTGTATTACGTAATCTGACCGCTGCAGCAGCAGTGGCCGGTAGAAAAAAAAGCAACTAGTAAGGAATATGCGTCGCAAATAAACGAGTTCCTGTTTACAAGCTCGGAGGGGAACTTCTGAAGTGAGTTAGTATGGGGAGGCCATAACTTGCGTGACCCTGAACACCATTGAATTTTAAATTTAAATGAATGTGTCTGTGACGCATTTGCTGCCATTCTTACCGTGTTTACTATTTTATAATGCTTTTATTTGATTTGACCTACTTCTGAAAGTCCTTGCCCGTGTCCTATGCTAAGTGCACATTGAGTGGAATTTTCCCCGCGATAATATTTGGACTTTTATTGGTTGAATTTTTATCGGTGAAACAAAATTTTATATTGCCATGTTATATGTATGATACATTTTTTTTAAAGAAAGTAAGCTTGAGCTTTGTGTACCTACCCTTTAAAATACATTTCATGAATCATCATTAAAAATAATAATTTATTGGGAAAATGATTAGTGTACACTGTACAGTCGACAAAGAAAATTGCCTACAAGTTTTGAAAAAAGCTTTGTGTAATCACAAAGTTGGCCCTATTTCAAACTGTCAGAATAGTATGTCATGGGATGGCATGGGATTCAACAGTAGGGTGATAGATCTAATATTTGCCGGAGTGTACCTAGATCATTCATTTCTAGATCAGATCTAGATCAAAGTCATTTTCAAAGTGATATTGTAAGTTGTGATGATAACGGGCCTATATTTTATCTTATCTATTGAACGAGAAAAATTCTTATGCTATATAGATCTAGCGTTTTACCACTATCACTTGATGGTCAGTGATGATGTGGTCGAAGATGTTATCATGCTAGACCTATAATGCTTACTGACTCTCAAGGCCTAAACACACTATGTGTTTGGTGACAGTTTTTCAAACTTGAGGGGAGAGCTAGCTAGGCGGGTACTTGAAAGTACCCTATCACCCACATATTAACATTTCTCCAAGTTATCTCGAATTTAATGGTATGAAATTTTGTACATTGATAATTTGGGCTACAGATGTTGGGGAAGTCAACTACTTACCGTAATATGAATTCGATCATAGTATTGATTCGCATGAGTGTCGATGGACCTGGAAATGTATCGATGCGCATGAATGTCACTGGACACTTTTAGAAAACACTTTTCCCGTTTTTTCACCTTTCTTCAGTCTTTTATCAGGTTATCCCGTCATTAGTAGAACGTACGGGTAAAAAATATGATGAGAATTTGCTATCACGTGATAAATACTGCCAATCTTCACCAGTCTTTCTTTTGGTATGCATATATCTAACAAAATAAAACACTTATAACTAATTACAGTACTGCTACTAGCCTACTACAATAACATTTGAGAAATGCAAGGTATTGGTAGATAGATAACTCAAATGCTCTAACCCGCTACCGACTGGCAGCGTGCCCAGAATCCTAGCAGCATTGCCACGTTGAATTGCAATGCTGATTCGTTGACAAAATATATTTAGGTACCGGAAAAATCTAAAAAAAACAAATCATTTTTACAACAATCCTAAAACCTATACTTATAAGTATATATTACCTTTAATTTATGCAGGTATTTTCCTATTTTATACAATGCTGCAGGTGACCTTTTAAGATGTGAATACTCACTTACCTCACCATGTCAGGCAGGAGGTAGCATCAAAAATGCAGCCTTAAAGAACTACAGTAATACTTGTTATGATGTACCCACATAAATATCTCATTTCCTTTGGGCAGTCAAGCGAACTAAGAACAAAAGTTCACTTAGCAAGATCAGATATGCTATGAGATAAAATATGCGATTCGGTGAAAGTATAACATTTTTACCACATAACGATATACATAATTATGTACTTATCGCATTATTATGAGCAATCGATTTTTATTAAATTAAATGAAATATTTTAGAGTCAAACGTCATCTGAGAATCAAGACCTTGCAGACTTTCCTGACTTACTTATTTACATACAATGGGATTAGATCGTCGCCATTGAAAGCCATTTGGGTATCCGAGAGCCACACTAGCATGATTAGGTAACGGGACTGTTCTGGGCTCTAGGAGAAAAGCTAGTGGCGCTCTTTTCTGTCGGAGGCCAAGATCCTATTGGCAGACCCTTGTGCAGACACAAGAAAAGAAGCATATAAGTAAAGTAAGACTCACATGTTAGGGCTGGCGCCGCGGCTTATTCGGCGGAGCAATTGAAACGGCGAAAATATGCTAACCTAGGTAGTGGTTACATATTTGAACCGTTTGGGGTCGAGACATTGGGCCCGTGGGGACCTGGAGCTCATCGGATTTTCCAAAATATATCTGAGCGTTTGATCGATGCGACGCGTGACCAAAATGCTGGCACATATTTGGCTCAACGAATCAGCATTGCAATTCAACGTGGCAATGCAGCTAGCATTCTGGGCACGTTTCCAGCCGGTAGCGGGTTAGAACATTTGAGTTATCTATAGGCTACCAATAGCTAGTGGATTGCTGAAATGCTATTGTAGTAGCTGCAGTATTGTAATTAGTTATTAGTGTTTTATTTTAATAAAGGCATTTGCCCCAGTAAAGTAATATACTTATGTATTTACATTTTGTAAAAGATACAATAATCAGTAGATCTTGCAATAGTTTATTACTCGTTGTCTCAATCTATTTCATCATGTTGCATTATAGTATAGGGAAGGGCGACGTCTACCACGTTACTTCACGTAGACGGTTGAGACGGTTAAGATAATTACATACTATCCTTCTTATTATTTATTTATATCAGGTCATAGACCCATAACTTAAAATACTTTAAAATTAATTAAATACATTTAAAAACAGTACAAATACACAACACATAGATAATAATGCAAGTGGATGCGACTACCCACAGTGTAGACGCATCCAATGAGCGAACAATGCGCTATCCCACCTATCTACCAGTGTTTTAAGAATGATGTTGGGGCTACCCCGCCACCTGCTCAGTAGGGAGACACATCTCTTCCGGATGATGGCATGAAAACCATCAATCCGTGCCTCAGTATGCACAACATACTGCGGCAGTATGCAACATGACGTATGACACCCAAACCTACACAATGTGTAGGTTACACATAAACTGATCTACATTGACATGTCATGTCAATGTAGATCAGTTTATGTGTAGCATTCCATACCGGACATACCCCGACAGACACTATGCAGTTATTTCTGACAATCTATAGCAAAATTTGTTCCTTTTCATATTTAAAAGAAAAAAATATGACTTTATCTTACCTTGACTTTTCGATACACCGACACAGAAATGTTGATTTCTCATATCAAATAGTACAGGTATCAAATGTCCACTCATACACTTTTTGTTTCTTTTTAATGTTGCATATATATTTTTTCTTTTTTCTTTTTTTATCACCCCCGCACTAGGATTCCCTGTGTCGCGGGAGGCATGGACACACACAATCACAACACAAACAACCAAGACCCGGGACAAACACCTATACTCATCGCACAAATGTTTGCCCCTGCCGGGATTCGAACCCAGGGTCCCGGACATAGAAGTCATGTCACTGACACTGACCACTGCGCCACGGCGACCGTCGTACGTTAGATAGTTGTACATTTTAGAAAAGTGGTAATCTGACTACTGTGAAAATGTCCACCGTGTACTAACTAAAAAGGTATATATCATAAGTTAAAAAATATCAGGTAACGAAGAATAGTATCGCTTAGCTTTGGCATGGATGTGGTAAAGTAGAGCTTCACCCTAAAACATAAAAAGTATCCAAGTACGACGAGAAGTACAATATATTGGTCGAGTAGTTTTTTGTTACATGTAGGTAGTTACTACGTACATAAGACATCCTTTGTTCTGCTTGAAGGTTATGGTTCCGTATAACGTAAAATACAATGTTTTTAATGGTATTGTCTCTGAAAAACAACAAGTCCCCCCCCCCCCCCCCCCCCCCCCCGCGTCCTTAACATTGCCTCCCTCTACTGCTACTAACTTGGCCGTGCTGGTACCGACCTAGAATAGTACTTTCCCATTCTTTTCGCCGTATCCAAAATCATACTGCGCTTGCCAACCCCAGGCGGGATGGCTAGCGTGCCGATAATTAACGAATCCCCTCTATATGGGGGGGGATATGTCCAGCATTGGACGTCCAATTGCTGAGAAGAAGAAGATTGCTACTAAAGCTAAAAGTGAGCTTGTTTCGATAATGTTATTGTTTTTCCACCTTTGTCTTACCATCAACTGTGGCCATCTGGCCCGCCAAGCCAGTCGACATTCTTGATCTAGGGTGATTTCACTCTTGACCACTGTCCACCATGTGAGAATTTGACTACAAAGTCAAACTTGTTGATTTGAACTAGAACTTGATTAGAACTTGATTTGATTTGATTTGATTTGTTAATTTTTTTAAAAAACCTATATCTAATTAATTCTAGTATGTTGTCTCTTCATAATTACATTTTGTAAACTTTATACTAAAATCATTGATACCAGTTCTTCTTATGGCAGGACGTACCTTTGCACTTTTGTTAATGTTACTTAACACTTAGTAAAACCTGGTAATAATAGCTCCGAGTTTATTGGCGTGTCTCTATTTGACGGTACACAAGGCTCAGTGGTCAGTAACATGACTTCTGGGTCTGCTGGGTTCGAATCCGAGCCGCGACACAGAGAATCCTAGGTTTGTGTGATAAAAAAACCTTATTCTGAAATGCGGTGTTTTGTTTGAATATTGATTGTTTTATTGATATTCGTACGTTATTCAATACATATAGCTAAATCAATGAAATATTAAGTTTAGTTTTTATATTAAGTAATATTATTTTATTGCTATATGTACGTTATTTGTTAGAAATAAAGTATATAATCAATGAAATAATGGTAATTTCAACTCTATAGCTCGTGTGACTTTGAGGTTGCATGTTATATGTAGATATATTATGTATAATTAAATTTCATAAAAAAAAAAATATTATCACATACTATATGGGAATAAATAAATAAATAAATATTATAGTTTCAATTTTATTATGTACACATACGAGTACAAGTATGTCACTTACACATCTATATACATTTTTTAATCGTGTTCCAATATCCGACGGTCGCCGTGGCGCAATGGTCAGTGACATTGACTTCTGCGTCGTCGGGACCCTGGGTTCGAATCCCGGCAGGGGCAAACATTTGTGCGATGAGTGTAGATGTTTGTCCCGGGTCTTGGATGTTGTGTGTGTGTGAGATTGTGTGTGTCCATGCCTCCCGCGATACAGGGAATCCTAGTGCGGGGGTCTGAGTGTGATAAAAAAAATAAAATAAATAAATATTAAGTTTGCATCGATATGGAATACAATCATACACAAAAGATAAACAATTGCACAAACGTAAAAAGCCATCAGTAGGTAGTTTGTAAATGGAACTCAAAATTCGTTATGTTCTGTTTAATTGCTTCCTTACACGGTACCCTGGAATTCATTTTACTTGACCCACATCTACGATGTAATTGAGGGAGAATAAATTATTTAATTATTGCTTTTATAGGTCAACATGAGGCAGGTGCCCATGCATACACCTGCCTTAAGCTGTGAGGGTTGTTCAAGGTCTCGGGAAAACGTGGCTCTGCAACGCAATAAATGCAATGGCGGACTGTCTGGAAATTATAGTATGTATTCGTAAGTAAGTGTAAGTACACACAGGTAAACAGAATTAACTCTCCGATTTTGATGAAATTTGAACGGGACCACCATGGAAGTTTACTCTATTACCTATGTTGCAGCTGTAACACAGGATTGCCTAGCACAGCTGCCAAAGTGTATATTCTACCAAACATATATTATTAAAGTTCATCTTTAGTTTATAGTTGGTATAATTAATTTTATTGAACTTTGTAACCTCGGGAAATAAACATATTTGTATTTGTATCTATGAAACAAAGAATCATCAAAAGCGGTTCATAAAGACAAAGTTGTCCACAAACACGCATTAAAAAAAAGAAACGGTCGTATGGAGTAACCTCCTTTTTTGAAGTCGGTTAAAAATAAAAAAGGCATTTTAATCATTTTACGTCTGATGCAAATCCTAAAATCAACATAGAGTAGGTATACATGTACACACACACATACACATCAAATACTTGGTTAGATAAAATACCTACACTAAATACTTATTTATTTACTGTGTATTTGTTAAGCAGGATATGAAAGGCTTTTTATACCTTATTTTACAATGATATTATATGTATATATGAGGTAGATGTCGCACAAGCGCGCGGAAACTGAGGCGGCAAAATTAAGTCAATTGTAGTAATTTTGATTGCGACGCGTATTTCAAGCGCAAGTCTAAACATATAGCTATCCTTTTCTATATTATTTGTACCGTATTATCTGTCGCAGTAAGCATGTTTATGTCGTAAAGGAACAAAATCTGAGCACCGCGCAGTATGAATATACGTCATCTTTAGTAAAACATCATTGTTATTTTATATATTATTATACTAAGTAAATTAGAAATGTATGGGTTTGGATGCCCCAGAGACGCTGTAATATTTTTTTCTCTTCGATGTACTTTCAGCGCATGGTTCACACATTGACATTTTTTTAGAAGAAAGATGGAGGAGATTATTTGAATATATTTTTTAAAAAGTTAAAAATGTGGCTTGCGATTTGGTGACTCATTGATTAGTGCCTACCACTTCATCTATATCTATTTCGCCAAGGTGGTGCTATAGAATCCATGCTGTGTCGCGTTTCACCTCCTGCCTAAGTATTTTTGTTTTGTTATGTGGAGATTCACATAGCAAAAGTCTCGTAAATCCAGTAACTTTCAGTAGTTTATTTATAACCTCTTAAAGCAACCACATCGAATCATCTAATCCAGCCCTTACCTGCGATCTTAGGTCGTCTGACCACCTTGTCGCTGGCCGTTCTATGCTACGCTCTCCACTCGAGAACTTTTCGCATGTATGTACATATAAAGTTGCTCTGCCACTCAATTCAATTTCAAAATATGTTTATTATCTACATTGAAAGTTATATATATGTACATTTTTAGTGTCAGTTAAATCCTAAAAGTACAATGAAATAATATTGTGTTACAAGTTTTCCAAGCAGCCACTTATAAAAAACTTATAGCATGTTAGTCGGTAATTTCAAAATGTGCATATTACTATCCATAAGTAATGTACTTTCTACACAATAGCAGTAATAATTATGTAAGTTTTAGTAAAGAACATTACATTTTTAGCTTGTATTAAACAATAACTCACCGACCTGCGGCCACTCGAGAACTTTTCGCATGTATATGTGTACATATAAAGTTGCTCTGCCACTAGTGGTTGGTCAGTGACGATATTGTGGTCGAAGATGTTAACACGCTAGACCTAGAATGCTCACTGGCACTCAGGGACTGCTGCCTGAACACACTATGGCCAGGCGGGTACTCGAAAGTACCCTACCACCAAAGTATACGAGTAGTTCACTCGTGTGCACCAGGCTGTCGTTCGACTACTTGCTTCTTTATTTGTTATCGGCTAAAAATAGCTAGCCTTGGACCGATGCTTTAGTCAAGCAGCTTTTATATGTGTGCAGTGTAACTACGGCTTTTGTTTTATATATGACTCAATGTTGAAATGGTAAACAACAATGGTACCTTCTAGGTTTGCGTGCTAAATCCTAGACAACGTCATCACTTAACATCAGGTGAGACAGTTGTAAAACTCAAACTTATAATATGAAAAAAAAACAAAAAAAACAACTTTGTGCGTTATATTTGAGGAGATTGCAAATTATATCTGCTAATAACCTGAGAAGCTACAATATAAAACAGCGTTTTCTTTTCTGTTTTGTTTATCAAAATTATTTATTTACTTTAGACACTTAGGCCTCTGTAATGAAATTGAAAAAAAAATCAGATTGCATTCCAAAATGAATACAGCTATTATAGAGACGAGTGGGTCATTCTTTACAAATAGCTTTAAAAATATGTTTATTACACTACACATTATATTAAATAGCTTATACATATTTCCACGACTCGCCTTTTTATGATGTTGCTTCAAAATATTGATCATTGCTTGAAAGTCTTCGTCCATCCGTCAACATCCGACATGTTATTATAATCAGTTTTTATCCTGGTGTAATGCAACCTCGCTCCAATTCCCGCTATAACGTGAATCAACCTATTTAGGTACATCTTGAAAGAAACATGCTCGTAAGTATGTCAATGTGTTGGGCGGTGGTGGGAGATGATGAATAATGTTCAGTGATTACTTCATATGACATATCTGCTAGATATTATATACCATGTTGACTGAAGTGTTCTTCTTCATACCCTCATCCCACGCTAGGTGGTGTCAGCACATCACTTTTTCTTTTTCCACTTCGTTATATCACTAGTCGTGTCAGACAAACAACAGACTTCCAGGGTTCTATTAAATAATGTCGACTGGCCGGTTGGCGCAGTTGGTAGCAATCTGCCTTCTGAGCCGCTGGTCCCGGGTTCGATTCCCGGACAGGTCAAACATTTGTGTGTATGAACATGTCTGTTTGACCTGTGTCTGGGTGTGTATATGTATATAAGTATATATATCAGTCATCAGGTTACCATAGTACAGGCTCTGCCTAGTTTGGGACCTGAAGACCTTGTGTAAAAAAAATAAAAAAATGGTATTGATTGACACGCTTATAATGCCTATGCCAGCCCTATGGTACACTTAAGTTGATGGATTCCCACCAAATGATTTTTTTGCGGCAATCTTGGACATCCCAAAATGTATCAGCTAAGTACATAATATTTACAATTTAAAGTCTCCCCTGATACGTCTTCTTATTGGAATTTACTACGCAGTTATCAAATAATCCAACAATTTCTTCGACGCATCCCACGCAAAAACAGCGTCAACAGAATTCCATACACAAATAAGTGGACGTTATAGCCTATAGATATCCTGTAAAACCGGTAGACCTTGATCTTACAAAGGAACCCTCGCCAATATACCAGCAAGCTAACCTTGAGTTATTTTTAAACCCAGCTTGCATACGAGTCCAGTCGAGCGACTCCTTCCGAGTATTACATAATGCGAACTTAAAGTTTTCTTTTTTCATTCTCTTTGAAAAGCGTGTGGCCCTGTCATTTTCTTTTTGTACCCTTTGTTTTGGCTCGAGTATTTTATTTCTTTCCGCCGAATCGTAAAAGGAAGAGGCAATGAAGGGTTAGCGCTTTTTGTATTATTTATGGTGCGTAATAATGGCCTTTTGCGTTCGCCACTATGGCGATGTGCCGAAACTGGAACAGCTGAGAACAGTTTCAAGATGTGCATTTTCTCTTTGGTCACGGTTTTTGGGTGCTTTATACATTTCAAAACCGTTCATTGCACGTAAGTAACAACTTTAATAAAGCCATTCGCACTATTGTGAGGAGTTTTTATTCCTACCTTTGTTGGTGGTGGCATTATCACGGTAGCTTGCTTACATCCCGCGCTATCCTTGTTGTGCAATGAAAGGAATTGGATACCGAAATAAAAAAGAATTCTTTGGATTACACGAAACTCGTTTAACTTGTTCGGTTAAGTAGGTACAGTGTTGTTTTGTTAGTGGTCGTTTTGTGTTGCAACAGGAGATGGGGTATTGTTTGATTATTTTTAAATGCATAAGCCACCGTGTTGAGTTGATGCAAAAAGCATTCCATTACTCATTGCAATTCGTTTTATTTATTTTTAACCCACTTCAAAAAAAGGAGGAGGTTCTCAATTCGACCCGTATGTTTTGTTTTTTTTATTTGTGTTTGTTACCGCATAACTTCCGACTGGGTAAACCGATTTTATTGTTCTTTTTTTATTTGAAGCTGGTGCTTTCCTTGTGGTCCCATTTTAATTACATCAAAATCGGACGAGCTCTTTTTGAGTTACAAGTCAAAAACTGAAAAATGCGTGCTTATACTACACGATATTATAGTAGCGGGTGAAGACATCGGTGAACATACCTACCTACACCACAATAACAATTGATCCCATGAGTAATAAAAAGAGTAAAAAAAAATTTTACCAAAAAATGGAACCGACTTCAACACTCAAAACTATGAAATAACTTGTCGAAGTCGGTACCATGAGCACAATATTTTGATATCAGTTACTTTTGAACTATCATGGTACCGACTTCAACAAGTTATTTCATACTTTTGAGTGTTGAAGTCGGTTCCATTTTTTGGTATTTTTTTTTTATATTTAAGATTCTTTCTTTCTTTCTTGACTTAATAACTAACATTCGAGTATTACTTATGCCCTTAACCATGTGCTAATTCCACACTGAGATAAACCCCGTGTTGTGGGATATTATAATTATTTTTTTTAAAAAAGGAAAAATTTATAAAAGAAAAGAAATAAATAAATCATATCGAGTAGGTATGCTAGGTATACAGACAATACACGAGTTATTGATGACTTGACATCACAATAAATGTAAAATATAAGTGGAGACAGGTCAAGAATGTAGATTTGAGTAGTTAACTGTTTAGTGTCCTTGTTACGACAAAGACAAAGATATTATATTGTTATTAAATCAAACGGGGCTTAATCGCGAGAAAAACATTTAGCATAAGCCACCGTGTTGAGTTGATGCAAAAAGCATTCCCTTACTCATTGCAATTCGTTTTATTTATTTTTAACCCACTTCAAAAAAAGGAGGAGGTTCTCAATTCGACCCGTATGTTTTTTTATTTAATTTGTGTTTGTTACCGCATAACTTCCGACTGGGTAAACCGATTTTGATTGTTCTTTTTTTATTTGAAAGCTGGTGCTTTCCGTGTGGTCCCATTTTAACTACATCAAAATCGGACGAGCTATTTTTGAGTTACAAGTCAAAAACTGAAAAATGCGTGCTTATACTACACGATATTATAGTAGCGGGTTCGAATCACGAAAGTCTAAAAATTACAAAAGATATTATATACGAGTACTCAGTACAGACGTTAAAACAACAGACAAAAACAAGAATCTAAGTGATAATGGTAATTGTTTTCATTAAATAATATACGGATAATATAAAAAACAAATATTGGTACGGTTGTATTGAGTAACCTGGCCGGTTGGCGCAGTTGGTAGCACTCTGCCTTCTGAGCCGCTGGTCCCGGGTTCGATTCCCGGACAGGTCAAACATTTGTGTCTATGAACATGTCTGTTTGACCTGAGTCTGGGTGTGTATATGTATATAAAGTATATATATATATATAAGTATGTCAGGTTACCATAGTACAGGCTCTACCTAGTTTGGGTCCTGAAGACCTTGTGTGAATATTGTAAAAAAAAACCTCAGTTTTTTGAAGTCGGTTAAAAATAACTTAAATGGTACTGTAGTGATACAATGATTGCATTTTTACTGAGGTATTTTATTGGGGCCCGGATCCCCAAGCACACATTATCCTTATTGCATCATCATATCAGCCATAGGACGTTCATTGCTGGACAGATCTGAGATCTGATCTGAGAGATCAGAGAACCAGATGATCTGGTTAAGAGATGTATTGAATAGTTCTATTTGCTGGATTAGAACGAAATGTCCTACTGTTATTATAAATGCGAAAGTTTGTAAGTATTGATATATGGATCTATGATTGTTATTTATTCACGCCTAAACGGCTGGATTGGGATGAAATTTGGTATGAAGATGGCTTATACCCTGGATTAATACATAAGCTTATTGTCATCATAACCATCATCTCCGTTTTTCATCACCACGCGGGTACAGCTAGTTTGCACATATAATTATGTTACTAAACATTTTTCGTCTTTCGTATGCTGTCTCTTTTTCAGAATTCCGCCACCAAGCCAAACTTCCATATTGGCAGCGTTAGCCTATTAAAACATTCTAAAACTATGCTTTGAATCTCGATTATGTTCCCATATCGTGTTTTGAACGATAAAACCTTCTTTGTTTCTTTACAAAGCACGTTTCGTAGAACTATTCCGTTGGTGCTACTTAAGTTTCAACTGGTGTCGCAGTTACTGCTACCTAATCAATGTATTATTGCATAACTTTGAAAATAACAACGACATACATTGTATAAGATTATTGACCCGACTAATCGAATTCGTGGAAAATATTCAGCCGTGTGCCATCTTTAGCCCTTTGTCACTGTGGACGTATGATTTTCAAAGAGCAATTCTCCAATTCTGTCTCACGATACAGTCCTATCTTATTTTCAAACAACGCATGCAATAATTATTATTATGTTTCAATCTTCGCATTCAAATTTTTCCTTCGCCTTGTTGACATGTTTTTATAGTAATAACCAACGATATTATTAAAAAGGGAGATGAGATTCCCAAGCATGGAACGCATAAATTAGGTTCATACACCTATAACACGCTTTAGTCTCAATCAAGCCGGGATGCGGCATGGCGGCACTTGCACAGGATGTATAGTTTTCACTAAATATGTTTATAATTTAGCAGAAATAATGCATTCCTGTGCTTTCATAAAATGCACAAATAGCTTGTGAAAACTTACAATTTGTGTGCGTTTGCCTGCAGTTGTATCTAGTCCATTTTTAACCGACCTCAAAAAAGGAGGAGGTTATAAGGATCCACTGTATGTATTATTTTAAATTTGATGTATGTTTACCGATGTCTTCCCCATTTTTAGACCGATTTTCAAAACTTTTTTTTAGTTTCATAGAGTGTACTTCCGAGGTGGTCCCATTGAAATTTCATCGGATCGGAAAATCAGACAAGCGGTTTTTGAGTTATTTTCACTTCAATAACTGAAAAGTTTTACACCTACTTGGGTGACTTCCTAATTGCGGATGAAGAAATCGGTGAATATGTATACATAAACAAATGACAATTTGATCCCGTAAGTAGCGAAGGTCACTGAAAAGGGTGAAAATAAATTGGTACCAAAAAAATGGAACGACGTGTGAAATAACTTGTCGAAGTCGGTACCATGCGCACAATATTTTGATAATAGTTACTTTTGAACTATTATGGTACCGATTTCAACAAGTTATTTCACACTTAGTAAAAGTATATTAGTTTTGGAATTTTGTGATCTTAACTAACGCACGTAACATAACTAAAACCTGGACGGTCACCGTAGCTCAGTGGTAATTCTGTCTTATACCCTTTATACTTGAGTTTAGTGTATTTTGTTTTCAATCAACGCATATAGTTTTTTTTACGTATGCTATCCTTTTATTAAACATTATTCTTGGCCATGTTGACCACGTTTTTATATGAATAACACGTAGATTGCGCTCAAGTGCATGTTATCACTATGATAAGAGAACGAAAACAACTTTTGTCACAAATCAAATGTTAAATGCTTCCGTAGATCATCCAAGACAATCGTAAATGTACAGTTTATTGTGACAAGATAGTATACTGTTTGCACAATATTATCTCTTAACTGTTACTTTGTTGCGCAATATGCTTTTCTGGGATGTCTGTTGTAGTATGTATATTTCAAGTCGCGAGTGAATAGGTACCTTCTAGGTTTGCGTGCGAAATCCTAGACAACGTCATCACTTAACATCAGGTGAGACAGTTGTCAAACGCAAACTTATAATATGTAATAAAAAAAAAAATAAAAAAAAGTTATGGTGTTGCACAAAAGCAGATACTTTTTTTTAATATAAAACATTTTTTTTTTCGCAATCAAAACAACATAATTATGTATAGTTTTGCCCTGCCTTTATGTTGTATTAATGTTTAAATGACTATTCATTATATTCTTATTATTATTTAGTTCTTAATTCAAACTTAAATCCAAATGACGATTTTAAACATTTATATGTATTTATTAAATGGGTTGGACCTAATTATAAAAATAAATAAAAGTAAAAAACTAACAACCACGCTTTAATAACAAACCAAAATAGTAGACAATAATTGTCAATGTATTTAAATTGAAAATAGTGTGAATAACCAAAAAAAATATTGTATTGTGTAAAAGCGTCGGGTGCTTTTACTATATTACAATATTGTCTATATATTTATAACAATTGAAGCCACTCCCTCTCCGAACATAACCAAATAATCTTCTTCCTACTAATAATATAAAACGCGATAGATTGTATGGTGTCTGTTACTCTTTCACGCTCAAACGGCTGGACGGATTTGGATGAAATTTGGTCTATAGATAATTAAGTTCTTGGCATAATACATAGCTACTTTCATCATCATCGTCATCACAACGCTGATAAAACCGCGGGGCGCAACTGATAAAAATAGAAATAAGAAAATAACTCTAACTAATAACTAATAATCTGTTACGGTTTTTTTCCGTGGGATATCTAAGGAAGCGGGAAAACCGTAGTCCGAACGGTAGAAAACTAATTAAAAATATACTGTACATATTAATCAACAGTAGCTAAGTACATATAAACATAATATAAAAAAGGTATAGAGTAGTCTATAATTTATTAAATAAAATATTGGTATACAATGACATCCTTGTCGTTTTTTATAGGATTGGGCATAACGTTCACACGGCTCTCGGCCAGATGTTTTTCATTGCGTATTTTTATTCTTATTCGACATTTGCTGTTGTCTGTGACTTTACCCACAGATAAATTAAAGTAATTACCATAAGACATTTCGTTTATTGTATGCATATTTTTTTGTTCACGATTTGCTCGAAATTGTATTCGTAGATATAATTTCGCTTAATCGATGTATTAAAATCTCGTGTCACAGTTTTTGTTATCCAACTCCTGAGAAACGTCTTGCCTCATTTGTATAATTTTTTTTTGTGTATAAGTCGTGTACACATGATACTCTGACATGATAATCGGAGGTAAAGGATTTTTCGGCTTCCTAAATTTATCGTGATTTTAATTTTTATGCATGAACAAATATCCGAATTATTTAACCGTTGATCGACGTAAAGTAATTTAAATGAAGTGTCGTGTCACTTTGACATTTCGATAATTTGTACAGCAGACCAACGATTACCAGGACAGGCTAGATCTACTATCTACTAATATTATAAATGTCAAAGTTTGGATGGATGGATGGGTGGATGGATGGATGCTTGTTACTCAATCACGCCAGAACGGCTGAACGGATCTGAATGAAATTTGGCTTAAAGATAGATTGTAGTTCTGGAATAGCACATAAGCTGCAAGAATGTATGATTCCTGTGGAATAATTTATGTAGCAAGAAAACCGCAATATGTACATATTACTAGTACCTTTAATAAAAGGAAAATAAGGCATTTCCTGCAAACATTACAGATTGACAAATTCACAAAACTGTTTGGCATAAACTACATGTTTAGCTATTATGTAGACACAACAAGAGAAGTTACCTCTTGCATAGCATATGCCTCCCGAAATTTCCTCCTCTCCAGTTTAAGCTTATTTAGTAATGCAGTTTGATCCTAATTTCTCTGAGAATGTATCTTCATCTATTATTAGTCTTCCCAGTTGTATTCTTGATCGAAATCTTCCTAGTTTCTTTTTAACGTCACACGTCCACACAGTGACTCTCCTTTTTTGAGTTTAGAATTATTTTCGCGTGTTCGCATTACTGTGTTCCGGTTTGAAGGGTATGGTTTATGGTGAAATTACAGGCATATGAGACTTACCAACTTTATGTCTCAGGGTGACGGGTGCAGTGCAGTTTTTTACCAATTGTATCTGTCTATTACGCAGAGGTTACAATGTTTTTTTTATATGAGGTAGATGTCGCACAAGCGCGCGGAAACTGAGGCGGCAAAATTAAGTCAATTGTAGTAATTTACATTATGACGCGTATATCAAGCGCAAGTCTAAACATATAGCTATCTTTTTCTATATCATTTGTACCGTATTATCTGTCGCAGTAAGCATGTTTATGTCGTAAAGGAACAAAATCTGAGCACTGCGCAGTATGAATATACGTCATCTTTAGTAAAACATCATTGAGAGGTTACCATTTAACATCCTGTGGCCCTTTTGCCTGTTTCGTCACCTTATCCCATAAAAAAATTATAAGACATACAGACGGCCCGACTTACATTCTTATTCTTATTGACCGAAGAAGGCACAGTCTTATGACATCATGTGACTTTAAATTAGAGCAATTTTTGTATCAAGTCGTTTTCGTCGCAACCGTAAAACATGGATTTGTTTGTTTTTCATTTAATGTTATTTGGCTTCGTATGGTGCGAGAATTGAATAAAAGCTATGGGTGTTTATATTTAGCTGTTAGGACGGCCACCGACCAGGTGGACAGACGACCTGACTAAGATCGAGGGCAAGGGCTGGATGCGGGCCGCTTCCAACCGGTCCTTGTGGAAATCAATGGGGGAGGCCTATGTCCAGCAGTGGACGTCTTATGGCTGCGATGATGATGATGTATTTACATCAAAGGTTCTGTTATGGTTTCCTCATTATTAAGTTGTTTTTGTTTGTTGTAATTTTTTAATATAACCTCGAATTAGGTGAGGTTACATTTTTGTGCCTTTGGGGTCGAGACTTTGGGCGGCACCTGTAGCCCTAGACAAAATAACATTCTACAAGCGTTAACGAAGAGAGAAACATAAAATATGTGTGAAATTGACACTTCAAAGCAATATACCACGTGGTCAATGAATACGAATATAAAGCGAATTAGCGATCAGAGAAACAGAATCGCTGGCTTTTGTGTAGGCCCCACAGGTGCTCTCGAGTTGCATTAGGATTTAGCGGAGCGGCTTAAAGAATCGACACGTGATCAAAATGCTGGACTGTATTTTGCTCAACGAAGTCGAAAGTGCACGTTTTTGAAACACAACTATAGATGTATATAGTTGTTTGAAACATGACTTTTGGTAGGTATTTTATTTTTATTATCATTAATATTTGGTTTAAAGTTTTATTTTGATAAAATATTTGATTTGATAAATATGCACATCATTAAGCAGATAGGGCCAATAGGACATATAATATCCACGATACGTTACATTAAATCCAATAAGGAAATCAAAACGGCGATATTACTACAATAGCGAAATACAATCGGAAACACTGCCACCGCAATAAAAAAATAAATTACCAAGTTCACCAAACCGAATTATTCCGAAGGGCAATATTAAAGCATTAATAAAATCATTTTATAGTGCTACCGCATTGTACGGTAAGCACAAAAAGATACAAAAGGGAAGTGATTAAAAAGACATAACATCTTTTAATAACAAAATCCCTTTTGAAACACCGTCGTCGTAACGACAGGAAAAAATATGATGTCAGTAAAAAAAATATAATGGGGGTGCTCGTAAACTCCACATTTGAATAGGAAAGTAACATATCAAAAATTTTCAGTGATCCGTATTTTACGAGGTTGTCGTAAACGTGTACTTAGCAGGGTGAAGTAAAAGAGCATCTTCCACATATGCCTAATATTACTTCGTGAGGACATGGCAGTGGATGTGTTTAAAACGACAATTAATTATGGAATCGAAAAGTAACTTTACTCACGTTCAGTGACAAGGAATTATAATATCAACAAAAAGAATATAAATTAAAAATTTGAAAATCCACCAACATAAAATAATAAATAGTAGAAACGTAAAAATTCTAAAACAAGTAAAAACACCATGAAAAATATGTCATCACCATCATCATGTCAGCCATAATACGTCCACTACTGAACATAAGCCTCCCCCATGGGGGGATATTGCCAATACTCGCCACGCTTGCCAAGCGTATTGGCGAGCGCAGTATATTTTGTGACCCTCAGAAGGCGCTGCTGCCCATCCTCCTGATACGTGATCCCTTAGCCGACTCTTACGGCACCCACGGGAAGAGATGAGGGAGTACCATTCTGGGCCGGTACCACCACGGCAACGCCCGCCACCTGGCACGATCATAACTCCCAGATGAAGAACCGCAAATAAGTTCGAAACTGGTCGGAGTGTAATTTTCCAGTGTGTACCACGTGAGTTCTAGTCGGTTTGTTATATGTATTACAATTATGTTAGTTGGCATGAAATGAAGACACGATTCAATCCCCATCTTGTATTTCTCCAAACGATCATTTTCCATTTTTGTCTAACATTTATTAGTTTTTGTCTTACCTTTTTTTATGAAATAAACATTGTCATACTATTAGTTATTAGTCCAAAAATGATGTACGGTTCAAAACTATTACAATACTCATTAGTGACTGTAACTCCCTGTCCATATAAAATCATATCATTGTTTGAAACGTTCGTGTTGAGAATCAATGCGAGTAAAAGAACACCCTATGTATTGTGTTTAAGAATCAGTGTGAGCATACGAGGGGTTATAATCGTAATCAGTTTGCAAGCTCGCATTTATCGCATTCAGTTTTCAATATCAACGCTGTTATGCTTATTGCTTTTATTAAAAACAGAATGGATTGCGGGTGGAATCTTTTATCGAAATGCGGAAATGTTGACAGTGGTAGTGACATGTAAGACACAGAGTATAAATCCGGATTAGGTAATTATCAATGCGGTGATATCCTTATCAATATTGGAAAAAGGCTTATGTGTAAAATATTTGTGTACTAAGTGTATTCATGCTAACAAGCGAATAGAATCAACCTGTTGTGACTTCTGCCAAATGATATGAAATATTCTCAACTCTATAGAGTTTTGCCGACTAATACACGTATTTTGTCAATTTTGTTGACAATCTCATAGTCC
This sequence comes from Apeira syringaria, assembly GCA_934044485.1. NCBI lineage: Eukaryota > Metazoa > Arthropoda > Insecta > Lepidoptera > Geometridae > Apeira > Apeira syringaria. The sequence goes on along the minus strand of OW203661.1, from coordinate 3,498,903 downwards.
TGAATAGCAATGGACGAAAAATGTCCTGAGCTATATTAATGACTAATAAAATTTTCACTAACTTGGGATGTATATCTCGTGGGCATAAGAGAAATATTGAAATCGACCTGGATATGATTTTGAAACGTCTCACAAAAAAGGAACGTATGTTGCTTCAGATGTCTATATATATTACTCACAATGTGTGAACCGATGCCGTAAAATTCACGAATAAGATTTTATTTAAGATTAGCCCCATGAAAAATTCATTGAAATCTATAAGTACTGTAATTCAAAATTGTTTACGTTTAGTGTGTGTTTGTAGATTTTAACTATGTTATTGTGTTTGTATTACTAAAGTTTATCTTCAACTTTTCGTTTTTAACGTCTAGGTAAATATGTATTTTTATGCTAATCACAACATTACAAGTTAAAATTGTGTATCATTAAAACAATTATATTCTTACTATACATATAAAATTAACTCGTCCTCAAAGCAACCGGATGCCCATTGAACAACACAATGAGATTTGCTCACGTTAAACTTAACTAAATGGAATACAGGTGGTCCAACAATGAGCTCCCTCAGGAACGCCCTCCTTTACTATTTTAATAAGAAAAAAAGATCTCCTTTCACTCTGCTGAATTACTTTGAAACGAATAAATAAATGAACTGTTGGATCTTGAGATTGAATTAGAAAAGAATTTGTGCGTAATAAGAATCGTTCTATTCATAAAAGTTATGAGGGAGAATCACAATGAGCAAGTCGAAGGCTATACCAAAGTCACCAATGTATAGTTGACAATGATAGAAGGTATCAGAGCGGAAAAGGATCAGTTTTCCTTTGATGTAGCTACGAAAAGACTTACAAGGGGCCAATGGGATTGAAAAAAGTAACTTTTGGGAAAATTGGGTTTGATGACATGAAACGACATTATTCAAAATACCGCCATCCAGTGAAAGGTTTTCAAAGGATGTAGATATTGGAAAGAAAATTAAATGAACATTTACATGGGTTCAATAGATTTCAATAGCATATGTACGAGTTACATTTGTAGACCATATAAAATAATATCCAATAGTTCACTCTTATCTATCCTTAAAAATTATTACATATTAAAGGTTTTTATGTTTTTTGTTCATGCAATATTTTATTTTACTGTATGCCCAGGTGGTTATTACATGATGGCTTAGTTTAAGAGGGGTAGGGATGTCGAAATACACATAAACACAATTGACATTCTATGACTTGTATTGTAATACCACTTATAATATGTACATACATATATTGCATCGCAAATAACTTTTTATTTGTACATTATAATAAATATATGTCAAACATCTATTTTTCAATCATACGCTGCTGTTAATTTAATATTAAGATCAGATATCATTTAGAGTGTAAGGCACTGAATACTCGCGAACAGACAACGACGGTTCGAACACCAACTTAAATATAACATTAAAGGAGACAGAAACACGCCTGGTAATCTCGTAAAAATGTATTATAACTAATTAGTTAGTTAGTTATTAGACTAACGTAGACTGTTATTTGTTTATTTTATCAGTATATTTTGTAATTTTTTGATACACACATGAAGAAAATACTTTTTTAAAAACTCTTTGCTTGCAAGGTAGCCTACTGTTCTAAAAGCGAACTGTATATCTAAGAAAAAAGTATGCTTATTATTAAAAAAAAAGAGAAGTAACAAAAAACTGGACTATATAAAACTACAAGGCAAGCGCACGCCTATCATTATTACTTTTACACGAACTATTGTGCATATATTGCAATGCATTTTGTGAACGCGCAGGAAGGCATTATTTCTGCCGTTGTATAAAATATTTAGTGAGGAGCATAAGTGTTGCACAACTGGTGGCCTGATTTCGACTAAAGCAAATTAGTTGAATGAACCTAAAATATGCAGTTCACGTCTAAGAAATTAGTGCTCCATCTCTTTTTTTAGCAATATTATTGGTGAATAGTTATGGTTGTTACCTAATTATTATTATGACGTACCATCATATTTGACTCCTCAGAGTTTATAGTTCGCAATCTTTTTGGTTTTATGATCTAAGACTTACCCTTTACAGTTTCTTTTATACATAAAATCTTAAAACTTATAAAAAGCTAAAGGTAAATCTGAAAGGCAACCGTGCATTTTTACACACACATTATGTTTAACGTGCAAAATCATATTTCTTTCTCCCTTTTGTTTTACAGGATTTTCATTGCAGCCACTTTACGAGCATCGGCGATGCTCTCCGTTTACAACCGTAGACTTGTACCCGCACAGCCCTCGATTAGGACGTAACTTAGTAAGAGCAAGTTGCCACCGATTATTAATTTTGATACGCAAGTATCTACCAAATTTTGCTTATTTACACCATAATACTTAATTTTGAAAAACACATAATCTCTCTGATCAGTTAGTGATTACTCCATCAGTTCAAGGTCAATAAACTTCTTCATTTCTTATTAGTCTGTATTTTTGGTCTGAAGGCAAATATTTCAAAAGAAGTAAAATAAATAAGTAAGCCAATTTTGAATCAACTGAACTGAACTCCTCATCAACTGAATCATGGCCTCATGATCATGATGATTGTGTAAGAACTAAGGACATCAATAGCTGTTTAGCATAGCATTGTTCTAATAATTATAATATATATTTTGATACATTCAAGTACTATTTCGATATGTTATGTTTTAGAATTTTTTGTATCTTTACTTTTTATTCCTCTGTTATTGGGGTCAGAACCGATTCGCAGCGTTCGCACCTTGAGTAACTCAATTTGCTATGTTACTGGTCGAGGAACTCAAAGGAATCTTCGAATACAGCAAGAAACAATCTGAATAAGATATGGGTTTAGTAGGGAGTAAAGGAGAAAAAGTAAGAGTTTTTATGGCATATTTTGTTTCTCATTTTTTTCTTATATCATTGTCTCATTTTTTTCTTTTTATGTTGCATGTTACGAGTGCAGTATCATTAATGTCTTGTAAATATTTAACGTGTACCCGCTGACAATCTCTGCCAATTATGTTATCTGTGGCGCCGAGTAACAGCGTACATGAAGCAAGATTGCGTGTTTGATACTAATTAAATGTCTTTGATGGCAGTTTTGAGATACGTGATCCGTCTGGACGCGCTGAGTAATGTGTTTCTCACTGCGTTTTTATGAGGATTACCGGACGAACTTCCATGGCTTTGATATGTACCCAATGTCGATTATTCTGTAGATACTTTTTGATTATATGTTTTTATCTCTATTAATATTTAAAAGCTTACAACGCTGTAGCCATACCTGGCCAGGACATTTTACCTTTTTTCTACTTCTGCTGTGGTATCATTCAGCTGACAATAATGGGGCATCTGAATACATAGTCATTAACTGTTTTTTGTTGGTTGTAATTAATGTTTTTAAAACGTTTAAAATAAACATCTAACTTGTTTCGTATAAGGTGAGTCGGAGCAATATCGACTAGTAAAACGTAAACAACAACATTGAACAAATGAAAATAAATGCTGATATTATTATACCTAAAAGGTAATGTATTGCCGCTGTAGAGCCAGTTCATTCATTCATTCATTCATAACAGCAATAGGTCGTCTACTGCTGGACATATGCCTCCCCATGTAGGGGGATTTGCCAATACTCGCCACGCTTGGCAGACGGGTTGGCGAGCGCAGTATGATTTTCTATCCTCAGAAGGCGCTGCTACCCACCTTCTGGTACACGATCCCTTAGCCGACTCTTACGGCACCCACGGGAAGAAATGGGGGAGTACTATTCTAGACCGGTACCACCACGGCATTTAGAGCAAGTAGAGCCAGTATCTTATTTTAATTTATAAAAAATCACATTCAAAATAATAATTCTCTAAATTCCCAAATGTGTTTCTTATAATAAAATATTAGTAAAGGCACCAAGTATTGACCATGGTTGCTCTTCTAGAGTTCTCAGCTTGATATAAGCTACATGCAGTTTCGTTTTAGAATCTAAGTTAAAACTTGTTATACATGCAACTATTTTTACTTACTACAGTCTTACCATTGAAAACTTTCGAAAAACACATTGAGTCACTGTTTTTGCAAAGCTGCAAGAAACTAATTCGTACGTGTACACATATGGCGAAGAAAACAATACAGCCGAGAAGGTCAAACATCTATGCTAAGATGACGAAAGCAATTTTGCGCTATCGGATCATAGGTGGCATTTATACAAATAATGTATATTGCGGAAGTTATTAAGAAAAGTCGAAATTTCCCGCAGTCGAGATTGCCCCGCTTCACCTTACTCGTATGTAGTTTGCGATACTACATTTACACAATATATCAAAGTGCGCTCCATTGTAATCCTGACTAAAAAGTTTACGACCCTTTTATGACCTAATTGGAGTCGGTGAGGTTATATGCGATTATATTTTCCATATTTGCCTTCGGTCTCCCGGGTTAGTGCTAAGACTCTTAGGCCGTCTTTCACCAACCAAATTTCGAGATTTTCGCCTGATCTCGGTTTAACCACATTTTTTGCCTGCAAATTTGTGATTCAATCCGAGTGTTATTTCTTTAAGGAAATACCGCTACCGCTGACAAGACTGTATGCATTACTTTGTTAGCCGTTCGGCAGTCGGTCTAAATGCACCATGTCCGGGCACTATTTTTAGTTTCAGTACTCTACAGGATCTGGAGGTCATGTCGAGACCACTTACATTATCTGCCTGTATTAACCACTGAGGTAGGTACTATTACTACGTAGTAATACGTACTACGTAGTAAAACGTTATTATGGAGGCTAATAAATATAAAAAAAAATTAAATAAAATATAAATAAAAAATAAATAAATAAATATATAAATCTTGTATTTACATAGTCAGAAAAAGAGTTGAAGGTGCACCACTCAACTTTTATTACCTCTCAATTGTAGCATGTGACTCCACACTTAGTTTCCAATGGTAATCATAAGTGTTTTGTAATATGTACTTTAAATTTATAGAACAATAAAGAATGTTTTCCCTACCGCTTATTCCTACTCCTTGAGAATGTTATTCTTTGTCACTTGTTCAGTATTTGCACGCATGTTTTTATTAGTACACACAGATAATGCTGATAACAAGATATAATCATCCTTAACGTACACTACATACCTACATATTATAAGAGCGAAGTTGTTAAGTCTCCTTCGACGAAAACAAATCAGCAACAGCAAAACACATATAGCAAATAGGTATCTAACTAACCACATGGCACTGGTTTAAAATGAGATTTTCAAATATAGCGCCTTATGTCACCGTGAGATGATTTTTTAAATTAATACCGCTTGTAAATCTTGTCGCACTCGTGTTGTAGGGATACAGAGCTGTAATTTTGGCCGGAATCGATTTGCCGTGTAAGTGACATTGGCTGGACTCCAGCAAGAATGGTTGAATCGAATATTATAATATTTACATCACACTGAGACCCTCGCACTAGGATTCCCTGTGTCGCGGGAGGCATGGACACACACAATCACAACACACAGAGACCCAAGACCCGGGACAAACATCTAAACTCATCGCACAAATGTTTGCCCCTGCCGGGATTCGAACCCAGGGTCCCGGAGACACAGAAGTCAAGTCACTGACACTGACCACTGCGCCACGGCGACCGTCAACTTGTAATACACATAACTAAAGGTACATATTTAAATGTATTAATCGCCACATGTTTGCATCATTACTTTCAATTTCCGTTTATTTTACTACTAGTAGCGTCCAGCGGTTTCAGCCGCGGTTTTCCCGCTACCTCTTATCCCACGGGAACTATACTTTTTCTGGGATAAAAGAGCCTATGTGTTAATCCAGGGCTTAAATTATTCCATAGCCTAGCCGATAGTACTGGTAATAAGAAGCCGGTAATATGTGCGCTGCCCACTGCCACTTCAACTTGCTAATCCGCTGGGCTATATCGGTGACTTGCTTTCTTCTACTGATCTGCTCATTTCTGATCGCGTAGATAAACCCCGAGCATAGCCCTCTCCATAGCTCGTTGTGCGACTCTGAACGTGCTCAGAAGGCCCATAGTCAAAGACCACGTTTCGGTTTCGTAAGTTATCACTGGTAACACACACTGTTCGAAGACCTTCGTTTTCAGGCATTGCAATATTTTGGACGAGAAGACGTCGTTGTCTTAATCAAATCGAATCGAATCTTTTTAAATATGGCCAATTTGCTTTATTCCTCACCTTAATTTACCGACGCAAAGATATATAAATTAACAATATTTAGTTTTGACCTAAACATTGATGTGGATTTTCGCAAAGTAACGCCTGAATCCATAAACTTTCTTACTGACGCAATCTTTTACTTAATATTGTTTCTATATATTTTTTATCCGGCCTAATTTTAGAAGTTGTGATAGTCGGACACACGTATCCCATCTCTAGGGATGTCAGTAAATTGGAAACACCTCGGTCGGGGGCAGGATTTCTATTCCTGTTCTTGACACAACCGCCCCGAGACGCGTCTTTGTTAAAGACGTGCAACTGGTTGTAATTGCTTCAGTTGCGTTTCACCGATCGTATTTTAATCTGCTTGCGAAGGCGTGAGTAACACGTCTCGGAATCCTCTACCTAACTTGCACTTATATTTTACGAGTAATGATACCACCGAGTCGCTGCTATAAACACCTAGTGTCTGTCATGTCATAAGCTTATGATTGAATAATTTATAAGCGAACTAATACTATAAGCATAATAACTATTCATTCTGAGATAAAATGTAGTGTTTTTTGAAAATAACTCCATTGGCGTTCATTCATTATCATTTATATACATCATTAAGAATGTTTTTTTTTTCTACAAACATGAATATACTCACATTTCAGCCGAAAAGTCTCTGAATTCTTTTTTAATATCCACTGACTTCATTGTGAATATAATTTTCGTTTTGTCGTACCGTAATGGCACTTTTAAAGTAAATTGGCCAAAGTCAATAGATATTTATGAATATTTTCCCAGTGGATTGCTCTAATGTTTTTTTTAGTAGCTGCAGTATTGTATTAGTTTTTAGTACTTATTTTATTTGCATAAAGGAATGTATACAAATATGTAGGTACACATATATTTTAGACTTTAGAATGCCGTATACAAAATATTATATCAACTAGTCTTAGAGGGGGCTTTTTACCACACGTGAGCATCTGCTAATCAATAAAAAAAATCTGGATATTTAACAAGCATTTATTAGCAAGGCTCGCATATCGTATGTCAATGCAGGATTCCCTGTGTCGCGGGAGGCATGGGACACACATCACACAATCATATCACACAAACATCCAAGATCCGAGACAAACATTCATGATCATCACACAAAACTTTTGTCTCTGTCAGGATTCAAACCCAGGACTGGAAGTTATATCACTAACCACTGAGCCACGGCGATCGTCAATATTGAACAAGTGTTAACCACTTCACGTATACCTATTGTTATTCTGGGTTCCGTTACATTACCCTGATATTATATGTAACAAATGTGAGTTATTGTTATGATACTTCTCGTCAATTTATCCACTTCACAAAAGCCTTGATTAACGATCTCAATGGCTGCAAACATCATCGAGAAAAGCGATCCATTTGTGTGCCTTTTTTTAATCAGGCCGCCTCTTGAGCTCGCCAAGTCGAGTGGGTATTCATCTTGGACGTAAGAGTACAAACAAAATTAAATGTAGTCGTGAAATGTTTCAATTTTTGAAACATAGTTTGGGAGCTGCGGTGTGCCAGTACATAAAAATACTTATTTTTCCATAACCCGTGTTAAACTGTATTTCCTACTATCCTTCTTTTAAACACCACATTAATATGTTCTTTTTTATTGAGTTTTCCTATTAGTACTTTTCATAATAATACATGCGGAAGAAAAATGATAAATTTAGACTAAATACTAGTAGCGCCCCACGGTTTCACCCGAGTGGATTACGGTTTTCCCGCTATATCAATAATAAAAAGTAGCCTATGTGCTATTCCAGATTATAATCTATATCTGTGCCAAATTTTATCCACATCCGTTTAGCCGTTCTGGCGTGATTGAGTAACAAACATCCATCCATCTATCCATCAAAACTTTGACATTTATAATATTACTAGCAGCACCCCGCGGTTTTACCCGCGTGGTTATGATGATTAGGAAAGTATCCTATGTGTTATTCCGGGACCTGAAGTATCTACATGCAAAAATTTTATTATAATCCGTCCAGCCGTTGGAGCACGATTGAGTAACAAACATCCAACCATCCATCTAAACTTTCACATTTATAATATTAGTGGGAAAGTTGGATAAACAAAATTATACCATACAAATTTAAATACCTACCTGCAACATTTTAGTCTAACAATAGGTGCCAGTGCCATTAAGTCACGAGTGAATAGGTAATTTTCTAGGCAGGCGTGATCTATTGTAGACAGCATTATAAGGAACTCTAACGATTACCTACCTTTCCAAATTGGATATATCCATCATAAAATAATAAATTCCATTGAAAAGTGTCAACCTACAACTGATGGCTGTCTTTGATGGTCATACATCTATATCTTACTAGCGAAATTAAGTAATCGACAAGTAATTCAATCTGACATACGCACCCTTCCTAAAATTTTCGGCACTGTTTCTTCCTTTAGGAGTGACGCAACGCGGACAAAGAAATAATATTTTGTGTTGGGTTTCGAGGCGGCTGTCAGCGAGGCAGAGATTTACACCATATCTGTCAGATTTAGAACCATGGAGACAAAGGAACCTTGTCTTAAATCGCAGGAGCGTGATGTCATACCAGTTTCCAAACGTTTCTAATTAATAGATAGACATTTACGACTTGGTAAACCAAAGGCTCTCAAAGTTGTAGACGAAACTATTAACTCTTTATTGCATTACAAAGGTTGCAATAAAAAGAGCTAAGTATTATTATTGTGAATCTAGTGCTCGTTTTTGCTAACCTTATAGGAGATATAGGAGACCCTATACGCCCCATGATGATGATAATGATACGCCCCAATTTGATGGTAAAATTTTTTTTTAGTCGACTAGTGCAAAATTCGTTTTACTGACCTTAGGTGATACCTAACGACGTTGGGCAAAATCTAAAGTTATGACACTGATTAGGCGGTGCGTAATGCTAGGCAACACTTAAACTAAGTTTGACAGCTGCTTGCGTTTGTTTTCTTGCTTCGTCTTAGGCATACACTATTTTGCGCACTAGTACTGATCTTAGGTTATATCAAAAATATATAATTATATAACTTTTTCTATATCGTGTGAAGTCACTTTCGTCTTTCAATATTACAAAGTAGCCTATTTTTTGATAAACTAAAAAGAAATCTCATTTTTTTGCCGACGCTTATCGGCTGACATGTTATGTAAATAAAACTACGAAGTTATAATCAAAATAATATACTAAAATCTAAAGTACCACGACACGACATGATTGATTTCTATTCTCGGGCATTCAGTAATACCCAAAGTACGTTACCCAGTTGATCAGGTAGGTAAACGCCGCTTTATATACATCAATTTCGAGTTGTACATTTCAATAAATTATAATCGCGATACTCTCAGAAATTATGTTTTCTTATTTAAAATAAAAGTAATAATTTTCATGAATGAATAATAACGACCTTGTTACTATTCATACATGTCAGTATTAGTTATTATTATTCATGTGTTACCTTATAATTAATATTTGTGCCTTGTGTAACTTTATAACTGAAGTCTCAAACATTTTGAGAAACTTATGCTACCTTAGGCTACGAAATATTTTAAATTCTATGGAGTACCGTTGGGAGCTCGATTTCAAAGAAAAATAAGAATATTAAGCGTGTCCGAGTTTACGAGCCGTTGTGTATTGGACCGAAGTTGAACTGTGAACTAATTCTTTGTTTCCAGAATTGAAGGCTCGTTCATACTTAGACGAGTATCGTGAATGCAAATCTAAAGTCACGTCGACTTACTCTATTCAAAAAGCAGCATCTTTTAAAATTATTTTACAAAGTACAAACAGTATACATAAGGCCACAAGTGTATGCTCAAAACAAAAAAATATATTGGTATGAGTAGGAAGTAGCGGGTTTATCAGCTCATTCCGCAGTATTGAAGGACTAGTTTAAGTAATAATGTTTCGGATAAAATACTAATAACTAATTATAGTACTACAGATGCTACAATAAATTTTGAACAATGCTCTAATTGATGTCTGCTTATAGATAACTGAAATGCTTTTACCCGTTACCACTTGGCAGAGTTCCCAAAATACTAGCAGCTTTGCTACGTTGAATTGAAATGCTGAATTCGTTGAGCCAAATATGTGGCCACATTTTGGTCACACGTCGAATCGATCAAATGCTGGAAATGGCAAATCGGATAAGCTCCCGGCTCCCACAGATCCAATGTCTCGACCCCAAAGGGACCAAATAATTTATATAATATTGATAATAATTTTTGATCTGCTGTATTTTATTTAATACTAGCTGCGCCCTTCATTCTTACCCACGTGGGCGGTCTTACTAGTTATCTCATAGGAACTGTATAGTTTCTCGGAATAAAATATCCCATATGTTCTCTAAAGCGTTTAATGAATTTTCGTTCCAATTTGCATATGAAATTTGTTCAGCCGTTTTGGTACAGAGTGGTTACTAACAACCTGATAACCTAACCTAACACACATGCACATACTTTCGCATGTATAATATTAATAAGATGCAACGTTTTAGTACCATTTGCTAATAAATCACCATGTAGCAACCCTGTGTGTTGACTGTCACATTGTGTGTCTAATTTCTTCATTATCTAGTTTTCAAATATCTGTAGCGTATGTATGTAGTATTATTGACAACACATTGTTCATACTGAACACAGTATGAAAATGAATCACGCAGCTTCCCAGCAATAATTAACTATTAATTATCTGGCAGTAGTGTTTCTACATAAATTAAAGTGTGTAAATTAAATCCAATTGTTTTAAGTAAATCGTGTTGGGGCTATCGTCCAGTAGTCATGCAGATCGCGTTTGTCTGAACGTAGTATCACGCCTTGCCAGCGAGCTTCGAGAAATTAGTTGGAACTCGCAGGAGCTCGTTAAAATACAGTTGTCTGAAAGTTCTGAGGTTCTTTGTGGTCTGTTTATTACAAAAGTGGGCGTTAATTCACTATATTTTATAATGGGTTTAAGTCAAAAACCCGAGTAGAGATTTTTAATGGTTTTAAGTTAAAGCCCTGAGTTACGAGTTTGAAATACTTAACGCCTGAGCTACATAATCTGATATTTTCATAAAAAACTCGTAGACGTGTAAAGTATTATGCAAGATACTTTTGCCTATCATAAAATGTAGATAAAATCCTTCATCTAATATTCATCTCTGTTTTTAGGTTTTCTAGCCAGCTATACTTATATATGTTGTTCGTCGCTAAAAATCGTTTTACAAAAAAAGATTTTATTAAATTAAATTCACCGAAACTCTGAACAGTCATAACAAATCTTGCTAACGTAATATGTCTTGATTTTTTATGCTGTAATCTACCGCACGTAACTTATCTCTTGAATCAGTAACATGAGACGGTCTGAGGAAAATCTAAAGCAGCACTGTACCATACGTCAAGGTTGTAGACAGATGAATTCGTGCTTCGGGTAGGTATTAATATTATATTCAAAATATGTAGAAAATCTAAACATTCATTTAAATACAAGATTATTGTTTATTAGTTGGGGATGCGCGATAGGCGTGGTACGGTCGGTAACAGAACTTAGAAAACATGCAAAATAATATACTTTATCTATTGAAGAAATTTTCAATGGAATTTGATGTGCATTATATTATAATGCACCGTACTGTATAGTGATCCTAACTATATTATAAAATTGGCGTTTTGTCAAACTGGCCACTTTGATTTCAAATTTGATCGTCTAGGAATTCCAAATTTAAATTTATTTCAAATAGGCTTGTGTATTTGTGTTTCTACTTTAGTGATTTATTTGTCTTCGCGCCATTTGATTTTTCTTTGACATCATTTTGTTGAGAATATGGATATTTTAAATTATCGGGTCATTTGTGAATACGAGTTCCACCGTGGCGCCAGCGCCGCGAACATCTCGAAGGGTTAATGATGTGTATGGTGAAGCTACCGTAAAAGAAAACACGGTACGTTTTTCGTACCAACATTTTTGTTCTGGAAATTTAAACCTACAGAACAAGCCCCCAAGATTTTATTGATTCTCGCTTCTATAATTTATTCAGCAAAGCAAAGAACCACCGATAAAAGGCGATAGTGCATGGATATCAACGGTACATACTTTGAATGAATAATATTAATTAATGAATATTATCATTTATAAAAATCGTTTTGCTTTTTCCATACAAAACGCCAATTTCTTTGTAAGGACCTAATACATAAATGTGTGTTTGTTTATTTGTTGATTTCACGTAGAAACTGCTGGTGCAATTTTGATGACATTTGGTACGATAGATATGGTAGCTTACCCCTGGAATAACACATAGACTACTTTTCACCATAATCATCAACAACTTTTTTCATTACCACGAGGGTGAATTCGCGGGTGGCAGCTAGTATATAATAAATTAATACTAATTAAAGCGAGTAACAACACATTATCGACATTACTAAATACCATTATCAGCTGATGTAGACCTTTTTCAGTCTGAAATATCAGAAATGAAATTAAATATTTGAAACCAAAATTAAGTGATGACATCTTCGACCACATCGTTACTGACCGTCGCGGTGGTGAACTATGGTCGCATCATAACTTCTCGCTCTATTTGAGACGAAGATCAAATATTACCATATAGACTACATAGATATTAATTAATGCATCTTTAATACTTTTTATATGTTTTTATACTGTATAGATATTTAGCGTTTGACCTCAATCTCACTTGATGGTCAGTGGTGGTCGAAGATGTTATAACGCTAGATCTAGAATGCTCACTGGCTTTCAAGAACTGCTGCCTGAACACACTATGTGTTTGATGACAGTTTTGTGGTGACTAGCCAGGCGGGTACTCGAAAGTACCTATCCTACAACAATCGGTCCTCATGCAATCAGTCTTGGTCGACTGTCAAAGGTCAACAAACCAAGATTTGGCCGCATCAAATATACAATATTTTGGCTTTGTTGAGTATAATTTGATTTGTCAGGGTAGCACCTTAAAAAGTACATTTCAGAATATGTATTGTTGTAATGGTTTACTGAAATGTATTGGGCGAATAAATGTTTCAAATTTTATCTAATATTCAATCTTTTTCTGTTTTCCGAGGGTGATAGAAACCTCAGAAACTGTATTCTGAGGTGACACTGTTATGGAACTCGCCGATATGGAATATTCTTAGTAAATTGATAAAGTAAAATATTATAATATATGTATATATCTAACTAGTGGACCCGACAGACGTTTTCCTGCATGCAGCGCCAGATGTATTTTTTTTTTCTTTTTTCTTGAATTTATACCATCCAGGGCGCCATCCACCCAAATGCATACAAAAAAATCCACTCAAATCGGTCCAGCCGTTTAGGAGTTTAGTGACATACACACGTACAGTAGAATCCTACTTTCTAGTAACATAAATGCGAAAGTTTGTGTGTATGTTTGTTGCTTCTTCACGCTCAAAACGGCTACACCGATTATGATGAAATTTGGTATGGAGATAGTTTAAATCCTGGATTAGCACATAGGCTACTTATATCCTGAAAAAAGTATATTTCTCGTGGGATAATTGAGGTAACGGGAAAACCGTAATCCACGCGGGTAAAACCGCGAGACGCTACTAATTATATATAAAGATAATATTATCAATGCTTATAAAAAATGTCTTCGAACAGTGTGTGTTACCAGTGATGACTTACGGAACCGAAACGTGGTCTCTGACTATGGGCCTTCTGAGCAGGCTCAGAGTCACACAACGAGCTATGGAGAGGGCTATGCTCGGGGTTTCTCTACGTGATCGAATCAGAAATGAGAAGATCCGTAGAAGAACGCAAGCACCGACATAGCCCAGCGGATTAGCAAGTTGAAGTGGCAGTGGGCAGGGCACATAGCTCGAAGAACTGATGGCCGTTGGGGCCGAAAAGTTCTAGAATGGAGACCACGGACTGGCAAGCGCAGCATAGGACAGCCACCGACAAGGTGGACAGACGACCTGACTAAGATCGCAGGCAAGGGCTGAATGCGGGCCGCTTCCAACAGGTCCTTGTGGAAATCAATGGGGGAGGCCTATGTCCAGCAGTGGCTGGACATAGTCCGTCCTATGGCTGAGATGATGATGATGATGATAAAAAATGTGCGACATTCATACAACTGATTATCTGGCAGTCACATACAATTGCAAAGTTATAAATGAACACATTTTGAAAAAAACACATATAGCTTGTTTTCAGTTTAGTTCATATCAGATTAGTGATCTTTCCTTAGTAAAAAATTGTTTTAAAACAAAATGATGAGATGAGACATCAAGTGCATTAAGTCAATTAAAGTCTAGACAACTCAAAAGCATTTTTTAAGCGCCAATATGATTGAATTAGGATCTGTCGTTCTATAAGCTTTTAGTAGAGTTAGATGATTTTTAAAACATCTCAAAAGTACAAACTGGACTAAGTATGTTTTTAGGGATTGAATAAGGCAACACGTCATATTTGAGAAAATGTTGTTATAGGCCTAATATAAAATATAATATAAAAAGATTTTACACTACCCTATACTAAAATTATAAAGAAGAAAGATTTTTATTTTTAACCGACTTCAAAATAAGTTCTCGATTCGACTCGTTTGTTCAGTTGAATAAGCGAATCACTACCATATTGTGGAGGGTGGTTAGTTACACAGACACAACTAACTGATGTTCCATTTTGTGGATAAGTGAGATCGTAGTGTAGCGTGATATTCTTGCTCCAATAACTGAAAAGTGCTACTCATACCTCGACGACGTTATCGTTGCGGGTGAAGACATCGGTGAACATACACAACTAGTTTTAATTTGAAATCGATGAATAAAACTAGCGATTGACAGCTAGTGTGATGAAAAATTGATTACACTGCGATCGCCAACTGAGACGATGATGATCAATATTAACATCAATCAATCATCAAAATCATCCAAGTTATTTTAATGCCACATCTGCAAACGTCACAAAAGGTGGGAAATCCATAGTTTAGAAACTAACGTAATACACTAATGAAAGGATCTGCAGTTACTCGAAGACAGTTGACACAACTTTAAGTCCAACACGTATTTGAAAGTTCCTAACTAGAGATTTTCACGTCCACTCCAACTGACAAACGTTTGGGATTCAGTGAAACTTGTTAGAAAAGTAAAAAGAAGCTCTGAAGATGTTAAGGACTAAGGACTCCAGACCGGGACCGGTGTTTGTGAACCCTGGCGGGTCGCGTAAGGACATTCGTTATCCGCGATATCAAGATTTAGCCAAATGCAGTCGTATTTGTGTGATCAGGTATAAAGGAGGATGGCAGGCTGTCATACATTTGCAGCCTAGAAGAAAAAAACCGCGTTCATGAATGAAACTTATACGTATCGATAGAGCAATAAATACATTGTATATTGTATATTCAATCATTTTCCTAGAAGTTGGGAGTAAAAAGTTATTATGGAAAATCATCTGTATCAGTATGCTAACTACACGTCCATATGCGAACCATTCAATGGATCGCTATCCATCTATAGCATCGTAGACAGAGAAAGCAATATTGCATGGATCGGGCTACAGATACAGATTACTTATTAGGTATATAATTAAGCAGCATTGTAGTACAATTTTTATTGTCAAATTGTTTTTCAGATATTGAGAGAGAAAGTTTGTTAGTTTTGTTGTGGGTGTGTAATTGTGTATGTTGTTAGCTCAGCTATTGTTTCTAAATATTTTTTCTTTTTACTGTATAGATCCAGCGTGTGACCACTATTTCCCTTGATGGTCAGTGACGATAAATGGTCGAAGATGACATGTTATCAACCTAGAAATATATTTATATTAATACGAGGTTAATTTAATTATTATTAAGACGAGGTGTTCACAAAGCAAAATGTTACCAAAATTATAGCATTGATTAAACTTACCAAGGCTGGCAGCCATTGGGAATGTTGCAAATGCTTAAATTGATATACTTGGATAATGTATTCACATTATCAATGCAATCATTAGTTTGCATACTATACATATTTTTAAATATAATAAAGCCTATACATAACAGTCATAAAAAAAGGACATAAAACAGTCCTAAAGGATAATAATACTCGCATTGTTTAAATTTATAGACAAAATTAGATAATGTATTTATTATATTTTTTTACGATGACAGTCTGAGATATGAAATTTCTGCTTTAAACTCTTTGCTATGTACTTATTCTTCTTCTCTTCAATTAGACATCCACTGCTGGACATATGCCTACCCCATATAGGGGGGATTTGCCGATTCTCGCCACGCTTGGCAGGCGGGTTGGTGAGCGCAGTATGTTTTTCAATCCTCAGAAGGCGCTGCTACCCACCGTCTGGTACGTGGTTCCTTAGCCGAATCTTACGGCACCCACGGGAAGTGATGGAGGAGTACTATTCTAGGCCGGTACCACCACGACACTTATGATAAAAAAATAGCTCCGTCTAAAATAAAATCGCGCTGTATTTCGCAAATACGCTCCCCAGTCTGGGCCCGACCCACTCGATTTAATTTACATCTCCGCACCAATTGTTCCCAACTCGAGAGTTCGTCGAACGGCCTCCGCCGCCGTTGACGCCGCCTCTGATTTATTCTCCACCAACAACCCCTAAATGGATTTCAGTTCCTTCATCAGTACGTTAACTTTGGAGCATAGTGGAATGGTCGGTTGAGAACGGGACTTCCCCATCTCATCTCGTCAGTTAGAAGGCGAATAAGGAAGGGACTAAAGTATTCACCGTTTGTGTCAATACTCACGTCGACGCTAGTTTTGATTTTGAAGCGATGATAGCTCAGCGTCAACTGATGGACACTGGTTCGATCCCCAACAACAGCATGAGCTTCGGTGAAGGTAACACCGTTATCAAAGTGAGCGTTATGGGCATCTGTGCAAAGGTTTCGCTAAGATATCAGTTTCCGAGAAATTTCATATACCTGCTTAAATAATCGCCAAGTGATTAATGTTTTTGTATGTTGTTATTTTTGATGATTTTATATGATTAAAATCATAATTAGCTACTCCGTTACTGTGGAATACGGGTAGAGAGGTAATTATTATCTTTTGTGCATTTAAATTTAGAGATAAGTTCTGACTTTATGAAATCGTTTCTAATCATAGAAAAAGTTTACATCATCTATCTACGTTTCTAATTTATACCTGACTGAAAATGGTAAGAGTTATTATTGTGTATCGCATTAACAAGATGCTAGGCGGAACTTAACTTCAAATATTTGAAGGAAAAAATTCGGCTGCTAGTGGGAATTGAACCCTAGTACTGCAGATTACCGTCCTGTCGCTTTGTCCAACTAAGTTATAGCAGCCCATACCTCTAGGGCCGAATTACTTCCTTCCTTATTATTATCTGAGGGGATGTTATTTGAAAATGGTAACTCAGAATAAGTGTCAAAATAAAGCTTATTCTGCTATCTACACTAAACATGATATTTTTTTGTATGCCTGTAAATAAAAAGTGTCACATATTAGTTGAAATCCCAATATCAACAATGCCGTAGCTTGATTTATCTAGTATTAGGTACTAGGTAGGCAATTTAAAACGTAAGGTTTTAAATTCTGGCCAACAAAGCTTCACTCGGGCTTTTTAAATTACTATTATAAAGCCTTCGTTAAAAAAAATAATTAATTTAAATTAAAATTTACGTGAATAATAATTAAATTAATTATAATTTTAATTAAATTAATTTAAACGAAATCACTAAGCATTTATTCTAAATGCCGAACGGTAAAAATACATATGTAACCACTACCTAGGTTAGTATTTTTTTTAATACTTTATAGAAAAACTACTTCACTGATGGTCAGTGACGATGTGCACGATACAGACATACAAACGTTCGCCTTTATAATATTAGTGGGATAAGTACACAACGGACTGGCGCGAGCAGGCCAGCGACCAGGTGGACAAACGACCCGACTAAGATCGTAGGCAGGGCTGGATGAGGGCCGCTTCCATCTGGTCCTTGTGGAAATCAATGGGGGAGGCCTATGTCCGGCAGTGGACGTCATATGGCTGAGATGATGGTGATGATGATGAAAAAGATTCAACTCTTAACAACTAAACAGAAACAATAAAAAAATATATACGTTATTTATTCAGCTTTTATCTATTTATTCAACATTCCAAATAATGTTGTGTCTAAAAAACACAACAATGTAAAAAACTTTAAAAAAAAAAAGTAACTCACAAACTGTATATGTATTTTTTTAAAGTATTCTACTATAATACTATTCTCCAGGCAATAGATAATATATTTTTATTGCTTCTTATATTTAGAATTAAGACCAACCGTGCCTATTTCTTATTATTGTTTATTTGTAGTTTTCTGTTTTCGTATTACTGTTTAGTTCTTTATTTTACTGTTGCTTATGCCGTGAATAAGCGTATGTCTTCTTCTTCAATTATCAACAGTTGTCAAAGATAAGTCTATGTCCAGCTGTGGACGTCCTATAGCTGAGACGAGGATGATGATGATGAAATTCATATACATATAAATGATTCAAAATAATTTAGGTATATTTTGTTGTTTGACATTTAGATTAATATTGGACTAAATTTTTTTCTTGTTTTCAAATATTATTTTGACATGATAAAATTATTTCAATTATTATAAAATTTAATTCCTCTTGTAATGTTATGTATGGTATTGTAGAACTGAAAAATAGTATGTAAATTGTATACATGAGATGTACAAAATGTCTATATTTATGACTAATAGTTTGCATACCAGTAATGGTGAAATATAGAGGACATAAGTAACGTTATTAACACTACCAACTGTTATCTAACACCTATATTTGCAAATAAACTTATTTGATTTGATTTGAGTACACAAAACTCGGAAAAAAAGAAACAATACAATAGATTTATGTTACAATACATTATTGAGGACAAAATGAGTAAACCACTGACAGGGCAGAATATGACATATGACAGGTATAGAATTTAGTTCATAGCGTGTCGTCTTACACGTTCCATGAAAAATTCAGCCTGAAGTTAAATCCACGTAAATCTTCTCGTTCGGGGGGATTTTTCATAACCACGATGGGATCAGAGCCAATGTTTGCATAGAAGGGTTGGGAGAATATTTTAGGAGATGAGGATTTGAGAAGGTAAGCTTCGTTTTTACCCGACTACGGCGAAGCTAAAGGGAGGATTATGTTTTCACCGATATGTATGTGTACCGATGTGTATGTATGTTCATCTGTCCGTCCATAACTAAAAAATGAATGATCATGATTTGACAAATGATGGTGTCATTGGAAGCGTCTTGTTAGTCCGCCAATTAAAAGCTATGTCACGTGTAGTTCCATTAAATTGAATATGACGCCCTGCAAGAAATCAATAATACACATTATTTTGCCATCATGTGTGGTATGATTGAATAGAAAGTTTAAAATAAAGGTAGGGTTTGGTGTACCTACGCATCCAGTCAAATAATATGAAATTTGTGGGGGAGGCTTATGTCCAGCAGTGGACGTCCTACGGCTGAGATGATGATGATGATCCAGTCAAAGTCATATAAACTAATTTTCCTCATGACTCACTCTCTCTCGAGATGGAAAGGTTCAGAATTCTCGCAAATTTCGAATCATAAACCTATGTATTTGTTGACTTAGCTAACATAGCTACACACACATAGCATATACCTGTCCTTTAGTCATTAGTAAATTTCCTAAATCAACAAGTTTATCGTTAAACGTTATCTCGAGTCCACTCAAGCAATTTAAGCATTATCTAGATATATATGTAAAACAACCAACCCTAAACCGAAAATAAACACGAAAATACTTCAAATATGTATTATTTAATTTAATTAATAAAATAAAAAGGCATTTTAAACGGTGCAGTGTATGTATTCCTTATTTTTGTTTTTTAAAAGATCACTTAGTAATTAAGTAAAATATGTATTATTTAAATTTAAATAACAAACTATAAACTTATTAAATTACTACTACAAATCAGCAAATGCAAAATTAAATAATTCGAACTCTTTAACAGAGATTAGTGCCTAGTAAGATTCTCAAAATCTTAAATTAACAAAATGAACTTTGCTCGCGGCTTGTGGTAAGGGGCTAGAAAATTAAAACGGAACCTTTGGAATTGGATTGGTCTAACTCTAATAAAGGATACGAAAACCAATATTGCATTTGGATTAGTTGTAAGGATTCTACCACTGCGCTGATATTGCGGACAAAAATTTGTATTTAACTTTTCGTTCCTATCAAGCGATGATTAACCTTTCGCCACTGCAAATAATCTACTTCTAGCAATTGTATTATCACCATTTCATGACATAATTTAGAACCACGTCTAAATCACTGATTTTTAATTTTGAGGTAGTTTTGTGGGTGCAATTGAAATGGCTAGATAGTTTCTACTATTCCTACTAATTTTCGTCATTTCGGTAGGAATTTCTTGGTAGGTATCAAATAAACAACATGTTGACGTTAGATGCATTGTGGTTGAGTAGTTTCTAAGATAAGATTTTGAAGTGGAGACAGGGGTCAATTGCAACAACAAACAAACAAAATAAGTTTATTTGAAAGAATATAGTCTTATAGTAGTTGTTTTATCAAATACATGTATCTGCATTGACAGGTGTACAAAAATTTGTATTCAACATGTATATATTACAGTTAAAATTTAAAAATTATATATTTATTTCAATGAGCTTGTCTCAAAAAAATCGGTTACCTCATAACATTTGTCAATAAGAAACTTGAATAATTTATATTTAAAACTATTAAAATTGAATTCCTTAAAACAATTTGGCAATTTATTGTAGATGGTGATATCCATTATACCTATTGATACCGTACATTATTATTATTATTACTTATAAGTATGCGTATATAGTAATAATGTATGGCTATAGCCATACATTATTACTATATACGCATACTCTTTGTTCAGGAATGAGTAATTTATATTTAAGCCGTTTCTGTCGTTCTCTTCCAGGTACATCAATTATTAATGGGAATAGGGAGCTTATAATACAAGCTTACAATACTTAAAAAACACCCGCCTGACTAGATAGGTACTACCATAGACAAATATAAAATATGTGTAAAATACAAATCCTAGACAACGTCATCACTTAACATCAGGTGAGACAGTTGTCAAACGCAAACTTATAATATGTAAAATATATATCTTAATATATATAAATCTCGTGTCACAATGTTTGTCCTCAATGGACTCCTAAACCACTTAACCGATTATAATAAAATTCGCACACCATGTGCAGTTCGATCCAACTTGAGAGATAGGATAGTTTAAATCTCAAATTATAGTCGCAATTTTAATTTATTGCTAATTATTAGCACACTTATTACAGTCACAATTATCTGTTAACTCCAAACGATTCTAACAGATGTCGATACCTTTTGACTGGGTTGAGTAAGTAATCAATAGATGGCGCTGCTATGGTAAATCTACGAACGTGTCATATAAGCTACATTTTAACAGCATAATTACCACGTGTTGGCCACAGCAACGCGTGGCCGGGTCAGCTAGTATATATATATATACATATATATACAATGTGTATATTTGTCTATGGTACTACCTATACTACACAATTGAAGATCTGCCATCAAAATACATGGTGTGCTCAGGCAACTGTCATTGAGAGCCAAACAGCATTCTAGGTCAAGCTTTATAATAACTTCGATCAAATAGTCAAAAAATGAATATATCAATATAATTGATGAGTTTAGGAAATCATACGTCTTCAAGATCGAAAACTAAATTAAATTAAAGTACGCACTCAACACAATAGTACAGCATAATAATAAATAGAACACTAAAAACCAAAATGCTATGCCTTTTAATTATTGTCTGGATCATTCGGGATTCATTCCCCTGATTTTATCAAAAACCAATTAATACCTTTAATTCTTCCACGCCTGCGGTTTTAATCATAGCATGTGGATTATTCATATAAATCGAGAAAATGTAAAAGTATCAAGTTATTTTTTGAATTTTGTTATATATTGGAACATTATAGTTAATCAAGAGAACGTTGAATCAAATTGGTTGTTCCAATGTTTAACAAAAATAATTTCATTCACCTGTATGTTTTTATTTATTTTTATTTATTTATTTGATTTCGCCAAGAATAGTTACATTACAACGAATCTTATTAGTATCTAGGTAGCTTAGTTTGCTTAATGCACTATTTATTAAGGGAAATACCACTTGCAATATAACAGAGTATATGTTTGTTAGTACTTTTGCCTTAAAGATAATATAATTCTATGAAATATTTACCATAATATGATGTAATCCAATACAATGCACCGCTACTTTTTATGTGGATAATTTTTCAAATTTTAACTCTAGTTAATTATACTTTATAATATATTATACCTATATATATATCTTAAAACAATCATATATTTATAATATAATGAAATCGGTCATATTGTGGTGACTCGGGGATCCCGAGAAAGCGTTTTTTTTAATTTAGTTATAGAATCGCCAAATATATCAATTAAATCACTGTTTTCATTTATGAGTCTGCATATTCGAGGAACTGGAGAGTTGGCTCCTAAAACTGTTCTACGAAATGGAGGGGCGAAGGGGGTTAGCGGCTTGCGTGGGTATTTAAAGGGTATTCTGAGTTTGAATTTAGCCAATAAGTCTGAGGAATCTATATTATTGTGTAACAGTTTGTGTAATAATATAATATCTAATTTTATTCTCCGATTATATAATGTTTCTATTTTAAAAAAGGATAGACGGTCTTTATACGATGTGATTTTTTTGGCTTGACCTACAGAAAATGCCATATGCCATAAAAATCTTTTTTGTATGCGTTCCAAACGTAACGTATGTACCGCGTAGTGAGGTCTCCAAACTGGGGAACAGTATTCCAAAATGCTGCGTACAAGAGAATTGTACAGTGTTACTTTGGTTTTAGGTTTATGGAACTCTTTGCTATTTCGAATAACAAAACCCAACATTTTAGATGATTTTTTCGTAATGCTTTCAATATGTGGTACAAAAGTAAGTTTATGATCAAAAATCACCCCCAAGTCTCTCACTATGTTTACTTTTTGTAAGACAGTGTCATTTATTATGTAATTAGATTCAATATTGTTTAACCTTCGACTGAAAGTAATTTGGGAACATTTTGAGATGTTTAAGGCCATCCCGTTTATCTCACACCATTTTGCTATACTATCAAGATCATTTTGCAACATTATAACATCAGTAAAAGTTTTGATAACCTTCAAAACCTTAAGATCGTCGGCAAACAAAAACGGTGTGCAATTTTTCAAGCAGTCAGGAAGATCGTTAATGAATATATTGAACAGGAGTGGACCCAGATGTGATCCCTGAGGAACACCTGATACTACTGTAGGATGGGTGGTCGAAGAGTAACCAGAAGCCACAACAAAAAAATCTCGGTCACTTAAGTATGAACATATCCAATCTAACAGAGATCCTGCAAATCCGTAGGCAGCAAGTTTTTTAATAAGAACCGTGTGGGGAACCCTATCGAATGCTTTGCTTAAATCTGTATATATTACGTCAATTTGATTGTTAGTGTCCATAGCTTCAATTAGGGTCTCTGTGAATGAAGTTAAATTAGTACACGTAGACCTTTTCTGTATGAACCCGTGCTGGTGTTTGGTTATGAACTGCTTAAAATGTTCATACATATGTGGAAATATCAGAGATTCTAAAACTTTTGCGAACGTTGATAGAATAGAAATTGGACGGTAATTGCTGGTAATAGAATCATCACCACTTTTAAATATAGGTACTACTTTAGCAGACTTCCACACTTTTGGGAATTTTCCAGACCTTAGTGATTCATTATAAATGATGTGCATAGGAATAGAAAGGCTTAAAGAGCAATTTTTAATCATTTTTGGGGGAATCCCATCTGGTCCAGCTCCCTTTTTTGCATTCAGATTTTCAAAAGATTTTTTGATAGTCGATTGGGGTATATACAAATTACTGAAAAGGGAGCTACCTAATTTTATGTTTCTTAAGGTAGGAGACCAAGAGTCAGAGTCTGTATTTAAAGTATTATCTTCGTTATATACAGAGGCAAAGTAATTGGCAAATAAATCGCATATTTCTGTTCCTCCTGAAACAGTTGTGACTCCATCAGAAACAGATATCGGAATAGTAGATAATCCTCTTCTCTTGGCTTTCATAAATGTCCAGAACAGATTAGGTTGAGTGTTAATTTTCTCTTCCATGAAATCGTGATATTCTTTATAACATTTCGTTACTAATTTGTCGCATCGATTATTCAATTTGCTTAATATTATTGCGTCCATAGGATTTTTATAGATTTTGTACCTTCTCAAGACATTCTTTTTTTCTTGCAAAGCCTTTTTTATATTTTTATTAAACCATATTGGAAATTTAGATTTCTTTGGATTGTATGTCGGGACGCAATTATCAACAACTTCTGTTAAAACACAGTAAAAACTGTGTAGCCTGTCATCAACACTATTACAGTTTGCAAATATTACCCGCCAATCGAGAGAGTTCAAATTCTTATTTAATAATTCATAGTCACATTTGTGAAAGTTGTACCGTTTATCAAACATTTCTTTAAGCTTATTTATCTTCATTGTTTTTATATATATATCTAAGGGAGGGTGAAAAACGTCTATTTTGCATAATTGGAAATCAGACTTAACTACTTCGCAATTACTTATGTTCGATAAGACTAAATCCAATATTTTATTTTGACAATTTTGTACTCTATTTAATTGGTTGTAACCATTTACGTTGACAAAATCAATAAGTACTTGTGCTAACGGAGTAGCCACGTATTCAGTTTTATCAGCATCTACCAATGACCATTCTATTATGCTGAGGTTAAAATCACCAATGATACAAGACTTATAATTGTGTTCTTCAGAAACTCGGTTACAGTTATCTAAAAAAATTTCTAGGTACGATTTTTTAACGGGGCAAGGTATGTAAGTTGCACAAAAAGCTATTTTTTTTTTTTTTTTTTTATTTTTTTTTATTTTTTTTTTTTAGGATTATCCTCAATATCATAAACAAATTTTAAATTAATTTTGACAAAATGTACCATTGTACATATACACCTACAAAACCACCTAAGGTCTATCAAACAAAATAAGAATTTCTACTAAGAAATCGCTAAACATATATAAAAATATCATCGGTATACCTACTTATACAATTTTTAGATTTTGGTTGATTTTCAACTCGACCGATTTTGATAATATTACCCAAATCGATTCAGGTATCTGAGTAATCGGTGAACATAAAAAGATTCCAATGAATTGAAGACATCCGCTTTTTTAAAGTCGGTTAAAAATTAAGCAGTGCAGGTAAAACAATATTTAGCATATTATTTGCAGTGAAAGCAAAGTGCTTGTAACTGAGTTTATGCATCTTAGCCGATCAACTGTCCTGCAACCTATTCCTTGGTCGAACCTTGGGTGAGTGACCGCTAGTAATATTTTCAAATTATTTTTATACTGTGTAGATCTAGCATTTGACCACTATCTCGCTTGATGGTCAGTGACGATGTAGTCAAAGGTGTTCTCACTCTAGACCTAGAATACTTACTGGCTCTCAAGGACTACTGCCTGAACACACTATGTGTTCGGTGACAGTTTTCCAACCTTAAGGGTGGTAGCTAGCCAGACGAGTACTCGAAAATACCCTACCACCGTGCTGGGAATTTGATAACGGTTTTACCTTGACCGGAAGCTTAAGACGGTGCTAGTGGGGATCGAACCAGGCGTCCGTCAGTATGACAGCCGACGCTCCCACAGACCACATCGTCACTGAACATCAAGTGAGATATGGGTCAAACTCTAGGTGTATACAATATTTAAAAGTTGCGCTACATATCGCCATTCGGAGTAATAAAACTATAAATATGTAGGAAATGAAATGATTTTCTTCTTCGCTTGACTTCGTTTAATTCTCTTTACACTTCACCGTAATTTAACAAAGAAATAGTGCTTATGCGCAGCTTAATATTACGTCTTCATCTTACACTCTTACTTTACTTTCGCCATCTTGCCTTTTCTTCCTCCTCTTTCTCGCTCACATCCTCTTTCGTTCCTCTCACTCACCGCTTGGGGTTGCTACCTTACATTCACTAATATCCCAATCCTACATTCGGCCATCCGACTCCAATATCTGCCCTCAGATATGTATACCTCATCATTCATACTCCTTTCATTCTAGTTCACACAACTCTTACACGATACATCACCATTGAAGTAATATGGTATTGTATACACCTTACTTATACAACATATTAACATAATAATTGCAGGTTTATACTATGAAAATAATAAATGATACTGCCTATTACAAAGATCTTAGCTTTTATTTTTTAAGCATCTTATTATGATTACATAGAAAATTCTAGCACTAACTATATTTACCTGAATTATATACTAGAAAAAAACATAGTAGGTACACATAACCTTTACCTAACAGGTGTTATCTGCTATAATGTGATAGCACTGTGCTGCTATCGACACTATACTCTGACAAGCAGAATCGATCATACTTTCTTAAATAAAGTTTCTCACTCACGTATATCATCATCCCTGGATGGCCATTTTTTCATAAGGTCACTTGAGCTTGAGGTCTTACTCGGCCCTTCTGTGGTATCAGATAACTTCTGAACATCATAACGATTATTCCTTTTGACTTTGACAATCTTGTAGGGACCGAGGTACTTGGGTTTTAGCTTTAGGCCCGGACCATATTGAGTTCTTTGTATGGCCACCAAGTCATCTACTTCATATGTTGAACTTGGTTTTCTTTTCTTATTGTATGTGTTCCTGTTTTCCTCTTGGATTTTTTGAATTTGCTCTTTAGCTTTAATTCTTAAGTTTTCCCTGTTCTCACTGTACAGATTAATGGCTTCTTGATGTAATAAATTAATTAAATCTATGTCCTCTTTATATCTCATCTTTGTTCCAGTCAATAATTGATATGGAGTTGTATTGATAGCTCTTTGGTAGGTACTATTAATGGCTCTCTGTACACGGCTTACATGTTTATACCAATTCGCCTTATCTTCGATGCAAAGTTTTGTTAGCATAGGTATGAATGAATTCGGTGAATTCTCTCCACCTGTCCGTTTCCACGCGGCACTCCGGTTGTAATTTTGATATGCTGTATATCCTCTTCTTGACAATATCTTTCGAATTCAGAGCTTGTAAATGCTGTTCCTCTATCAGTGATGATTCTAACAGGATTTCCAAATGTTTGTTGGTGTATCTGGAGTTTATTAAGTACTTCTGCACTTGATGTAGATTTAGTAGGAAATATCCACACAAATTTGGTAAATGCATCTATCATTGTAAGTATATGGTTATATAATTTCTTTGTTTCAGTCAGAGGACCCACATGATCCAAATGTAGTGTATGCAGTGGCACATCTTCTTTATCAATTGGATTTAAATAGCCCTCCTTTTTACCTTCTTTTCTGGTTGCTAGTAAGCACGGTATGCAACTTAGTACAACTTCTTCTATTGCTTTGTCCATGTTTTTAATGTAGTAATCTTTTCCTATTATTTCTTTCATCTTCTTCATAGAAAAGTGACCATTTTGATGGCATCTTCTGATAATTTCCTTTTCCATAATTTTTGGGACGACTATATGCTTTGCTTCGCCTTTATATAAGACATTATTATCTATCCAAAAGTCTCGATACTTCCCATATTTCAGTATGAGCTCTCTTATTGCGCTTAGTTCTTCATCTGTCTCCTGAGCTTGCCTAATCCCATCGTGTAAGTTTACTATTGTTCCTGTCCATGGGTTTCTGCTAAGAGCATCTGTGTGTTGCATTTTACTACCTGATCTATGTTCGATCTCATAATCATATTCATCCAACAGAAATACCCATCGAGCTACTTTAGGTGTCAAATCTTTCTTCTTCAAGGTTTGCTCGAAAGCTTGGCAGTCTGTGACTATCTTGAAATGAACTCCATACAAATAGTGTCTGAATTTCTTCACTCCTTCGACTACCGCAAGTGCTTCAAGCTCATAACTAGAGCATTTGCTCTCCGCTTCACTTGTCTTTTTACTCATGTAATGTACTGGATGTAACCCACCATCTGGATACTGTTGCAATAGAATTGCGGCTAACGCCCGGCTTGATGCATCTGTGTGCAATTCTGTAGGCAATCTATCATTGTAAATCTTAAGTACTGGATCACATATGAGCTTTTGTTTCAATTGCGAGAAAGCTTCCCTTTGCTCATCGTCAAACTTGTAAGTAGCTCCTTTTTTCATTAAATCTGTCAATGGTCTGGCAATCATTGCATAGTCTTTGATGTACTTTCTGAAATAAGATGTCAAACCAATGAAACTTTGTATTTGTATAGTATTTTTAGGTTCTGGATACCTTACCACCGCCTGTACTTTGTCGGGGCTGGGACGCACCTCACCATCTTTTATTATGTGACCAAGAAACTCAATTTCTTTACATATCAACTTAGCCTTTTTCCAGTTGATCTCTAGCCCATACTGAGAAGCTACCTCTAAGACTTGGCTCAGCCTCTCTAACGCTTGAGTTTCAGTGACTGCTGGAATTATAATATCGTCCACAAATATCATCATAATATTCCTTGAAATTAATTCTCTGAATATTATGCTAACAAATCGCATAAAATATTTCGGAGACACCGACAGTCCAAAAGGAGCACGTAAAAAGTGAAACTGACCATGGTGTGTGACAAAAGATGTATAAGGTATAGACTCCTTACTTATTTTGAGATGGAAAAATCCATTTTTAAGGTCTAGCACACTGAATACCTTGGCATCTTTCAACTTATCAATCAAGTCACCAATGACTGGTAGAGGAAACTCATCCTTTATTATCTTCTTATTTAACAATCTGTAATCTACACATATTCTTACTGACCCATCTTTTTTCTTCACCAACACTAGTGGACTAGAATATTCAGAGAAACTAACCTGAGCTATACCCTTCTTAATCCACTCGTCAACTTGTTCTTCCACCAACTTTTGCTCAGCCAGAGATATTCTTCGAGGTCGCTGAGCCACTGGTATGTCGTCTTTTAACACAATCTTTAGCTGGATTGGCGCTTCTTTTGTTTGAAGAGGCTTGTAGTCTTCTACTAGCCGCCTCACGTCTTCCTTTACATCTGGGTTGGTAATATGACCCGCAACATCAACCTCACTCACACAACAGTTCACACGAAACAACCATTCTTCGTCTTTCGGCAATAACAGCACAGCACCCTCACGTATAACCATAACAACACTATTCAAAAATTCTTGGCCTAATAATAACTTATACGGAATACAGCCCGTAGGCACAATACGTAAGACTACGTTAGGATAAATTTGTCCATCGATTTCAATTTCTACGACGACCTTTCCACACGAACTCACTTGTGACAATCCAAGTCCGGTTAAGATCGTACGATCCTCGCATCGCGGCACTTTTAACTCTTTGAAAAGGTCTTCACTGATTATACTAACCTCACTACCGGTATCGAACAATGTGTTAACGATTTTGTCACCTAATTTCACTGATTTTATACAATTTTGACGCTGTTTTCGGTTTTCTGTACTATTGACAACTTGCATGACATTTTCCTTCACAACATCCGTTTCTATGGCGATTCCGTCATGGCGGTCCGTATCGCTTCTCTCATTGGTCGTACTGAAAAGAGCCTTGCTTCTGATTGGTTGTGAAGTTTCGTAAGTCCTGTGAGACTGTCGATTGGTTGACGGCGCCAGCTGCATCGACGCAGTACTTTTACCGACGACCGCTTTATCGACATAATTCATACATTTCGACCCAATATGGCCATAATTATTACACTTAAAACATTTGATGCCATTCGGACAGCGATTTGCCTTATGGTTCGTCTCACCGCAATTATAACAGCGCTGCTTGTTAGTCCAAGATGATGATGCTGATACATTCTGCTTCTTTGACCTTTCGACTTGATCTTGTTTTTGGCTCTTTGCCTTGATATTTTCGTAGAGATATAATTTCTCCTTCAATGAAGAATACGTTGTAGCGCCATACAAAATAGCTTTATTCATTTCTAGATCAGGGATTCCATCTATGATGTATTGAATAGCGACGTAGTCTGGAAATTTTGCACGTTTACCCATCTCCTTCATAGTTAGCATGTACTGATAGCACGTTTCATTGTGGCGTTTCTTTCGAGCCGCCATTAATTCGTGCATTTCTTTGCTATTGACTACTTCCGGGAATTCTCTAATCACTGCCGCCTTGAGCTCTTCATAGGTTTTATGCACTTTTTCCGTCCTTAGCCATAATTCCGCCGTGCCGGTTAATGATCTACGAGCTATAATTAATTGTTGGTGAGCTGTCCACCCGAATATTTCTGCATTGTCTTCTATATCTTGCGCCCATTTTGCTGACGTATAGGTGTGGTCGTCGCCGCCGCTAAACTTCGTCATATTATCTATATATGCAAAAGCACTATCTTTGTTCTCCGTCGTCATTTTTTCTAATATTGTTCCGTCGTCTCGTCGTTTCATGAATGCGTCGTAATAATTTGGTTTGTACTTTTTTCGTCGTATGTTGCACAAAGCCACGCCACGCCACGAGCCGCCGTCTTGTAAAAGCACGTGGATCCCGGACGAGCCCCCAAATTTGTAGGAAATGAAATGATTTTCTTCTTCGCTTGACTTCGTTTAATTCTCTTTACACTTCACCGTAATTTAACAAAGAAATAGTGCTTATGCGCAGCTTAATATTACGTCTTCATCTTACACTCTTACTTTACTTTCGCCATCTTGCCTTTTCTTCCTCCTCTTTCTCGCTCACATCCTCTTTCGTTCCTCTCACTCACCGCTTGGGGTTGCTACCTTACATTCACTAATATCCCAATCCTACAAATATGATATAGTTCAGTAAGGGATTACGCAATTACAGCCCCTAAAAGTTATTTGGGGTGACCCGCTGACTCACTACCCTAAAGTCCTTGGTACGTAATAACTATCTACCGAGGCATTTTACATCTTGGGGTGGATTGTGTGACGTCATCTTTATCCCCTTTGCGTTGGGATGACATCATTCGAGAAGCAGAATTGGCTAGTGTTTAATTCGTTATTACGCCTTTTCGTTTCGTAAAGCAACTCCCAAAATATAAATTTTGGTTTAACGCTTTTATTAGTTTCACCGGTATATATTGTATGTATTTATGTAACACAATCTTTGGTCGTTATGTTCACCCCCTTGAAAACGTCGCATTAATTTGAAACTTATTAACGACAAATGACAATAAAATTATTTAAATATTCTGTCCCATTACCTTACCAGGATGTCCAGAATTTTGTATTTTTTATATCCAATGCCTGTTAGTGTCTTTGTGCCAGGTAGCGTGTTATTTAGTGTTTTACAACTATTTTGAAATACTTGTTTAAATTATTGCCACTTTGATATAGTTTGGCTAATTTCACTTGAGGGTCAGTGAAGTTAATGTTATGTTTATTAATTTATTAATTGTTTATGGTCGAAAGTAGAAAACACAGGACCTAGGATATCGACTGACTCTCAAGGAGAGATGCTTGAACATACTTTGTGTTTTGTAAGAATTTCATAAACTTATGAGAGGTAGCCATCCAGGTGGGTACTGGGCAGTACCCTACCACCATGCTGTCAATTTGACAAAGATGTTCCTACACTCAAGTCGGCGCTGGCGATTGGACAGCGACCGTCCGGTTGACAGCCCACGCCCACACCGCGAGGTTATAACTGCCCCAAACTCGGCGCATCTAGCTCTACTCGTCTAATAGTTACCCAGCAGTCACCATGGTATACCTTCAGGTCAGTCCATTTACTCCAATAGTCAAAGTATAAATCTATGTATCGCAAAATAAAAATATGCGTCTTTTAGAACAGTACCGGAAGAAAAAAGATTTTCGCGGTAAAAATTTTACTTTCTAAATTATATTGAAGTGGTAACCGATGTGCTTACGCATGTTGTATTATCTCTGTCCATGGGAATACTGATATTTATCGGGTACTTACCTAAAATTGTTTTTTTTTTTGTCTCGTATGATTAGGTTCCTTCTAAGTTTGCGTTTTTTTTTTTTTAGTCTAGGATTTAGCACGTTTTTTTTAGGTTTTTTTATTTTATTTTTTTATTTAGCGTGCTACACCTACGACCGCGTCTACCTTAGCATCAGGTGTGACAGTGGTCAAACGTAAGCATATAATTGAAAAAAATACCATATAAAATAAAACCTGCAACTGCAAAAAATTTGCAACTGATGCGTCTCCAGTTTTTAAAACTGGTAGTTTTAAAAACTGGAGACACATCAGTTGCAAATTTTTTTTTTCTAATAATATGGTGCGTCAATTTCAGTAATATACTTTTAAATATAAAAAGTCAGCAATAACAAAATTCAACAACAACAACAATTAATACTTAAAGGTATCATAAAATAGACTGTGTAGGTGTCGACTTGTAGTGGTCTGAAGTCTCATTTTCTCACGATCAAAAACGAAACAAACCCAAGCGCTTTTACTCAAGCCACGTTCACAAAGCTCTCGCCCGGATTTTAAAATCAAATAACAATGAAACAAACACCAAAGCATTAATGTAAAATGCAAACAAGATTTCCTAGCCGAGCATTAATTTCGCGTTTTGATCCCAGTCTCGCCTCCTAACCAGAATTAAATTATTATTGCATCTGTAAACAGTTACGACTAGCGATTAAAACTAACCACAAAGCAGTTGAACAAGAACAACACCCGAGGCACAACACAATAACATAGCTTTATAACTAATAATATACGTTATATTATATAACGTAACATTATAACGTTATAACTGCTATTTGAATAAGCAGTTACTTCTGGGCCGTAATTCTAATGCGACCTAACGTTTTAAGTGCGATAAAAGCTATCCAAATAGCGCCTAAATATACGCACCCTTTCCGAAATAGCCAATTCTCTTACAGAAAGGTATAAAATGAGTATTTTTTTAAATGGATATTTGAGTGCTCGCGACTTTGATAGCCGAATCTAAGTGTACGAACTTACGCAGCTTCGAGTGAGGGGGCTTAATATTCTTTTTATTTTTATAGTGTGTGATAAAACGTTGCATTTGAATGTACTTATTACAACTAAAGGTGAGATTGATATCTCGAAAACCTATTTTTAGTTCGAAATAAGTTTATTAGTTCTCAAGCATCGACATCTTAACTGTAATCTAGACCGAATTGAAATAACAAATAATAATAACATTTTATAAAAAGTGATGCGGGCAACCAATATTTTACGGTTTGAAACTTTTATTAGTTTTTCTTGGATTTTTTTTTATTTAGAAATAAGATGGCTTCATGAGCTGATTCCTAAAAGAATGAATGAATGAAATTATTTATTTGCTTAAAAATAAGAAACAACAACCAGTAGAAGTAATCAGTCTTCATTTTGAATATGATAAAACATTGTACAAACCGAAAAATGGTCTTAGATCATAAGTTGCGTTGGAGGTACGTAGTAGAACAGCATTACATTTCCAAAGCACCTTACCTTTAGCATCCTCTTCCAATCTTTATGTAAGCACATAGTCGTGAATCATATAGTATGTCGTACCATTAATTAAAAATTCAGTTTAATACTTTTCACACTCCGATGCTTTGTAATTGCTTTTGAATAGACAGCTCAAAACAAAACTTAAAATCTCAAAGTTCGAGCTTTATAAACCTTTTACTTCCAACTTTATGTATCTACTAAAAGGGTATTCAAAAACTTAACCCTTCCATTACAGAAACTATTGCCAATAAACTTCAACAAAACTTTAAGCACAAATTGAAGTTTATACCTAAACAGGTTTTAGAATCGATAACTTTCAATATCTCGTTATATATCTTCGGAGCTTTGCCTGGGCTACAGTCGGCTATTTGTCTGCTCAATCGCTCTACGAAACAGCCTTATTAATTTTCTCTTGTATGTTCTACATTACGCGCATGCACATACTTGGTGCATTGCTTGTTTAACTACTTTTGAAGTGAAAACTTCTTTAGCGATCTTGTGCACTTTTTTATGGGAAAAAAATGTTAAAATCGCGTCAGGACACCTCGCGTCAGGACGTGACGACATCGAATTCGTAAGAAGGAGAGAGATAGACCGCCGTTTGTAAACATTTTCGCTTGTTGGTAGTTTTATTTGATAAAGTCGTTTTGTTAAAAGTTTTATTGAGTTCGGTTACGCGGAAACGCCGATATTATAATGAGGAAACCTTACATTGTTTAAAAAAAAAGTCATTATAATTATATTTGTAGGTACATAAAATCAATAAACTTAAATAACTATTGTCATGTTTGTGTACGATAGCGCAATAAATGAATACTGTATTTTACAACATAAATGATAGTACTTTTATAGTGATAAATAAAGCAATTCGTCGAAATTATTCCCTAACCATCTCAAAATATTCAAAAATACACAACGTTAATGTTTAAGTTCTTACGTCTGCCAGCACTCCCGGAGTGAAACCGTTTAATTTTTTTTATAAAGTGAACGTACTACATTAACACTCACCCTAATTCTGGTAATCACTTAAACTTGCTAAAATTATTTAAAATTGATCCAAATGAAATAGCTCGTATTCTATTTACGCTAAAATTCAAATCGAATAACTCCATACAATGCAGGTAGTTTTAGTTTGGTACCAAATAAGTGGCGACTTATATGACCTAAAACTATACGAAGTTTTAGTAAAAAGATAGGATATCTAATTTTAGTGTTGTTATTGATGTGTCATACTTATTTCTTTTTTCGGCTTTATCGAAACTATATAAGAACCTATTTTCCACAGTTTTAGTTAGTTTAAAAGAATCAATACCACTGTCACCCTAGAGGGATTGAGATATAAAAAAATATATAAAATATATTGCGTTCTGGATGACTATAGGGAAAACATTGTAAGAAGTACGGCAATGCGCCTTCGCTATATGGTAGATATACCCTCTTGCGAACTAAGCGTTTCTCTTCTACTATCTTAGTACGTACTACTAAGGAATTAAACTCGCTGGTGAGTCAGTGTTTTCCGATAGGTACAACCCTGAGTCTACAAGTGTGGTCAAACATAACAATATTTTTAGACAAAGTGCAGGTCGCATTAGTATAATAATTTAGGGACAATATTCGCGCACAAATGTGTCAAGATGCATTCTGCAACGTGCCTTTTCACAGTATTGGAGCTCAAATGTTTCTGGTCAAGATGCATTTTGCAACGTGCCTTTTCACAGTATTGGAGCTCAAATATTTCTGGTCAAGATGCATTCTGCAACGTGCCTTTTCACAGTATTGGAGCTCAAATGTTTCTGGTCAAGATGCATTCTGCAACGTGCCTTTTCACAGTATTGGAGCTCAAATGTTTCTGGTCAAGATGCATTCTGCACCGCGCCTCTTCACAATATTGGAACTCAAATGTTTCTGGTTAAGATGCATACTGCAACGTGCCTTTTCACAGTATTGGAGCTCAAATGTTTCTGGTCAAGATGCATTTTGCAACGTGCCTTTTCACAGTATTGGAGCTCAAATGTTTCTGGTCAAGATGCATTCTGCAACGTGCCTTTTCACAGTATTGGAGCTCAAATGTTTCTGGTCAAGATGCATTCTGCAACGTGCCTTTTCACAGTATTGGAGCTCAAATTTTTCTGGTCAAGATGCATTCTGCACCGCGCCTCTTCACAATATTGGAGCTCAAATGTTTCTGGTTAAGATGCATACTGCAACGTGCCTTTTCACAGTATTGGAGCTCAAATGTTTCTGGTCAAGATGCATTTTGCAACGTGCCTTTTCACAGTATTGGAGCTCAAATGTTTCTGGTCAAGATGCATTCTGCAACGTGCCTTTTCACAGTATTGGAGCTCACATGTTTCTGGTCAAGATGCATTTTGCAACGTCCCTTTTCACAGTATTGGAGCTCAAATGTTTCTGGTTATAATATTATTCATTCTGTAATGCGCTTCTTTAAAAAAACCCGTACTATAAGAATTCAGAATAGCATTAACCTGCGACGCACTTGTTGCGTAGGTATTGTTCTGTATTTCCTTGGTACTATGGACATTTTATATACTTAATTTTTATATTTCAACAAAGTAATGATTGGATCTGTTCTTAATGCTGCGATACGATTAATAAATAATGTTTTCGAAGACGCTTTGTGCTAGGAGCCACTCGGAGCCTTTTCCATCACAAGGTATTCATTGTAAAACTTTTCACCTTCGTAAATATATGAAGGTGGAACCGAAAGAACTGCAATAAACATTAAATCATTAATTGTCTAAATAATAGTTTATCGACAGATATATTAAAATAAATCATGTTTATCAAAAATATACATATTACTTATTAATATGTTATTATATATATTATTATTATTATTTGTGTATATTTTTATGTGGCAATAGTGTAGTTGTGAGACAATAAATATAGTTTGATTTGATTAGATTAATTTTAACTGGTCTTAAAATAATACAAAATTTAGTATATATATACATAAAATATCAAAATAAATAGATTAATGGGTGAAGTAGGTAATTACGTAGGAAAATTTTCTATAAACATAAAAAAAAATTAGATGGAGGGTAAATTTTGTGCGAAAGTTCTGAGGTAACAAACATAAAAAATATACGGGTCGAATTGAGAACCTCCTCATTTTTTGAAGTCGGTTAGAAAAAAATCGCATTGAGAACCTCCCCCATTTTAGAAATGGGTGGAAAAATTCTAAGTGTGCGGAGGCCGTTATTCGTCTTTATGTCTGAAAGTGCACACACGATAAACGCTTCGCGAAGACTTTACGTTAGCTTTTCTTTATGTTACAATAAAGAAGACTATACGGTCTGTAATAGCTTGGTTTAATTGCTCGCCTCCCAGCCACCTGGG
This sequence comes from Apeira syringaria, assembly GCA_934044485.1. Taxonomy (NCBI): domain Eukaryota; kingdom Metazoa; phylum Arthropoda; class Insecta; order Lepidoptera; family Geometridae; genus Apeira; species Apeira syringaria. The sequence continues at coordinate 3,461,809 of OW203661.1, read as the reverse complement.
TCTTGTTTGATTTGGTATGTTCCCGGGTTATATGGGCTTATACCGTTTTGGTTAAAACCCACTTTCATTGTTATGGGGTTGTAACTGCACTTCTCCCGGTACGTTTACGAAATAATTCGGTATTTTTATACTGTATAGATCTAGCGTTTGACCACTATCTCACTTGATGGTCAGTGAGGATGTGGTCGAAGATGTTTTCAACTTGGACCTAGAATGCTTACTGGCTCTCAACGACTGCTATTAGAAACACTATGCGTTTAGTTGGCCGGCATTGGGCACACCCTTCACTGATAAAACCAAAACTAAAAAAACATTTTTTTTTAATATTAAAAAATAATCTATGCACAAAAAGAAATAACAGTATATGAAAAGGTCGGTCTGTAATAAAAATTTTCTTTGGTTTTTTAATCGTTCCACCTACAAGCTGCAATTCAAAACAAAATCTCAGCTCAAAGATATTTATTTCACTAATTTAAGCATATTCTGTAATCCTACTAATATTATAAATGCGAAAGTTTGCGTATGTTTGTTACTTCTTCACGCTTAAACGGCTAAACCGATTTCGATGAAATTTGGTATGGAGACAGCTTGTACCCTGGATTAACACATAAGCCATTTTTTATCACCATCATCATCATCATCAATCATCACCATGCGTGTAATACCACGGGGCGCAGCTAGTTGATAATAAAGCAATAAATGATCTATTTATTTATCGAATTTTCCAAAAGAATTACACCCTATACTTTCTTTGGACCTGTATGGCACCTAAAATAGGGTTGACACGAATATGTGTTCTGTTCCGCTTTTTTTAATGACTATAATGGCACCTACATCTTTCACACCCGTAATAATACCCTGCTATATACAGTCCATCGAGGCCTTTTCTAGACTTCCTCTAAGCTGTCCTTATATCGTTCCACCATAAGTGTATACTGAAAGCTCATATAAGTTAGTCAAATAAATGATTCCACTAATAAATAGCTTTACATTTAAATAACGAAAGTTCGTAAAAGTCGCTTGAGACTTGGGATCAAAACTCACTAAGTTCTTTTTGTTTCTGTGAAATTCTTTCCTGTATTAGGTCCTCACATTTGGGTGGTAAAGATAAGATATTAACTGACTTTAACAGGCGATTAGTTAGAAATGCCAAGTTGATTAGATTGGTGTATTTGCGTTTCCTATTTAGTGTACTGTTTTCACGCTATTTCATTTTTCTTTGACGTCGTTCTTTTCTCAATTTGAAAAACTGAATACTATTTATTTTAGGTTATTTTTCATACGAGTCACAAAGCGCCAGTGCCGCAGAAACACAGAAATAATATCATAGTGTACTTTTTAGTTATTAGAAGTTATGTGGCTTTGACACATTATAAATGTATAAAACACGGAAATTACACCATAGACCGCGTCGTCACTTTAACATCAGGTGAAATAGTGGTTAAACGTAAGCTTATAATCTCTAAATAAAATCACGTAATAAGTCAGCGGGTCTGACTATTAGTTTCAACCACATTCAGTGATTATAGTGTACATTTTAGGTCAAGTTTAAGTTAGGCTTCTAAAAAACTGCTGTCCACTTTTGATCTGAAATTATTAGTAGCTATTTTTTTTCATACTCATTGTAAAGTCAATCAATTGACTTCTATGTGACTACTATTTGCATTATATATAATATTGATTGCTCGTCACTTTTGACACCTTGTCCACACCTACGTGTTTACGCTCGGCACCGTAAGTGTTAACCATTTCGCGCTTTTTTGTGAAGTAGGTTTTGACCCTAAATAAGGCGGGAGACTAGCAATCAGCATCATTACCGGCCCATTTGTGGGCCAATCTAGTTAAACATTGACATTAAATAATGATTCTTATTTCCTCTGTGTTGGGGATTTCTCGTGTTGAGAATTGAACATACGAAGGATATTGATTGTAGATATTGTTTAATGATTGTAAATTATAAAATAACATAATAATCTTAAGATATGAGTAGTTTCTGCTCGGCGTCTTTGGCTGAAGTGAAGTCAGCTTGCGTGGTGGGGCGCGGCTATGTTCACTCCTATATCTGTAGGATGAGGCGCGTACATTGACAGGTAGAGACTATGCTATGAAGATAGTTAATTTATTATTTATTTTATTTATCAACATTCACACAAGGTCTTCAGGTCCCAAACTAGGCAGAGCCTGTACTATGGTAACCTGATGACTGATATACATACTTATATACATATACACACCCAGACACATTGTTTTGTGTTAATACTCTGGTTCCGTTGAATGGCTGAAAGACGTAAGACCAAACTTACAGTTAGATTTCTAAGGGATCTAAGGGCCAGTTTTTTGATTAAGGTAATAGTTGATAAGGCAACAACAAATTATAAAATGTTTAATAGATGCCTCTTATTTTTTGTTAGTCTTGGTTAAAAATATTAGCCAATGGTTACATACTTTAACCACAAGTTGTTTGAATACAGATCTAAAACGTTAACCATTTGTTGCTATAACTATTAAAAAACAGCTTTATTCTTTATTGCATATGAATTACTGTATGTATTTTATTTCATCTTCACTATTAGTCATACAGTGCCGTGGTGGTACCGGCCTAGAATAGTACTCCCCCATCTCTTCCCATGGGTGCCGTAAGACTCTGCTAAGGGATCACGTACCAGAAGGTGGGCAGCAGCGCCTTCTGAGGAATGTAAATCATACTGCGCTCGCCAACCCGCATGCCAAGCGTGGCGAGTATTGGCAAATCCTCCCTATATGGGGGAGGCATATGTCCAGCAATGGACGCTGGCTGAGAGAAGAATTAGTCATACATAAGATGTACAAACTTTAGTTTCAAGTAACAGTTTGAAGAGGAACTTTCCAGGTATAAATTAAAATCATGGCTTGTTTCCAAAACCTTTTAAATGTGAAATAATTCTTCTATGATCATTCTCGGTGCAACTGTGAATTGTGTAATTATCATTAATTGAGTATTAATATAATCAATACTCTATACATAATAGTTTATTGCATCATTTGTGTACATTACATACATTCATTTTATATATTTTCTTTAATTTTGTCACCTACTAATGTTTGTATAATTTGCAAGTTGTTAATGTATTTATAAGACTTACCCCCTTACTTATAAACGTTGAATAAGCTGCGAATAGTAATTCAGTGTTTTGTTCCGTTCTTTCAACGTCAAACTGTCATATAAGCGACAAAGACAAAACACTGAATAACTATTCAGAGGTTAATCAACGTTTATAAGTAAGGGGGTTAGAGACTATTGTAGAATGCTCAAACTGGGCAGGCTGTTGAAACCGTTTAAATTATAACAACTATGTTATATTATGTATACAGCTGTTCAATAAATATTCTTTATTTCTGATTGCTCGCTAACTACCCTCAAGTTTGAAAAATTGTGACCAAACAAGACCAACATACAGTGGTATGTTCAGGCAGCAGTCCTTGAGAACCAGTAAACATTTGGAGATTTGTATCATGAATTTCTAGCGTGAACATACCTTCGACCACATTGTAACTGACCCTCAAGAGAGATAGTGATCGAACGCTAGATCTAAACAGCTTATCTTAACTTGCACTTGTGCCCACGGTACATTGTACGTTGTGTTAATGATACAAAACATTTTTGTTCCGAGCAGTTAAGAGATTAATGATATTGACCTGGGGATGGTTTATAAATTTAAATAGAGGAATTTATCTGCGCTGAAAAAAAAAGCGCGTGGTCACTACTTAACTATTGGATTCAAACGATTGTGGACCTCTCATTTTCTCAATCTACCCCGATTGAGAAAATGAGAGGTCCACAATCGTTTATTACCGACAGCAAACAAACGACTGGCGAATCTCATTCAACCAGAGTCACACTTGATTTATCACACTTGTTCGATCCCGAAACGGGAGTCATTTATATCAATACATGACCATTCTGAAAAAGCTTTTAGCGTGAACGTATTCACGGTTAACAGTTGAATTAATGTGCCTATTTGAGGAAAGAACGGCAACGCTGCTATAGATTTCCCCACAGATAACCAACTGCCAAGTTTGTTAATTTTGGGGAAATTGTAAACGAGTATAATTATGTTTTTTACGTACGTATTCTACTCATTCATCACAGCAGAACATTAGCGTTGCTATATTTTAAATACTATTATTAAAGGGCTTATGTTTAACTGATCACCAAATATAGTAAAATGTAGCACCAAAAATATTTTTGAACACCAAAAATTGAACACCAATTTATTGTTGGCCACCAAAAACTTCACATGTTGCATTTTACACAAGTTGTATGGGCTAGGCTCGCGCGTTGTGCGGTCACAAGAAACCTAACACCCCTACATGACTCATTTTTTTGTGACCACTTACTAAATTTGGTGTTCCTTTTTTGGTGCACATTATATTTATCTGGTGATTACTATATATTTTTTTACCTCATTAAATCTATTATTTGTGTCCACACATTGTCCAATCAAGAGTTATTGATGTATCTGATGTATTTATAGTATTTAAATGGGCAAACATTAATAATGTGGTAACTTTTATGTCTTCTGATGTTGTAAAATGCTATTATATTTATAATTCTTCTAGGCAGGCTTGATTACAAATACAAATATATTTATTGGCACAAAACACTTTCAATACATGATAGCTAGCTATAACATGTGATTAATGATGGATTAGTATTCAATTCATAATTCATATTCAATATTCATAATTATGTAATTATGTATGTGAATACAATATAAAAGGCCTTTAGCAGCCGTGCTAGGTTCACCTGTGTTACGGTTGCTAAGATTCATCGTAGACCGCATCATCACTTAACATCAGGTGAGATGGTGGCAAACGCCTGGAATAAAAAAAAATGACTACCTTAATGAAAAGTAGTTTCAATATTGTATTATAATTATTAACTTGACATGACATAAATTATGATGAGCAAATTGGTTTCTATAACTTAACTTACTGCAACTAAGACGTAATAATATTATCTCAGCCATATAAATAGGTATATTGTCATAGACCGTTGTAATTATGAATAGCAATTTTCTAATGTTTAATAATATTAGTTAAGGATTTATACGCCTTATAAGGCAGAATTTCGGAGGATTTCTACTAAGCTATAACATCTTAGCATAACTAATGACCCAAAATTCTTATAAATAAACATTTCATTTAATTTTTAAAAAATCATAAGTAATATTAAGAGAGAGAGAATGGAGAGAGAAAAGACAGAAATAATTATTAAACTTTTCTTCATTGAGCTGCGTTTTATGTCTTTTGAGATTTCAATATAAAAACGACCACAATTATCTAAGAAAGACTGTTTGATAATCTGGAACTCGCTACAGTTTTTATCCTTATACTTTTTTTATTTCCAGTCTTAAAACTGTCAAACTCACTATTAAAATGATTATTTTACTTATTCAAGGTTTCTCGTACACACATTTTATTTTGAAAAATGCACAGTACTGAATAGTTAATGTACTGGTTTTTACTAGTAATATAAACTGTATTGAAAGTGTTATGTGCAAATAAATATTTGATTTGATTTATAAATGTTGGAAGAGGAAGGCGTAGGCGGATGTTCCCAAATCAGATTGAGGAAGTTCTAAGGAAGGGCCAGGAGCCTTACTATCAGTTATGTAAAAAACCATGCAAGTTTCGAGCAGTTGTAAAACCTGGCTAGAACATGCCAGAGACAACAATAACCGTTCACCTTTGAGGCTATCAATGTTCAAACCGTTCACCTAAAGGAGCGTGATGCTGGGGTGATGGTATGATTTCACACTAAGCGGCTTAAGCCGTTAAGTTTAAAACTGCTCGGATCCTGCATGGTTTTTACAAAGCTGATAGTAAGGCCCCAGGTCCAGTGTACTCTAAGCCGACGCCGCGACGCTCTTGTATGAAAGGTCTGACGAGCGTGGATGAAACGAAAGAAGTTTCTCGGGATCGTAGGCTGTAGTCTCTACGGGAAAGAGGCGTGTATATATATATGTATTAAGGTACAAAAGTAATAATCAAATGCAACTACTATATTGCTATTGTGTATGTTCTATCGGGGTCACGACCTTCAGCACCGAGGAAAACGACGCGAGGAGGATCGGTATCAACTGACCATACCATTGGAATCTGTAATTATGTACATACTTAGTAGTAAAAAAACATACAGGTCGAATTGAGAACTTCCTCCTTTTTTTGAAGTCGGTTAAAAAAGGGAAGAATGCAGCAGTTACACAGAAAATAATACATGCTCTCAATACGTATTCAAAGAATAAACAATAAACCTAAACGCGGAATGCAAGTTTTTCCTTTAAATAACCGGCGCTATTATTCATAGTACTAGGCTATCATAAATCAATAGAAGGCGAAGGTGTTTGCGATGCCAGAGCGTCAATTCTAGCGTTGGCCACCTAGAGACGCACATAAATAATATCGGAGGCCATCGATAATGTCTGACACCACTGATGCTGAACTATTGCCTGGATCGTACGATATTTCAATATTTTTCAAAAGTGTTTGCTACTCGGATGCGTAATCCTAAAATATAGTGGTTGTTATATTGAGACTTTGAGGAATTTCACGTCTGGTGAATTGGAAAGGCGGCTATTTTGAATATAGTGTTTTTATGTTTTTCTCGAGCTTGGCAGAAAGTGTTTTAAGGTTGTAAGTACATAATTATGTCTAGAAGATCAATGAAGTGAAATGAGGCCTACGCTGCAGCTGGAGTAAAATTTTGGAACATACATTGTTGCAGAACAAACAAGTAACGTATATGCTTATCCAAGGACTAATCTTTCTCTATACCAATATTCATCATGATTGGTTCAGCGGTTTAGGTCTGAAAACGTAACAGACAGAGTTACTCTCATATTTGTTATATTACTAGTTGCGCCCCGCGGTTTTACACACGTGGTGATGATTGATGAGAAAAGTCTATATCGAAATCCGTGTAGCCATTTGAGCGTGATGAAGTAACAAACATACACACAAACTTTCGCCTTAATATTTTATTAGTTTGATTGGTTCTTGTTGTATCCTAGAGAACCATAATTTTTTGGGGATATAAATTAACCTAGATGTTACAGGTTATAATAATAGGTTGCCGTCAGAATACTGATTTTCCCTTCCACTTATTTCTATTTTTTGGATTTACTGTTATCCTCTTACGAAAACCCCTTTATATATACGTTTTCAAGATCTGGAGACAAAAAAATCCATTTGCACAAAATTAAGTAAGCAAAGTATCATAACATTCAATCCTAGATTCAGTGACGTAGTACCTACGTAAGTTTTCGTAGTGTGTTAGCATCCAACTTGTCAATTTCGTACAAAACCGACATAGGCTGAGCATAGATACAACATAGATTCAGGCCGCTATGAACTTAGCAGACTACAGATTTTTGACGTTGTCATATTGGCATCAAGTGGGCCTCGCACTAGACTGAGTATGACCATGAAATTGGTAGACTTGACACCAAGGTTGGTAAGTCTAATAAAATGAAGTATCTATAAGAAGAACTCCTGTGAGAATATTAATGTTTATGCACAAAGATGCTAATGCTGTGAATCGTTTGTTGGTTAGAAGTATAATAAAGCTAATAACATCATCATTATCATCACCATCTCAGCCATAGGAGGTCCACTGCTGGACATATGCCTCCCCTATTGTTTTCCGCAAGGACTGGTTGGCAGCGGCCCGCTTCCAGCCCTTGCCTGCGATCGTAGTCAGGTCGTGTGTCCAGCTGATCGGTGGGCGTCTTATGCTGCGCTTGGCAGTCCGTGGTCTCCATTCGAGAACCTTTCGACCTACGACCTCGAATAACGTATCTACGACTAAAAAATATATTATTTTTTTAGATTTGTAATCAACTTCCAAAAAGAAAACAGTTTTGAATTCGGCTTTGATTTGATGTTTGTTACCTCAAAACTACCATAATTTATGTCACACATCAAGTTGTTAACAGGCGCACACGCAACATTTTTGCTTCACAATATAAAAGGTCTGTTTCAACACGGAAGGAGGAAGGCGTTAGTGTTGCAACACAGTTTTTCGAAAAACGAAGACACCATCATGCTTTCTATATTCAATGTTCTTTTATTTAATTATGTTCCAACAAATACTTTATTTATAACTTTATATAACGTCAGTCCGTATCACGTAGGAGTAAAGATCACGCAATTCCAAGTTGTGCCCGCTGATAACGTTTCATAACCTATCCATTGAAGTAATTAACAGTTGATTTTTGGGAACTCTTTTATGATGGACCTACCTGCTGAATTAACCTTGAACCATAGTGCGACACATTGAGTTAATAATCTTGAATAATAGATTATATGAGTATATCTACGATAATCTACGATAAATGATGAGTTGAAAGGGAATAGATTGGTTTGGTATGTGTTATGAGGAGGGATGGAAAAAATATAACAAACTAGCAGTTCGCCCTGGCTTCACACGGGTAAAAAATTTCAAAATTAAAACATATGCAGATTCCTCATCTAAAAAAATATAATATAGCCTATGTCACCGGAGGATAGTGCAGCCTTCCAACAGTGAAATAATTTTTCAAATCGGTTCAGTAGTTTCAGAGCCTATGCAATGCAAACAAACAAACAAATCTTTCCTCTTTATAATATTAGTATAGAAAGAGTACTTAACATGAATGGATGGATATCGAGGTAGAGGAAGGCCGAAGAAGGCATGGATGGACTGTGTGAAGAATGATGTGTTTATGAAATGTGTAAGCATGGCTAATGATAGAAGAGAATGGGAAAGCAAAAATGTATCCCCACCTAGTGGATAGGGACAAACATAAGAGAGAAGAGATTAGTTATATTGATATGGACACGTCATTACTAGCCTCTTAAATCTAGTAGCACTATAAGTTACTGACTATGACATAAAATGTAATCCGCGCGAGTGAGTCAGTTATTTTAACATAATCCATAAATTTATTTATGGATAGTGACAATGACGATGGTGATGGAACAAGCAAATTGCCCACAGAGTGTTAAGTGGCCTGCCTATAGACAGATACAATTCGGGAAGAATTGCACAGCGCCCGTCACCCTGAGACACTAAGTTGGTAAGTCTCACGTGCCTGTAATTTCACTGGAAGCCGGTCCCTTCAAACCGGAACACAGTAATACGAATACTACTGGCGGTAGAAATAGATATAGCGGCAGTACTTCCTCGGGCGAACGCTCACACAAAGTACTATACTACTGAATTGATTCTAGGTCAAATTTTCAATCAACCTACATAACTAAATTACATAACGCAATGTAAGAACCATTTCTCTTGCCAAATAATATAGTATTTTGCTCGCTCAACGAGTGTATAATCAAATCGGTGCTCGAATTGGGGAGCCAATACAATTAGTAGACGAGACTTGGAAGTTAATGCGGTTAATCGTTAAGCGAATTGCAAGGAAATTGCGCCCCACTCGGGGGCTGATTGGGCAGTGGATCGATTACGAATAAAAGTAATTTTCAGTGGAATAAATATGTCAACGTTTCCATGTTTCGCTATATCCGGTTCTAGCCCATCAGCAACGACTGTGTATAACGTGGGTTTTTTACTTTTAATTAATAGCGTACTCCACGCCATAGATCATAACTCTATAACCTACGTGCCTATCTGTTTTCAATCGAATACGTCATTTCGGCGAATGTGCATTGGAATTACATAATGTAATACCATCATGCTCTTTCTACCATTGGTTTAAAAAATGCACGCCAACTTAGTATCGCTGTATGTGAAATATAGAAACAGTGCAAACTTATAATTGCATTGACAGGAATGATGTTGTACTAAAGATGACGTATATTCACACTGCGCGGTGCTCAGATTTTGTTCCTTTACGACATAAACATGCTTACTGCGACAGATAATACGGTACAAATAATATAGAAAAGGATAGCTGTGTGAGTGAGACACAGGACTCATTTGAGCACGAACGGGCTATAAACATTACATATCTTTTAACACTATCAATCAATGATATTATATGTTTATATACGGTAGATGTCGCATAAGCGCGCGCAAACTGAGGCGGCAAAATTAAGTCAATTGTAGTAATTTTCATTACGACGCGTATTTCAAGTGCAAGTCTAAACATATAGCTATCCTTTTCTATATTATTTGTACCGTATTATCTGTCGCAGTAAGCATGTTTATGTCGTAAAGGAATAAAATCTGAGCACCGCGCAGTATGAATATACGTCATCTTTAGTAAAACATCATTGGTTGTACATTTAAATAATATGTGAACATTCGTCCGGAGCCGATGACACCGGCTGATGTTCAATACTGTCTCACTCACACAAATGGTTCGCTACGTCTTTTCACCCTTGTCTAATTGAGACTTATTAGATAAACACTGTATACAAATGTGTGGGTTTCCATGCATGTATTTGCACGCCAAGTCCATGCTTAAGGCTAGGTATGTTAGAATTTCACATATTATCTCATCCTTTTAACACTATCAATGGTATATACGTGTTAAGGGCACATGCCTTTATTAAAATAAAACACTAATAACTAATTACAATACTGCAGCTACTACAATAACATTTGAGCAATCCACTAGCTATTGGTAGCCTATAGATAAATCAAAAATTCTAACCCGCTACCGGCTGGCAGCGTGCCCAGAATGCTAGCAGCATTACCACGTTGAATTGCAATGCTGATTCGTTGAGCCAAATATGTGCTAGCATTTTGGTCACGCGTCGCATCGATCATGGTATATACTATATACATATGTAATGTCTGTACTTATATATAACTCAAAGCGTTTATTCCAAAACTAGATATTTAGATTATCAAGTAAACATGTATGTGATTAGCATAGCTTTTTCAATTGTTGATAATTGTATGTATTTTAATAATAAAAAAACAAATTCTGTTGTAATGTGTACTACAGATATAAAAAAATCATTTGAGTGAATCATAACAAGCCTAGACCTGTTACCGACCTAAAGACAACTCATACATTTCACCAGTTCAACCAAGCACTTAACATCAGGTTAGACAACGGTCAAATGTAAGCTTATAACCTATTAAAAAAAGCAGAGGGTGTGTCCGGCTATCAAACTCACATACCATCGAAATTATATCACGCGTCTGTAAAGATTTACGATATTGACATGAAATTGTGGGAATAATCTAGTGAATTCGAATATCTTTACATTTACCTTCGGGTAAATCCATGATTCACTAATCGCATCACAAACTTGTCGGTTCTGTATGCCTATTAAATATGATTGTAGGTATGTTTATTTATTATGACGTTATGCGTGTACCGACAGAAAAATAGAGCATAGAAAAATATAATCATAAAAAAATATAATACGACTGCTTTGCCAAAAATAAATAAAAATTAGAAATAAACCAAAAGAACGAAACGATAATATGCGGAAGTAGGAGTTTCCCGCTCGATTGAGTTCTCTAGTATATTTTATATGCATAGGTACCACAAATATAAAAATATGTTTATACATTTATAGTAAAAATGAGTATATTAAAATAGTAATAACTATTTCATGTCTATACAGTTCATATATTCATTACATTTAAAAACTTCATGAAGATTGGGTACTTTACAGTACCTGACTATCTGCCACCTTCAGGTTTGAAACCTCTCACCAATCACACAGTCTGCATTGAGGAAATTTTATTTTAAAATAAAAAAATACATAGTGTGTTAAGGCAGCAGTTCTTGAGAGCCAGTATACATTTAGCTTTAGGTTAACATTCGACCACATCGTCGCTAACCATCAAGTGAGGTAGTGGTTAAACGCTAGATTTATGCAGTAAGTATAAAAGAGCTATACTAGGTTAAGCGCGATTTCAGTCTCGAACAGATCTTTAGTGACCGAAAGATAGTAGTAACATTATCAATAAATCTATAAAGTATGCAAGAAAATGTCAAAATTATTTTAATTTTGCAAATGACTATAATGATTACACGAATAGGACATTACCAACATAGACTATATCAAACATATATACATTTATTTATTTTTGTTGCGAACAGTACAGATATGAGCAACAAGACGTTTTCGTCAAGTATTTAAAGTAAGAACTTGAACTCAACTAACCAGTATATCCGAGACAGGACGAACGACCTGTGGTCTCTATTATTTAATTCATTTAGTTCTGTAACATTATTTTCCTAGTCACGTAACATTACAGGATTAGTGGTGATGACAGTAAATGTTTTAAAAGTGTGGTGAAAGAAAATAAATAATAATGAAGAAACAAGTTTTGCTTTTCATCTCATCTCTATTCTGGAGCTGTGTTTGTACGTATTCTTGACAGTGAACTTGCGTCTTAAGGAAAATGATATCAAGAAATCAGAATTGCAATTAAAGTTGATACAATAATTAATATATATAGGTATTGTCGACGCGCGTCGAAGTAATAAACAAATAGATGATTTAAAATATGTACAATTTATCCTTGTATTTATAAATCCTCTTACTGTTTGACTTTGCTTCTAAGGAAAGACATATAAATGTGTTTGTATCTTTCATTAAACTCAAGACTGGTTTTGCACGTGTAATACCAGATATAAACCAGTTTTAGTCTTTGAGAGCAAATGAGCATTCTAGGTCTAGCATGGTAACATACTCGACTACATCGTCACTGACCAAGTGAGATAATGCTCAAACGAAACTATATCTATACAAGATTAAAAAAGTAAATTTAGCAATTCAGGTCAGGTTCCAATGACATACGAGTATTCTTTTTTAGGCTTCTTTAGACTATATCTAATATAAATAGGATGCATTAATGTCATAAGTGTCACGAGAATATTCCAGGATCGAAAACGAAAACAGAATCCTACTTAATATTATAAATGCGAAAGTTTGTGTATGAGTGGAAGTGTGTATATGTGTATGTTTATTACCACTTCACGCTCAAACAGCTATCATCTCAAACACCATTTTCGATGAAATTTGGTAAAGAGATAGCCTATACCCTGGATTATCACATAGTCTTATTTTCATCATCACCACCATCACCGTTTTTCATCACTACGCGGGTACAACTGCGGGGCACAGCTAGTGAATAATAAACACCTGAGTCAAAGACTAGAAAGAGGAAACATTTTTTATTGATATCTTTACAGTGACAGAATTGTTTCAAACTGCATAACGCCATCTATCGGGTACTTTTATAACTACGTGTTTCTATTTTTTTAAATTTTAGTAATTGTTAATTCTTAAAAGATAGCACAGCGTATAAATAAAGATAAGAAGCAAATCAAAGTAGTTATGAACGATTATAAATGTGTTGCGCGTTTTCTCATCGACCAATGATGAGTTAGATCGAGGGTTTTGAATTAAACTTGATTATTTTATGGTTAAATTCCATGAAGTCATTCCGGAAGTCTTGCCGTTTTGATGGCTGTTTTGATCTTGAACTTACAATTTGGTCATATTATCTAGTCTCCGGGCTATCGACACGTGGCTCTGTTGTTAATTATCATCGTACAGATGTGTGCAATTTTATTTATTGGTATCTGCAATACTAGCTAGTTATAAGTTTTTACGTAAAAACGAACTTTCAGTTGCTCAGTAAGAATTCGTATAGTTTGTAATTGTGAGTATCGATTTGAAGTTGCTAATTTAAAACATAAATATTTCTGTGACCAGACGCACGGTTTTTTTATCGTAAGATGACACCGTGAACCGTGTATGATGTGGTGAATAACAAATGTATAATAAATGTGTGTTTTATTTTATAATTGAGCAGATTTGACCGTCGCCGTGGCGCAGTGGTCAGTGTCAGTGACATGACTACTATGTCTCCGTGACCTTGGGTTCAAATCCCGGCAGGGGCAAACATTTGTGCGATGTGTGTAGAGGTTTGTCCCGGATCTTGGTTGTTTGTGTGTTGTGATTGTGTGTGTCCATGCCTCCCGCGACACAGGGAAGCCTAGTGCGGGGGTATGACTATGATAAAAAAAAAGAGTCTGTCTAGGAATAAGTATTTGAATGTTCTATAGTAAACTACCATCATAAAATACATTGTGCACTTTTATCCCAATTGTTCTTCTTTCTTTCTTTCTTTCTTTTAATAAAATATTTAAAATTTAGTAATATAATTATGAAAAACCACAAATACTTATTTAAACGTTAAAATATAAATTAATTAGGTTTAAATATAAAGGTGTGAGCATTTGATGACTAATGATAGAAGAGAATGGAAGAGCAGAACAACTTTTGCGATACCACTTAGCGAGAAACAAGAAGAAGGAATATAGAGACACCAAACAATGAACATGATTAACTTTTTTCTAGGTTCACAGTCTTGTATCACTCCACTAGGAGTCAGGAGCCAGTGCAGCGACATCTATCAATGTCCTCCGCTGGTGGCAGCGTTTGATCAGCGACCACTGCCGCCCCAGGTGGTCAGTTTCTTGAAGCAGTCACAATGCGGTTTCGCTGGATACACGCCGAAGGTCTGCTGCGGACCTCTGCCTCAAAATATAAACAACAACAACAACAACAATTATAATAATAATAAATACGGACAGCATACAACGGTAAGAGCTCATTCAACTTCCTTACATATCCATTACTAATCATTGAATTATCATCATCATCATGCCTCCCCCATTGATTTCCACAAGGACCGGTTGGAAGCGGCCTTGTACTGTTTAGTTCAAATTATAACACTATATAATATTACATTTAAAAAAGTATTTATATTTATACTTTTTATAAAGGCTATGTGACGTTTCTTAGTTTTCAAATATACATATTATTTAAATCGTGCACGCCTGATGAGAGAAAAAAAATGTAATTTGATATTCTTCTGCAGGAATTAGATGAGCCTTAGAGTTTGATATTCTATTATTTTGTGAACTTATAACAAAATGTGATTGTTTCTGAAGAATAAAATAAACATTATAGGAATGACAGTGATGATCGAGTGAGGTAATTTTCATATAATCATACTTATATTTATTTATAATAAGCGAAATTCACATAAATCTAAAACGGTTAAACAACAACCTAGAACTATAAATTTGATACCGACAATAAATACAGATTCATTAATGATATCAATCATTAGTTACAACGAATCCGCATTGAAATTAAAACGTGTGCGAGCATATTGGGCACGCTGCCAACTGGTAGCGGGTTAGACCATTTGAGTTCTTTATAAGCTGACAGTAGCTAGTGGATTGCTCAAATGTTTTTTTGTAGTAGCTGAAGTATTGGAATTTAGTTATTAGTATTTTTTTATATAAAGGGATCAGCCCACTAAAAACAAATCTATTAGTATTTTATTTTCGAGAAGAGATGGTGAACGAGCCCAATATCATAGGTGAAACTAAAGCCCACAGACTTTGCTGGCTCCGTCATCTAGAAAGAATGAAGGATACCCATGCTGTTAAACGAGCATACTTGGGACGGCCTACAGGTCGACGACCCGTCGGCCGTCCCAGGTATCGCTGGAGCGATGGAGCTGGGAAGGATCTTCGCGAGCTCCAAGCCGATAACTGGCAAGAGATGGCTCAAGATCGAACAAAGTGGCACATATTATTATCGGAAGCCAAGACTCATTTTGGGTCCCTGCGCCATGCTGAATGAATGAAGAATGAATGAATTTTATGTTAATACAGGCATCGGCCCTTTTTAAAACGAAGAATTCTCGTCTTATGTATGACGGATATTAATACTGGTAATTAATATCCGTCATACATAAGACGAAATTCTTCTTAAGAAATTTTATCAAGGTACGTGGGTTTTCCATAAATGCAGCACTGGTTTTACAAAGGATATCAACCTGTTCTTGTCGACCTTTAGTATGAACACTTACAGTGCAATATATTATGTATATAAATATTAAGTAGATAAACGTACCTACCTCACCTCTGTGTGAGCCGGAAGTCACCGATATTTTAAAGAACTTCCGAACAACCTCATTTGTGATGCTTATTTATGGGGCAGCTCCTCGATTCATTGCTGACTTGTCACGTTTAGTTAGCGTTACGTCATCGTAATAAGGAATTCGATACTCACTGTCTGAACTGTGACCAAAATACCATCTTTTTCAGTACAATAATTGAACTATCTCACTTCTAACTTTTCATCGTAATCAATGTTTTTTTTATTGGTTAAAACTATACATACACTACACACTCAATGGTCCGTGCCTTTGTTTGATTAAATTTAATTATAATATACTATTAAAAAATATTAATTAACTAAACTGATCCTATCAAATACCTACTTTAGTATTCTTTTCAACAACATATATTTTAAGTCTGTCTATTTTATCGATTAGTCTATTAGTTTATATTCATTCTACGGAATAACATAGAATGTACTTATATACTTTTAAATTGATAATTATTACCTTAAGGCAACTATTTACAGAAAAAAATGAACCGCATGCTCACTGTCAAATCTTAAACTAAGTTATTTAGATGTAAGCACAATTGTCTTGTAAGTGAAATTTGACAATAAAGTTCTTTAAACCTAACATAAAGAAAAGCGTACACTAGAACCCTAAATCAAAGAACCCCCCCCCAAAGAAGTTGGCAGAGACGTACTTAATACCCATATCTCGCAGACGTAGGTTTGTAACCGACTTCGGTGGGGAGGTTATAATATTATGAATGTAATAACAAAAAGGTTATAATATGTTTCACGGTATGTATTTTTTCTTTTATACTGTTTCTACGGATATATCGTGACATTTACGAGTATTTATCACGATAGGAAATTGTTTCGGCTGCTTCCGGAAGCTGTGGTGTCGATTACGCGTAAGTGTTACGCGTAATCGACATTATTAGAAACAGTTTATATGAGAGTAATTTTTATGTTTTTTGTTTTCATGCAATTAGACTACGCTATAATTTGTTGTTCTTTATTAGGGTTTCATCACAGAATATAACATATATTAACAGCCTAATTTCATTTCATTTAGCAATCTCCGATTCCAAATGATGTCGACTCGAATCAAGTGGATCCTGTATATGCAGAAGACTCCCAACCAGCTCCTGGTTCCAACTGCGGTGTTGATACGAACGGAGATAGAATATATGGTGGACAAATCACTGATCTGGACGAGTTCCCGTGGATGGCGCTGATGGGATATCTAACACGTAAGTTTATGATATTGAATATAACAAAAATTTACAGGATATAAGCAGGTGTCTTACTGTGGACTCTAGCACTTCACTGCTTATGCCTTATGGCAGCTGCCATTCTAAGCCTTATCTATATACAAATAGCATATTCCAGCAGTAATGTATAAGAATCAGTCATTATGCTAAGTGCACTTTCGACCACTAATCCACTGACTAACATTGAGATAGTGGTTGCGCTTCTTTAACAAATCATATGTAGCAATGACGACCCTTCTGAGGTTTAGACACAAAAGCAAATTCTAGCAATTTAGTGGGTCTTATACCAAGTCTTACGCCAAAAGAAAAAGAAGAGTGTAACGCTGATAGCAGCACATTACTAATACAGCAGTTTCATCTCTATAGTCAGGTATCCACACCAACATTGCCTCTTTCTTCGCTCACGCTGGAAGTGCTAATGAGTCAGGTAGCGAATGGCGAATTGTCACCTGCCCCAAGACTCGTAATCTTATGAATATACTCGTATATATTTATTATGACATATGAGCAGATGCCGCTGCAATCTCACTCTTTTACACTCAATCGGGCGTCATTCATTGTACACCACAAAATTACATAACTTTAGGTGAGATAATGGTCGAACGCCCGCCTATTGTGAATAGAAAAAAATCTCACTCATACTCCATAGTTCACAATAAAACCGGTAATAACTTTTCAAATTTTCCACATAAGAAACAGTTTTATCCACATTTGTGTTTGTATCAAGTAGGTTTCTGAGGTAAGACCGATTCCGCCTTTACAAATGACCGTATTTTGTCCGCAAAACCTTCTCAATGACGAGAATAACAAACTGTGATTCATGTTTTATAGCTATTTTTACCAGAACGTGATTGGCTTGGAATTGATTAGTTATAAACCAATCTTTGATTCTATTTAGTTACATATTACTTCAAAAACATTATTGTTTTGATTGCCTTGAGCCAAAAGTATATATTTGTAATACATATGTATAAAAACTGTAATGTAACACACCGACTAGGGCTTACGTGCTAAACACTGGAAAATTACTCTCCGACCGGTTTCGAACTTATTTGCAGTTCTTCATCTGGGAGTTATGATCGTGCCAGGCGGCGGGCGCGAGTCTCAGCACGTAACAGCACGAGTCCTAGTCAGTGTGTTACATTACAATTATAGAAGAAACTCGCGATAGTTTTCAGACTCAAAATGTACAAAAACGTTCCAATTCTGATTCCTATCCAGTATGGGGACGATGAGGATTGTACTCTTTATGGGGCTTTTGTGCATTCTTCCTTGCCAGGGGTAACGTAATCACCCCCACTCCTTGATGTTGCTGAGTATGACCCTGAGTAGCCGACACAACAGCTCCAGTCTTCCTTTTTTTATTAGAAAATCAAGCTTAGTGCTTCTAAAGTGGTGGTCTAAAGTGTTGATGAAAGACATAAACAGAGTGCGTTCGAGATGGACTATGGAACAGTTGAAAACGCCCAAACGCTCACGTTCCGTGTTCGTTTTGGCACAAGTGGCGTTTTGAACTGTTTTCGTTCACCTTTACAGATGCATAAACAGTTGTAAAATTAATCTGGCATCGTGATCTGGCACTTTAGACCCACTTCCGAGACTGGGTCTTTTGTGAGCGTTTTTTGACAATGTTTTCTTTCTATTTCCATTACGAAAATGTAATTCTCGTCTAATATTAGAGGTATTGAAACATTTTTAAGACATAAATATTTAAATCAATCGTCGTATTTGACAGCTTTCGTGTATACATGACGTGTATGTGTCGTTCGATTTGGGACAGATCATTTTTGCCACAAATGCCACATTCCCAAATCGAAAGCTTGTTCCTTTGTCCACAGCCACAAACGCCACTTGTGCATCTCGAACACACCTATAGTTATATACCTATTTATTATGTATTCTCTTGAATGCTCTTCCAATAATATGTGAAGTTTGTGTGTGTGTGACTAGTGTTTATATCTGTTGTTTTTATTCAGGTACTGGATCCAGGACGTACCAGTGTGGAGGTGTCTTGATCAATAGGCGCTATATACTTACTGCTGCTCATTGTATCGTCGGAGCCATAGAGACTAAAGTGGGAAAATTGTAAGTATAGATCACATCATATAAACGCGAAAGTTTGTATAGATGCACATAGGGTACTTTTCATGATCATCAATCATCACCAAGTGGATAAAACCGCAGGGTGTAATATGCGGGGCTAGTGTAATATGAATTTAAGAGTTTTTAATTTTTACTTCTAGGTGTGCTATTACACTTAAACTCTCAGGAAAATGTTTACCTGTCCGCTGCTAGTTCTTAGAATTTAATTTCGTCGCGATGCTAACTGGCATCGTTGCGGATGGACAAACGAATTTATTCTTAATTGTATTTCATTATTTCGACAATTTATATATATGCATAGTATTAAATTTTAGAGAATGGTCGCAAAACTGTTTTTTTGGCATCAGATGGGTTCAAACTGAACAGTGATCTGTGGGTATTATAGCATTATTTTAGACATAATAAGCGAAACATTAAATAAGAAGTGATATTATTGAAATCATATAGTAATAAATAATTACAATACTACAGTTACTATAATAACATTTCAGCAATCCACTAGCTATTGTCAGCCTATAGATAACTGAAAGGCTTTAACCCACTACCAATAGGCAGCGTGCCCAGAGTGCTATCAGCATTGCCCCGTTGAATTGCAATGCTGCTTGGTCGCAGCCAAATAATGTGCCAGCATTTTGATCACACGTCCGCGTCGCACTGATCAAACGCTCTTAATAAGTTTTGGTCATTATTCAGAAGTGATTACCGGTTATATTTTGTTTATACCAAGGGACAGTAATTAATTAAACAAAACTCATAGCATTTTTTCTGTGTTTCCACTGGGATAATCTGGGCATCTTCTATTCACGAGTGAAGAGATAACTTCTATAGGCAGGCGTGATCCCTCATAGAGCGCATCATCACTTAACATCTTGTGAGATAGTGGTCAAACGCCTGCCTATTGTAACCTAAAAAACGTGTTTATTGTCAAGGATTTAATTTCTATATAATCATGTTTCTTATTTTGTTATTAAAACTGACGTGGTTTTGACACATTATGAATGTATAAAACACGGGAGTTACTTACGTAATAAATCAGAGGATTCCGACTAGTCTAGGCGAACCGCGACCGCGTCCGCGAGCGCCCCGTATTCTCCTTCAAAAAGACCACCGAATGTGGTTGAAACTATAGTCGGAACCCTCTGATTTATTACGTGAGTAACTCCCGTGTTTTATACATTCATAATGTTTCTTATTGTTGTAATACACTGCTCTGACACTGAGTTTCACATGGCGGCAGTAAAGTATATAACTTCCGATGTATGTAAATTGAAAAAGTAGATAGCTGTTTTCAGGCATACGTAATAATAGTTAGTAACTCATAATATCAATTTTGATAAACTAATGATATTATTAATTTGTTTATTAACATTCACACTAGGTGTTCAGGTCCCAAACTAGGCAGAGCCCGTACTATGGTAACCTGATGACTGATATATATATAATATATATATATATAATAAAATATATATATATATATATATATACTTATATACACCCAGACACAGGTCAAACAGACATGTTCATACACACAAATGTTTGACCTGTCCGGGAATCGAACCCGGGACCAGCGGCTCAGAAGGCAGAGTGCTACCAACTGCGCCAACCGGCCAGTCAATAATATGATTAAGTTGTATGTGTATATTTTGTACCTTATAGTTTTTTGAAATTTGGATGTTGCGCATTGGGTAACTGTAATGCACATCCAAAGGAATGTCAATATAATAAATAAATAACTAAATACCTCACGTGTTGAAGGAAAACCACAACTCAGTCTATTCTCATGAACAGGAAAACATACCTAGATTTTCTATTTACTCCTTAATGCGTAATTAAATACATTATTTACTTACTTACGTCATTCTTGATACTTGAAAGTTTTACACATTGTTTAAACTGACCGTTTCAATTATGAGAATAGTTTATGGTTACGCCACATAATATGAGGCTCGGTACTAAACCTTCATTAGTTTTGTTACATAGAGAAATAATTGTATTTATCACATACCAGTAGCGACCCGCGGTTTCACACGCGTGGATTACAGTTTTCCCGCTACCTCAACTATCCCTCGGGAACTATACTTTTTCCGGAATAAAGGTAGCCTATGTTACCATAGGTATATATATGCCAGGGTATAAGCTATCTCAATACCAAATTTTATCAAAATCGATGTAGTCGTTTGAGCGTGAAGGGGTAACAAACATAGACACATACACACATATACACATACAAACATACACAATTTTTCGCATTTATAATATTAGTAGGACTGGCTGCGCCTAGCGGTTGTACCCGCGTGGTGATGAAAAACGGTGATGATGGTGATGATGAAAATAAGTCTATGTATATAAGCAGAGTATAAGCCACCTCCATACCAAATTTCATCGAAATTGATGTAGCCGTTTAAGCGTGATGAGGAAACAAACATACACACAAACTTTCGCATTTATAATATTAGTAGGATTACTACGAATACTATGAATAAAAATTACAAGCAGCTAACCAGTAAAGGAAAAATTTGAAATTCACGAAACGTGTATATTAGTTGCTACTTATAGATGTTAATACACTTTGGTGTCCCCTAACTTATGTGTCATATTACCTTGATACAGTCGTGACGAAAACGCACAAAAAGGTCCAATTTTAAATATTTCTGATGACCTTGACAACATTCGCAAAAAGATTTGACTCGCAAAAATGGCGTATTGGGAAAAGGCTACATTAAGCTATTTATGCTATTTTGTTCACATTTAAGAATGGGTTTATTTATTTATGTATCACTAGTAACGCACCGCGGTTTCACCCGCGTGGATTACGATTATTTCGCTACTTCAATTATCCTACGGGAACTAAACTTTTTGCGAGATAAAAGTAGCTTTTATGTTATTCCAGGATCAGTATATTCATATAAAGATAGGCTAGGCCTATCTTCATACCAAATTTCATCGAAATCAGTACCTACAGCCGTTTGAGTGTGAAGTAGTAACAGAGTTTTTTCAATTGTTTGCCTATCCCACGGGAACAGCAATTATTTTCTAGATGAAAAGTAGCCTGTGTTAATCTAGGGTCTAAACTATCTTCATACGAAATCGGTGCAGCCGTGTGACTGTAAAGGAGTACACACATACAAACTTTTGTCTTCATAATATGAGTGAGGTTGTACGGGATACAATCATCTCGTCCTGCCCCTCGGTTCAGAATTATTCGATACTCTAAGCTTGCCTAGAAAATCCACAGTAAGATACCACGTTCGACTGGCCGGTTGGCGCAGTTGGTAGCACTGTGCCTTCTGAGCCGCTGGTCCCGGGTTCGATTCCCGGACAGGTGAAACATTTGTGTGTATGAACATGTCTGTTCGACCTGTGTTTGGGTGTGTATATAAGTATATACACACCCTGGAGCCAAGTGGCGTTTTCATAAACGACGGCAAGAGACCGGACGGTATGTCTCTCATACCGTGGGCCATGGGTCGGATACTGGTATGGGATGCGACTTGTGTAGACACACTAGCCCCTTCACATGTCCTCCACGAGGCCAGGGACGGCGGCAGAATCGGCCGAAAAGGCAAAAGTAGCTAAATACAGCGGTCTCGGCGCGGAATACAATTTTGTTCCTTTCGGTGTCGAGACCCTTGGCCCGTGGGGTCCTAGCGCGCTCAACTTCTTCAAGGAAATCTCCAAGAGACTGGTTGACGTCTCAGGAGACCGAAGAGCTGGCAGCTTCCTCGCTCAACGTATTAGCCTAGCAATACAAAGAGGAAACGCTGCCAGCATCTTGGGTACAATGCCGCAGGGGCCCATTTTAGATTTATTTTAGTTTTTATTAAATGTTTAAGGTTTATAAGTATGTATTTTATGTATAAATATCGTATATAGTACAGGCAATGCCTAGTTTGGGACCTGAAGACCTTGTGTGAATGTTGAAAAAATAAAAAAATGTTATACAGTACTTTAATCGTTTTATTGAAGACCTTAAGATGTTAATATTTAAACCGCTGAATTGTTCCAGGAGTACAGCTCGCCTTGGCGAATACGACATTCAAAGCGCAGTCGACTGTGTTGACAACGTTTGTGCTGACCCCCCCCAGGAGATTCCCGTCCAAATTGGTATCGCTCATCCCGGGTACAAGGATAAGAATAGGAACAAAAATGACGACATTGGACTTGTCAGACTCGCTAGGAGAGCGAAGTTTTCTTGTAAGTAAACTTAATATCTTTGACGGTCGCCGTGGCGCAGTGGTCAGTGTCGGTGACTTGACTTCTGTGTCTCCGGGACCCTGGGTTCGAATCCCGGCAGGGGCAAACATTTGTGGGATGAGTATAGGTGTTTGTCCAGACGACTTCGTAAAACGAAGTTATACATTAATAACGAAAATGTAGTGATAACTAAACAGAATACCTAAGCGTTCTTATAATGATCATTATATTGATCTTTAGAGAAAATCAATATCTCGACGCATAAATGATCTGAATCACATATCAATTAAAGAACCTTGATAATAGATTCCCTTGAATGGATGATGCATGGTGCGACTTTGTAGTTCTTGCCAGTTGCTACTCTTCAAAACCACAGGCGCACAGTAAATTTGCAAATGTCATTGAAAGGCTGTCAACATTTTAACCTGATTCATTCCTTCGCCAAGTATTCAACGGCTGGAGTATTAAATTACAAATAGCAAAAAATGGTAATAATATACTTCCAGCAGTTGACATATAAACAGTTAACCAGTTAGCAGATAGAACTATCTACCTACACATACATATACACATATGCACACAAATACACATTAACCCACGCGCAAGAGTAAAATGTTTTGTGTACTACAGCGGCAAGAAGGGCTTGACTCAGCATTAAGCCTATATATAGCCTAAACAATTATATAATTATTTCTTTCAGATTACGTGAAGCCTATCTGCTTGGTGAACAGCAATGAACGTCTGGACAACGGCATTGATGTTTTCGTATCAGGCTGGGGAAAAACACTAACCGGTAGGTCTACGTTATAACGTTTTTCTGACTTTTTTTTCAACCACAAAATTATCGCAATGTAACTTTAAAATAGTTAAATTTAGCAAGTCACATTAGTTTGATAGGAGCAAGTGGTCGCTTGCCATCAGGCGGCCCTTCTGCTTGATTGCCACCTATTTCTTAAAAAAATATATTATGCACTCATCGTGGAAGTAAAGAAAAAGAAATACGAGCCATTGCGGTGCTGTATATAAAGTAGGTATAGTTTACCTTGAAATAAGCTATAGAGGTTCAAATTCAAATTCAAATTCAAAACTTTATTGCAATCTCTAATAGTACAAGTGTCGTGGTATTACAATAAATTTTTATTATAATTTTATGGCGTCAATAGCATATAGAGTAAGATTACACATAGCACATTACTGTCTAATTGTTGAAAGAGCCTAAAAAGAAATTACCGTAACGTGGCCTTTAAAAATCCTGATTGGTTTAAGTTTTGATAATACCTATTTATTTGCTTTACAAAAAGGTAGCAAAAAGCCAAAATAAATATTTTTGAGCTATCTGTTTAACAGAAACCTGCGCTTAATGTTTAATTTACCTAACCGCGTTCTACTGGTGTAATTGCAGGAAAGAACAGCCCTATCAAACTCAAACTTGGCATGCCTATATTCGACAAATACGAATGCAGCTCAAAATACCAGACTCTTGGTGCCTCTATCAGCGAAAAGCAGATTTGTGCTGGTGGTGTATTTGCAAAAGACTCTTGTACTGGTGACTCCGGCGGTCCTCTTATGCGTAGAAAACCGGATGGTATTTGGGAGACAGTAGCAATAGTTTCCTATGGACATGGCTGTGGCAGAGACGGTTGGCCTGGAGTCTACACTTCAGTAGCTGCATACCGCGATTGGATTCAAAATACAATGCAATCGACAAACGTCTGAGTGACTTGTGACTGCCATTTGATCTCGACGTGATGACCTCTGTTATCTATCTTATCGCTGTGACGTTTTCGTAATTGGAAAACATCAGTTATGATGTGATGTTAATATTGAAGATTTAGCTTGATCTAAATTACTTATGTTATCTCTGTTAAATCAGTTCTCTCTGTTTATTTTCTCAACAGTGACCTTAATTATTTTGTTGGACAATACTCTAAGAAACTTAATAATATTGGGTAAGTAAGTACCTATTCAATATACATTGCGCTGCAATATATGCTCTGTACCAATTTTTACTCTGTAAATTGTATGTTTTTTATGTTGTATTATGTGTTTTTATTTATATTGCACTGGCAATACCACCTACTACGGGTAGAATTAGACCATATTACAGCAATACCGCTGGTTGGCGAGGTTTTAATTTCGATGATAGTCATGTTAAGGTGATGTGAACGCCATCTATTGAACATGTTTTGAAACTTTGTTGTGATAAATAACGTGGTTTGCAGACATTTTTATATGAAAAAAGAGAATCACACTGTAAGTAACGTAAATCCTGTGATGTGGTTGAAACTATAGTTGGTTAATCAACTTAATGACGTCAGAAGATCCTATTTTTCATCCATTGATGTATATAATAGTGGATGCTTCTGTAGATCGTATTCTTATTAATCTTTACAGAAACAGTATGAACATTCTAATGAACAGGTGAACGATAAACATCAAGGATTGTGTTTTGTTTCTCCGATGACCTAGAAATTTAATCATTTGTTATGATGAGAGATTGAAGATAATACAAAAATAACATTTTATACGAAAGATGCATTCCGGCAAAGAAACCGCATTAACCAAAAATTATTTAATATATCTAACAGAACAGAAATCAAATGGCTTTGAGTAGAAAAAATAAAATAGGTACCACATTTTTGAAATTGTAACTTTTGTGACGTTATTATTTAGAGAGTGTTTAAGAAAACTGGAAAAAAGTACGTATCCCATAAGTGTCATTCCAAGAGTGTATGACAATTATTATATTGATATTATTGTACAGCCGTTATCTACTAATGTAAAACAAAAGAAAATTAAATTTTACATCTCTCTACAAGGTATTTTATTTTATGCCGCGAATAATCGCAACTCGACGCAGGGTCTCCAAAGTTTTTATTGCACTGATGAGATTTGCGTACCGTACGTTATTTGCTTCATTGATCACATTGATATTCATTTTACATACGATCTTTAAAATAGTACAAAGATTATTTCTGTGTTTACAGGCTTTGTATAAAAATGCAATTACAAAAAAAAAATCTACAACTTAAAGATAAATTAATTAAAATGAAATAAAGTAATCCGCTACCAGTTCCCAAATTACAGGCAGCCAAAAAAAAAACATAAAAGTAAATACCATATGAATGAAAAAGTTTATAATTTTTTGAATATGAATATTGGGAAAAAAAGATTTCTGTGTCATTTCTTTAGTCATGATTAATATGGTAACGTATTGCCGTGGTAGCACCGGCCTCCCCCATCTCTTCCTGCGGGTGCCGGCGGGCAGCAGCGCCTTCTGAGGATAGGAAACCATACTGCGCTCGCCAACCCGCCTGCCAAGCGTGGCGAGTATAGGTAAATCCCCCCTATACGGGGAGGCATGTGTCCAGCTGAGGACATCCTATGGCTGCGATGAAAATATGGTAACGTAATGAAATTCAGTACAAAGCAACATTTGTCTTTACTGCTTGAAAGTTTGTGCATGCATCATCATCTCAGTCATAAAACATCCACTGCTGCACATATGCCTCCCTCATGTCTTTTTAAAGGGGCTTGCCAGTATTTTTCACGCGTGGCATGCTTGTTGTTGATTTTATCCGCAGAGGGCGCTGCTGCCGACCTTCTAGAAGGTCCCTTAGCCGATTCTTACGGCACCTATGGGTAGAGATGGGGGGTACAATTATAACCCGGTACCCCACGGCAAGTGGTACGTCTACTCCTACCAAATGTGATCCGCAAATGGATAACCGATTTACTATTAACAAAATGTAATATTCAAATATTCAACTCTGGGGACACTCAAGCACCATCAGAAGTATCCCCACGTTTTAACAAAGATATTCAATTTAATGTAACGCTTCATTTGCATACAGGCAAATATAGGTGTCACTGACAATCAAATTAAGTGGCGCGCTGAACATTCTATGTGCATAATTTAATCATTATCCCTTTTCGAGTCATGAAAGGGGTCTGGTGTGTTGAAATTACTGACACATTGTAGTCAGTGTTTAATTTTTTTACGTAAAAAATTACGTACTGTTATATCTTATCTTCTTTACCTTTTTGCTTACCCTTGCTAGACCCACTTCCCTTTCGCCATATCAGCATTTATTTCCTTCCCAGACTCCCTACCTACTTAAGTCAGTCTCGAAATATATCCCAACCAAGACGGTTGTCTCCAAATAAATAAATTCTTTTTTTTAAAAACCCAATCCACTCATCCATTATAACAAATGGTGGCAGCGTAAAGGGATTTAAATTAGAAAATCCCCGGTTAACCCTCCGAATCCGTGAAATAAAATACAAAGTGTTGTGTGAAAGCCCATTGCTGGGCGACGGCTCCGCGCAAAAATCTCGAAAGTGTTCTACTGTGCAAAGCCCACTATAGGGTAAAGTACCTGTGATAAGCGAAAAGTGAAAAGTGTGAAGCCCACTATTGGGCAAAGGTTCTGTGAAGTGCGTGAAAGTGTCCACGTCCACCCCTGTAAGGCCCACTGCTGGGCACTCTGCTCTGTGCTACAGCCGGTCTTCGCCTTGAGTGGCGAGGTGGTTGCCCACTGTCACGGTTATACCGTGGCCGGTACTACCTACCTGCTGGTCGACGTAATCCGACGCTCCGCGACTTATCTCGGACAATGTTTTTAATTATAATATTCTACGCGTATAGCCAGTAAGTGAACTCTTGCCATTTCTAAATCGAACTTTATTTGATTTTACTGTGTGTTGTGTTCTCTCCGTGTCGTATCCAAAGTTTTACAATATTCTATGTTTATTTCAGCCATTAATTTTATATTCATTGTATTATTATTATCTTGAAATTTTATTGTGTATTGTTATGTTGTTGTTGTTGTTTGCTTGCTATTTGTTCTAAAGAGAAAATAATTATCTTTAGAGCCTCAAATAAATTATGCCCAGGGAACTAAAGCCCGAAAAAGACATTCATTGCATAGATCTAGATATTTCACAAGAAAACGAACAAACCGCAAGCACACCCTATAGCTCTCCACTAATTTCCGCACCCAAAACAAGGTCAACGTCAAAAATGTCCGAAATCGACCTTAACACCCTATTCAAATTTATTAAGCCCTATGACGGGAACAGGGAGACGTTAAACCCATTTTTAATTAACTGCAATAATGCCATTGAACTCGCATCAGATGGGCAAAAGCCCATCCTGTTCAAATATATCCTTAGCCAATTAAACGGCAAAGCCGAAGTAGCATGTTCCATAAAGGAATTTTCGGAATGGGAACAGCTCAAGGAATTCCTGAAAAAACAATTTTGTGAACGTAAACACTACTCCCACCTACTTACAGACCTACAGGAAAGTAAGCAAGGCGCCCAGGAAACTGTTAGCCAATTTTCCCTAAAAGTAGAGGCCTGCTTGGCCCAACTTATTACCGAAATTAGTTTGTCAAATACAAAAAGTAAAGAAATCGCAGGCCGAACGGCAGCGATGGAGGACTTAGCCCTCCATCACTTCCTCATCGGTCTCCATCCGAGGTTATCTAATATGGTTAGGTGTAGGGCACCCAAAACACTAAACGAAGCCATAAATTTAGCAATATCAGAAGAACGGATACAGCAGAGCCTTTATAAACGATCTACCCAAAATGACAGACAGAGACCACAATTCCAAACACAGAGACCACAATTCCAAACACAGAGACCACAGTTCCAAACACAAAGACCACAGCAGCCTGACAGAGCGTACAACGCTCAAACAGGGCCCAGTGCAAACAGATCAAATTTATTCTGTAGATACTGCAAAACTCAAGGACACGTCCTTGAACAGTGCAGAAAGAGGGAATACAACAACAACCGCTTTAAAAACAACTTTGACCAGAGTCCGCGACAGTTCCAGCGTGTTAACTTCACGACTGATGACAACCGAGAATCCGACGAGTACTCACCCCCTGAACGGGGATTCGATGAAACTGACGACACCCTTCCAAAAAACTAATAGCTGTCTCGTCTCGATGCCGAGCGAGAACTCGTGATTTTAAAATCGGCATCAATTCTAATCCAATTCCTGAATCTACTCCGGCTCCGCGACATGGACACCGCTCAGTAGACAATCAGCCCTCAGGAGCAGCGCCACATGCTCGCTCCTCATCATCCAAGCCTTCTACACTCGAGATGGTTCCGCCACATGGAAACCATGACCTCAAAAATGAGGAATCAAAACCCAGCCAACTCTATGAAATCACGAGTGATCCTACAAAAACCTTACTTCCACACGTTCTAGTGGAATCTTCAATATCCGACATCCCCTTGTCTCTCTTGGTAGACTCGGGATCGACTGTCAGCTTATTAAAAAGCTCATGTATCCAAAAGCGCCCTCAGCTCACTAAAGAGACCATCCAATTAAAGGGCATTGACTCTGATGAAGATCCTATCTCCACCAGAGGTCATTTCAATCTACGTATGGCACTTTCCAAATCATGTAATATCAGCCACAAATTCCATGTTGTGGACTGGATCCACCTTCCATATGATGGAATCATCGGATCCGACATGCTCAATGCCCATGGTTGCAGTATCAGCTATACTGACGACAAACTCTATCTCAGACGGACAGCGATAAAACTACACTTTCACGAGCCGGCCTTCATTATCCCGGCACGGACTGAGACTGTGATCGAATGTGTTGTGACCAACCCTGACGTGAGAGAAGGACTAATCCTTGACCAAAAATTATCCGACACCCTTTTTATTGCAAACTGTCTAGTACGCGTCAAAGACAACAATAGAATTAACATCTCTGTTGTAAACATATCCGAAGACCCTATGACAATTGACTCGTCTCTCAAACTAACAATTACACACTTAGACAAAAGGGAGATGACTCCTCATTCAATCAATCATACGTCACAATGCGAAAACCATGACAATTATATTCGAACAGGTAAAGTAATTGAACAGCTCCGTGTTTCACATCTGAATACAGAGGAAACCCAAGCACTGCACGAAGTTTGTTCCAAATTTTCCGATGTGTTTTACCTACCAGGGGACAAACTATCCTTTACCAATGCCATCGAGCATGAAATTAAAACTACGTCCTCTGCTCCTATCAACACGAAGACTTACCGTTTCCCTGAATGTCATAAACAAGAAGTTCAGAAGCAAGTGAATAAGATGCTAGAACAAGATATAATTAAGCCTTCTTATTCTCCATGGTCTTCACCCATCTGGATAGTACCCAAAAAAATTGACGCGTCCGGTGAAAGAAAATGGCGGGTAGTGATCGATTACCGAAAACTAAATGACGTCACAATAGGCGACTCCTATCCTATACCCAATATCTCTGAAATACTTGATCAGCTAGGAGCCAGCAAATACTTCACTACGTTAGATTTAGCGTCTGGTTTTCATCAGATAAAGATGTCCGCTGATGATGCAGCCAAAACCGCATTCTCCGTACCGCAAGGGCACTTTGAATTTACTCGAATGCCCTTTGGCTTAAAAAATGCGCCCTCAACCTTTCAGCGCCTTATGAATTCAGCTCTCACGGGTCTCCAGGGCATTAAATGCTTCGTATATCTGGATGACATCGTAATTTACTCATATGACCTTCAGAGTCACATATCCAATTTGAACGACATCTTTGAAAGAGTGCGTGAATTCAATCTGAAACTACAACCCGACAAATGTGAGTTCCTACGGCGAGAAGTTTGTTACCTTGGACACATCATCACCGAGCAAGGCGTCAAGCCTAACCCCGAGAAGGTCAAATCTGTCACTGCATTTCCGGCACCGAAGACGCCGAAGGACATAAAATCCTTTCTAGGACTTGTCTCTTATTACCGAAGGTTTATACCCGATTTCTCCAAAACAGCTAAGGCCCTTACAAACCTTTTGAAGAAAGATGTTCCATTCAAATGGGGTAACGAAGAACAGCTAGCATTCGATACACTAAAGAACCGCCTGACAACTGCGCCACTCCTCATATACCCAGACTTTTCGAAGCCTTTCATACTTACCTGTGATGCCTCAAATCACGCCATCGGGGCTGTCCTTTCACAAGGATCAGTAGGAACGGACCAACCTATAGCATTCGCCTCGCGAACCCTCAACAAATGCGAAATCAATTATAGCACCACCGAGAAGGAATTATTGGCGATACTATACGGTTGTAAAACATTCCGTCCTTACCTTTATGGTCGTAAATTCGTGATCATCACTGACCACAGACCCTTGAGATGGTTATTTAATCATAGGGATCCCAGCAGCAAACTCCAACGCTGGAGACTGAAACTCGAGGAGTTTGACTACGACATCGAGTACCGCAAAGGTAAACTCAACTCTGCCGCAGACGCGCTCTCTAGATATCCTGTCAATCCAATCTACCCACAAAATAAGTCAAATCTTAACCCAAATGTCGTAACCGACGAAGTTCCACTACAAACATCACAGCCATCAGGCACACTTAATGAAGAAACTGACGATTTCCAAAGCCTTTTAGTGTCTCCACCATCTAGTCTAGACGCAGATATCATTAATCCTGAAATCGAAAATGAAGTATTAGAATATCTCGCACCCGGCGTTAACGAAACAGCCGCTAATGAAGAACCTGAAAGGAACACAAACTTACCTCTAACTCCTTCTCTCAATCCTGAAAACAATATGAACTTACCTTCGACATCACGACTCGATTCATACAGCGACCCAGCTGTAGACCTACCCGAAACTGGAAGTGACCAAAATCCTCAGAACCCTATAAGTGAAGAACAACTCGTTATATCAAACGATGATTACTCCCGATTTCTGAAAACTATGACAGCCAA
This sequence comes from Apeira syringaria, assembly GCA_934044485.1. NCBI lineage: Eukaryota > Metazoa > Arthropoda > Insecta > Lepidoptera > Geometridae > Apeira > Apeira syringaria. Next base: position 3,429,582 of record OW203661.1, on the reverse strand, counting down.
CAGAACATTTACATCCAATGCAAAAATTCTAGAATCAAATTCAAGTATTCTTAAAAGCGATATCAAAGCAATCATTGTAATACCAACATCTATTGATCTCGATGAAAGCAACCCTTACGTAGAAGATACCCTTAATGAACTGGAAAATAAAGATGAAGTTATTAATAGAGAAAGAACATTATATTCATTCATAAACTTTGATCTAAAAAATCGAAACGTTTATCTATTGTTCACCAAAGTCAATCACTTCGATAAGACTTCTTATGAAGAATTATACAACAGCCTGAAAAATCTCCGCAATAACTTAATTCTAAAATCTATCAATCAAATCAGCATCACAGATTTTAAAAATCCGTTTGATTCACATTCATATACAAAATTGTACAGTATGATACTATTCCTTTTTAATAATACAAATATACTCGTCACTATCTATCGCAATACCATAATATTCCCATCATTGGGAGAAATAAAAACGATATTACGCGAAAATCACGATATACCTATCGCAGGTCACTTAGGAAGCGCAAGAATGCTTAAACGAATTCAAGAGAAATATCACTGGAAGGGTATGCGTAGCGATATAGAAAACTATGTGAAGTCATGTAAACTCTGTCAAGAGAATAAAGCTCTCCGAAAGGTTAACCGCGCTCCTATGCAAATCACTACTACATCAACATCCCCCTTTCAACGCATTGCATTGGACATAGTTGGCCCATTACCCGAAGCAGGGACAGCCAAATTGAAATATATCCTAACCTTGCAAGATGATCTGACCAAATACTCACTAGCTTACCCAATTCGATCAACAACAGCTGAGGAAACTAGCGAGTGCTTGTTACATTTCATTTCCCTATTCGGTATTCCTAAAACCATATTAACAGATCAAGGCACAAATTTCACAGCAGATCTTTTCAAAAAGACTTGTGAATTCCTAAAAATCAAGCAATTATGGTCAAGCCCATACCACCCACAAACTCAAGGCGCCCTTGAGCGCAGTCACTCGACTCTAAAAGAATATCTTAAATCATTCGTCAATGATAATCAGGATAACTGGCCTCGTTACGTTTACACTGCTATCATGACTTACAACACCAACACTCATTGCACCACGAACTATACACCTTATGAACTTTTATTTGGACACAAACCTTACATACCTGACTCAATCTATGACTCTGCACCGGACCTCACGTATCCTGAGTATCTTAAAATGCTAAACCACAGGCTCAAATACTCCAGAGAAAAAGCAATCGAACACATCAATCAATCGAAAGAGAACTCGAAAAAATACTATGACACACATACAAGAATTCCTGAATACCATGTCGGAGATCTCGTCTATCTCAAGAATCATCTTAGACTAAGGAAAGCACTATCCCCTATATGGAAAGGTCCTTACAAAATCCTACAAGTCCATAACAACAATACTGTGACTTTACTAATTGATAGAAGACATGTGCGACATCATTTTGACGAAATAAAACTGGCAAGTCCCAACTTAGTATAATCATTAATATTATTATTTAATATTTGACTTTCAGAATCGTACTACTCCTATTTCCTATTACGACATCTTTGGCTCATGAACTCGTTCAACCACTGAATAAAAGTCCTGGCATTTACTTCGACCCTATCGGCACCTTGAAACTCGTAAACGATCATATTCATTTTGTCATACCAGTGGATCTCAAATTTATTAAACCACATCTCACAAATATCAAAAATGTATTCGATACGTATAAATTCCTCTGCGAGCAAAACAAGGCAGTTGACGATTTCCGATGTTATAATATGCTAAATCCACTAACGTCACTTTACGACGACATATATAGAGATTATAATTCAATATCTCACTTAATATCGAATAGACCTAAACGATCTGCTTGGTTTGCTGGTGTTGGTACATTAATGAAAAACTTGTTCGGTACTATGGATGAAGATGACTCAAATAAGTACAATAACGCCATTCAAACGCTGCATTTAAATGAAAAGAAGATAGCTTCTTTAATTAAACAAAATATTTTTATTTCCCAATCGGCAATCTTGAATTTCAATAAAACTATAGATACGATATTAAATAACGAAGCCCGTTTGAATGAAGTTACTAGTACTCTACTAAAAAATGTATCTATTATTACTAATGAAATACTATTTAGAAATAAGTTAGCTGAAGTAATTAATACCCTCGAAGCCAGTCTACTTACTTTATCGTATAAATTAGAGGATATTGTTAATTCTGTAATGTTTGCAAACAGCAATACGCTGCATCCTTCTGTCGTCACTCCGACACAGTTATATGCTGACATAGAAAGTAACCTTAAGCATATACCTAAATATAAGGAATTACCTGTAAGTATAGATTTAAGTAATATCAATGTAATATTAAAAGTTTCGGAACTTGATGCTTATTATAGCCCTAACAATGTTATATTTATACTAAGGATCCCGCTAGTTTATCATATTCAGTATGACTTATACAAAATAATTCCTATCCCAGTACCACATGACGTAAACTTATCTAATTCATATGCTATGATAATTCCTACATCAAACTTCGTAGGCCTTAGTAAAGATAAATCGACATATTGCACCTTAACAGACCTTCAATCTTGCAAAATTATATCTAAAAAGGATATCGCTTGCGATGTTTCAAATATTCTTTCAGTTAATACAAATCCTATTTGTGAAATTGAATTAATGACGAGAGTTGTAAAAAATTTACCCTCACAGTGTGAAACGAAATTTATTTATGGCAATGTAGACATATGGCAAAACATTGGTCATAATAGCTGGATATTTGTACAATCCCGATCTACAAGACTTTCCGTAGAATGTAACTCTGATGTCAGAGAAATAAATATAAATGGAACAGGTATATTATCCTTAAAACCTCGATGTGTGGCATTTTGCCGAAATGTAAAACTGTTAACAATGCTTGACCTAGAAATAAACATACCACATATTCATACAGATTTTAGCCTTATTGATGATAAATGCTGTACTTTTCATGCATTCAACAAGTTTAAAGTAAATACATCTGCTGTAATCTTGTCCAATATTAACTTAGACGATCTCAAGCATTTAAAAACTCAAGCAGATTTAGTAAACAGAGAATTGAATAATTTTGTAAACGATGATAGTAACATAATATCTCACCATATAAGTTTCCCTATTCTTACCATTTTATTAGTTATTTCCTTTATTTTACTTCTTAGTTACATTTATTACAAAGCTAAGATTTTTAACATTCCATTAATGTGTACAAACCCACCGTCAAACACAGACGACGGTTCACCTGTAGAAGATGTTCCACTTCCTAGATTAAGAATAGCATAAGTATTAGTTTTGTATAACTTTCTTAGTTATAGAAGGCGCATCCTTCCTATCCTTGTAATCAGCCCTATTGGTTTCCTCGTTTGACATCCTCCTTCTTCTACTTCTAAGTAAACTTCCTTGTAACCGTAAGTTTACTCTTGTTGGGGGAGGTGTTATATCTTATCTTCTTTACCTTTTTGCTTACCCTTGCTAGACCCACTTCCCTTTCGCCATATCAGCATTTATTTCCTTCCCAGACTCCCTACCTACTTAAGTCAGTCTCGAAATATATCCCAACCAAGACGGTTGTCTCCAAATAAATAAATTCTTTTTTTTAAAAACCCAATCCACTCATCCATTATAACAGTACGATAAAGATTATCAAACCTTAAATTAATTTTGTTAACGTTAAATTTCAATAAAAATGAAAATCACAGACAACAAAACTTTATATTCCAGACTTAGAATTACAAACAATTAAACTAAATCCCCCTCGATTAATCTGAACAAACAGAAGTATTAAACAACTAGTATACCTAAAAGATTGTGTTGATGGAGAAACTCTAATACCATATATACCATAGGATACCAGAATATATGGTGAAGATCAATTACGTAAATTAGTTATGTTGATCAGTTATGTTATACTATGAAACACAACTTCTACTCAAAGCGAAAAAATTCAACATCATCATCTCAGTCATAGGACTTCCACTGCTGGACATAAGCCTCCATTGATTACCACAAGGACCGGATGGAAGCGGCTCGCATCCAGCCCTTCCCTGTTATCTTAGTCTGGTCGTCTGTCCATCTTGTCGGTGGCCTCGCATCCTATGCTGCGCTTGCAAATCCGTGGTCTCCATTCGAGAACATTTCGACCCCAACGGTTTTTTTTTCAGCCCCAATTCAACATCACCCTCTTGAAAATGAGGTTCATTACTAATTTTGATATTTGTAAGAGATCACTTACACAGTAAATTCTTGCAAAAATAAACAATCATGTTTCAGGTATGTTTATTCTAGTACTTCGAGATAAAACTAGCTTTTATACAGGGTGTCCCAAAAGTCAACGTCCAACCGAAAACCCAAGCTAGGCCTAGTTGTGGGGGCTCTCAAAAAAAAAGAAAAAAAAATCTATCTCATGTAGTTTCGAAATGACAGCCATTTTTCTTAAATTGACACCCTGTGACGAGTTTACGACTACTGGGGCTACAAATGAGCTCTTTTATAATTTTATTTTTGTGTGGAGTAGTCTTAAGTGATGCTCCTACAAATTCCAATTCATCATTTGCACACAACTTCATTGGAATTTCAGAAAATATCCGTTTTATACCGAACCATGACGTGAAAATGACTACATCACTAAACTTTGACAGTCTGTACTGAAAAAAAAATCTACTATGCAATTTCGGCAAGTGCCCTTAAAAGTTGGCGCATTTAATGGGCTTTTCAAAATGGTATAATACTTACTAAATTATTTCTTAGACGACGAGAAAAAAAAAATTAAGAAAGTCGATATTTAGCTTATTATTAGTTAGTCATAAAACTTTCTCAAAATTATTCTAATATCATCTAGGCGTTCTGTAAGGTGTAATTAAAGAAAGAGACGAAGAAAAGTTAGAGCGGGATAGTGACGCTACTAAAAGAAAGAGACGAAGAAATGTTAGAGCGGGACGGAGAGTGACGCTACTTGGTGTCAGTGAATTTTTGGGATTGTTTAAATAAAAGTCAATTATTAAAAATCGAATGTTTATTTAAATCATATCAAATGTTCAAATTGCTTGCCATCAGCGCGTATGCACGCCCTACACCTTCTTAAAAACGATCGCGTAATCTGGCGGGCGAAACGTCTGGAATTGATGTGATCAACGGCATCTTGAATTCTCTGACGCAGTTCCTCTAAATTTTCAATTGGTTTTTGGTAAACAATTTCTTTGACCGTTCCCCAATAAAAAAAAACAATAGGATTTAAATCCGGGGAACGGGGGGGCCACGTGATCTGACCGGATCGACCAATCCACCTATTTGGATATTCTTGATTAAGGAATTCTCTCACTGGGCGCGCATAGTGTGCCGGACAGCCATCTTGCTGGAACCACATGTCTCGATAAATGCTAAGTGGCACGTCTTCTAACAAATTGGGTAACTTGCACCTACATTCCCCATAAATAAGGTGCATGTTTGCATATTCCTCTGCAGAGTACAAGAAAGGCATTTTCTTACAAACTTCTTTTTCTCTTACTTTTTTTCTCGTCGTCTAAGAAATAATTTAGTAAGTATTGTACCATTTTGGAAAGCCCATTAAATGCGCCAACTTTTAAGGGCACTTGCCGAAATTGCATAGTAGATTTTTTTTTCAGTACAGACTGTCAAAGTTTAGTGATGTAGTCATTTTCACGTCATGGTTCGGTATAAAACGGATATTTTCTGAAATTCCAATGAAGTTGTGTGCAAATGATGAATTGGAATTTGTAGGAGCATCACTTAAGACTACTCCACACAAAAATAAAATTATAAAAGAGCTCATTTGTAGCCCCAGTAGTCGTAAACTCGTCACAGGGTGTCAATTTAAGAAAAATGGCTGTCATTTCGAAACTACATGAGATAGATTTTTTTTTCTTTTTTTTTGAGAGCCCCCACAACTAGGCCTAGCTTGGGTTTTCGGTTGGACGTTGACTTTTGGGACACCCTGTATAACGGGGTTAACGTCGATTGTTCAAATGGGTTTTAATGTATCCTTTAATATAGCTTCAATAAAATAACTTCATATCGCTGATTAATATCGATTTTAAGAATATTATGATTCGGAGATAATATACATACCAAGACTCTGCTTTTCTATGGTGAGCATGATCAAAAAAATAAATAGAATAACCCCCCTCCGATGTCACAAACAAAATGTACAATAAGCAATGTTGCAGATCGCCAAAAGGGTGAGTTTATTAAATTATAACAAAGATATCCCCTATAAAAATACACCGATACATACATAACAACAACTATGAGTGAGATCTGTGTGCAAAATTACAAAAGAGAAGGAACAGATAAAATATTAGTAACTGGGATAAAAACACACAGTAAATCATAACTGTGAATATATTCATTTGTTACCCAGTTTGATAACAAATACACTTGGGGGGAAGTGAAAGCGGAATCTAAAAATTACGGCAGTTTAAAAGTAGGCGTCATCTACATAAAACAACTATATTGGAAATGATTTACTTCTCTACAGCGCCCCGGTTTCAGGAACTACGTCTGATATTGGTAGAATCGATTCAAAGTGCTCTGTATGTATGCATTCGTTTAGGTACTTATGAATGTGGAGTGGAGTGATATAGGGGTAGCAAAATACAACTATTTATTAGCAACACATTGTTATGAACACATTGCACTTTACCTGTTTAGTAAAGTAAGTACTGAGATGATAATCTAATAAAATATTTTCCATATAGATACAATAAAAAATAGAAGGGTAATTGCAATATAAATACGGGAGTAAATTGTTTGAATAAAGTTTGTAAAAGCTGTTTGTCGAAATATCTGTAGATTAACAATAGACTGATAGACTTCTTCTTTGTCGTTACTATAGGCAGGTATTCATGTAAATTATGAATAGTAGTGGTTCTAGAATGCCACCTTGGTGAAAACTGTACTTCACAAGTCTTGCTTCCGATGACTACATTTTTCTATTTTGGAATTCGGACATAAAAGTTTACTGAGAGCTCTGGAAATAATTGAAATTCAGAGTACTCGCGTGTGAAACCGCTGGGTGTAGCAAGAGTAGAATTATTTGATTACATTCTCACTATACCTAGCCTAGTTATCCTTGAAGTCGCTAAGTATGTTAAAAGGAATATTGAACAGTTCTCGTCTCTCTCCCTCTTCATGGGATTCACAAGCACACCGCACCAGAAAGCAGCACTGCCTTAAATTTCCCCGTAAACGCCTGTCCAAATCAGGGAAGCATATTGACTTTCTGGGTGTGCAGGTATACAACAAAGTATCTAAGAGTATCGTGAGCGTCAAAAGATCTGAATCGTTTACCTTAAATAATTTAAATAATCTATACATCAAAAATTATTACTAATAGATATTATCCTAAGTTACAAAGTTTAGTAATAGTAAGTTACCTATATATATTTATTTATTTATTTATTAATAGCTAGTACACGCGTATTATATAACATAAGTACAAGTAGTATAGTAGTACAATACAAGACGCATTATTAATATAAATACTTATATATAATTACCCATAATGTAATCATAGGTAATTATATATACTCACATATATAATTACTTATGTATTATTGTTAAATAACTAATGATTGTTAAGCAATTAGGTGTACATTGCAAAATAGCCTCACGATGAAATGTGTTTGCATAGCAGTTCTCACTAGGATATCCCGTGTCGAGAACTACTTCAGTCGAACCAATATATACACCTAGGATGGTCGTTGGTAGCTGTACTAAATTTGCGCTAGCTAATTTGTACTAGGATTCCCTGTGTACAGCTACCACGCTTAAAGCTCAAAGCGCTACTGATCAAGATGAAAAGGCATATTATACTTATCACAAAATTTTATCAGACAAAACAATCGCTGATTGGTCTTCATCCACCAGACAGAATAATAATAATACGAGTATGTAATATTTAAATACTATGAAGTGACATTATTCATACTTATATCATGGTAAAATACTATGTGAATGTTTTTTATTTATTGTATTAATTAAAACGTATCTAGGTACGTATGTATACATGACTTATAAGACATTGTATCTTATCAATATTGCAAATAAAGAACGAAATAAATAAATTCAAAACATTTTTATTTAATAGTGGTGGTAATTACATCTGATTGAAGGACCATAGTTAATAGTACCATATCAATAGACGATCCAAACAGACAGAAATGGCGTGTCACATGCTCATTTAGCGACTGTTCAGAGATCACGCAATATTTACTAGGTATAATGTTATCATTTTAATCTCTGTGCTCCTATAACATATATAGATTTCTATCATGTAATGTATGTATATAACTGGATGATTCTAGACAGGCGTTTGTTTTTCGAAGTGGGATACAATGACTGTTGGTTGGATAAAATGTATCCTGTTAATGATTGTTGTGAAACAAAGTATTTGTGACGAAGAGGTAAGATGTGCTTTTATAATGTCACTCAGACTGTCTAGTAAACATGGTTATATTTAGAGGGTCTGAGTATTAATCAGTTATTGGCCCTAATTCTGTTAATCACTCAAACTAGATAAAATTCACTAAAATTCTTCAAATTCAAATAGCTCGTATTCTATTAATGGTAAAATTCAAATTTGTATTACTCCATACAACGCTTTCAGTAATATTAGACGAGTTTATTCCGTTGTTGGCCAATTGCGATTAGTTTTAGTAAGCACGAATTAAGTGGCGACTTAATTTCGCTAAAACTACCCGCAAATTTAGTAAATACATTTAGTTTTAGTGATGTTATTGATAAGTCTCATGCTAATTTAGACTTTATCTTAACCGTATAAGAACTTAGAATTAAAGAATAAGAACTTAATATAATAATTAAATACCTACTTAATATGTTTAATTTATGAACGATAATGGTTTTTTTTTTTAATATATTTTATAAGTTTGCGTTTGACAACTGTCTCACCTGATGTTAAGTGATGACGTTGTCTAGGATTTAGCACGCAAACCTAGAAGGTACCTATTCACTCGCGACCACAAGACTCCAGGATTGTACATATCGGGAAACACAGACTCGGGCAACGAGTTCCATTCCTTGGCAGTACGTATTAAGAAAGTGGAAGCAAAACGCTTCGTGCGTATAGGTGGTATATCTACCATATAGCGATGGCGAATTGCCGTACGTCGAGTCGACCGATGATAGAAAGGGGATGGTGGAATCAGATAATTAATTAAAAATACAAGCTATTTTTTGTCGAAAAATGAAACAACCGACTTCATTCACCTGAATTTTATAAAGATTTTCCTCGATATCATAAAATCTACGAAACTTTAAATCGGAACACATCGCTCCTCTTACTTTTAAAAAAAAGTTTCAAAATCGGTCAACATTTGGCGACAAAATCGGTGAACATACATAAAAATATACAGTGAACGTAGCACCTTTTACTTTTTTTTAAGTCGGTTAAAATGACAATCAACAAAAGTCCGAGGTTTCTTTTTATATCTCGATTAAAAATTTTTAATCTATACTTATATTATAAAGTGGAAAGAATGGATTGTTTGTTTGTTTGCATTGAATAGACTCCGAAATTACTGAACCGATTTGACAAAGTCCTTCACTGTTTGGAAGATGCACTATCTCCGGGTGACATAAGCTATAATATATTTTCAAAAGACACGATCTACAAAAGACCGCGCAGCCTAATATTAGAGTTGAAAGTTTATTGTGTCAAAATAATACAAGGTCCAACGAAAAGTTCAAGTTTACGTGTAAAATACTATAAGAATTGACATACAGAACCCACTGGTCACACCCCACAGGTCTAACTGTTTGCAAAGAGTGGTGTCACGTAGGCGTTACTACAATGTATAAAGATATTCTATTTCAGTTACTAATCTCTTCGGACGAAGCACTCGTATAATTATGATAGAACTTCACTTAACTCATTCTTAATTACTCATAAGTCTCTTAGTTAGTTGTGAACTAAATGTAAATAGAAATCGGGGTGAACAAATACTGTTTCACTAGCTGCGCCCCGCGTTTGTACTCGCGTGGTGATGAAAAACGGTGGTGATGGTGATGATGTAAGTAAGCCTATGTGTTAATCCAGGGTATAAGCTATCTCCATTCCAAATTTCATCAAAATTGGTGTAGCCGTTTGAGCGTGAAGAGGTAACAAACATACACACATACACACTTCTACATAAACACACAAACTTTCGCATTTACAATACTAGTAGGATTTAGAAAGGTTTCGAGCTATTGTGGAGAATATAACGTTTGATGCTGTTATTGTTTTTTTTAGTATATGATTGGATTTAATGAAGGTTTATCTGACTGTAATAATTTCGAAAATGACAAATTCCGAGGTAATAGCTTAGAACTTGGCAAGTGCGATGTGGAAGGAGAAGATGCCATGTATTTAGAAGGATTTATAGAAATAAAGTCGCCTATATCGTCAGGATATATGGTATGTATATTTAATTAGTTTATATTACTCTAATTACTCTGATGAGCAGTTTAAATTAAAATCGAATTACTTATTGGCCTGAAGGCTAGATTGTAATGTTAATGTGACGAAAAATGGAAGCACATTTATATAAAAAAGTACTTTTTTTATTTCAAAGTTTTTTAACGCAAATAAGATTTATAGTACTAGAAAGCGGCAAAAGGCAAAGAAACTTGATGAATTCAGGCTCATAATATATGGATGGACACTTCTATTGTTTAAATGTATGATACTAAAAATAAATGATTCATTGACATTATGAATGGCTTTAGTGCACTGGATAGTATAAAAGTATATGTTTAGTTAAATGAATTTCACATGTTTAAGTGAATTTGACTAAATTTGTGCTCTCAGAACTAATTTTTATGTACATCATTGAATTGCTACTATATCATTTTAAACTTTCGCGACGGTGGGTTTATTGGCGCACATCTATATATTAAAAAATATGTAAGTATTTTGAAAAAAACTAAAACTTTTAACATGCAGGTGCCCGCTGTTCCACGCTCAATGTAACTTGGTCGAAACGTTGAAATTAGTCGTTGAGATAGTCTAATAACGACATTTTTATAAAATCATACCCCCCTCCCCCCCCACATCTTAAATATACAATATTTTTTGGTAACTAGCTGCGCCCCATGGTTTTCCCGTCATCCCACGGGATCAGAAAATATTTTCGAGCTGAAAGTCTAATTGTTTTTCTGAGAAGCTATGTTCATTCCAAATTTCATGCAAATCTATTCAGCCGTTTCAGCGTGAAGGAGTAAGTATACAAAAGACAAACAGATTTTCGCTTTTATAATTTTGTATGATGTGATGCTGCAAAAACAACGCTTTTCTTGCTAGTACCAATTTCTATATAAAACATACATTGGTCATTTTATTTACTTTAAATCATTTTAAACTGTTACGGTCAATAACATAAAAGTTTACTTTAGAAACGGTACATTTTCCATGTATTTATGACTCTTGATATTACAGCATTGTTGAAAAAGCCGTTATCATCCCATCATCATCATCTCAGCGGTAGAGCATCCACTGCTGAGTAATTAATGCCCTCCCATGTTTTTTGAGGGGGTATGCCCGTACTCACCACGCTTGGCAGGCGGGTTGGAAAGCGCAGTGATTTTATACTACCCACCTTTTGACAAGTGATTCCTTAGCCAACTCTTACTGCATTCACGGGTAGAGAAAGGGGGAAGAATTGTACCTTCAATTCTCAATTCTAGGCCGCCGCTCTACGGCATCGCATTAATTGTTTAATTTTCTTATTTTACAAAACACATATTATCATTAAACACATCAAAAATCGGAAACACCTTAAAACACACGGTAAATACATATATCCCGTTTCTAAGGTCAACTCCAACACAACTAATATTTTTTTTTATAGTTTGACCTAGAAATCGCAAAGGAAACCGAACTGGGGTCAGAGCCTATGTGGAGTTGTTCCATGGACGTATGCAAGAGCTTAGATGATGAAGATGCACCATGGTCTTCCGCGATGAAATCCCTTGGTATATCTGGATGTCCGATTGAAACGGTATATACATAATATTTTATAGCTTTATGTGGCTAACGACGTAATAGAAGTTTACTGTTGTTTACAAAAAGGCTTTCAGGTACGGCTCATGAGTGAAATAGCAAAAATTTTTTTTCACCCCTCTTAGTGATTTGTTTCTCACAGGATAAATTTTATTGTCATTCACCCTCTATAGGAAGTCATCTAGATAGACGCGACAATTTCCAGTTATTAGAGTGTAACTCAAAAACAGCTTGACCGATTAAAATGGGAGTACCTACCTCGAAAGTATATTCTATCAAACAAAAAAAACCATCGAAACGGTCCATAAACGATGAAGTTATCCGCGAACACACATACAAATATATATACGGTCGAATTGAGTAAACTTTTTTTTTTTGAAGTCGTTTAAAAACAGCTGTTATTTCAGTAAAACTCAACAAGGTTAAGGAAAAGTGGTTCGTCAACCTCGTCGCTTAGAATAGAATAGAAAAAATAGACACGTTCATATAGTAATATTTATGTGTAATGGAAACAATAAAACAAATCAAATATAATATTGTAAATCACAAGAAGAAAGTAACGCTGTAAGTTACGTTTTCACACCTAAAGACTGCTACATACGTAACGTGATAATACTATGGACGGGACGTGAACGGGACGGAGACGTGACTGAGTCGTTCAAATCGCGAACGTGGTGTAAATGCATACGAAACGTGACAGTAACTCGGACCTAACGTGCTAGTGTTGTGAACAAGGCAAGAGCATCACTACTTCTCTCTACGAAACGAACGGAGTGACTGTGCACACGTAGCGGAAACAAGGACGGGACGGGGCACGCGCGGGACGGGACGTGCTAAACATCGTCGCCAACGATATTTTTCCCGCCCCGTGAGTGCCACGTTCCCGCTCCGTCCTTTTCTCCGAGACAATGCTGTTTCATATACATTTTGTATGAAACGATATTTCCAGAACTTCCCGTCCCGTCCGTAGAAAAACCTGTCACGTATACAGCGGCCTTAAATCGGTCAAAAAGTTTGTATGAATTTTTGTATAGATGAGACGTTGCGAGAAAGGATAGATAGGACATTGAAAAAGAAAGATACTTTTTATTTTGAAACACAAATAGAATTGTTCGCATGGGATAAACCAAAAGACGAAGGGTGGAGAACGGAGGGAGGGACCTAGACCTAGAATGTTCACTGGCTCTCAAGGACTGCTGCCTGAACACATTACGTGTTTGGTGACAGTTTTTCGAACTTGAGGGTGGTAGCTAGCCAGGCGGGTACTCGAAAGTATCCTACCACCATGCTGGGAATTTGATAACAGTATTCACCGGAAGCTCAAGCTGTTGTTGGAGATCAAACCAGTGTCCGTCAGTTTGACAGGCGACGCCCCCGGCTGAGCTATCATTGCTTCCGTCTGCGGCTTAAAATCAGTCTATAATATCTTACTTAGGTACCTACCTAATAGTTAATTAAATACTTATGCTGGTATACGAAGCAAATAACGTGTAAGGTTAAGCTTTTATGAATACGTTGTTTTCTGTTTCACAGGGAAAATATTATTGCTCAAATTTGACTTTAAACATGGGATGCCTCAAGGATAAGATGAACCCCAATTTCGAAGGCAGCTATATCGTATTGATGAAAATCAAAGATGGTAACAGGAATGACATATCGTGTCACACTATGGGTGCAGTTGTTAAGGAGAAAGATAAACGCAAATAAATTGTTAACAGTAAAAAAATACGTTGTTTTATTATTATGGAATAAGCGATTTTGTAGCATGACCACAAAATTCAAGAGGAAAATAATATATATCAAATAAAACCATTAAGATGCAGCTTTGAAATTCTACACTACCATTTTCCAATGTAATGAAACATTTAATAGCAGGATTATTTTTTGTGCGTAATGAAATTATTCATGCTGATCTCTGAAACGTTTGCTAAAAAGATTATTTAGGACTAAAATATACAGATAAAGTTATTCCAATAAGCCAATGAATGCTTATGAAAGTAAAAAATATTCATGAAATTTTTTTTTGATACACGTCGCGTCGCTCATGTGGGATGAGAGTAAACCAATATTTAAACTACAAATTCATTAACGCCTGGCAGAAATCACTTACATCGATATGGCCGCCGATTGTTACACTCTGCTAATTTTACGTTTTTAAGTACCGCAATATTATGCAAATGTGTTTGTGACACAATAAATAATATATTTATCATACCTAATGAAAGTGTAATAATATCCTACTTCCTACTAATATTATAAATGCGAGTTTGTGAGTATGGATGTATGGACGCAAAAACTACTGAACGGATTTTGATGAAATTTGGAACACAGATAGTTTATACCGTGGATTAACACATCGGCTTATTTTCATCATCATCGCCGTTTTTCATCACCAGGGGGGGAAAAGGAATTTGGGTGAAATTTTGTGATTAGACATTGTATGAAATTTAGAACACACATAGCCAATACCCTGGATTAACACATAGGCTTATTTTCATCATCACCATCATCACTGTTATTTATCACCACGGGGGTAAAACGGAGTTGTATGAAATTTGGTATGTAAATAATTCAGGTTCGGAAATAACACATAGGCTACTTCACATCTTCACCTTCATCATCATCAATCATCACCAAGACGGATTTGGATAAAATACAGATAGTTTTTACTCTGGATTACCACACAGGCTTATTTTCATCATCACCATTCTTCATCACCACGCGGGTGAAACCACGGGGCGCGGCTAGTACTAAAATGATGGAAATTTGGGGTAGGAAGGAGTAGGAGGACGAAAAATATTTTACGACCTATTCTCAGACTTACCAAATATACAAAAAATTACGCAAAAAATATTTTATAAGTATATAAAATGTGCAAGACGCTTAGTCATTAACTTCCGTATAATTTTGGTAGATATCAATTAGATGATTAGTATATTACAGCATACTATATAATTGTTGATTAATCTGTAATCATTACGATGCATAAATGTATTAATAATATGAATAATTATTAATCAACTATGACTATGGCTAAGATTACTATTATAGGAGTCGGTAGCATAGATAATCTTCTAAATATAAATATAACTCAAAAGTGACTGACTGACTGACATAGTGATCTATCAACGCACAGCCCAAACCACTGGACGGATCGGGCTGAAATTTGGCATGCAGGTAGATGTTATGACGTAAGCATCTGCTAAGAAGGATTTTGATTAATTCTACCCCCAAGGGGATTACATAGGGGATGAAAGTTTGCATGAGTCAATTTTAAACCAATCGGGCTTAGACTTTGCATGCATAAAGCTACTATGACGTAGGCATCCCCTACTTTTTGTCCTAGAAAGAGTATGGTTCCCGTGGGATAACTGAGTTAGCGGGAAAAACTTAGTGCACGCGGGTGATACCGCGGGGCACAGCTAGTATGTTAATAAACCTAATGTCACCCCCACGGTTTAGTTGCATTTTTATGGTAATATGTGCCCGACGGTTGGCGTTGCAGCTATTCAAAATTGGAATATTATACAGACACCACACTTATACGTCATTCAAATTTATATAGCAGACGGTATTGAGAATTTAATTATAAGTGAATTTACGGTATTAGGTGGTATATCTTATTTTTTTCTCAAATTTCGTGGTAGATTTATTACACGTATTATTTTTGTTGGTTTCTATTTTGACTCAGAACACAAAGGTTATAACAAGTGTATGACCATAGAAATATCTAAAAGCAGGTTATCAAATTAAACATATAAATGATCAACAACAAGGATTATTACTCAGTAGTAGCGCCCCGCGGTTTCACCTGCGTGAGTTACGGCTTGCCCGCTACCCCAATTATCCCACGGAGTTAACCCATCCAAGGTTTAAAATATCTCCATAACAAATTTAATCGAAATCGGTGTAGCCGTTTGAGCGTGAAGAAATAACAAACATACACACATGACACACATAACCACCAACCTTCGCTTTTTTAATATTAGTGGGAAGGATTACAATGTTCAAATATTGACTATAAAGGTATTATCACATCTGAGTAATGTGCGTAAACAGAGTATTTTAAAGTAATTATGACGATAATAGCGCAGTTTACCAATCTGTGATCTAAGGGTTAGGGAACGCCTTTTACACTTACAACTTAAAGCGCCTGTCGGGGGATGACCATGACCTGACCCCACGTGGGAACGTGCGATCGTTAAATATGGCTAATTATGCTACTCCGAAAACAGCTCAATTTTAATGAAATCATGAATATGAAGTTGTACTATAAGTACAACTTCATATTGTAGTAACTTGTACTATAAGTACTGATTATGGGCCTTCTGAGCAGGCTCAGAGTCGCAGAACGAGCTATGGAGAGGGCTATGCTCGAGGTTACTCTACGTGATCGAATCAGAAATGAGGAGATCCGTAGAAGAACGCAAGTCACCGATATAGCCCAGCGGATTAGCAAGTTGAAGTGGCAGTGGGCAGGGCACATAGCTCGAAGCACTGATGGCCGTTGGGGCCGAAAAGTTCTCGAATGGAGACCACGGACTGGCAGCATAGGACGGCCACCGACCAGGTGGACAGACGACCTGACTAAGATCGCAGGCAAGGGCTGGATGCGGGCCGCTTTCAACAGGTCCTTGTGGAAATCAATGGGGGAGGCTAATGTGCAGCAGTGGACGTCCTATGGCTGAGATGATGATGATGATGACTATAAGTACTATGTGTCTTCGTTGGGTAAAGATCAAGACAAGCTCAGTTTGCCAGGCGCTAGGATATACTAGGAATACTGTGTAGATACTAAAGCTAACATTAAATATCCAAATTTTTATTTCACTTTTATAAAATATTCAGGCTTGAAAGGTCTTTGCTCCGTACACAAAGAAATTTTCGATTTCAATGCTAAAATGTATAAATTAACATTTCGCAAAGTTAGCACCCTTTCAATACTCCAGAGTAAACGGCTGAAAACTGATGAAATCATAGTAATATTCATTCGAAATGAGCTTTTACAGCGCCAGAAGAACTCTACAATATAAGAACGATGTATAATTTTGAATATTACCATAAAGTTTTGCAGCGCGTTCGATTTACGAACAGCGACTCTTGAATTTCCATTCACTACTCACGCATGACTTTTATTACTAACATATTAAGGTCGAGTTTTTATAATATTATGTTTAACTGTGTTGATAACTAAAACAATGGCTGTGGCGTCTGCCATGGGCCTTCCCAAATCAAGGAAATTCTTTAATTTTATAAGAAAGTTATTTTAGAAACTGAGAATTACTTATTTTGGATCAATTATGAAAGATAAAGATAATACACGTCTTAAACATTTTTTTCAGGTATTAGGTGGCGTAATGTCCTATTATTCTCTATTGTTATACAATCTGTACACAAACTTTATATGTTGAAAAAAATGACGTTGCCAACAATTAATTGGCAATTTTGACGGTCGCTGTGGCGCAGTGGTCAGTGACATTGACTTCTGTGTCGTCAGGACCCTGGGTTCGAATCCCGGCAGGGGCAAACATTTGTGCGATGAGTGTAGATGTTTGTCCCGGGTCTTGGATGTTTGTGTGCTGTGATTGTGTGTGTCCATGCCTCCCGCGATACAGGGAATCCTAGTGCGGGGGTCTGAGTGTGATATAAAAAAAAAAAAAAAAAAAAAATTATATAAAGATTTTTGTTACACATAAATATTTACTTTTGGTGATTAATTTTTTTATTTTATTTATTTGATCATTACTTCTACCAAATTATTTATGATCATTAATATGATATATATTTTGATGTTATTATGATTTTTATGATTATTGATATGATATATATATCTATATTGATATGATTTCTTAATAACTTAGAACCAACTAAATCCAACAGATTGAGTAAAATTGTCTATAATAATTGTGTTCACAAAAATAAATCACAAAATCTGTATTCTATTTACCAAATAAATGAACAGACAGAAAGAACTTGTAAAGTCCAAACAAGTGTCTCAATTCTCTTCAAAGAGCTCAACTATTTGCTAAATTGAGAAACCGTGTCCTTGGGTGGCCCTCGAAATTGACGAAAAAAGAAAATCAAAGCGGACACTCGACAGGACCACTCTTTGACAGGACAGGGCAAACTTGTACTTTCGGTACTGTTGGGAAAAAAATAAAACAAATTAATCCACTTACATTTTCAGACGTGTTTGTAGAGTGGTTTTATTATTGAATGTATCTGATTATACAGGTAGATTTGAGGTGAAATTGTCGAGAGTCTGTGATATTAACTGTTAATTCTTTCCGTTTTTGTAGACGTCGATGCTTTTATATTGAATTGAAACGAAGCCTCAAGCTATAGCCTTCATAATTATATTCAACTAGTCGCCCCGTGGATTCACCCTCGAGGATTACGGTGTTCCCGCTAAATTAATTATTCCACGGGAACCATACAATTAACCGGGATAAAAAGTAGCCTATGTGCTATTCCAGACTATAATCTATCCCTGTGCCAAATTTCATTCAGTTCCGTTCAGCTGTTCTAGCTTGATTGAGTAACAAACATCCATCCATCTAAACTTTCACATTTATAATATTAGTGGAATGTCGCACAACGGCCTGTAGGTAAAGGGTTGGTTGGTCTCGGTTGCAAAAGTCACTGGCATATCCCAGCGGATTTACAATACAATACAAATACAAATTTTTCTTTATTGCAAAATTTAAAGGTTACAAAATATGGTGTACCCTGCCTTTTGTTTTAATTAAAAATAATTGTGTTACAAAAGGCAGTGTCTTCCCAAGATATATCTCTATTTTACAATAAAGTAGTAATAGTATCTTAATATTTTTTTTTTTTTTTAACATTCACACAAGGTGTTCAGGTCCCAAACTAGGCAGAGCCTGTACTATGGTAACCTGATGACTGATATATATACTTATATACATATACACACCCAGACACAGGTCAAACAGACATGTTCATACATACAAATGTTTGACCTGTCCGGGAATCGAACCCGGGATCAGCGGCTCAGTAGGCAGAGTGCTACCAACTCTGCCAACCGGCCAGATTACAATAGCTAGTTTTACAATAGCACATCTTGTCTTGCCCATTTGATTTGTACTTACATCTGTTTAATCTCATGATTAAGCTTAGTGATTAAGCTTACTTTCTAACCTACTTTAAGGACATATTGTATTCATTTACAGTAATTAACATACATAGACATAGGTAAACTATAGCGTAAACAAATTCTGATTTGTTCTGTTAGACATATAAGTAATTATTTATGTTATTAATCTGTGGTCTACGCTGTTGGTGCATTAACTACCTATATTTATACATATATTTTTCGCACTTAATTATATATTTTTGTTATGTACTGTTTGTAGATCCTAAAATAAATAAAAAAATAAACACCCAATTATCCATAGACGTAAAATTAGAAATTAATTTATAGATATCATTAACAATATAATAAATAATTATTTTGAGAGTTGAAATAATTGGTTCACGTTATATTTTTCCCAGTTTACTTTCAGTTATACACGGTGCTTCAATTCCAGGCGCAGTATTTTTTCAAATGTAGTACTTATAATAAAAGAATGCTCGCCAAAAAGACCGCATGAAGTGGCTGAAAAAGCCGCACGCACATCAGAAAAATGTGATAACTAGCGTAAGGGCGGTCTGAAAGGGTCCTTGCTCTTTCAATACGAGTTTGCAATAAAGCTCTGAAGTGGGCGTGCTAACGACGCAGTTCTGATATCCGAGATTTGAGTTCCACGATTGAGGTGTAAACACGCTTGAGTGTGCGTCGACACTTAAAAAGTAATATCACAGCTTTGTAAAAGTATCTTTGTACTGAAGCGAAATAGGAGAATGTCTCTTCGAGTCTCGCAGTAATTGAACTGCATTTGACAGCCGGAGAACACAATTATCGAGGAAAAAGTTTAAAATTTTGGACAACCATGTCAGGAATATAGTATGACGAATTATTTTTTTTAACTTAAGATCCATCCGATTTAATTTGTGATAGAGCTTGCAGCATTGCCGAAGTATCGAAAGCTAAAAATAAAATTCACAAGTGTCCCTCATGCAGAAACTACAAAAAGGAACTCATTTCTTCGAGTAGGTTCTATGCGGCCTCAAAGTATACGTATAAGATAGTAGTAAAACGCTTGCCTACGCAGCCTAATCTATTATATTGACTAAGTACCTACACAAATGCGCTATACCCAATGTATACGCCTTGTCTTATAAATATATTGAGCATAATTATATTGTATTAACTTGTTAAATATTTTGTACAATAATAATTGTACATTTTTTAAAAATAAACCAATATGTCATCACATTCAATTTTTTTTTTAGAAAATTTTCGGTTACTTTTGAGATTTGAACCCACGACTACAGAATACCGTCCTGTCGCTTGGCATCTGAGCTATAGCAACACTTCCCTTACTGTTTTAATTTTATTTATTCCTTCCTTTTTAGAACTGAGATTCCTGCGGCTAGTGGACTTTAGCTTAGAAGGCAAAGCGACAGGACGGTATTCTGTAGTCGTGGGTTCAAATCTCAAAAGTAGCCGAATTTTTTTCCTTCATAAATTTGACCGTGATTTCCGCCTAGCATGATGTTAATGTAATAAACCATAAAATTCTTGTAATTTTATTGTTTCTAACGTTAAATCAGAAGAAGTGGTCTGTACGAGTATTACCACCATCACACATCACCAAACACATAGTGTGTTCAGGCAGCAGTCTTTGAGAGCCAGTGAGCATTCTAGGTCTAGCGTGATAACATCTTCGACCACATCGCCGCTGATCATGAAGTGAGATAGTGGTAAAACGCTAGATATATACAGTATTAAAAAACCTACGGTCATTTTTAACTACTACATTTATCTGAATAAATAAAATGTAAGATATTACGATTTCCTTCCAATACACGTATCAATCTTTTGGCCCCATGAAAGTAATTTTCTCCGTCGGCGGAACAATTTCCAACATTTCCAACGAACCGTCCCTTTCCTTTCAGAGCGACACAGTCATTTAGGAAAAAAGTTAATGGTGCTTAAAGCTCGGACGCTGTCCTGTAATTACGAATTAAAAACTTCGTCGCTGGACCCCACTTTTTTCTCATTTATTTGGATGTGAATAAGATAATATTGCACCCTCAAATCTGTCACTGTGCCAAACAAACCTCACATGTATTCCAATTTGGTAAAGTCGTCGTTAGCTTGAAGCAAAACTCAATTACTTTTAATGTTATCTTTACATACGACAGTTTATACATATGTCTGTTTTACAAAGCGACGCAAAATTAACATTTACGATGTTAGGTTCCCCGCTTTTTGAAATTGTAAAGAGTATTGGTCGACATCCATTACCTTGAAATACTTGACACAATCACCGATGCTCTCGAAATATCTTTAATCTTTAGGGATGAATAACTTCTGAAATAAA
The DNA here is from genome assembly GCA_934044485.1 of Apeira syringaria. NCBI lineage: Eukaryota > Metazoa > Arthropoda > Insecta > Lepidoptera > Geometridae > Apeira > Apeira syringaria. The sequence goes on along the minus strand of OW203661.1, from coordinate 3,408,060 downwards.
TAATAAAACAATCTTTCTCTAAAATAGTCTGTCGCAATTGAAAATCAACGTGAACAAATTGAAAATTATGTGAAAATCAAAAAGATCCCGTCTAAATTACAATTTATAAACAAATATGAGTGTTTGGCGTGTAATAATGTAGATATCACAGACTCCGCTTTCGCTTTGAATAAGTAAAGTAATATGCACTTTTCTGAAAACTTATTTTTACCTTGAGATTTCGGAGAGATACCTATAATAAAGCTACAATTTGCCGTGTAAGCCATTTTGATCGTCCTACACTGATGCGCTTCATCATCATCTTAGCCGTAGCACTTCTACTGCTGGACTTAGGCCATACACGTCTTTTTTTAGAGGGTGTCTGCAATACTCGCCACGCTTGGCACGCGGGCTGGCGATCGCAGTATTTTGATTATATCTGCAGAATCGGACTCTCTTAGCCGATTCTTACGGCACCCAAGGAGGCGCCGTTGTTGATGGTGTTGATGGGGGGGGGGGGGGGGGAGGGGGGGATAGATAAATTACTGAAAATACCTACTGAGTTCAGTTGTTTTACGCTCTCAATCTCTGTGTCAAAGTTGTACTAGATCAATTACAGCAAATACCTACTGAGTGTCCAATTCTTTTACGCTACCAAACTCTGTGTCAAAGTTGTACTAGATGAATTACAGCAAATACCTTCTGAGTTCAATTGTTATACGCTATCAAACTCTGTGTCAAAGTTGTGCTAGATGATTAACAGTAAGTACAGAGTTTAATTGTTTTACGCTGTGATTCGATTTACTCATTTAAAGTAGCTTCTATTCCGCGACAACAGCCAAACGTAGGTACAACGAACAAACAAACAACAAAGTTTGTAGAAATGCGCAGACTTTAAAATACAGTGTGAAAACTTTTAAAGATTCTGTTACGACGGAACAATACCTACACGCAGTACTTGATGTATGTACATACAGACAATGAAAAAGGTATAGTATTCAAGTTAAAGCAAAAGTTAGGAAATAACTTTGAATTGTTTTTATACCGTTATGGTAGCAATTCATGTTTGGGGGATTGCAAAGTTTATTATTGTCATGAACAGAAGGCACTGCTCCTATAGTTCTGGTAAGTTTTGCCTTAGCCGTCTCTTACGGCATCCACACGACGTAATGGGTGGAATACACATGTGGGAAGCCTTTGACAGCATTTGGTAGCTGGCCGGTTGGCGCAGTTGGTAGCACTCTGGCTTCTGAGCCGCTGGTCCCGGGTTCGATTCCCGGACAGGTCAAACATTTGTGTGCATGAACATGTCTGTTTGACCTGTGTCTGGGTGTGTTTATGTATATAGGTATATATCGAAGTATGTATTTAAGTATATATCAGTCATCAGGTTACTATAGTACAAGCTCTGCCTAGTTTGAGACCTGAAGACCTTGTGCGAATGTAAAAAAAAAAAGTTATTATATAGCTAAAATGATGATGATGATGAATTTATGATAGTTTTATGTAACTTTTAACCAAAACCGTGCGGTTTATTTTAAGATATTGTAGAAAAAACAAATAAAGTTCCAAAAATCAGATAGAAATAAAAGGTGCGCCCAATGCCAGCATTTGTGGCATTCGCGGTTTGAATAGGTCACACATGAATAAATTATTGGAACTTCACACTAACACTAGGCCCACGGGTGTGTTCTGACAGCTTTCGTATCCATGCCAAATACTCTAAGTCAATCAATCAAGTCAAATGTGGGGACCACCTTTGATCATCAAAGGGGACCACCTTTAATCACCGTATTTATTATCATTGCCCACTAAGTTATGGTGGTCATGCAGTGGTCAAACGCTGCCCTACATGAAAGTCACGGATTGGAAAAGACAGTAGAAGTTTCGTTCGTATTTCAAAATAATAAAAGTGGTTCAAAATACAAACTTGTCTTTAGAAAGGCGTCATCACAGACTTTATTGCTTTTCAATTCCTCTACCAAAGTGGGAAAGTAAAACAGCTCGTAACGAAGGCATCACGTCACTGTCGTTTCAGCTGCAGCAGTTCCATGGCGGGAACATCGTACTGATCTAAATCAGTACCCAATCTTTAATTGAACTTTTATTTAATCAATTGTGTGTGTGTGCGTTAAAATATATATAATATTTTTGGCTGTTATATTTTTTCAATCTACTCAAATATTCTGACTGGCCGGTTGGCGCAGTTGGTAGCACTCTGCTTTCTGAGCCGCTGGTCCTGGGTTCGATTCCCGGATAGGTCAAACATTTGTGTGTATGAACATGTCTGTTTGACCTGTGTTTGGGTGTGTATATGTATATAAGTATGTATGTAAGTATATATCAGTCATCAGGTTACCATAGTACAGGCACTGGCTAGTTTGGGACCTGAAGACCTTGTGTGAATGTTGTCCCATATTATTATTATTCATACTTCAAAACATAACATAGAAGTAAAAATATATGAAGACAATTTTCCATTTTTTCAAATATTCCGTAAATTTTCGTTATTAAATTAGATCCATTAAATTAGACAAATCTCGAATAATCATGGACGAAACTCGCGATAGTTTCTGAACTCAAATAGATGAACTTTATCCATGTACAAAATATGGTTTAAATCCGATTAGACGCGTTAGAGTTTTTTTTTTAAATATTATCAACTTGCGTTTGACCACTGTCTATAAAATACATAGAAATTAACAATACTGGAATTATATTAGTATAATTATATAGGAGAGTATAATAAGATTTTAAAAACCATAGATATTCAAATAACAAACATATTAATTGTTACGATGCTTTTGAGCGCAACTCCGTGTCTGAAGAAACGCTTTTGATTTGTGGGAGTAATTTTACCATTACCATTTTCACCTCTTATTTATAAAATCACAAGCGGGTTGCGATTATGTATATAATCTGTTATATACAGTAAAATGAATAATGCTCAAACACATAGAGATGTATTAAAGTGGTTGTGTCATTGTGTTTGCTGACTTTTTTGTATAGATCTAGCGTTTGACCACTATCTCACTTGTTGGTCAGTGACGATGTGATCGAATATGCTATCACGCTAGACCTAGAATGTTCACTGGCTCTCAAGGACTGCTGCCTGAACACACTATGTATTTGGTGACAGTTTTTCGAACGTGAGGGTCGGTAGCTAGCCAGGCGGGTACTCGAATGTACCCTACCACCATGCTGGCAATTTGATAACGGTGTTACCTTCACCGGAAGCCAAGCTGTTGTTGGGGATCGAACCAGTGTCCGTCAGTTTGACAGCCGACGCTCCCCCCGCTGAGCTACCATCGCTACTTTCTCTGTTTAAAGCTTATCTACCGTATTCTACTGTAAGTGCAGACGTCTCGTTTCCATTTAACAATAAAACGACCTCATGTGGTTACATAAAAATGAATTACAATCTGTAATAAAATCATATTGTGTAAATTGTTGCAAGATTAGAGTAAGGGACCCCAGATTATTGTTACAATGTTATTTGGTTGTTTTATGACATCAAAATAATGAGCGAAGTGACGTTTACGAGTGTGTAATAAAACTTCGTGGGCCACCAATTGTTCATGCTCTCCTGGTATTCATTATGTCAAAAGTTGAATGGTTTATCGCAATAAAGACTGGATTTGTTTGTGTTTGGTTAAAAAATAATTAATAAGCAGTATAGCTACTTATTTGGTTTTAATTCCTCGACTTATAATTATATATATTCCAGCTATCTTACAGAATCCAGACCTCGGAAGAAGATGTTAGGTTAAAGTCACAGGACAGCGCATCAATTAGGCACTCAAATTGTAAATAAAAGGAAGAAAAAACTAAAGAAAAGAAGATCATAGATTTAAAGCACAGCCTATTAAAGTGTTTAGTTTTATTTAAATAATCGATTGTCTTACTATGTGTATTTTTAAGTTATATTAATATATACTCTCTTTATTCAATGGAAGTAAAATGGAAAAATAAGCTATTAAGAAAAGGTGAAAATAGACATTAATTATATTGGAAGTCTGTAACACGTATCCATCGACACAATTTGACGGTACCGTGGCGCAATGGTTTGTGTCATTGACATGACTTCTGTGTCACCGGGACCCTGGGTTCGAATCCCGGCAGGGGCAAACATTTGTGCGATGAGTGTAGATGTTTGTCCCGGGTCTTGGATGTGTGTGTCCATGCCTCCCGCGATACAGGAAATCCTAGTGCGGGGGTCTAAGTGTAATGAAAAAAAAAAAAAGTAATTAGAAGTTGTATTTCCATCATGTGAAACGCGTTCACTTTCACAGCTCCGCACTGGGAGATAGGAGAAATGTTTGCTCCGACCGGGAACCCAATATCACTGATTACGGGAATATTGAGTACCATCAGTGAGTTTGTGATAAATAAAAAGGTTTGTGGTGAAACTTATGCTAACTGAATATTTGGACTAAAAATTGTATACCTTCTACAATTTTACTTTTTATAGATCTAGCTTTTGACCATTATCTGACTTGGTATTCAGTGACAATGTGGTAGATGGTAGAACCACGCTAAACTTAGAAAATAAACCGGCTCTCAAGGACTGCTGCTTGAAGACACTCTGTTTGGTGACAGGTTTTAGTTATAATAATAATACGAATTATTCTTATGTTGAGGATTCTTGCTACCCAGAATACCTATGTATTATAGAGAGTTACGTTTCGAGTACTTATACACCTTTTTATAAAGTGTTTTAAATATGTAAAATTTCATCTTCTTCTCAGCAATTGGTCATCCACTGCTGGACATATGCCTCCTCCATACAGGGGGGATTTGCCAATACTCGCCACGCTTGGCAGACGGGTTGGCGAGCGCAGTATAATTTCCTATCCTCAGAAGGCGCTGCTGCCCACCTTCTGGTATGTGATCCCTTAGCCGACTCTTACGGCACCCGCGGGCAGCGATGGGGGAGTACTATTCTAGGCCGGTACCACCACGGCACTGGCCGGTACCACCACGGCACAGGCCGGTACCACCACGGCACGTTAAATCTACACCATCTACAACTTGCAAATAAATATTTTTGGAATCTTTATTTTTGTGTAGCAAAAATAAAACCAGTTTTCAGAGCCAGTGATCCATCAATCACAGGGCAAACTTCTGAGAAGATCTGTTCTTCAACCGTTACTTTGCTAAAAGGGTTTTTAATGTCGGTCCTAAAATTATTCAGCAGTTCATCTGTCTTTGAATTTTTATGTAAGAATAATAATAATCTACACTGGTCGAGCAGAGCACGGTTCTTGACACTTCTATTCAATGACATTACTTTAACAATTTTAGACTGTTATTTATTGGGCCGTTGCCTTTATTAAAATAAAATACTTATAACTGATAACAACACTGCAGCTACTACGATGTTAAGTGAAAACGCGGTCTAAAATATATCATGCAAGCCTATAAGAAACCTATTCACTTGTAACTTGCAAGATAGCCAAAAGTTAAGCTTAACAATGATGTAGAAACTGAATGTTACTCTTGCATTCAGGGTGAATATCTAGTTTCTTTATATTACCACCGTCATATTTCTGAATGTAAATAAATGTCATACACAGCCACGGGCTGCCTGATATCGAATATTTACAGCTGGTTACAGCGCAGTCGACCGGAATAAAATATGCTACCCTCGGGCGACCATTGGTCTTCAATATCAAATATCACCTTTTGTTTGAGAATGTACTATTTCAAAATTATTTTAATATCTATTTGAATTGTGACCATTAATTCAGTGGTTACAATGCCCATGGCACATTTTAGGCATTGCTTTTTTCAAAAATTGTAGTTTCCAGTAACGGTGGAGTTTTAAACTTAATAATAATAATATTTATATACATATGTATTATCCATGAATTAACATTGCACATATGTGGCTCAACGAATCAGCATTGAAATTCAGCGTGGCAATGCTGCTAGCATTCTGGGCACGCTGCCGGCCGGTAGCGGGTTAGAACATTTGAGTTATCTATAGGCTAGCTCTCGGATTGCTCAATTTTTTTTTTTTTTTCAATTCAAAAATACTTTATTTAACATTAAATTATTCTAATTGTACATTTCCAGTGTAAATAAGTCCTAGAGTATACAATTCTTAAAGTATTCAAGGATTGCTCAAATGTTATTGTAGTAGCTGCAGTATTGTAATTAGTTATTAGTGTTTTATTTTAATAAAGGCATTTGCCACATTGATGTTATGTGTTACTAGTTAAGGAAGATAATAAACAACTTATTTATATGTTTACTTATCCGGCTTTACCACGCAATTCCCGTGTTGTATACATTCATTATAAAGAATATTGTTCATCTATCATATGCTAAAACTATAAAACATCGTAATCTATTTATTTTATAGTCAAAGTAAAATGCATAAACATAAAACTTCGCTTTAGTTCGAAACATGCCATCAAAAGATTTTCTGCTACAACTTTACAGAACATTTCAACAATAACCAAGGAAGAAAATAGTTTCATTCGACGCAAGAATTTGAAACTGCATAACCGAGAAAATGAATCTTTTTAATTCCAACAAAACACTTCAAGTACCTCAGCTTGTTGGGATTGCAGCTATGTCTCACTAATTGTGAATAAGAACACTCGCCAGCGTTCCCCTTTGTTAACTAAATTAAATTAATTGCGAGGAAATATTTAAATAGAAATGTGTTGGGAGCTGTGGGTCGATTAAGTTACTTGTTAAGTTTTTAATAATATGATTTTTACGACCGTTATATAGGATAGTCAGTGACAATTCAGCAGCATAGTTAAATGTCAAAATAATAAATGAATATTATGAAATTTGTACCTATACATACGAGTTAACACAATAACCAAAATTGCCAAATATTTGGCAGGAATATTTATATAACATAGGGCTTAAGATTGTTATTAAAATAGTTGTAAGATGTTTATAAGTTTGTAGTAAGTAGTTTTTTTTTTATAAATAGTACATTCTTATACAAGAGACTAATGACTAATTATAATATACCTACTGGGTAGTTTTACAATCGAGCTTCGAGAAAAATCTAGTTTTCTATGGTGAGAAAATCAGGTTAGCTATGGTAATGCAAGATGGCGGAGTTTTGACTCTAAGAAAAACTTTTTTGTTTTTGAAGGCTAATTGGTAACGCACATAAATAAAAAAACAAATTACTTTAACCCCTTAAGCTCAGCAAAGAGCAAATATTCTCTTTCGGTCCCGTTCTGGTACGTACAATGACGGGCTTTTTGAGCAAGAGGAGTGCAAAAGTAACTAAAAATCATTTTCAATAACGAGGGATTATGAACAAGCAGTAGGCTGCGCCCAGCGATTTCACAGGCCTCATCCTAATTTTTGTGTGTCTGAATAGTCGATTTTCTGAATGAATAGTGCCAAATATCCTTTGGTATAACTACACACACAAAGTCTCAGCAAAAAATCATGATGATAGGTAGACTGATACGTTAAATCGTAGTAAACTCACTTCCACACTTAGGTATAGCATATCAAACAGTAAACTATATACTTACAAAGACTAGTATTTGATCATCATAAATAACTAATGAAAATTTAAGTTGAATTTTATGATATCAATGTATGTTCTTGATGTGAAAAAATAAAATGATAAAATCATTCACCCCAGGATATAGAAATAGAACAAACAATCCACTTCTCTCTCCCATGTGTTGTCTATTGGGAACTGGGATGGATAAGTGAAATAACTGATTCCATTTATCTAACATGGGATAAATTAGTCAAGTAAAAATGTATCTTTTCTGTATAAGGAGGGAAGCTTGGGTAGGATTAGTGGAAGTCCCGGCATTTTAAAGTCTTCACTAGGCAGTGTACTCCACTGAAAGACTTTATGATACATTCTATGTTATACATAATATCTAATTAAAATTAATACTATAATTTCATATTATATGTTTTAAAAATAAAATTATATCACCAAGTAATAAAATTGAGCAATGTCTTTTGATCTACAAACGGGAATACTCGACGGTGCAATTGGCAGCAAACCCTAAAGCTCGTCTTTGTCTAGACTCTAACCAGAGATGCTTGTTTCAAATGTCTAGTTTTGTAACGTGCATAATCATATTTTGTTACTTAACCCTCAGACCACCCAACAAAAAAAATCTAGGGAATTCCTTTGTGTAGCGGTCGATACATAATAATATTATGTATCGACCGCTACACAAAAACGCAGTTCCAATTTTTCATATATTATATGAAAAATTGGAACTGCAATGCAACTGTGGAAGACGTTGCTGGTACTTTAAGGGTTCAAGAGGTGCCGATGACATTACGTAGGCTCAAGGGTGGTTACAGGCAGAAGGAGCGAGACGAATTCTGAGGCTGTAAAGACTCAAAATTGTCTATTTAGCAAATGGTAAAGCCTTAACTACTCGACTACAGGGTGATACACGGGAAATTCATTGTCACGCATTTTAATACTTAATATTTGAGGATTAAGTACTATTATCAGAAATATCATATATAATCCAAAATTGTTCTGATAAAATCTGGCTCGGACGTCAGTGGAGTGACTTCTGGTCCTCGGGGACCTTGGGTTCGAATCCCGGCAGAGGAAAACATGTATGTAGTGTAGGTATTGCCGGACTTAGATGTTAATGTACTGTGATTGTGTGTGTCCATGCTCCCTGCGAAACTTGGAATCCCACGGGAAGCTTTTAGCAAGTTTGAGTAATGAACAGAATTACGACCACCTTCCGTAAAACTTCGCAAATACGTTAATGACTTAAAGCCGAAGACTCTCCAACAAATTCCATTTCAACCTATGGAAATCAAGTAAACTTTAATAAAACCCCTAACATAATAATCAGTAATACTTAAAACGAACTGCGAAATTGTCGCAAATTTATAAAAAGTATGATAAAGCAAAAGAATGCCCCGTCAACCGTAAACAGTCAATAATTTCATCAAACTTCCAGACAATGACATTAGGCAGCGAATGTACAAAGCCAATTTACAACCCCCTGATGGCTTGACGTCAGACCAAATCTGGCTGGACCATATCCAGTTGGGTATTAATAGATTAAGGTAGCTTAGCTGACTGCCGAACTAAAGTAGAATTTTGTACGAGCTCAGCTTACTGCTTTAGCCACACTGTGAGACTAATAAAAGTCTATAATACTTTTAAATACCCACGGACGTGATATAATTATTTTGAGCTAAAAATCACGCTTTGGGACAAATCTAACAGGCCACAAATATACAATTTTCATTATTTTTATATAAAAAAGTTGTACTGCTTTAATCTTCAAAATAGCCACCGACATTTAACATATAGAGCGTATGTTGAATGTTTTTGCGCATTTTTTATTTTTTATTTTTTTATAACGGACTAATGCTGTTTGCCTCTACCGTCATTTACAGCTTCACCGGAGGAGGGGCGAGCACAGATAGTGCTTAGCCCGGCATTTGTGCGGGCGCAGAAGGCGCACCGCCTAGTGAGGCTAGCGCTGACGGCGCTGTGCCACTAGGAGAGAACGAGGCGACTAGCTCAAGGGCACCACTGAGGTTCGGACCTCGGCTAGAGCTGTCGCCAGGACAGGGAGTTATCGGATCGACTTGCCCCGGTACCAAAGTGGTCCGTAAGTGGGCCCTAAGGATGTTAGCTCTTTGACTATTTGGAGATAATCTAACCAGGATGTTATTGCCTCGAGCTCGCCGTCGGTGTCTGACTGTAAACTCGGTGTCTGACTGTAAACTCGGTGTCTGACTGTTAAGCTCGGTGTCTAATTGTGCTCGGTGTCTGACAGTAAATGTTTTTGCGCGTGAGTTGATATGTATTTAGCAAAGCCGGTTTGCTGAGCTCTGTACCTATGTGCAACTAGCACAAGTAGACGATGACGGATGCCTGCCTATGACACAACTAGTTTTCCATTACCATTGGAGAACCTACCATTGGAGAGAGTATGATTTCTTTTTGGACCGATCCATAAATTATTTATGATATATGACAATTATAGAATTTATTAATTTGTTCAGCCATAATTATGGGCTCTAAATATGTCATTATTTTTTTTCTATAGATTTGTTTGTCATTCACTATCTCACCTTCAATTTCAATGAAGCCGTCGAACTCCAGAGGACTATCTGAAGGATGACCACGAACAAAGAAATCTCAGATGGTAGGCATTGTCGGTGTAGACTGAGATATCTGATTGTACCTGGAGTGCTACTCTGAAATTTACTTACTGAGATTTTAATTCCACTGTTTTTAAATATTGTTTACGTTACACATATTATTATATTACAAAAAAGAGGACGTTATCAATTTAGAAGTTATTTTTATAAGTATTCATTGTTCATCCATAGCTCCGTCTTCTATTTACCGATTTGGAAACTATTTATTAAAATTTATTCTATTGAAAGCCTTTTATGTTTAGGCGATTGTAATGACATTTGTATGGTTTACATACAAATGACATCAAAATCGGTTCAGTATTTGTAATGTTGTACAGATATTGTAGTGAAATTCAGTCTTTTATATTCAGTATATATGACTACTCTATAATATATATTTGTATGAATCAAACCCACGCAATCTGGGTAATTGATCCACCAGGAACACTTTAAGAGGTGCCGATGACATTACAGAGGCTCGCGGGTGTTTACAGGCAGAAGGGGCGGAACTAAATCACATTCTTGAACTTTTCATTTTCTTGTGGTTTAATTTCAAGTGCAAATTTCGGTTCCTCGATAAAAATATGGACACACGAAAATATTTTTTCATGATGATAATAGCGAATGAACTCATTTGATAACCTTCATGAACTAGTCGCATAAGTGGTGTTTTGTAAGTTGATTAGACATGTGGGACTTTCAACAATATAAGTTGAAAACCTTCAATAATACACACACACATAATAGTAGTCTAGCAGTCTCTCTGTGAGCATCAGCTGCCATCGTGCCGATCGTTGGTGCATCCTGTCGGTTGTTGGTTCATTCTACCAGTTGTTGGTTCATCCTGCCAGTTGTTGGTTCATCCTGCCGGTTGTTGGTTCATTCTGCCAGTTATTGGTCAATTGTCGCCTCTGAATTGAGATTTCGTTGAAGATAACATTGTTGTCCAATCCACAGCACCGTGGTTAGGTCACCTACTTACCAGTAACAGTTTGTCTAGCTAATATTTTTTTTTGTTTTTTTTTACTAATTATAAGTTTGCGTTTGACAACTGTCTCACCTGATAATAATAATAACTTCAAGTATTGAAAAAACTCTACCAAACATACAATATGTGTTTCGCTTTCCTTGTGAACCCGTAAACATTCCTAATCTAGTGTGATTCCACCTCCGGCTATATTGTCACTGACCATTTAATCAGATATTGGTCAAACACTGAATGTAGACAGATAGATAATTGTTTATTGTAATACACACAGACAATTACAAATTACTGGTATATTGTATACAAAACATAGACTGTAACGATTGGCGGCCTTATCGCTAAAAGCTATTTCTACCAGGCAACCTTCAACGGTTTGGATTGTAGATCACAGGATGGTGTATTTAATATAGACAAACACAAAACCAAAAAATGTTACCTAATAAATCAAGAAAAATAAATGTGTATAATTTTTTTTTTTATTCTTTCATGTTTAAAAATGGCCATACTTATAAAATTACTATTTTTGTTACGGCATTTCACAGTAGACTATCTCAGGTAGTGGACAGATTCCAGACAACGGGTAAACTTTTACAACCCCTACGAGTCTAGAATACAAATTGGTTCTGCACAATCGTAAAATGCAAACGCCGTGATACACATTTGTTAGTTGTAAATATATATTAGCTTGCCCCTTTAATAAATTGGTTTGAGAATGTGATTTTATATTAGAATGGCTATAATAAAAGACGAAGAGCAATTTTGAATCTATAACTAGGCATATATTTATTTCTACGCTTATTTTGTTGAAAGTCCTTTAGGACATTTATGACAGTTAAATATAAAAACAGCTTATGAGAACAGTTTATGAAGGTTAATTCTGAATGAACCAAAATTGGATTTCATACATTACCACATCCTTCCAATTGCTACGATCCCGACACACTTCCTTCCCTTCATCCACGCTCATCAGAACTTTCATACAAGAGCGTCCGTTTAGTGAGCTCTTGACCTGGCCCTTTCTTAGAGCTTCCTCAATCTGATATCGGGACGTTAGCCTAGGCCTTCCTCTTCCAACACTACCATTCACTACGCCCATGTGTACCTGCTTAGTCAATCTCTTTTCGTTTATTCTCTCTCCATGACCAAACTATCTCAACATACTTTTCTCAATCTTAGTCAAGCACTATATCTTCGTTTACACCACAGCATTCCCTTACCACACTATTCTTTACCCTGTCACTAAGTTTTACTGCAATCATACTTCTCGAAGCATTTGTTTTCGTTTGCTGATGGGTTAGTGAAAAAAATATTTTTATTTTGACCATATTTTTCTTGTATAAAAAATTCTCGCGAAACGCAAAATGCGCTTGAACTGTGTTTAACATCAGAAGAAAGTAAATTAAAAAGTCTACAAATGTCTTGTTCTTTTTAGAGCCCTTCGGTCGTGTGTGAAAAGGTATATTTAAATATATTTAAAAAAAAATAAGGTTTGTTATATTTAAAGTTTGATGGTTTATTGCATTAACAATATGCTAGGCGGAACTTACGTTCAAATTATTTAAAGGCAAAAATTCGGCTGCTAGTGGGACTTAAACTAGCAGCCGAATTTTTTCCTTCAAATATTTGAACGTATACTTTATTAAATGAGAAGACGATTATAAAATAAAAATAGTAAAGGCCGGCACAACAAGAAAAAAACTGCTGTTATCTGCTATTATCTAATAGACTGAACAGTTTATATAAAATCTACAGACACTTTCAATCATGTCACCTTAAACAAAACATACGAACAACAAACTAACGTTTTCTCACTCACACCCCCGTACTAGGATTCCATGTGTCACGGGAGGCATGAGCACACAAAATCACAATGCACAAACATTTAAACATGCATCATACGTGAACCAACAGTTATGCTCATCACAAACATGGCTGGAATTTGAACCCAGGACCATAAGTTTATATGTCAAGGTCACTGACCAACTATGACTATAGATCAACAAACAAAAAAAAAGAAATCAAAACGGTATCATTTGTTGGTTTCATTTATACCTTTTACATTTCTTTTCGATAGTCGGTAACATCGTCGCTTATCAACTGTCGAGTTGGTGGTCAAACACGGACTCATAATAATTATATACATATATATACTTCTGTTAAAGGGTCGAGACATTGGGCCCGTGGGGACCTGGAGGTCATCGGATTTTCCAAAATTTATCTGAGCGTTTGATCGATGCGACGCGTGACCAAAATGCTGGCATATATTTGGCTCAATGAATCAGCATTGCAATTCAACGTGGCAATGCTGCTAGCATGGCACGCTGCCGGCCGGTAGCGGGTTAGAACATTTTTATCGCTAGGCTACCAATAGCCTTTTGGATTGCTCAAATGTTATTGTAGTAGCTGCAGTATTGTAATTAGTTATTAGTGTTTTATTTTAATAAAGGCTTCTGTTAAAAGCTTAGAAAGTTCAACCTTTTACATCCCCTTGTAAGCTATAGTTACAGGCCTGATTGGCAAGCGCCACGGCCCATGTGTGAAAGTAATCCGAAATGAAATCTGCAAAAAACTCGTTTTCCACTTTTGAAAGCGTTCCGGTGTACTCGCGTTGAGTCGAAAACTTTCGCAATACATACGGGCTCAAGTTTAAACTCCCGTAGAAAGGGGATCTTGCGATCATCTGGCTCCTTCTAATAAAAGGCTCCACGTTTCTGAAATATGTTGTCACTGCATAAACTTTACGACTTTAGTTTCTCTTCGCTATGAGACAAGTTTTGCCAACGACGTGATTGAGCTGCTCTAAAGCGCTCTTTCGATTGTCACACGACATAATATCAGCGAAATATACTTGCCAAAAAGAGACAATAAAAGTTAACAAAACGTCACATTATATGCGCAATTATAATTATTTATCGTTTCCAAATGGGTGATGCTACGCAAATTTTATTGAGAGCAATCTCGATAGTGTGTTTTAATGTCACTCGTGCCAGATAAAATACAAAATGAGGGTCATAATTTTTCGTATTCTCGAATGGAGCCTACATAATTCAGCTTATATTTACCGTGCCGTTTATCAAGAGCAGACATCCCTGTAGATATTCATTCAAGTTATTCAACATAGAGTCTTCACGATTTTGCATTTTCGTGATTTAGCGTGTAGCAATAACGGTGCGATGCTGCATACAAATGAACGAAAATATTGCACTCCAAAAACTGTGTTTAATAATGAGAAGTTAAAACGCAGTTATTTTCTTTTTGTGAGCGGTTGATTTTTTTAAATCTGGACTTGAATTTTGATACAGGAGATTTGATGTTAGATCTGATAGTCCAGTCAACCTAACAGAAACTTTTTTTATTAAAGTTCTGAAAGAGCTTACGTTTGACCACTGTCTCACCTGATGTTAAGCGACGACGTGATCTAAGGTGGAGCACGCAAACTTAGAAAGAACCTTTTCAACTACTGGCTAGTTTCGTGTGCCACCTTTAATAAAATCAGAGTATATGGCATAATTAACCCATTCCGTTCTCCGTGCTGCATGTCACGATCTTCCATGCTGGTCAATGGCGCATATGAGATACAGACTACCCGAGTACTATCGTAGTGGTCAAACTGTTGTATGTTATGGTTCAGGTTATTTTAAAACTGTCGGTAGCCATCGCTATTGAAAAATCAATAATTGAATAGTTTTATGACTCATTGCATTTATTTTATGCTAGGCGGAGTTTAGTTAAAATTTGAGCCCACGACAACAGGACGGTATTTTTTAGTCGTAGGTTCAAAAACTGTAAAAAGCCGAAATTGTTGCTTAAAATATTTGAACGTAAATAATTCAATGTTTTTAAGCATTCTACTGTAATGTGCCCATTTACAACATAGTATTAATAACTTCGACAATCCCAAAACAGAAATATATTGACAGTGAAAAAAACATTTGAAATCAACCCCTATACTCAGACTTATATCAAAATGTCGTAATTCACCTATCTCTAACTGTAGACACAATTTCCAATTTCGCATCAGTGCCATTGATTTAAGTATTTCCCGTATCATTTGTTTCTTTCCCGTGTTCCAATATCGCATTTTTTATTTTTGTTAAATTGCTTTCCTTTGTAGACTCCCCTTCATATAAACACGTGTGCGTTTGAGCGTGACATAGATTTGTTTTTAAGGAGAGACGTTTATTTGGTGGCTTAAGGCGAAATGGCTCATTTTTATAAGTTTTTGACGTTATTGTCTTGGAGATGGAGTTCATCAAGTCTGTTTGTGTCTTTATTGGATATGTGGTGGAGTTCTTTTTTATTTTTATACTTTTACGATTTGAATAGATTTAAATGTCATCAAGTATATTTTGGCTCTATTAAATTTAAATCACAATTTACATCTATACTGGTGTTAGGTCGTAATTGCATTAGTATAATTGTAGTTATTTTGAGATTAAATGGCAAATACTAGAGTTTGATTAAATAAGAAGATATTTAATCCTACTAATCCTACTAGTATTATAAAGGCGAAAGTTTGTATGTATGAGTGTATGTTTGGTACGATCTTCACGCTCAAACGGCTTACCCGATTTCGATGAAATTAAATATGGAGATAGTTTAAACCTTGGATTAACACATAGGCTACTTTCTTCATCATAATCATCATCAATCATTACCACGCGGGTAAAACCGAGTGGCGCAGCTAGTCAATCATAAAATCTAAAATGGTGTAACTCTTCATACTTTCCTCAAATCATTTTTTATTCTACTCTAAATTGCGATTAGTTTTGTGTCAATTGGTCGAAATATGATTTGTTTTGGAATATTATTACCCACATAAGAATATAACTAAATTCTATAAAAATGCCTTTAGAATGTTTAGTCATCATGAAGTGTTTTTCTAATTAGAAATATTGTAGTTAATGGTAGAAAATGTTTTGTTTTTAAAAAAAAAGATAGATTGAAATACAATAACGAACCTTAATTCGTGTTATAAATGGATTTGCATTATAAAACGTCATTGCAATGGTCATTCTCTGTATCACACCAAATATGTAATAGCCTAGAAATAATATTAAAATGTGTCACACTTGAAAGACAGAAAGAAAATAAGTTACACAAAAAAACTTTGAAGTAGAAAACTCACGCTGCACATATCCAACCTTTTTCAATCCAAATCCCGCTAAATTAATTCTGCCCCAAAACAAAAAAGTCAATAACCAAGCCCCGTAATTCAAACTCGTTTTTGATTGGTCGCTCACATGAAAGCCATGTCATACCCATGCCTTTTAACAAGCAAAGCAAAATGAACAGTCATATAAAAGGCAAAACACTCACGTCAGCATTGATGCAAAACATCATTCATTACGAACCTGCTGACAATAAATAGATTATAACGTTACAAAACTGCGGGGTAAGATTTCTTTCCCCTGTTTCATAATACAATAATCAAAGGGATATGAGGGGAAACGAATCAAACGTCTACATATGCGAGCGATAAAATATTGAGAAACGAGGTCATGATAGGGCTGTGCTAATGTTGTTAAGATTATTTTCTTTTCGATACATTATTTTAAAAAGTTTAGTAGATATGTTTATGCCTTATTATTACATTATATTATAATGCAGGCCACGTTATGTTCTTTATATTAAGCTAAAGATTTGCGTGATACTGCAAGACGCTTGTCAATTTTTGAGCTAATGTTTTTTAAAGACTCATTTGCTTTTTTTGCTTTAGCTTCTTCAGCTAACAGTGCTTTGACACTACTGTTTCAATTAATGAATTAATATACAGATTATTTGATAAGGTGTAGTATATAGTTGACCAGCAGAATAGCTTGTTATCACTCATCTAGCAATACATAAGACGTACTTTTATATAATAATAGTACTAATTATTTGTAAACTTTTTAGATATCAGAAACAACGATATATCTCATTGACCTTATGCCCTATAGGTGTAAGGTCATATAGCAACAACAGACAAAATCAACATATTTAGTTTCCCAAGCATTATAAAAACATCAGTTTCGCGTGTCTTTTTAAAGTAAAATGTTCGTTTCCTTTTTGAACGAAAGGAACCCTAAAAGTTAATAAGAACCGTGCTCTTGTCTTCCGTTGACGTATCACAGCTAAGTACTAGGACCGCAGAAATGGGAGCAGCTGTCACGCATGAGATAATCCTACGACGAGCGGAGAGCGCGCCCCATGCTGCGACTTACCAAATCCCTCGGGTGCACGAGTACCAGGCACACATGATAATGCGAAAAGTAATTTTTATATTAAACCCCTGGAAAAACATAAAAGAGAGATTCCACGAAGCATCTTAACTCGTGAATGCGCCGCTAAAATTAGTTTTTTCCGGAGAGTGTTTGTTCAAAAAGTTTTCATGTATATATTTTATTTATGAGTTTCCCTCTCAGAAATGTAGTTGAAACGTTATCTGAAGTTTTAATTACATCGTTGACCGTTTCTGGGAGGAATTTTTAATATTTTGTGTCTGTTTCGTGGGAATTGAATTAAGTTGAAAGTTCCGGCGTCCTGCAATTAATTAAAAGATCAGGTTATGCCATTGTGGGTTTTATGCTAATAGTCGGCGGCTAATATGCGATGCTTCAAAGGCAACATGGAAGGTTGCATGAAACATAGAAACTGTGGAGTAGATATTATACTTATAACTATATACATACATATCTACATTTATTTTTAATGCAATATTAATTTAATTTAAACTTTATAATTGACGGTCGCCGTGGCGCAGTGATTAGTGTCAGTGACATGACTTCTGTGTTTTCGGGACCCTGGGTTCGAATCCCGGCAAGGACAAACATTTGTGCGATGAGTGTAGATGTTTGTCCCGGGTCTTGGGTCTTTGTGTGCTGTGATTGTGTGTGTTCATGCCTCCCGCGACAAAGGAAATCCTAGTGTGGGGGTGTGAGTGTGATATAAAAATAAAATGAAAGAAATATATTAGTAATTATTATTATTATACAAATATAAACGTAAGGATTTTTTAAAATCAAATGTTGTCGGGCAACTTGATGTTCATTCTAGTAAATATTTTTTTGAAGAAATGTTGTAAAACAGTTTTGTATTTAAAATATTACTTAAAAGATATAATAATAGTCTATTTTTAGATGTTTTTGTAGCCGTATTTGTTCTTGCCATGATCTTATATTGTTATGTTGCAGGTATATTGTGAATACGAACATACTTTCCTAGGGAAAGAAGAGGTCTTTTGTTAATTTGTTAAAATAACAATGTAATGAAACGTAGCATAGGACGGCCACCGACCAGGTAAGCAGACGACCTAAGATCGCAGGTAAAGGCTGGATGCGGGCCGCTTGGATCCGGTTCTTTTGGACATCAATGAGGAGACCTATGCCCAGCAATCCTTAATCAAAAATATACTATATGCACTTTTGCGAGTCGCTGAAATAAAGTGTCACTTGCGCGTATGTTTTTTTTCTTTCTTTTTTTATTTTTTTTTATTCATTTTTTTCTTTGATTTCATCATCTTCATCATCATCATCTCAGCCATAGGATGCCCACTGCTGGACATAAGCCTCCCCATGTGCTGGACATAGGCCTCCCCCATGATTTCCCCTTTGATATTCAAGTTCCAATAATATTATTAGTAAATACCCGGTCCATAATTTATGTTTCCCGTTTGTATTCTACTTCAAAGTCTGCACAAGCGAAACATTAAATTTCAGCGAAGCGTGTGTGCCACGGACGGTGCAGAGGTGATTAGATTACTGTCTGTGTTGTTTTTGGTGAGCCTTTATGCATCTATTTTAGGAAAATGGTTATGGTCTAATGCTTCCATTTATTTTGCGAGGTAGTTGGATGAATTTCGTTTTTGCATTATTATTTTTTTATTAAAATAAACAAGCGTTTAATTACTATCTCACCCGATGTTAACTTATAATGCTGTCTACGACGCAGCACTGAAAAAACAGCATTGAGATTGACAGCAGTTTAGGATTCATACCCAGTCGTATTGAAAAAAAAACGTTATTTCTATTTCGCTGTAAAAAAATGTCACAATTTCGTTGAATTTTTTTCATTTATTGACATATATTAGGATAAGTACAAAAAATTTCAACTTACATATTAAGCATCTGAAATTATAATTACATTTATAGTGAACTTGTTGGCATAATATTATGTAAAGTAAATAAAAAGTGTCCTCAAAATATTTTAAGGAGTCAAATTTCTTTCGGCGATATACCTGATTAAGTGTCAGAGAGATCTGATACTTAATCAGAGATCTGTCAATCGACACAGCTTCAGGGGGGTTTCATTTTAATTATGACTAACGTCGTTGACATCAGTATCATTATACTTCAAAATTGTTTTAAAAAATATATATATAGACAGTCTATACAATTTATATGGGTATAACGTCACATTTACGCGTAGTCGATATAATAATCGACAGTTATTTCTACCTCTTCCGGAAGCCTTCATCAGGATCTTGAGTGCGGTGCATATGTCCTAACTTCCCGTCTCTCACCGCTAACGTCAAGACGGGACGGCGCGCGGACTCTGGAAGAAGCTGAAACAATTTTAATGTCGATCATTATATCGAGTACGCGTAAGTGTCACGTTATACCCGTATAAACAGTATAAAGTAATAACGAGCGTTAGGTTTAATAATACATAGCTTTTCCCGATTATATTCTCATGTGTGTAATCAGCTTTTTATTAAGCAATGAGGTGTTTGTTGTACATAGAGCTTATTTTACGATGCATGCATTGGATGCACAATATGCAGTCTAGGGCGTTGATTGTAAACTCTCGATCAGTGACTGAGGTTGTTGGGTTTTACCTAACAATTGTTATTATGGATGCGGGCCGCTTCCAACTGATCCTTATGAAGATCAATAGGGGAGGCTTAGGTCCATCCGTGGACGTCCTGTTACTGAGATGATGATTATGAGTTGTTTTTGAAAAAGAGGCAAGGTATTACGCTGTATGGCATCACCGAATGCGCTACTCATAAATACCGATAAAAACATCATAATGAGTGTACCTGATTGTATTGTTTAATTAAAATATTTTAATCATCCACACACGACTAAGGGAAAGTAAATTTAGTCGATACTTCCACATTATGATACATTATGGTACATAGACCGGATGGATACATCCATCCGGTCTATGTGGAAATTAATGAGGGAGACATATGTCCAGCAGTAGACGTCCTGTAGCTGTGATGATGATGACAATGATGATGATAAATCATCCACTTTCTTCAACATTTTTATTTTATTTTAAATACTTTATAGATTAGCGTTTGACCTCACTTGATGGTCAGCGACGATGTGTTCGAAGGGTAAAAGGGTAGGCAGGGTAAAAGCTATCAACATATCAAATTCTAAATTGGTGTAGCCGACTGAGCGTGAAGAGGTAATAAACATACACACATATACACTTACACACAAACTTTCGCATTTATAATATTAGTAGGATACCACGTGCTTCAAAACCAGATCAAGAGCCTGGCTCCTAGATCAGCTGTTTTACGAGTTAGGTGACTACCTCAAATTGAAATGTTATTAATTTATGATTATTATAATTTTTTTACTTTAAATATATTATAAATTAATATTACTATATAATTATGATTGTGTACCTACACGAAATGCATTGCTCAATGTGCAATATATATATATATATATATATTTCAAAATTAATTTATTCCATATAACAAGATCCATGGGTTAGTAGCAAATATTACCTTAAACTAGTGTTAGTATTCATTCCACTTACGACATACTTCTAAACCTAAGTATAGCTTATGTCTACATCATCTCAGCATTAGCCGTACAACCGTTTTTTTTATCATTTTATCTCTGAGATTGACTTGTAACATAGGTGTTATTAATAAATTATTTGTATTTGATAATACATATTAAAATATGCTTGGTAACTAACTAAATCAATAACGTAGGTACTGTCTGTTAGTGTGTAAGTCGAAGGGCGGGCGGCGGACCGAGTACCAGTTAAATTGAGCACCAGATAGCTAGACCCAGACTCTCATTTCCTCCCACCGCCATTGTGCGCCACTCACAATACAAAAACATTTTTTTACGAATTTCGACAAAAAAGTGCTTTGAATTCTTTCCAATCTTCGCCTCTATTCAGCTCGTGAAAACTTATTGTCTGCTCGCAAAAGAGTGGGCGTTGTGAATCAAATTATAGCGCTGCAATAAAGTTAGACCCGCATTAATGCATTTTTATGCTGCCTTAATTGAGATGGAAAGTTGTATGAAACAAATTTTGTCTGTAAACTCTAAGACTTTCACGGCCGGCCTTGCATGTTGTATGTATCGCTTCCGGGCTATTTGGCCATGGTCTAAGTGAAACTTGTGTTCATCAGTAACAGAGAAGACGCTGCGAAGGAGAGTTCTACGCTCTTGTCGCCGTTCGGACCTGAACCACTGAAGATGTCGACCGCAGTGATCGACGAAATGTTTGGAACACAAGTTTCACTTAGACCACGGCCAAACTGCCCGGAAGCAATACATAGGTACAACAAATTTTGTCTGTTGGTGTCTTTCTAATTGTTACAGCATGGAGTTATAAAATATAATTATATGTTATCTTATTAGCACAAATAGATTCAATTTGTCAATCACATGTACCAAGTTTTTTTTTTTTTTTTTCTTTTCCTTTAGCGCAGAAAGTAAGTATTTATTTAAATGTGCCCATGAGCCAAATGTAAATTGCTACTTACGATAATATGCAACAAAGCAAGGCTGCTTTCATATGATCATATTTGCATATAATCATATGCAACAAAGCAAACTTGACTATAGCTTAGATGGAAAAAGCAACAGGACGGTACTCTATAGGCGTGGGTTCAAGTGCCACTAGTAGCTGAATTTTGTCCTTCAATGTAAGTTCCGACTAGCATGTTGTTAATGCAATAAACCATAACACTCTTAATTAGCAAAAACCTTGTATACCCTACTTTATCAAATTATAACGAAAACATCTTCATTCTACCTTTACAGTTTTAATCTCGAGACCTAACGGCCATTAAGTCCTTCTTATGACAATTAATTATTATAATACGGCCATTCCAGAGTCAAATCTCGGCGAACTTCTCTAAATGAGTTATGTTTCTTAAAGAGTTATAATATCTAGCTAATTATCACAGCAATAAAATTAAGAAACTTTAAACTTTTTAAGTCAAATTATGGGAATGTTGACTTGTGTTAGCAAGTTTAACAAGCTGCTTGTCTCTTGTATTTCGTGAAATATTTTTAAAAAGATTTTGTAAGAATTTTATAGTTTTTCTAACAAAGTACCAGTAAATGATAAAAGATTTGAAGCGATGATAGCTCAGCGGTGGGAGCGTCGGCTGTCAAATTAACGGATCCCGTTTACACCCCTCTAAGGGCTGTACAGGTAATAATTTAAATTTGTATAATTTGATACCGTATATACAATACATATATATATATATATATATATATATATATAACCGTTATCAAATTCCCAGGATTGTAGGGTATTTTCGAGTACCTACCTGGCTTAGCTACCACCCTCATGTTTGAAAAACTATCACCAAACGCAGAGTGTGCTTAGGCAGCAGTCCTTGAGAGTCAGTGAGCATTATAGGTCTAGCGTGATAACATCTTTGACCACATCGTCACTGTCTATCAAGTGAGATAGTGGTCAAACGCTAAATCTATACAGTATTAAAAGGATTTTAACAATTTATTACACTTATAGTTTAATTATACGAGCGCATAGGTTCGCAAAGTTTTGCGTCTCCACATTGCGCGTCGTATTCAATGTAACAAACCTAACTTCTGATAGGAAATCCTACGCAAGACTCGCTAGATAGTACGCGACCGGAGTACCAAGCACAGGTGTGAGTATGCTATAAATCAGACGCGATCAGGTTATCGAAGCGAGTAGTCGTGAATATTTGCATATTGAGTTAGTGGAAACTGTTGGATAGACAAGATTGATGTATGGCGATCTGGGATCGTAAAGCTTAGTAGTAAACTAAGGTATAGAGATAAGTTTCGTTGAGTGCCTTTAACACATGGAACACGTTGCAATCATTCTTCAGTTACAGTAAAGTATTTTCTTTTAAGCGGTCTGATGCCTTTATTAAAATAAAATACTAAAGATTTTTTTCTACATAATGAATATAATCTGTGGACGTGGCGCAACACGCATGCGCAATCAGCAAATTGGTTTTGGCGCTAAACGTTTACAAATAAATGCAAACATAAGCTGTAAATTTACCTAAATTTCATTATCTATTTTATGAGATTAGATAAAGTAGTGTATGGAACTGTACATAATTTGGTCTTAAAACACTCGTGTAAGGCTATAAAAAAAACTCGCCTACGGCTCGTTTTTTTAACTTACACTCGTGTTTTATAAACCCTTATTATGATACAGTTTCATAAACTACTATATTATATATGAAATCAAATTAATAACCTTAAAATCGAAACAGTTTTACAGCTATATGCGATAATAATTTATTAATTATTAATTTGGTTATAATTTGATAAAAAATAGTTTTTTAGTAAACGGTAGGTACCTATTTCTTTGCAATATCCGAATATTAAATAGCATCATACATGTATTACTGTTTATGATTATAGCGAGACGAAAACCAATATTTTATTGGTAATTCCACAGAATCCTTAATGTGGAAGTAAGAATACCGCTTTACGAAGGTAGAATAAAGTCATATTCAATAGTTAGTGGTATATAAAACGAAACGTAAAGTCAAGACTGCCAGAAATTGGTTTGGCGTCGGGGAAATAACTTTGTGTGTGGTAACATTAGGACTTCTGTAAAAGTTTATGTCAAACAAAAGTGTGGTGTCAAATGTTACCACTTTATGTCATATTTATGTTTGTATTTGTAAACCGAAGTGTGTGATTGGAATTTGTAAACTTTGGATAAGTTTAAATGTAGATCTTTACAGTAACTTTTAGCTGATTAATATTACTACAGAAATAGGTTTAAAGAACATCGTTGATTACCAAAAAAAAAACGAATATATATAGATAACACAAAACATTCTAATATAAGGCGGTATAATTACATATAATAAACTATTAATGCTGAGCATTACTTGACTATGCGGTCTACCCTAAAGTATACCCTATTGATTAGCAGCACTGCATTACTTAGAATAAGTGTCTACTTTAGGCAAATTTTTCAGCACACCCCTTCACTCGGGTTAAGGTAATTGGCAAGTATTACGCCATGCATTCTGGGTATTATAATTATAAACTTTTTTTATATTTAGAACATTTCTCTCCACAGACACCAGGGTCTGTGCAAAACCATTAAGTTTTCCACCAAAAATGTAATTGATTAATTTACACATTAAATAATACAAAGACATTTTTACCAACAAAGAAGAACATATACCCAATATTATTAAATAATTCACTTTTCAGAATTTGAACAATATGAACTAATCTAAAATAAAAACCAAAAACATACGATTCCCTAATTGAAAATCCGCTTTTCTTATGTATCAATAACAGACCGATGTTCACAAATAACACCCGTTTACGAGTAGACACGCGCGCCATTTTAAACATTTTTTGTTCTATGTAGCTAAATGACAACGTAGCTACGTAGAACGTAGCTACGTAGATAAGTTAAGCACATGAAAAAAAGGATGTTGTATTAAATGCAACTTTTTACATCGTTGACCCACGGATGCTTTTGATATGGATAAAGATTTGAACTAAATTATTTAAAACACTTAAAAGCATTGGAAATTAGAAAAATAATATGTATAGTTTTATTACGATGCTAGTGATTGTAAAGACAATCCTAATACAAACACAAATAAATAGATATGTTTACTGAAATCTATAGAAATGTCCATTTAATCAGGCATCGACGGCCAGTGTTAGTTAAACACTGTAGTTCGAAAGTTTTCTTTGTGCATAGTTTACAAATAAATAAAGAGATTGGTATAATTAAATAATGTAACATAATAACAAAATAATACTACATACACACAATGGGATACTATGCAAATTGTACTAGAAGATTTCATTAAAGTGCCACCACCACTGAAATCTGACCCAGACTATGTTTCGATTGTAGTTTTCGGATCTTTATATAATTTCAAATATACACTTTAATCTAATTGCAGCAATTAAGCGTCACACCTTTTAACCTCCAAGCCTGTGAATCCCTCAGTTTATGACGCCATTTGACTGATTAATCGTTCGATTAGCACCTTATAAATTTGTTGACGTAAAAAACTCCGTAGCCTTAATTAAAGGGCCGCTTTATCTAAAGCAATTCTGGTAATTATAGCCTCGATAGGTAGCTATTTCAACTCTTTACGAGCGCGCCCATCAGCTAGATACCGTCACTAATTGTCGAATAAAAAAGGATTACAGTTAATCCTTGTTTAATAAAAATGTTAATCATGAGATTTCCCGTCGAGTTATGCAAATGGTGGCACCCGCCCTGCTGAAGATTGGCTCTGTAATATGTATGTTATGTGTAGAATATTGTGTATTTTGGCGCTATGTTTTTTATATTAGTTTATAGTAAGAGAGCTTTTGAAGACTATCGTCGTTTAAAATTTAAGACCTCTACTTTCAATACCCGCTATAATTGTTTCGGTTTCGTATAGAAGGGTTTTAACCAACTTCAAAAAAGGAGGAAGTTCTCACTTTGATCCTTAGTTTTTTTTACGTTTGTTACCGCATAACTTTCGACTGGGTGCCACCCGTGTGATCCCATTTAAATTTCATTATAATCGGTCAAGCGGTTTTTGCGTTACATGATTACCAATAATGGAACCGACTTCAACACTCAAAAGTGAGAAATAACTTCCTAAAGTTGGTACCATGATAGCTCAGAAAAGTAACTATCATCACAATATTGTGCTCAGGGTAAAATTTGAATATTTTTTTTATTCTTTTCAGTGACCTTAGCTAGTCACGAGATCAATTGGCATTGTGTATGTTCACCGAAGCATTTTTCAGTTATTGGAGTGTAGCTCAAAAAGCTCTAGTTTGATTTTGATGAAATTTAAATGGAATTTAATGAAATTTAAACAAAAAAAATCGGTTCATTAATTGCGAAGTTATCCGCGAACACAAATAAATATATATACAGGGTAGAATTGAGTAACCTCCTTTTCTGAAGTACGTTTAAAAGGGTTGATTAATAGTTTTCACGCCTACCCACAATAGTAAGCGTTGTAAATCTTACGTTCCTAATGCTCGCTTTTATTTTGGGCTAGAGGTCTTTGTAAAAGGAACGTAAAGTTCCGATAGTGATATATTAGTTGTGTTAAATCATCAATACTATCTAAGCTCATATTTCTCAGACATATCTTCAAAGGTTGTGTTTATTCTTCTTATCTCCACGCTAGGTGGAGACGCTAAATCATGTTTTCATCTTCCACTCCGTTCTTTTTTATTTTATTTTATTTATTTATTAACATTCATTCACACAAGGTCTTCAGGTCCCAAACTAGGCAGAGCCTGTGCTATGGTAACCTGATGACTGATATATATACTTATATACATATACACACCCAGACACAAGTCAAACAGACATGTTCATTCACACAAATGTTTGACCTGTCCGGAAATCGAACCCGGGACCAGAGGCTCAGAAGGCAGAGTGCTACCAACTGCGCCAACCGGCCAGTCAAACCTCAAGCTCAGTCGCACCTTTCATCTCTATCTTCACGCAATATACCCGAGCTTCTTCGGCCTTTCCTTCTCATTCCACAATATACCTATGTATCTTCAAAAGGTACCATTAATAATACTTTTGCCCAAAACAAACACTTACCGTACCCCAATTACGGAGTCCAGAGGTGAAGATAAAATTTAAATATCCATATGAATGAACATATCATTAAGGAGAAAATTCTTGGGGATTATGAGAGGGCCCTTGGTCTGAGCACGTATCTAATTTTTAAAGCGTGGTATTACGATCTGCATACGAAGGTAGGTTAGAGAAGGGATTAAAACTGCTCTATATACTTATCGATAGTTTGGCATTATGACTCTTAATATGACAACATATATGGATTTATATAAAAAGAAAGGAGCGTAACACTTTCCATGTAAACAGAACATTCGTTTAAATGTATTCCCTACTTTGTAACACTACGTTTAAAACTACTCTGTATTGAATTTGATTTAGCAGGAGTCTTTAAAGTTCAATCATAACCTCGTCGAAGATTCCGTACCCAATGAGACAATGACATGAACCCCACATTTCATGTCATGCTTAAAATTTTGATAACATACAATGAGGGTCTATAATTGACATTAAGTGTTAATTATTTTGTTACAACATGATATCTAAACATCGATTATAATGATTGTCAATCTCTTATCGATAAATGATTTTAAGACACACGCCCAGCCCTAGCTCTATACACGTCTGAAAAAGAAATTTATTCTAACAATTCATGCGCTCTCCCACAAGTCGGATTATTGTAAATAAGTATTACGACCGACACCCAAATTAATCTCCACAGCTTTTTAACGAAATGCGAAAAAGTTTGCGAACTAAACTTTTCACCGCACCGAGTTGACTTTACAAAACTCAGCGGTGAAATATGGTTCTCTGAATTATTTGTACCTAAATAATGTTTGCACTTTTCCCTATACAAATACAGGCAGAATATTCACCCACTTTAAAAAGGTGTGTTTGACTTAACTAATAAGCATGCGGGCTTTTATTGGGGTACCGCTCACTTTTATGTATGAAACTTTTCTCATGAGCACGGAGCTTCGGATATGTTTAATTCGAAAATTGCTACATGCTCCAAAACATGCCCTTAAAATATCAGTGAATTTTAATAAACAATTCGGACTGTTTACTACGGTCGAGTGAACGCATCGCGACCTACATCGCGGCAAAAGCTATCTCGATAATTGACTGTAGGAATAATTTAAATAAATTGCGGCCAGCGGCTATATATCAACGGGATATTATAAATCAAAGGATTAGGAGCAAACGGGTATATGGATACTGGCAATATAGATAATGCATGTTATATTCCGCATACGTTATAGGGCGATAACGACAATATAATCGCGAGGGGGACAGGGGTTTCACATCGCTCCACAGCGGGGGGTGCCGGACAAAAAGTACTAAGTGCGAGTTAAATACCCTTTGTGTCTCATGCTCTCCTGGTCGCCATTCATCGAGGGTCCTCTCATTATTCAGTCGAAATTCGATTATTTTCCCATTTTGCAAAATATCCATATCGTCCCCGGCTTTCACTTTAATTGAAAACGGGGCATTTTGCCTGTCATAGAAATGATCGGTCTTAATTTATTTACGCTCAAAATTCAGCTACTTTGTGTTTAAAACAGTTTCATTAACATACCCACTTAAAGTATAAATAATGTCATTGTCCTGACTAGAGTGGGGACTGCTGCTGTTAGACATTTTGACATAATTTTAATAAAGCGATTATTTATTGAGTGTGGCCAGATGAGATAGGTAGCTTTTGGCCAGCTACGACAAAATATTCTATTCATTTTAAAAAAATACCATTTATTAATTACACAGTTTTAAATATTATAAAATCAGAGTTATAATGTGATAAACGGCAAGCAAGCATACGGTCCGCCTGATGGTAAACGATTATGGTCACCTATAGATATCTGTTGGAACTTTCGATGCGTTGCGAACCCTTGAGAACTGACGGTTCCTTTAACTCGAGGAAAAACCAAAAAAATCGAACATTCCATACTGAAACTGTATAAGGCATAACATACATGTTGTAGGAGGAGGTGTGAGGCGACTTTGAGATAATAATTAATAATAATAATAATACTATAGGACAACATTCACACAAGGTCTTCAGGTCCCAAACTAGGCAGAGCCTGTATGTACTATGGTAACCTGAAGACTGATATATATACTTAAATACATACTTATATATATACATACACGCACCCAGACACAGGTCAAACAGACATGTTCACACACATAAATGTTTGACCTGTCCGGGAACCGAACCCGGGACCAGCGGCTCAGAAGGCAGAGTGCTACCAACTGCGCCAACCGGCCAGTCGAATTCTCTAATATCATCAGAATAGTATGTGTAGGCCATCAATCAGACGGTCATGGATGTAATTCCGCCTCAGACTTGTGGTTTTAGTGAAGGTACAATATTTTTTAAACCTCTCATATAGTCCAAATAATTAATTTCATTCGACATAAGACGATACTAGTGAAACAAGACTATATATAGCAAATTGTTGGTGCACTAACAATAAGTAGGTGACTTCGTTTCCATTATGAATGGATCAAACGTAATGTATTACTTTCATATTGTGTCAAAACTACGTCAGTTTTAATGACAAAATCATTTCCATCAACATCATACGGTAGCTCAAATAATAATCACAAAACAATTGATATTTTTGTGGTTCAGTCATCAGTGACACTAACTTTAGAACCGCGACCTCAGGTTCGAATCCCAACTGGAGCAAACATTTCTGTGTTCATTCCCGGGTCTTGAATGTTTATGTATTGTGATTGTGTATGTCCATGCCTCCCGACGCAAGATATCCTAGAGCAGTGGTGTGAGTGTGAATAAAAAAACACACACTTTACCAGTATATTTGTTAACAGGGAACACTTTACCTCAATTTCTCCGGATTGTTTTAATAAGTCTGCTATTTATCAAGGAACAGGCGGAAGTGTATATCCTGTCCGAAAGTGATTACTCAGCGCGCAGTTAACCGCAGTTATGACCGGCTTATTTCCCATTCCGAGAGTATTAGTCTGCTGGCCGCCGATTTACGTAATTTACGGGGTTGCCAGTCGTAGTTTGAAAATACCTTAAAATTTATGTGCCGTGATTTCCGTTTATTTATTTCCGGACCCGGGTTGATATCACCAATAGCATCCTCACTATTACATAATAAAAACTATGTTTATACGCTATGATTTTTAACGATTATAATTTAAACATTATTTAACTATTATAAGCTTCCGTTTGACAGCTGTCTCACCTGTCCCACCCTATTTGCCGATATTTAAGAGTAACCGCTATTCATTATCAGTTTATTCGTTGTAATAGTCCTGGTAACAACTTTGAAAACTTTTGTAATGTTTTTGATGTGTGAAATCTATTTGATTTTTCAAAAACACTGTTTGAAGGATAACTGTACAGACTCGACTGTACAGTTATCCAATAAGCGGTATTTTTCTAGTCGGGAATTACCGATGATTCCCGACGAAATATTAAAAACCAAGAATATCTCCTTAAAGCTTTAATATAATCCCACTATCCAATTAATAATGTTAGTAGCCATTTAAGTTAATATATTTAAATAAATAATTTTGTCTTTCTTCGTTTTTATATATTTTTTTATCTTTTTGACCTTATCCCACACTAAGTGGGGTCAGCACAACAAGTTTTTCTTTTCCATTCTATTCCATCATTAGTCATCTCAGTGCTCACATCTTTCATAATACTTTTTCACTTACTAACGCTTTTTGACATAATAGCAACTATATTTTTAAGACAGGACATTTTATTGTATTTTTTGATTTATATATTATATTTTTGTCATTTTTTATTTTATTTTTATCTTGTACGTAAATTTGACTTCCAAATAAAATGGTAACATGAAATTTTAATTTGTACTCTTTGTTGTAATTATTTGTGATGTATTTTATATTATGACTAATCATTATTGTAATTGGCGTAAAGCCGTTCCAATTGAAAAATAAATAAATAAATATACCATTTTCTTACCTTCTTGAGTCTTTCTCTATGTCCACCCACATTCATGTTAAATACGCTTTTCGTTATATGTTTTTCATCCCTCCTAATGACATGTTCATTCCAGGCCAATCTCTTCCCGTTCAACATAATTATCATTCACGGGTGCTACTTTCAAGCATCCTCTAAAATAAACAAATAGTAGGTACAAAGTCAATAACAGTCTACATAATCATCACTTAACATCAGGTGAGACAGTTGTCAAACGACAACTTATAAAATGAAAAAAAAAAAAAAAAAAATCATATTAATCACGAAATCTCAAAAAAATGGCAACACCCATGATTTATCACGAGTTTTACGTATTTTCGAGGTTTCTCTCATTCCCTTTATATAAGCAGTTGGACGTGTGATCAAAGACCTTCCTGCGGCGAGTTGATCCCTAATATTTCACCCATAATTGGTTTATTCTAAGCTCGCAGAAGTTCCGTATGCTCCCTTTGATCCGGCCAGTATATTAACTTGTAGCCAAGATGTATAGCGGACATTATTCGCTTACATCTGAAGCTTTGCTCAATAGCGTCATTCGTCGTTTGAAAGAATATTGGGGTGATTTGAGGTTCTTTTAGCCCTTTTTCTGCAATATTTATCTCTGACAGTGACATAAGATTCAGAGAAAAATGCGAATCCACTGTCGTTAGATATTTGAAAGGTATTTTGGGTGTAGCTTTCCTTTTTATTGTTTACTTCCCTAGCTCTATATTTCTTTCGTGGACATTTTTGGTCTCAGTGCACAAGTTGATATGCTTGCGAGCCCATAATTTTCTGACTCACGCCAATAAATAATTTCTGAAAATGGATGATAATGCTTATTATAACTGATTTGATTACGACCATCTATTGCTACTATGTACTTAATATATAGAGTAACACAATATTTTGAAGACTTTTGAAGACCTTATCAAGTTATCATATTATTGAAGAACCTGTTTACATTGAGTTTAATGAATATTGTAACTGAACGCGGCGCTAGATTTTTTTTATTTTTTTTTATTGACTTATAAAATGCGCCATTAATATTGAAGCGATGATAGCTCAGCGATGGGTGCATCGGATACTGACGGTCGCTGGTTCGATCCCACCAACGGATTGAGCTTCCGTGAAGGTAACATCGTGATCAAATTCCCAGCTAGGTGGTACGGTACTTTCGAGTACTCGCCTGGCTAGCTACCACCCTCAAGTTAGAAGAACTGTCACCAAACACATAGTGTGTTCAGGCAGCAGTCCTTGAGAGCTAGTAACCTTTCTATATCCAGGTCTTCAGAGTTCAGACACATCATCACTGACCATCAAGTGAGATAGTGGTCAAACTCTAGAGAGAATATCTATACAGTATATATAAAAATGGCTTTCGGTTTGACATCTTGAGTAATGTGACAAATACAAGCTGAATCCTGATTTTACTATGTGCCATATACAAATCAAAGTACGACAAAACGAAACTGGGCAAGTATCAGAGCATCACCAGAGCCTATTAATTCGGCAAACCCCATAGCTAATTGTTTAACATGTTATTCCACTACGATGATTAACGCATCTGTCCCCTCTAAGAGTTATAAGCCAAGTTTGGTACAGTGTGATTGCGTTCAGCAGAATGTTGGTCTAATAAATAATATTCTGTATTTTTAAGGCACCTTTTTATATGTTTCGTACAGCAATATAGTAATATGGTAACATTAATAGACATACATTTTATTTCACAGTTTGAAAACTAAATTCTTTTTGTGCATCTGTATCTACCGTATCTACGACAACAGAAAAAATAGAATAAATAAATTGTGGTAATACATTTGAGGTAACTAACAGATAGTAACGCTAGGTACTAATATAAATATAGCCCCGCACTGTTTTTTTTTTTTTTTTTTTTTAAATATGGGACAACATTCACACAAGGTCTTCAGGTCTCAAACTAGGCAGAGCCTGTACTATGGTAACCTGACGACTGATATATATACTTAAATACATACTTATATATATATACTTTTTTTTTATATACATATACACACCCAGACACAGGTCAAACAGACATGTTCATACACACAAATGTTTGACCTGTCCGGGAATCGAACCCGGGACCAGCGGCTCAGAAGGCAGAGTGCTACCAACTGCGTCAACCGGCCAGTCAGTGTTCAGAACTTAAACTGCTATGCGCGTTACTAAGCTATCATACCATCATCATCATCATATTATCAAGTAATAAAAGAGCAACGAGTCCGGTAGAGCACTGGAATAATTAATATTAATAATATATAAAATTATCCTAATATTATTATAAATGCGAAAGTTTGTGTGTATGTATGTATGTATGTGATAATGTGTGTATGTTTGTTACTTCTTCACGCTCAAACGGCTACACTGATTTTGATGAAATTTGGTATGGAGATAATTTAAACCCTGGAATAACACATATGCTACTTTTGTCCCGGAAAAGTATAGTTCCCGTGGGATAATTGAGGTAGCGAAAAAACCTCAATCCACGCGAGTGAAACTGCGGGGCGCTAC
The DNA here is from genome assembly GCA_934044485.1 of Apeira syringaria. NCBI lineage: Eukaryota > Metazoa > Arthropoda > Insecta > Lepidoptera > Geometridae > Apeira > Apeira syringaria. Next base: position 3,374,671 of record OW203661.1, on the reverse strand, counting down.
TAGTATTTTATAATAATCGCAAATAATCATGTTTTTCTTTCTTTCTCTCTTTATTTCTAATTATTATTTTTACAGAAATTATAATGTATCACTAACCATATGAATGTGGTCGTACTGTAATATTGTTTTCGGTTATTGTCACTGCCTCACGGACCGGAAGCTGTCCGCCCTTGTCCTTTCTATTTCCGGCCGCAGGGCACAAAGCTTTGCTGAACTTTTATGTTGTCATAAAAATAAGCGCTTGCTTGTAATATTTCGTTTAGTTATCATGTTTAGATATTAATACCTATAAAACAAAAATGGTACTAGAAAGTTGTAACTATCAGACTGTTTTTTTTAATATGGGCCGATACATTTGTTCTTTTTACTTATCATAATCTTGCGTTTGACAACTGTCTCAATATCGAATCTTTGTTCTAATTTATGAAGATATGATAAATCATACTCTCATATGGGGTTTTGGGGTTTAAAATGTTATCTTTTTTTGGGCACAGTTTGGAGTGACTCAATCTTATGTTATTATATTAATATGTTTCAACGTCGTATTCTTTATCATGAATAATTGAAAGTATTTACACATTTTTACACATCAAATTAAGGAATAAAAAGAATCAGGAAAAATACTAACTATATCAAAGAAACATAACTTACCTATGTGTTTTTGTTTTTGTGTGAATCTTACCTTAAATAAAATGTTTACTTATCATCCGAAATAAAAGAAATGTCTAAAGGTTTTTATCGTAATGTCAAAGGGTCATACTTCTTTTGACCACCACCAATGTCGATGAAGTGGGATACGGATCGGAAGCTTGCCTAAGACAATTTATTTATTTATACCTAAGGGTATAAATAAATAAATTGTAAATAATTATACAACGTTTTTTATAGCAGATAATTTAACATTTTATTAAAATTAGTTTCACTAAACACAAGTGTTGCATGTGTGTTTTAAAATAAAACGATATCGCCGTGGCCGTTGTACAAAAAGCAAGAGCTCGTAGAAAGCTTAAATGAAGACCTTACTTTCCTGAAAGCATTTTCTTTCACTACCTCGATTCATTTGTATCGCTGAACCCATAAAACTCGAAGGCACTCACACTAAATTAGTCGCAACAAAACACTAATATGTAGAGCCTCTTCATCACGACTTAATGCCGTCTGCAGTCGACTCTGCCGTAATACATTATTGGACTAGACGATAGTTTTCATTAAAAGGACTTAAATGAGAAACGAAACAAGGAGAAGTCAAAACAGTGTTTTATTTTGGGATTTGCTTTATTATATTATATAGTTTAATGCCCATGTTTGACATCCATATGGTCAAACATGGGCATTAACACAACAATTAGCAAACAAAATAAAAGTCTGTCCGAATGGAATGAAGTACCATAGGAGTGAAAAGAAAAGGCCGAGTAAAACTAAAGGATATAAAAATTAGAGAATGCATATACCATGCATATACCACATACAAACAACTAAAATGGCGTTGGGCACGACATATGATAAGGGATGAGAAGGAAAAATGGAATAAAATACTAACAGAATGGTATCCACGAGGCAGTACAAGGAACAGAGGTAGACAGACTAAGAGATGGGAGGACGACATTGTGAAAATAGCTGGTCGAATATGGACTCGTACAGCAAAGGATAGGACTAAGTGGAAATCTCTAGAGGAGGCCTTTGTCGGGACACAAGCTGTAGACGACTAACAAACGTTTGCCGATATGTTTAAAAAATATATATTTAAAAAAGAATTTTTTTTTTTTTTTTAATATTTTATGACATAAATATAACATTCCATTTCTTGAGTCCATAGGCTCCTGAGCTAGAATTACTGTGTTTCAAGAGCCAGTGGCTTCTCCCATTAAATTTGTTATATTATGTCTAAAGAGCTAAAAGTTAATTATATACTTATATCAATATAAATCGATATGACAGCAAATTGTCTGTGCAAATATTAATTTATGGATGGTGCGTTGTATCGTGTGTGTGTGTTTTTGTGTGTTGGTGTGTGTGTGTGTGTTTGTGTTTGTGTGTGTGTGTGTGTGTGTGTGTGTGTGTGTGTGTTCGTGTGTGTGTGTATGGCTGTGCGTGCGTAAGGGATTGTGTTAGTCCGTTGTGATAGCTTATAAAGTAAGTTAAAGATAGTACGATATCATCTTTTCAATACCGTCATAGTTAAACTGACTGAGCCAGGTTAAAATTATTTTCCGCATGCCATTGTTACTGCACTTTAATACGTTGTATTCTTTATTAAGGCTATTATACAAGTGCGGAACAATTACATCGTAATGTCTCTGTGCAAACCTTGAGGAAACGAAAGGGACTGGACATTTTTTTATTGTTTTCGTCGCCTTCACCAAATCAATCGTCATCCAAATCACCTTACATACCTTAGGCATACTTTTATTGTAACTATGTAAATGGAAGATAGCAGCAATAAAGGCTTTATTATTATTATTATATAGTTTAGTTCCGCTTTGGTTTGTTCAGTACATCAAGTTTTTTGGATGCGAGCTTGGCCCCGCATTCTATATTATGTGCTCGCGGAACTAGACGTTTGCTGAAATGTCAACACCCAGAACACTTGTGCTCTCCGAGACCTTGAGGGGGTGTCCTGGAAACTAAGAGCTGCAACGTATGGGGTATAGGATTGAAGTCAAATCATTAATATTCTGGTAACATATGCCGATATAGCCGATGATTTCACTCAAGTCGAATATCAAAGCATGCAACTTTGGAGTGTCGATATCTATTGTTGAGAATTCCTTGCCATGACAGGTCTAGTCTCAACCGTATCCTTGGAAGCCAGTAAAAGCTCTAGGTCTAGCGTAATAACATCTTCGGCCATGTCGTCATTGCTCATCATGTGAGATAGTGGCCAGTCGCCAGATCTGTACAGCAATGATGTTTTACTAAAGATGACGTATATTCATACTGCGCGGTGCTCAGATTTTGTTCCTTTACGACATAAACAAGCTTACTGCGACAGATAATACGGTACAAATAATATAGAAGAGGATAGCTATATGTTAAGACTTGGGCTTGAAATACGCGTGTAATGAATATTACTAGAATTGATTTAATTTTGCCGCCTCAGTTTCCGCGCTTGTGCGACATCTACCTCATATAAACATATAATATCATTGCTGTACAGTTTATAAAGAAAATTAATTAATTATCAAACAAAATAGCGCGTACGTTTATTTTCTTTAGCCCGTAACAAAAAAAAAATCTCTGCGTTAAGGAGCATGACTGCACGTCCTTACATTTTCATCCAAGTCTGGATCTTATTTCGTATTTTATCCAACCGGCCATTGTTAGAAATGAAAGGCCGACTCTTGATTGGAAGTATTTGTGAGAAGCACGAGGCTTACGGCGCAGTTTTCCAGTGCTGATTAATGTTTCACAAACCAGTTATGAAGTTCTAATTGTAGTTTTATTTCACTTTGATTTTGCGATTCGGATGGTTAGCTTCGATTATGGACTTTAAACAACTGATCAGAAGTTGGACTTGGCGAAATTAATTTGTTTGATTTGAATGAATTGTCTTTTGTGGTTTGAAATTATATAAATCGTTAAGTACCTCGTTTATGGTTTTGGAGAAAGTCTCTAAAACCCAATTAGATTTAATTATTTAGATAATGTTTACAAGTATTGTTTTACACTTTCATGGCTTTTCATAATATATATATTGTATATATATATATATATATTTAGCACGGGATACGCACTACGATTTTCATTTTGATTGAGTTCCCGATATTTCGGCGCGGTACCACGCACCATGATCACGGAGAGACTGAGCTCAGTCTATGTGTGTGTAATGATTACACTTTAAAATTAGGTAGGTAAATAAAAAAAGCAAATATGAAATTTTCTTGCGACTCGGAGTAATTCTCGTTTAATGCGTGCTAAATATTTACTAACGCTGAATTTAATTAACAAAATAGTCTTCATTTAGACCCCTTACGTCCAACTATTTGTCAGTGGAAATAATTAAGTGTCCCATGTAATTGGGACAAAAACCCTTGTTTAAAACGTCCCAAGATCTGCTGGGGACAGCATTGTTGCGTCCCATTTTCTGTTCCGTTTCCCGTTCTTGAATGGCCTCAAACTGACCGGAGAATCTCAAATTGTCGGTAATAATCGCCCAGTTGATTTGGCATTGTGTTTGTGAACTATTCCTGAAATTGGCGAGGGGTGACATGTGATTGGGGGGTTTGAAATGAGGATTGGTAGATTTGTGGTCAGAATAACAGTGTAATTTAATTTTTAAAATCTGTCCTACATTAGCCTACACAAAACCTTTTGGATGTCGATTTAGGTAATGAAATATCATAGCTTGCTCACCTGAGATAGTTGTCAAACGCAAACTTATAATAATAATAAAAAAAAACCTTATAATGCATATGAAATGTATTTGTGTATTTTTATTTTTTATAATTTTTTATTTTTTATAATAAAAGAAAATTACATATTCATTCAAAAAAAATAAAGTTTCATAACTTAACTTAGCTTTAAAATTTTTTGTCTTTGTATGCTGCCATTGTCGATAAATCTGGAAAAATTGGGTCTGTAATATTTAGTGACAAGTGTAATTGTATATTATGCAAGCTTATAATATTTTATATATGTGGTATCCGGCTTTACTCACGTTTATAGTCGAAGTTTCAACCTAGGTTTCGAGCATGTCCGATGCTCATCCTCAGGTGAGTTTACGCTGCCAGATCGCGGCGACCAGAAACTTCGACTATAAATGTGAGTAAAGCCGGATACCACATATATATATAATAATGTGTCAAACTCACGAGAACTTATAATATTTGACTTTTTTAAAAATATTATGAGTTTGGGTTCGACCACAGCTGTAAAGAAAAATATGTCCTTCCATCCCTTCCAAGGCTTCATTAGTTGAGCGCTTACTTTCCAATGAACAGTGATCAAAATAAGAAAAATGTATATATGCGCAGTAGGCGACCTACGCTGCGCATGTTTCATTAAAAGACAGCATTAAGAGTGACCTGGTAAAAAAAAACTCTACCAAAAAATGGAACCGACTTCAACACTCAAAAGTGTGAAATAACTTATTGAAGTCGGTACCATCATAGTTCAAAAGTAACTATTATGGAAATGGAACCGACGTTCCATGAGCACAATATTTCGATAAATTATTTCACACTTTTGAGTGTTGAAGTCGGTTCCAGTTATTTGTAAAAAATGTTTTTCTCCCTTTTCAGTGCCACTACAACTTTGCTACTCACGGGAGCAATTGTCATTGTGTATAGTCACCGATGTCTTCACCCGCAACTATAATGTCGTCGAGGTATGAGTAGCACTTTTCAGTTATTGGAGTGTAACTCAAAAAGCGCTTGACCGATTTTGATAAAAATTTAATGGGAAGCACCAGCTTTCAAATTAAAAAAAACATAGAAATCGATTCACCCAAAAAAATCATTCAGGATACACACGATACATACAATAACATACATACAAATAAAAATATTGTTACAAGCGTAATTAGCTCTATTCCACATAATTTATCGAAACTCAAGCATTATTAAGCATAGGCAACTTCTTCGCAAATTTAACTTGAAACGTTTTTATAATAGTTTATGTATTTATTTATTGACACTCAAACCCTCGCACTAGGCTTCCCTGTGTCGCGGGAGGCATGGACACACATAATCATAGCCCACAAACATCATAGACCCGGGACAAACACCTATCGCATAAATGTTGGCCCTGCCCGGATTCGAACCCAGGGTCCTCGTGGACCAGAAGTCACGGCGAGTGTCGGCTTACCATTCGACTATTCCCTTCTTATTATTTGTTAATTATATAAGTTGTATGGAACTGGTCACTAAAGTGTGTGCCGGGCCTCTGTGATAAAAAACAATAGCATAGTTAGCATAGAACTTTTCGTTCAAAAAATACCCAAATCACCTAGAGAGTACCTCTAAAATTTGAAGAAATCCCTCGATTTCACAGAGCAACGTGAACCTTTGCCTTATCCGGTCAACAGCGGGGGGAGGTTGGATGCTGCGTTGCTTAGTGGCCGAACCTGCCCTAATGATCATGAGACCACCTCAAAAGTATAAAGAACCATTAAAAAAAAACAAATAGGTGTCTTCGACTAATCGGAGATCATACGTGTTTAATCACTTGGGGATTAAAGGAAACTCCTGAAACTTGGTTTGATATGAATTCCTTGTATTTCTTGCGTTTTTTTTAATTTTAAGCGGGAACAATAAAGAATAATATAATAATAATAATATGGGACAACATTCACACATGGTCTTCAGGTCTCAAACTAGGCAGAGCCTGTACTATGGTAACCTGATGACTGAAATATATTTATATACATCCTTATATACATACTTATGTACATATAAACACCCAGACACAAGTCAACAGACATGTTCATACACACAAATGTTTGACCTGTCCAGGAATCGAACCCGGGACCAGCGGCTCAGAAGGCAGAGTGCTACCAACTGCGCCAACCGGCCAGTCAACACGATGTGGTTTGCAGAATCACAGTTTTTAAGTGACGGTGCGCCAAGAGTAGGTACTATATCAAAATGGTAGCACGTGACATTTGCTCGATAAACACTGTAGGCGTTAACAATACGTAAAACATATTTTATATATCTTTATTATATAATGGTATATGTACGTATACTAAAATACACAAGTATAAACAATTACACCCTCTTGTAATGAAAGACGCACAATTTATATTACATTCTGGACATTAAATACAGGTCTATAAGAATATTATTTTCTGACGATTGCCTACACATGTTATTACAGAGTAGGGAATGTTAGCAATATCGTATTTCTATTGTGTCGGTCATATTCTTTGTCCAGCGATGAAATAAAACATGATTATGTAAGAGGGGGAATTAATTTGTGACGGTGGTTCGTATGACATCTATTTAGTTGAATTTTATTTTCTTTTATAGTAAGAAATAATATTTTAAGGAGCTTATGGATTTCAATAGCACATAATAATAATATTATATAATGTCAATTAAAAAATGTATTCAGCTATATTTCGGTTAGAAATAATGCTAATGGAAACGCCGAATTTAGGCCTGGAATTCATAAGTTGTGAATATGCGTTTTGTTGATTAAATATTTCATCAAACGCGAACTCCCCTAACTGTAAGTGTGTCAATTGACACATTAATATCGTAATTTTTAGAAAGTACTGTACTCCAAAGTACTCAACAATTTTCTAAGGGTAAAACAGCAGATTTAAAGTTAATTCTGGGGTTTTCAATGTCAAATAGAGGATAGGAGTTTCAATTAGTCACAAAAAAAGAGTCGATTTTAGTGATTATATTATAAATATTAAAAGAAAACATTCTCTGACATCACATTTCCCGTTTTTCTTTTTCTTTATTTAAAAAGCTTTTTCGCTAATGTGAATATGTCGCTCTGTGAAATATAAATATACAATATATATATATACTTTCTTCTACTAATAAACACAATACAGTTGTAGTATACAGTCAACCTCTTACTTTAAGACCGTACGTAGCTAATGTTCAAATATTTGAAAGAAAAAATTCGGCTGCTAGTGGGACTTGAACCCACGACTACAGAATACCGTCCTGTCGCTCTGTCCAACTAAGCTATAGCAGCCCATACCGAGGGCCGAATTACTTCCTTCCTTATTAACATCTGCGGGGGATGTTATTAGTACGTACTTAGCTAATCCTAATTTCATTTTTGCTTTATCAGAATGAGGGTAAGACAGTAGGTATTACATGCACCAATTGTATTTTTAAATATGGAAAAACATTTCGCTATGTAATACTGGTACGCCCCGATCTCGCTGTATAGTGTTTACTAAACACAATTATTGCCGGAGTCCATTATGTAATATGAGATTTAAAGCCCAAATTAAGTGAATTAGAGGCCCGGAGAATGGGAGAGATGGCGATCCCTGCCCTTTGGTCTGAAAGCTTATACCAAAATTGGACTAACTTTGAACACGCTAAGGGCTATAATTAAGCTAATTTTGTTTGGACGTAATGGATATTGCTTGTACTGTAATACAATTATATTTATAAGTCAAAGGTATATATTTTATTTTTGCTTTATTAGCATAAAGCTGCGCCCAGCATGAACAGTTTTTTTTATACTGATTAGATCTTGACCACTGTTGGTCAGTGACGATGTGGTCGAATATGTTATCACGCTAGACGTAGAGTACTTACTGGCTCTCAAGGACTGCTGCCTGAATACAGTATGTGCTTTGGTGACAGTTTTTCAAACTTGAGGGTGGTACCTAGCCAGGCTCTCTCGAAGGTACCCTACCACCATGCTGGTAATTGGATAACGGTTTTACCTTCACAGGAAGCTGAAGTTGTTGTTGCGGATCGAACCAGTGTCCGTCAGTTTGGCAGCCGACGCTCCCCCCGCTGAGCTATCTAATCTCTAATCGTCGCGGCGTCGCTTTAAATCGCTTCATACTGTTCTCGCTACTTTAGTTACCCCTCGGGAACTATGCTTTTCCCGGGACAAAAGTATCATATGTGCCCAACGTCCCACACTAAGGTGACATCACCTTAACACAAAAATTCATAAAATTTGGTTCAGCTGTTTAGGTGGACTACTATATTTTTCGGAATAAAAAGTAGCTTACAAGTTTATGCTGGTTAAAAAATACTCACATTTCCAATTTTATTCAAATCTATAAATCTAATAGTTAAGGCGTGAAGAGTGACAAGCACACATACACACAACTTACGCATTTGTAATATTATTGTGCTTCTATGAATACAATACATAGTTTTTGTAATCTAAGAACCGGCAAAGGCTCGCGATATTATCGAAATAGTGAATAATGAAATAACGTGCAGTTCTTCGCCTGGGATTTATGATCGTACCAGGTGACGGGCGCCAGCTTCGGCACGTAACTGGCGTTGAGACGGTCGCTTTGCATCATGCAAATTGTTAGCGTGTATTTCACCGTATATTCACTTAAAGCGCTCACATACACATAATGCAACATTTAAAAATTAATTGAAAATCGTGTGCTAAAAGTCCTACTACCGCCTAGTATCTGGCCGTGACCTCTGTCAACGTCTTGGTCCCATGGTTGGTCACTCTGCACCTTCATATACGTTCCTTAATTTATGCAGATAAGTTCGAGTGCTATTTTTTTTAACTATTGGGAAAGCCTCGCCTTAAGGTATTGTCAGTTCGAATCGAAATGATATAATATAATTGAAATGATATTTTAAACAAATGACATATTTTCAAGTTCTTTAAATGACTTCAGAAAAGAAGGCGGTTTGTCGTTTATGACCCGATTTTGAAATTTTATTTTTTGTTTGATAGAGTATACCTCTGATTAAATATAAATTTCATGATAATCGGTCTAGCAGTTTTTGAGTTACACTCCAATAACAGCAAAGTGTTTCGTATATCTGGATGACTTCTTTATATGGTAAAGAAATCGGTAAACAAACATAATGACAATGTTTGATCCCGTCAGCAGCAAAGGGTGAAAAAACATTTTGAATAAGAAATGGAACAGACTTCAAAATATATTTCACACTATTGAGCGTTCAAGTCGGTTCCATTATTTGTATTTTTTTTTTTGTAAAAAGCACTATACTACCTTAATTTTTTTTAATCCTCAAACCAATATTTATCTGGTGACATTTACCTTGTCTGAAACATTCAGACCATTCATACCATTCAGGGTTGGTCAAAGTCCGGAACGCTCTGTGATCATCGTTACTTTCAAAATTTGGCGCACCACCATCTTGGGAAATCGTAGATTTTACCGCAGACCAATAACGGTAAATATTGGTTTTGGGAGTGTCATGTTTTCTATAAGTAATTTTATTATATTTAATAAAAATTACTTATCACACACACATCGCGGCCATATGACATCCACTGCTGGCCATATGCCTCCCCATATAGGGGGGATTTGCCGATACTCGCCACGCTTGGCAGGCGGGTTGACGAGCGCAGTATGGTTTCCTATCCTCAGAAGGCGCTGCTGCCCACCTTCTGGTACGTGATCCCTTAGCCGACTCTTACGGCACCCAAGGGGATGAGATGGGGGAGTACTATTCTAGGGCGATACCACCACGGCACTATATAACTACTTATCATTGTATCAATAGATCGATGCTAGAATGACTGGTCTTTCTAATTTCTAATACACCTTAACGTCCAATACCTTTTAATAAAAATATATCCAATCTTTTCCACAAGAGTTATTATCGTGTAAATTGAAAAGGGTCCGCAGATAATCCTTCTCTGATCGACATCATCGATAACTAATCGATCCCAATCCACTCGTGTCAACCCGAGATTAGAGTATCTATTCAACCGCAAGTAATATTTGTTTTCAAATCAATTCAACTTTCAAATACAAATAAAATAGAATACATCGATAATAATGACAAGAGCCAGAACGTAAAAGACTTAACCCTCGACAGCATTAGACCCGCTTCATTGGGTTCACAAGTGCTGATAGAACTCACTGGTTTTACTTTAACAATGCTATTTACAGAATAAACCATTGAAAAGTTCAAAGGAAAAGGTACTCTATCTTTCTAATGTGTAATCATGTTATCCCTTGAGGTAGATTGTACTCAGACATTTGGCAGAAATCAATGCATCTGCTTAGCGGATTTTCATGTTTCAATGATTGGCATTGTTAAGGGCCGGGGGTTATATCTACGATCCTTTAAGATATATGAACTGTCTGTTTTTTACAAATAAAGCTGAAATTGTTTTGTAAAAATGTCCACATATCTAGTACCCATTACATACATTTATAGTGAATATACAGATGTGTTTCAATTGCACATAATGATGCCACACGTGTCGATAGACACTTACACACTTTTTTCATACAATCATGCTACTTCCACCGAAAGCCAAAGCCCAGATTAGAAACTGATAAGACCAAACCCAAGGTAGCAATTGATCCAGCCCCCTACCTACCACTAACTACCTCAAGGCAAACATTGATTCAGACTTTATTGTGATAGTATTAGATTCAGTTTCAAAGGAAATGAAACAGACTTTTCTTTATGCCCCATGTGCACAGGTAGCAAAATCGTTGTTGCACACTCAAATCTAACGAGCTATGGAGAGGGCTATGCTCGGGATTTTCCTATGCGATCGGATCAGAATGGATGAGATACGTAGAGGAACTAAAGTCACCGACATAACCCAGCACACTAGCAGAAAGTGGCAGTAGGTAGGGCACATAGCTCGATGAACTGGTGGTAGTTCGGGTTGAAAGATTCTCGAATGAAGACCACGGACTAGCAAGCGCTGCACAGGACGGCCACCGACCAGGTGCATGGAAAATTAATGGGGTAGGCTTATGACTAGCAGTGGATGTCCTTTGGATGAGATGATAGTGACAACTTTTCAGTAACATCAGCATTTAATTAAATAATATCATCATCTACTTTGCCACTGACCATCAAGTAACATAATTGGAGACTTACAAGTTATATGAAAATACATTCAACTTATTCGATATAAAAGCCACTGTGGCTAAAAGCCCTAAAATATAATAATCGTCCTCTACCCGCCCTGTCTAGTGAGGTGAATTATGTCCATTCTCTTCTCTTTGACAAGAGGGCCCATTTTTCATCAGTATGAAAGTATGGGTCTGATTACAATTATGCCAGATATAGTAAAGGTTAATTAAACTTATTTATTTAAAATTAAGTTTACCTTAAGTTTTAATAACTAAAATGAACAACAAGTTATTATAAAAAAAAAATTGGTTGTCTGTAAAGTCGGTTTACGGACGATAGATTTACGTGATAACGTCATAATCATTTATGACTTTGACTTCGACTTCGACTTCCACTTCGACTTCTACTTCGACTTCCACTTCGACCTCGACTTCGACCTCGACCTCGACTTCCACTTCCACTTCCACTTCCACTTCCACTTCCACTTCCACTTCCACTTCCACTTCCACTTCCACTTCCACTTCCACTTCCACTTCCACTTCCACTTCCACTTCCACTTCCACTTCGACTTCGACTTCGACTTCCACTTCCACTTCCACTTCCACTTCACTTCACTTCCACTTCCACTTTGACTTTGACTTTGATTATTTTATGTAATACAAAACTCAGGTGGAACGTTACGCGGAACGTTACGCGGAACGTTACTATTTTTCATTTCGGCGTTCATCAATTTATAAAACGTTATCACGTCAAAACCAATAAGTTATTATGTTATGAAATGTAGAAACTAGTGTTAAAAATTAACCTTCTTTAAAGCAGAGGTATCTGCTTGGTACACGTGCACGTTAATACCAAATTTAGGTAATCCGAATATATCTGTACTCAGATAATTTTCACAATATTATCGAGAAAATCACAGCCCACAGGTGGTACTCGAAGATAAGTATTAATCTATCTTCTAAACAAAGCCATTATTGAGTGCCTACGTCTTGAGGATTATGCACGTATTGAAAATAAAGCCCAATTTAGGCGTTCTATACACTCTATGCTTATAATGGATCTTCATACGGCTATTGAATATTACCTATTGTAAATATATATTTAGGAATTTCTGTTATTTTGTGTCAATAATTGTAATTTAATTGTATTATATTGTTTATGAAGCAAAAAGTTAAATAATATTTTAGTCATGGCCTATGTCCCAAATTCACTTAGAAATTACTAGAAGTTTATAAATAATTATGTTGTTTGTTGCTTGACTGACGATTTTATATAAATAAATTAAGGAGATTTTCCAAAGGTTCCTGAAAACTACGAGATAAACTAAGCCGATTACGTTTTTATGGGACTAATGTAAACACCATTTCAACCCAGACCAAAGAAAAGAAAGACACCGCGCTGAACAAAAACAATGGGACCACTTTAAAAAATAATAATCATAAAATAAAATTTTTGCACACATAAACATCCTTAGAATGACAAAAAAAAAAACAATGAAATAAAAATATTAAATATACCTATGTAACTTTTACAATAACATTTTTGTTGCTATTTGGAAAGGGCCGATGCCATTATTTAAATAAAATACTAACAACCTAATTACAGAACTACAGCTATTACAGTAGCATTTGAGGTGTCTATTAGCTGTTTCAGTGTGTCCAGAATACTAAAAGCATTGCCACGTCGAATTGCAATGCTGATTCGTTGAGCCAAATATGTGCCAGCGTTTTGGTCACGCATTGTGTAATTAGGTGGCAATATCCAGTTTTTTTGAAGTCAGTTATAATGTTTAAAATTCGAAATTTACAGAATGTTATTATGAAGGGGTAAACAAGGATGTTGCTTGACAGTCACAATATTAACCGAAACAGAAAATGCTTACTTTCCTCCTCCTCACCGAACAGAACACAATGGTTTTAGAAAAAAACACCTATCATAGATATATTATCGACCATACCGCAAAACTTAGAATAAAATTTAGTGCTTAATTATTAATTATAATATAATTAATTTTATTAATTTTGTCTGAAATGACAACTAGTTTCGCAATAGCCACGCTAATTTGAATGATTAATTAGGGTACCGTAGTTTTTTTAATGTTTTATTGTTGGATTTAAAATAATAATTTAATTTGTTCATTACATTAAAATACTAATAATTAGTTACAATACTGCAGCTACCACCATAATATTCGAGTAATCCATTAGCAGTCTATAGATAACTCTAATGCTCTAACCCGCTAGCAGTTGGCAGCGTGCCCAGATTGCAATTTAATTTAATTTATTTTCTTTCCTAAGTTTGACTTTATATTAAGTTTTTAGTAGGTACCTAATCATTATTTTTAGATTTTAGTTTTAATATTTATTCAAGTTTTTAGTGTAATATTTACTATGTCTTTTCTAAAGTTAAATTATATACATTTTTTTTTATGTTACAAAGTTTACATGTCGGATTTCAGTGATGTCACGTGGCTATACACCAAATTTTAATAAAGTGCAAAAACAGAGCCAGTGTAATTTTGAATGTCTTTGAAGGTATGTATTGTAAGTATAGTAATTATGACTCCTGATGTGTACAGGAGGCTAAATTATAGGCGTTTTTTACACGCATGTTTGTAAACGCCCTAAAGGGCACGTTATTCGAACCAATGTCAATAGCATCTAGAAAGTGTATTGCCCCACGACCTTTATCGACGAAGGTTCACAATAATGTAAAAATTCTGTGGGTCGTGTCGTTTACATTTTTAATTTGCTTTCGAGTTGGAGCGTTATAATTTAATTGGAATTATTTTCAGATATCTTTTAAAAAGGTTCTGTGGTAGGTACTGAAAATAAATAAATATATTTGAGTTTCGAATTGTAATAACGACTTGGGGGTTGTTAGGTGGTGCGGTAATTAATTCGGCGTGCTGCATGAGTGTACAAAGACACGCGCAGATAATGTTATTTCGATAATAACTTTGTTGGCAGCTGCAGAAGCATTAAAACTAGTTATAAGGATTCCGTACTCAAAGGATAAAACGGGAACCCATTACTATGACTCCGCTGTCCGTTCGTCTGTCTGTCCGTCGGTCACTAGGCTGTATCTCATGAACCGTGATAGTTGGACAGTTTAATTTTTCACAGATGATGTATTTCTGTTGCCGCTATAACAACAAAAACTAAAAACAGAATAAAATAAATATTCAAGGGGGCTCCCATACAACAAACGTAATTTTTTTTTGCTCTTTTTTTCTCGATATTGATTATGCAGGTAAAGGTAGACGCTTTCAATATTCACAGAAAATTATTTATATATTCACTCTAAAATAGATATTTAAATTAAAATAAAACAAATATTTTAGAGGGCTCCCTACATACATACAACAAACGTTTGCCAACATTTTTTTGCCGTTTTCATAGATAATGGTACGGAACCTCGCGTGCGCGAGTCCGATTCGCATTTGGCTCACTGCTACTTCAACTTGCTAATCTGCTGGGCTATATCGGTAACTTTCGTTCTTCTACGGATCTCCTCATTTTTGATTCAATCATGTAGAGAAACCCCGAGCATAGGCCCTCTTTATAGCTCGTTGTGCGACTCTGAGCCTTGAGTTTTTAGTGTCAAATTTTATTTCTATTTTGGTACTGATAATAAAGAGGTTTCGTATTGTAATGTGTTCTCTATTGTTCCACTTCTACCTCCTTTCATGATAAGACTGTACCTCCTATAGTGGTTGACAATGTTCAAATCCGGAATCACCGTACACCGTGAAACGACAGCAATTACGTACATGGGGGATTAGTTTAGTGGTTTGTTGCGTAGTGACGACCTCAAACCTGATCCGATTAGCGTAATTGCCGAAAACCTTATCGAGCGATGGCTTAGCGACTTGTAATTACGTATCTCGAGTGTAAGTACAAGGGAAATTATACAAATGCTGATGTTATATTATGAAGGTAATATATAAGTCTTTGGTCTTGAATTTGAGAAACATTATGAGCTTGAACTTTAAATTATAATTTTACCCATTGGGGTAATCATACCCCAATAATCAAACCGACTTAAACACTCCAAAGTGTGAAATAACGACTTGTTGTGCTCAGCACCATGATAGTTCAAAAGTATTTTCAATATATTTATGGTGCGCATGGTACCGACTTCAACAAGTTATTTTACACTTTTGAGTTTTGAAGTCGATTCCATTTTTTGGTAAAATTTTTACCAAAATTTCACGTTTTCTACTCACGGGATCAATTGTCATTATGTATGCTTACCGATTTCTTCACCCTCAATCAGGAAGTTAACCAGACGGATGCTATCCCCGCGCTGGCCAATGTGCCATCTCAATATATAAATTTGCCTATAGTTTTCTACTGCTAAATTGTAATGAGTTGAAGCTCATTGTGTGTCTCTATATTTTCGGATAAGTACAGTAGTAAAAAAAACTACTAATATTAATGAAATTATTTATTATTTTCTGTAGTTCACTATTATCATCATCATCATCATCATCATCTCAGCCATAGGGTATCGACTGCTGGACATATGCCTCCCCCATTGGTTTCCACAAGGATCGGTTGGAAGCGGCCCGCATCCAGCCCTTGCCTGCGATCTTAGGCAAGTCATCTGTCTAGTTATAAGTAGGTGACAGTTCACTATCACTGACTAATAAATATTTGTTACAAATAGAAAGAATATAATATCACTTGGGCTTACTATAACAATAATTTAGTAATTTTAAATTTACCTGAATCAACTTTTGGATTATTTCGAGACGCAAAACAAAACCTATCTAGTTCCTTTCCATTGGACCTGAGAACCCTCCTCAACAAATGCTGATAAGACATTGCATTAGATAAAAGGGATTGTTCAGACACCTGGAGTACCTATCGAAGGTATTCGATTCGACAGCAGTGCATTGTTTCTGTCTAATAATAATGGAAAACAGAGATAAAATAGAATTGAGCTTTGAGATTTCTGCGATAGTACAGACTTTCTGTACAACTAACAAGATATCTATATAAGATTTTTATAACGAAGTTCGTTGTTTTTTTTTGTTTTTTTGTTTTTCTTACACTCAGACCCCCGCACTAGGATTTCTTGTATCGCGGGAGGCATGGACACACACAATCACAGCACACAAACATCCAAGACCCGGGACAAACATCTACACTCATCGCACAAATGTTTGCCCCTGCCGGGATTCGAACCCAGGGTCCCGGGGACACAGAAATCATGTCAATGAGACTAACCACTGCGCCACGGCGACCGTCAAAGCAGATAATGCATGACGAATGACGTCAAATCTATTTGCAAAATAGACAATGCTGAGTCTTTTCTGCTTTTATTTCGTTAAAAATACTAAGGCCCTAATTCTGTTAATCACATGAACTAGCTAAAATTCACTATAATTCTTCAAATTGAAATAGCTCGTATTCTATTAACGCTAAAATTCAAATTCGTATAACTCCATACAACGCTCTCACTAATATTAGACGAGTTTTATTGAACTGTTGGCCAATTGCGGGTAGTTTTAGTAGGCACCAAATAGATGGCAACTTAATTTCGCTAAAACTACCCGCAAACTTATTAAATATATTTTAATTTTAGTGATGTTATTGATAAGTCTCATACTAATTTAGACTTTGTCGTAACTGTATAAGAACTGATTTAGTTTTCCAAAATTTTAGTTTAGTTCAGTTGAATAAGCGAATTACTACCTACATGTCTAATTTACAACTAAATCTGACTATTAAACTAACTAATTAATAAAAAAGTGGTGATCAATACGTAGGTTAATTCTGATTGAACAAATTTTAATTTTATTTTCAAATTTATTAATGTAAATATATTATTGAGTGATTATATAGCGGCAATGCATTTAGCTGGATTACTCGTCGAACGTGGAAGCAAAACGCATCGGGCGACAAGAGTTTTTTTAATCTGATCAAGCGTTTGACCACTATTTCACTTGATGGTCAGTGATGATGTGATCGAAGACGTTATTACGTTAGACCTAGAATACTCACTGGCTCTCAAGGACTGCTGCCTGAACGCAGTTTGGTAGCTAGCCAGGCGGGTACTCGAAAGTACCCTACCACCATTCTGGGGATTTGATAACGGTGTTCCCTTCACCGAAAGCTCAAGCTGTTGTTGGGGATCGAACCAGTGTCCGCCAGTTTGACAGCCGACGCTCCTCACGCTGAGCTATTATCGCTTCATAGTGAAACGTGTACCAAAAACATATAGCTATCCTTTTCTATATTATTTCTACCGTATTATCTGTCGCAGTAAGCACGTATACGTCTTAAAGGAACAAAATCTGAGCACCGCGCAGTATGAATATATAACTCGGTCAGAATATCTGTGCACCTCGCTGGAATGCGGCGCCTCTCCCGCTTCCCCTGTCACCTCTCCGCGCACTCCCCGGTGCGACAGTACGGTTAGCATCTTCGTTGCCGATACACGTCCCGATAATTGTGATATTTTCGCTTTGTTGTTGTTTTGTTTTTTAATATTTATTGTTAAGTTTAGATTGTTTACTGTTAAGTTTGGACTGGTTTGGTTGTTATTAAAATTGTTGTAGCTGTTAAACTGAAGTCATGGGAAAAAAAATACACAGCGAATCAAGAAATTTAATCTTGGAAGTGCTCAAGTTTTTTGAATCGGAGAAAGCAAATAAACAGTACACCATACCTGTAGACCAAGTGGTGAAACGAACCTGTGCTGCAACTGGGATATCAAAGAGGACTCTAATGAAAATTAAAAATGAAGCTAAAGTACAACCACCTACTTCGCCGGGCGCTAGTCCGACTCCAAGTACTAGTAATAATTTAGAAACCCACCCAGAACCAAAATTATCGACACCGGGTAAGAAGCGTAAACAGTACAAAAAACGCATCGAAGTAGATGATTTTGACATTTGCGCAATACGAAATATCATCAACAGTTTTTATGTTTTTTATTTTTGTACGTCATCTTTAGCAAAACATTGGTTGTCAGTGATATAGGTAACAAACTAATTTTAAAAAGCATTCAAAACTACTATACACAATAATAATTTAGGTCGACTGTAATCGCATGACTTCAAAGCTAATCTGCCAACGTGATAGTCTAACGTCAATTTAATTTTGAATTCCTTTAACAAGGGTACAGTCCGATTGGCGTGTCTTGTTTGAACTTAATTAAGATCGCGATGTTTCTAAATGAACGTCTACTTGAGATCAAAGCTACGAAAGCTAATATTTGCAAGCGTCTATTGAAAGAAGTCATTGGCACCGAATATGTATGAGAATTTACCTTTATTATATGCATACAAAGATGCTAATATCACTAAGGGTGCCTAAGCAAATATTCGAACTTTGTTTCATGTACAGCTATGAAATGAAGTTTCGTAAAGAACTATTTTTTTAAATAAAACCTTTTATTTTGATTTATGTAACTTACAAATAAATATTTTTAGCTAATAATATATTTGTAAGTTTAATTATAATACTTAAAAATAAATAACGATTACTTTGGTTATGATTAAAATTTTGAACTATTTTGAACCGATAATAGATAATATGTAAATTTTTATTTTAATTATTTCTCTCCAAGAGAGCAGCCTCACAATCCTTATAATTTAATGAAAGTAACCATTTTGTTACTTTAACTTTACAGTATAGTTATTCATGGGGTATACATTTGAAACTTTTTTTATTCAAGAGAAGCAGTTTTACTATAATACTGACGTGTGGAAAAGGTCGATTTTACATTACTTCTATTTATGACAAGATCTTTTCTTCTTCTTTTTAATTAATTGTCGTCATATTGAACAGTTTTATGTTCTTTTAGTACTGAATTAAATATTTATAATTTTCTAATAGAAAGTATGTACTTTCTATTAGAAAATTCGGGTCTAAATATAGTATTCCAGTTGGATACAAGTATGGTTTAAATATCATTAATTTTAAAAGTGACCGTTGGGCTCTCTCGAGATATAGAAAATAAGTATTAGCTCCTTCCCAAATAGGTATACAATAACTAAATATTTATTGTACTAGAGTAATATATATTTGTTTAAGAAGAGTGAGAGAAGCTAGGTGTTTTTTTTTTTTTTTAATCCATACCAGTTTTCTGGTCCTGCTCATAAGTTGTTTACTAAATTGGCCTTTTGACGCTATGCTTACTACGAAAAACACACAATAATTAAATACATTCGTCTTGAGACATTGAGGTATACTGCACAAAAGAATAATGAACATATGCCTCCCCATATAGGAAGGATTTGCCAATACTCGCCACGCTTTGCAGGCGGGTTGGCGAGCGCAGTATGGTTGCCTAACCTACTGCATATAAGTAAAACTAGCCGTCAAATTTAATAAGCAGTATAGAAAACCCATTTACTTCTGTCTTATTCTTCATTCTACACAATAGAGACCCGTTGTAGCGAAAATTCGATGTCAATTCTTGAGATTCGCAATAAAGCGCTGAGACGATCGCATACAGCCGGCGGCCACAAGTTTCCAATAAGTAATTAAAATCCGGAGATGTAGGAAATTACACTTCTGCCTCCGAAATGTTTGCTCCGTTCGCTCAGTACACTCCTAGATGCTCATAGCTTCTTGGTAATAAATGCAGGATTATCTAATTTATTGTAGGTTGAAAAATTTAATCAAAATACACTTTATTTTTTTTATATTTTTATTTTTTATATCACACTCAGACCGCCGCACGATTCCCTGCATCGCCGGAGGCATGGATACACACAATCACAGCACACAACATCCAAGACCCGGGACAAACATCTACACTCATCGCACAAATGATTGCCCCTGCCGGGATTTGAACCCAGGGTCCCGACGACACAGAAGTCAATGTCACTGACCACTACGCCACGGCGACTGTCGCCGTTTATTGGAGTTCCTGCAAATAAAGTGACTTTAAAATATCTTTTGGATACAGATTTTTTTGCAATCGTTAAGTATGAATTATTTTAATATGCAAACACACACACACACTCACCTCCCACATAAACGTATACTTACTACTACTTATCGACAGGAGCATCAGCTCCGTCTATAAGAAGTAGTGTATAAGATTATTACTTTTATAAGAAGTATAAGTAGTAGTATTAAGTAAGTACTATCAATGTAGTCTAATTAGACGGTTAGATAAAGATTATTATTACAAAATTATCAGAAAAACATTTTGGTTTCTCTCGTTTAGTCTTAGTTCAATTTGTCAATAAAAATTTCAAATAAATACAGCAGTTTCAGTTTTGATTAAAAATATATATCTACATTGACTTTCTCTCCAGTCACCGTATTGGCGCTGGTGTTAGTTGGACAAATATCAGGTTTCCTTTAATTTAACAAGGAAAAATTATATATTCCTTGGAAAATGTGCCTTTTTTTTCTCTGTTAAAATTCCATCAAACTCGTGCAGCGCTTGACTATGAAATATAACTGATCTTTAGGTTGTACTGATATTTACCTTGCAATAAGTTAAGGCTTTTTCCGCGTAAAGCTTTTCCCTTTTGTTAGCTTTGATTTGCTACATTATTATCACGTGATTGCACTTTTCTCAAATTATTTTCTGTATTATTACACTAACGTTGCTAACCTTCATTTTTCAACATTAAATTGATGCATCCATCTATTTTCTACTATCCATACTTGTGATTGTCGGTTTCTAATTTTTGGTGGTACTATGTTATTCATACGAACAACCAAAAAATGAACATATGAAAATTCCATATTTGTATTTTAATGATGGCAATAATTTAATACTGCGGATAAATTTACAGAGAATAAAATTATAGGACAACAATTTCACTTAATACATATTTGGGGATTATGTTGCACGGAATTGGAGAATTGAAGAAATAAACTAGAGTTCAATAAGAACTCTCATATATAAACAGTTTTAGTTATGTTTTATTTAGACTATCGTGTCTATTGCAGCTTATTTAGATATTATAAGTCAGTATTAGATAGTTTGATTTTACAACAAAAATGCTGCCAGTTTCGAAATTAAACCAATAAGCAAACAAAAAAAAATTGGTTGTCTGTAAAGTCGGTTTACGGACGATAGATTTACGTGATAACGGCATAATCATGTATGACTTTGACATTAACATTGACATTTGACATTTGACATTTGGCATTTGACATTTGACATTTGACATTTGACTTTTGACTTTTGACTTTTGACTTTTGACATTTGACTTTTGACTTTTGACTTTTGACTTTTGACTTTTGACTTTTGACATTTGACATTTGACATTTGACATTTGACATTTGACATTTGACATTTGACATTTGACATTTTTGACTTTTGACTTTTGACTTTTGACGGAAACGGAAACGGAACGCTACACGGAACGTTACTATTTTTCATTTTGGCATTCATCAATTTATAAAACGTTATCACGTCAAAATACCAAAACGTAATACGTCAACAATCAACAAAATTAAGTTTACTCTAAAAATCATAGCACGCTCTAATTGGTGCCAAGAGGTAGTGGGAAGCCGAGTTTTGTCCCCTAAGACAATATTTACTGTTCGTGGTCCCTTTACATCTTCTCTGTTGTATGAAACAGATTAATGTTTGTGCTTGACTATTTGCACTGTTCTTCATAAAAATTCTGTGAACAGTGGCAAATAAACAAGGGCGGGCCTTAATAACATTTCGTGTATTTTGCGACCGTATCGCTTGTAATCTTTCTTTCAGCGGTTGGATTTGCGTTTCTTTTACAAGGGCTTACAGATTTATTTTTGTCGTTTCAGTTTATTTATGGCCGTTTCATTTTGGGACACGTAGCTAACTGTATATCTTTCTTTTGTTGTGTTTCTTGTTTAAATATAAGTATATTTATTATTATTATTATTTACATAGGTTTATAAACGTTAATGTTGTCCTGAGGTTCGTGAGGTCATGTCTATGGGCACCGACTGAAAATCAGTGACTGAGGCTTTTGCCTTAGTTTTATGCTGA
This sequence comes from Apeira syringaria, assembly GCA_934044485.1. Classification (NCBI taxonomy): domain Eukaryota; kingdom Metazoa; phylum Arthropoda; class Insecta; order Lepidoptera; family Geometridae; genus Apeira; species Apeira syringaria. The sequence goes on along the minus strand of OW203661.1, from coordinate 3,352,232 downwards.
GTCGGGGCCCATATTCATGACACTCACAACATCATTATTACTCTGTTCTTTATTGTTTTTGTATGTATCTCTTGTGTAATGTGTGTTGTGAGTGTCTTGAATAAATGTGGTTTCTTTCTTTCTTTTCTTTCTATATATAAAATAAGCGGTTTCATGAAATCTGTTGCGCATGAAGCGGCGATAATAAGGTGCAAAATTGTTTTCTGTTATTTGAAACGAATGAAAATAATGAAATGAAATTAAAATAAATTTATATCCATTATAGGACAGCATTGCGCAAATATATTACAGTAGTACAAAATAATAATGTTGCCAGATGTCAGGAATGAGTTTCGACTCAGCATACACTAAGGTCACGAGCACTGATATCTGACGAGTAGTCACTGTTCCTTTGTGATCCCAGTTATTAGTCTCGTCAGTCGACACTAATAACTGGGATCACGAAGGAACAGTGACTACTCGTCAGATAGTACATTATAGTCAGCACAATGGAAGTAAGATATAGAACACAATACTTAAATGAAAAAGTTTTGCACACAATACAAATTAAAAAACATTTGCAGTGTTTTATTATATGGCCCGTTAATAGAGATAACATTTTTATTTTGTTTAAAAAGCATATAAATTTTTTTTCCTTTTTTTGTCTGTCAAGTGGGACAGTGGGACAGTAGTCAATAAATAATCTGTTTATCCTACTAAAATCACAAATGCTAAAGTTATTGAGAAGTGTGTGTATGTGTGTATGTTTGATACTTCTTCACGCTCAAACGGGTGTAGCCGTTTGAGCGTGAAGAAATATCAAAGTAAGAATATCAATAGTATCAGAGTAAGAAGTATCGATTTCGATGAATTTTGGTATGTAGATAGTTTAAGCCCTGGAAAAACATAGGCTGGTTTTTTTCCCGGAAAAAGTATAGTTCCCGTGGCATAATTGAGGTAGCGGGAAAACCGTAATCCACGCGTTCGAAATCGCAGGGCACTACTAGTTTAAGATAAAAATAGAGCAACAAAATATCTTATTCTACGCATTGGCGTCATGCTACGTGAAACCTGCGTTCACATTTAAAATTCTACATTACTATGTCTTCCATCTCTTCCCGTGGGTGCCGTAAGAGTCGGCTAAGGGATAACGTACCAGGAGGTGGGCAGCAGCGCCTTCTGAGGATCGGAAATCATACTGCGCTCGCCAACCCGCCTGCCAAGCGTGGCGAGTATTGGCAAATCCCTCCTATATGGGGGAGGCATATGTCCAGCAGTGGACGCACATGGCTGAGAAAAGAAGAATGTCTTCCGTCACATTTTATGTCAATTTTCAAAATAAACACAAGCCAACGGTATTTCACTCTATATTACACAACCCTTATACACAATTATTTTACCAGCAATTCAATTATGGAAGTCGTTAAACAATCGATGCGTTACGTTATTAAATTGCGTTATAGTTTAAAATGCCGTTCGTACAACCTAAATTTATTGCAAGTGAACTTAGATTTATAGCAGTTCTGTTAAGGGGTTGAATCGCGATGACTTAGCGTTCCGCGTCGCACTCCTTAAATCTTTAGGTTAATATACAGGCTGATTATAAAAGCGATTTTTTATTAGAAGTAATTATTTTTAAGGTATGTAAGCTTTTAAAGTATTCAAGTTTTTTATTATTAAGAAGACTCAAAAAGCCTTACACACTGTAACAGAAACCACAGAAATACCACAGGTCACTGAGATTAGCTATAGCCAGCATAATATGCGGACTTTATAGACCATATGGGTGTATCCGACACGGCTTGACGTGCGATGGTTTGTGAAATCCTATTAGTGGCACTTCAAACTGTGAATGAAGATGATATTGCTCAGCCCAGTTGATTTGTTAATGTCTCATACGTAAACTGTGAGCGGGAGTGGAACGCAAGCAAACGACAATTTTACAAAGTTGCCTGTTTCATTGTGCTACATAATTAAAACTTATTCTAAGCCTTAATAGCGCCTAAATTCCACTGTCATGTAAATTTTAGTTTTTCTATTCAACTCCTCAATCATTACTATGACTTTTTTTTCTTTTTTTTTATTAACTTTCACACAAGGTCTTCAGGTCCCAAACTAGGCAGAGCCTGTGCTATGGTAACCTGATGACTGATATTATATACTTATATACATATACACACCCAGACACAGATCAAACAGACATGTTCATACACACAAATGTTTGACCTGTCCGGGAATCGAACCCGGGACCAGCGGTTCAGAAGGCAGAGTGCTACCAACTGCGCCAACCGGCCAGTCAAATATGAATATAGACTTTATTCTTTAATTGTATGAGGTAAATGTAAGTGTGACATAGCTTTTATCTCAATAAATAAATACATAAATTTTCCATTCCTTCTTTATTTCACTTAATTTTTATGTTTTCTAAGAGATAACATATTGCTGATACAGATGATATGATTAACCTCAAGTTTATTTAACTATATATGTTGTAAATCTTAATTTTATTGTCATGACTAACATCAGGTGAAGAAGTGGTTGTTACATGCCAACATTTATATTTTAAATAAAAACGGTCAACAAAGGTACATCCTGGTAGATTCGCGCTTTTATGGTAGGTCTTGACATTTTTTTTCAATTACTAATCGCATTTTTTACAATAATCATGGAAAACCTTTTCAGCCAAATTGCTAGGAAAAAACAACACCCGTTGGACTCCGGGAGTGCCGGCAGAAGTGAAAACTTGAACATAATTGATGATGATATTGAAAAGTAGCTTATGTGTTTTTCCGGGATCAAATACCAAATTTTATCCAAATCCGTTCAGCCGCTCTGGCGTGATTGTGTAACAAAGATCCATCCATCCATCCATGCATTCAAACTTTAAGATTTATAATATTAGTGGGACACATAGAATTAACAAGTTGACGATTTGTTTTTGAAAAAATGAAATCTTTCTTTTTTATTATATCGGCGTTTTGATAACCGAACTCAATAATACTTTTAACAAAACGACTTTGTCAAATAAAACTACCAACAAACGAAAATGTTCCTTATTCGTAGCACATATATGTTTAAATTTCAACGGCGGTCCTGACGATCTGACGATCTTACGATCTGACGCGAGTTTAACATTTTTTCTCCATACTAAAGTGCACAATGCCGCTAAAGAAGTTTTCACTTCAAAAAAACTTTTCTCCTGCGTGACTGAATACCAATGCTTCTTAGCATCAAGTCTTCCATTAAACAAATTGAGTTAAAAAGTATATATCAAGCATAATAATTAGTAACAAAATAACAAAAAAGAAAAGTATTAAGTAAGAAAATTGTGTCTAGCAATTTTCAACTCTCAATTGGCTATTATAAATTCTGTCTCAAGCACCGAATTTAAAATAAATAAATCTACAAATTTTCATCAAACCTTCTACAATAACAATTCAATTTGTTAAAATAGATTTTCTAAATCAAGGTGTGAGAATTCCCTGCGGTGAAAATTTAAATTAATGATACGTGTTTCATTTCACACCCTGTATTCTCTTACCGCTAGAATCGAAGATTAGAGAAAGTTTGGAATTTAAATTAATTTAGCGGATTATTAATTTTGAATAATGAACTCGCCTCTCTAGAGTTATAAATGAAAATAACATTTTGGTATATATTTACATTTAAACCACAAAAGACAATAGGGCTCAGATAAATTTAAATCCTAAAGTGTGTAATAATTTAGATTTAAGCTTGGATAGTGGCCATCATTGCTTTAGATTTTGGTTATGAATTGTATTTTATAATATTTATGGGCTTTTGAATGTCATCTTTATTTTAAATTTAACCCAACACATAGTAAAATTGTGAGCTATCTCTGGTATTGTCATCATCAATGTGCCAAATGAAATAGTTTTAAGTAAATAACAAAGAGTTACTTTAATTGAATATTCCAAAATGTACAGAAGTATCATCGTAGTTATAATACAAGAACATATACCTACTACTAATCTGGCAACATATAGCTATAACTGCACAGATAAGGCTATGTAGTTTTAAACTCATTATTTGTAAGAGTTTCAAATAATAATGTTTAATATACATACATTTTTACGTGAAGGCTTAATAGTTATGTAAAATTATATGAAATTTAATAATTTAATGTGATAAAAATGAAAAAGGTTAAGTTTAATAAATTAAGAGCATTTAAAAAAACAATTCCCAAAGTAAGAGAGCATAATGAATTTTAGTTGTGGTTTTGAAACATGTACTTTGGATACTGAGCTGTTTACTTGAGTCTACTTTAGCCATTATTGAAATAAGACCTCTCTCCTCAGTCGTACAATCTTGCCGGAGTGGTCGTGGCCTGATGTCGTTGTTTCACTTCCTAAAATAATGTGCACTGAAATTACATAATTTGATTCCACCATGCCCTTTCTATCATCGGTCGATTCGACGTACGGTAATTCGCCATCACTATATAGTAGATATACTACCTATACGTTCGAAGCGTTTTGCTTCCACTGTCTTAATGCGTACTGCCAAGGAATGGAACTCTTCGTTTTTTTTAAAAGATTACGGTTACGTTTGACCACTATGTCAGCTAATGCTAAGTGAGGACGCGGTCGAAGGTGTAGCACACAAACTTAGAAGGAACTTATTCACTCGCGACTTGAAGACTTCGACTATTCAATAACAGCAGAATCAATTTGGATGTAATTTGACAAAGAAATAATTATGACCTGGAATAGCACATAGGTTTATTTTCCCTCGGAAAAAGGTCCGATTCCTGATAATTGATATAAAGGAAAAACAGTACTCCACGCGGGTGAAACCACAGGATTCAGCTGGTATAATTACAATACAAGACCTTACGTGGTTTAAGGCGCAGTTACAAGCTAATGCCATCATAAGTGAAATAATGTGTCAGCGAAAGTTAGCACGTTTTGCTACCATTTATACATTTAAATAGCGAGCACGAAATGGACCTCCTATTTCGCGGATTACAGGGACTTTGCAAGGAAAGCTAATTGCACTTGTAGGAGTTAGCGGTATTCGCTACAAGATCTGCTAAATCCCAGGACGAGTGCTATAAGATTTATATCACAAGATAAGGAGGACTTAGCCGCTTTTGAGGAAATTAACGCGTTTGCGAAACGGCGGCGAAAAGGATTTGGAAGGTTTACTTGAGTTGGGTAATCGAATAAGTTTGGTGAGCTTAAGTAGCTTGATCATTTTCTCAATGTGGTAATGCATTTAATTAAGAACCGTATGTAATTGTGTTTCTGATACTCATTTTCCTTAATACAATTTTAACTGGGTGACTGAGCTTCACCTAGTTTCAACGAGATGGCGTTTTACAAGAATGTTCAGAAGAGTAATCAGACATATTTTAGTGCAAAATAAAATAAAATACTTTTCCCTGAGGAAACACCTATTCTGATGAGACTTAAGAAAAAACAACTGAAAAGGTTTAGGTGCTGGAAACAAAGAAATGTTTAATTGGAAATTCTCGCGTGTTTGACATATTATTATATAGATGTATTATAATCTGACTACTCACGTTTATAGTCAAAATTTCGACCTAGGTTTCGGGTATGTCCGATGCCCGTCCTCAGGTGAGTTTACGCTGCCCGATCGCGGCGTAGTGGTCACCGCGAATACATTACACAAAACAGTTTACGCTGCCCGATCGCGGCGTAGTGGTCACCGCGAATACATTACACAAAACAGTTTGCAGAAATTCATTTGTCCACAAGTCCATTACTCAATATATTATTACCGTCGTGGGCGTTACTAGTTAATACTTAAAACATCAGTCTTAAACTTGTATAAACCTCAAAACTCGGAGCCGATAAGAATATGGGCTATGCGTGAAATAATTATGGCCATATATTCCTCCTAGACCCACTTCATTATTGATATGACAATTTATGGGCAAAAGAAGTGTTAGTAAATTAGGAGTGGGACAATTAAGCTATGGGCAACAGAACCCTAGAAGTCAGATACGGGCGGTTTCTTAAAAGGGATTCATCTCTTTTCCAGAAACCGCCTCACATGAAATAGACCTAATTATTATACCTATTAAATTGAGTGTCGAGAGTGTGAGATTGAGATAGTAATGAGTTATCCCTAGGAAACGAATATTCAGTGAACTGTAATGGTCTGAAGAACGATTGAATGGAATATTAATGTGAAACTTGAGAGCCTAGGTCTCTTGTCATAAAATCCACGCTGCGACCTCACCGCGCTCATACTCTAAACCTTTTAGAAAACTTTCAAATCAATGTGTTGGAATTTAAGACCCGCAGTTATTGCTCTCTATTCTCTTGCGTTGGCTTGCAATGGTGGCATTTGTAACCGACTTCAAAAGGGATTCTTTGGCATTTTTAAGTCGAGAGATTTTTTTTATATTTGTTACTTCAGAGCTTTCGACTGAGTGAACAGATTTTGATGATTCTTTTTATTTTTATTTCAAAGCTGTTGCTTCCCGTATGGCCCCAATCATTCACCCCCAATAAGGAAGTCATCCAAGTAGATGTAACACTTTCAGTTATCTCACTATCAGTTATTGGATTTGATTAAATGTAACTAAAAAACCACGTGATCGATTTTGATGAATTTTTAAACAAAGGTGAAGGTGCTTCCCTGGTGGACCCCCAGGGAAGCACCTTCACCCTTGTTTAAAAATTCATCAAAATCGGTTCACTCAGTCGAAAGTGCTGAAGGTAACAAACATAAAAAATACGGGTCAAATTGAGAACCTCCTCATTTTTGAAGTCGCTTAAAAATAGGTTTTGAAGCAATGTTACAGTAAATAAATAATAATTTATACAAGCATCATCGCTTGTCACAGTCAAATTTGAGAGGTATATCTTCTTTTACTGGATTTAAGCCGTCTTCATATTTTATTTAAAAGAATTGCTTTCAGGTTTATTAAGATTCTAGAAAGCACTAGACTGTTGATAACGCAATGTTTGCGTTAGAATTTATATTTCACAAAGATACATTCATCAAAATGTTTTATATCGCTGCTGGTAATAAGACCATAAACCTCTTCATAGGTTTTACAAGTATATAACCTTCACCTGATTGATTAAAAGATTTTGTATGTATAGCACAATACCGACAAGAGTAAAGAAATATATTTGCTAAACAAATGATTTTATCATTTCATGGATTCGCAGCAATGACATTATATCATTGATTCGCAGTAGGGTAAATAACTATCATATTATTGAACATTTTGATAAAGGATTACGAAAATTTCGCAGAATTATTTACAGGCCATAGGTACTTTCATATACCATATTAGCTACCGTGTGTAACTTAAAGCTCAAGTTGTCTTTAAAATTGAACTTGTTTATAAATCCATCACAAAAAAAATAATTTACTAGATAAAAATAGTGTAGGTGCGTCAATCGACACGAATGAAAAGTACCAAATGGAGATTTCAAAGTGTCGTGTTTTTTCGAGTCACATTTTTTTTAGAATAATAACATCTCTGTGTACGTTTGTTAAGTTGTATGTTCAGTCTGGATCTGATGCCTGTAATAACTACATTTTATTTATTTATTTTATTAACTAAAATATTTGAAAGCCGACCTTTCACCATCTTATACAAACAATAACACGCGCGGGCTCCCTTCGTTAAAATAGAGCGAAACCACTAAAGCGAGACACTGATTCGATTTCACGTGGAGCGCTCATAGCGGTATTCCCGTAAATCTCGCTTACTGATGTGATTTACGCTAATTTCATTTTGCTAAGGCGTTTTCACGTGCTGCTACACTGTGTAGCCTTAATTAGAGCTAAAGACACCCCGAGCGTTAGTTCAGTCTGCGGTGAGATTCGACTGGCTGGTAATGCTGTGCTTACGTTGTTTACATTCACGCTGATGCTACCATTACGTATATTCATTAATATACTCATGTATATTCAGAAGTACTCACTTTAAAGGTCATTATCGTTTGAAGTATTAGAACAGAATAGAATAGAAAAACTCTTTATTATCAGTGCCAAAAACAAATAACATATCATTCTTAAAGCTAAACTTAAATTGTAATACTTGATACGATAATAGGCGGCCTTATCGCTTGTAGCGATTTCTTCCAGGCAACCTTTGGATGGACAGAAACGGAGAAAGGAGCAGACGGTAGGTGTTGTGCATCTGTTTGACTAATTAGATATAGCATAATTAGTTAATAATTAGTATAGCAAGGTTTTTCTAAATTCTAATACATGAATATTTTTAATATGTACTATAAACTAATAAATATTTTGTAATTTGAAAATGAGAAACATTATCACAAATAAAATATATAAATAATAGGGAAAATAATCATAGTATAAGATAAATAAGATATATTATAATATATTATAAGATAATTTATTTAATTAATATCATTACAATTGAAATAACGTTACGAATTTCCAGATAATAAATAGCGAATTAGGTTTAAAAACAATGGGCCCCAAACTGGGCGTGGCCTGTATCTTGGGAGCCCGCAGTCGCATGTCGCCTAATGCAGGTTCGCATAATCACGAGTGCACAGTGTTTCTGTTACCATTAATATCTCGAAACACTAAAATTTAAAATATATTTTACTTGTAATATCTGCGAGTTTTATGAATAATCAATTAAGTTGTATTACTTAATACAGTTTCGTATGAGAAAAATATTAAATGAGATAGAATTAACAATAAATGAATAATTACAAAATAAAATTATAGAATAATTGAGATTGATAATATTGCTAAGCAAGTGCAAAAGACCTTTCATTTTATGCCAGTGGAATAAACATAACTACAAAATGAATGATAGTGAAATGATACTCTAACATGATTTTTTTAAGCCGGCTAAATCCTATAAAACCCTTAATAAATTCTTATTAAAAAAATCAAGTTCGTATAACTCTTTACAACGCCATCGTTCACTATCGCTATCGTCACAACGCCACAACGTTAATTAGAACTTAATTAACCGCAATTGAAGAAGAGTTATTCTTAATGTTCAATTGCGGGTAGTTTTAGTCAACACCAAATAACGTGACGACTTATTTAACCTAAAGCTGCCCGCATTATAATGCAATAAGCTTTAGTTCTAAGTTTAGAACTAAGAACTAATTTTATAATTGTAATTGAATAGGGTCATACTTATCTCAATTAATATAATTGTAGCTATTGTTATTTTAATCATTGACAAGCGGTCCGTCCCGGCTTCACACGGTTACATGATTGAAGTTTTAGTAACGATCCCTATTGTAATCTTGCCTAAAAAATAATATTATGCCTATGTTACTCATGGATAATGTGGAAAAATGAAAGAAGTATGGTGAAAGAATTTATGAAACCTATCCAGTAGTTTTTGAGTTTATCCGTTACAAACATACATTTGTATGTTGTTATGTTTCCCCTTTAAAAGGCTAACCTAGGTAGTGGTTACATATTTGAACCGTTTGGGGTCGAGACATTGGGCCCATGGGAATCAGGCGCTCATCGGATTGTCCAAAATTTATCAGAGCGTTTGATCGATGCGACGCGTGACCAAAATGCTAGCACATATTTGGCTCATTGAATCAGCATTGCAATTCAGCGTGGCAATGCTGCTAGCATTCTGGGCACGCTGCCGGCCGGTAGCGGGTTAGAACATTTGAGTTATCTATAGGCTACCAATAGCAAGTGGATTGCTCAAATGTTATTGTAGTAGCTGCAGTATTGTAATTGAAATTAGTATTTTATTTTAATAAAGGCATTTCTCCTCTTTAAAATATTACTGTAGATGTTGATTATTAACACTGGTTTTTATTTCGATTAGGGTTCGTGAGATTATATCATATCATTTTTTACATGAGGTTGAGTTAGTATACGTTCTCAAAATATCACTTCAATAATAGCAAGTTAAATATTTTTTGCTGGCCGGTTGGCAAAGTTGGTAGTACTCTGCCTTCTGAGCCGCTGGTCCCGGGTTCGATTCCCGGACAGGTCAAACATTTGTATGTATGAACATGTCTGTTTGACCTGTGTCTGGCTGTGTATATGTATATAAGTATATATGTCAGTCAACAGGTTACCATAGTACAGGCTCTGCCTAGTTTGGGACCTGAAGACCTTGTGTGAATGTTAATAAATAAATAAATATTTAATAATCGTCAATGAAAGGCCAGTAAGGAGCGCTCGTAGTGGAGTTTCCTAATGCAATCTGAGCTAATCAAATAGATCAAGCAACGTACCCTGCGGTCATACCTGGGAACTTGGGATAGGTGGACTTTTCAATTAAGGAATTCCGTGCTGCAGCAGGCATTTAAGCCGACGATCCTGGGTGGCAATCGTCTCATTTATTAAGACAAGCAATTCATAAACTATGCAATTAAAACTCAAATTAAATCATAAATAAATTTGGTATTCCGCTAAAATAACAATGTCGTTTTGCTCGCAAAGCAATTTAATGATTTACTTTTATTTTTATTTATTATTTAAAACTGTTAAATATATATTTCAAATAATATGCAAGTAAAGAATTTATCAGACTCATTTTTTTACTGTTGATTTGTTTGATACATACCTTATTGTTGTTTTTCTTTGGCAGCTTTAAGTCCTTTAAAAGATTTAAATCCTTTCTGTTAAAGAGCATCTTCTTGCTTTTTGACAAAAGTGACTACGAGAAAGGAAAGAGACATCGCTTCAATAAATAATCACAGAAGAGCACGCTTCCAGTGCATACTGAATATTAGAAGAATATCTGTATCTGTACACTGCAGCGCTTTAGACGCTTTCTAAGAAGCTAAACGTACGGCTCAAAACACACTATCCCAAACATGTGCCTTATCGGAAAAATTTCGGGCATTTGCCAATTACTTAAAGTAACTATATTTTTAAGAATGTATAAAAACCGTATAATAAGGCTAAGCATAAGTTTGCGGCGTGATTTATAAATATTTATTAGAAACTACTTTGACATCACAGGACATAAATTTTAGCAATAATAACCCTTTATTGCGGATATTTTTGATTTTATATGCTTCTTCTGATCAATTTACATACATAGATGTAATGAAATCTTTGAACGTGGTTTTCATCCCCTTCTAAACATATGATAAATTTGACTTTTTACCTTAAAAATGACTTTACCATAAGGTAATAGAAGTAGTGAGGTTGGACCCTAAGTAGCTGCTAAAGCTATAAGATGCCTTCAGGGCACTCACAAGCCTTTTCAGTCGCGTCGAGCCGGATGCATTTTGTATGAGCTTCTAAGAACGCTTTAGATTAACTTGGCTTAATTATAGTCTCACGGTAAACAGGGTAACGCGACGCGTATGTAATCACGATTAGTGATTAAGAGTATGGTGAAGGGTTCGGTTCGTTTGATGTAAGGTCCAAGTTTTAGCGGTTGGAGATTAAAAATCAATTATGTTTTGTGTATAATCAAAGTCATCATCCTAATGGATATGATGTACTTACTTATTTTGAATTAAGGATTAGTAATTAGTAAATTAATTAACGGAGTGTGATAATAAAAAAAAACAAATTAAAATACGGAATTTCCTGAATTTCTTGAAGCGTGTGGCAAACATGCTAATGGGCCGCCTTATGGTAAATGATCACCGTCACCTATGAATATCTGAAGTAGTACAGGCATTACGACACGTTGCCAATGCTTAAAGGACCCTGTTAACTCTCCTTTTGGAGAACTTCATTTTACAGAACAGAATTATAAAAATATGTAGTAAAATATGTATAAAAATAAGTAGTTGAGCTGGCATGTGACTTATGGTACGAAAAAAGTGCTTTGTTAACAAAATATCATACATATAATACCGTCAAAAAACGAACCGATAAATGAAGTTCAATCATAGGCTGAATCTAATAACCGAACTGGTGGTTATCAGATCGACCCCATCTCATGCTTGAGCTATCGGTGACAGCTAAATTATTATTAAATTAACAGCACGATCAATCCACCAAACCTCTCAGTACATTCCATCAGCTGCTTCTTTGAATTTTAGGTCTGATAAGAAACCGTTTTTAACAATACGTCACTGACCATAAATTGAGGTAGAATCTCAATAAAACGCAAGGTCAATTAAACAAAAATTATAATAAAAAGATTTAAATTTTTTAATACTAACTATTCAACAAAACAAAAGACTACCCGCCGAGTATCAGCGATACTACTTACTATGAATTTAGGTAGTATCGGTGGGTAGTCTTTTCATAAAATTGCGTCACCGTGAATCGCTTACACTGTGACGTCACAAATAGAGATATGTAGCTAAATCACTTGCGTCTAAGTCAGAAACATGTGTCTAAGAAAGTTTGTTAATATTTAATGAGTTCTGCCGTAAAGTGCGTTGATTTGTAGGTGCTTTGCTTTAATTTTCATTACAAACGCGGCAACCGCTAATTCAATAATATGACAAGTAGGTGTATATTGTGCTGACATGTTATGTAATTATTGTGAATAAGTAATGATTGTAGGTAAAACACAGGCTGTTTAAAAGTAGCCCATGCACTGTGCACGAATAACGTTCATCTAAAAGTTAGAAATGGCACCTAATAAAAAATATTAACGCACTAATTGGACGCAATTTTTTATATGTTGTACTAGATTACATGATAGTTACTGTGGTTCGATTGTTTTGTGCTGCTAAACGACTCTAATAAGGCATTTTCGTAGCACTTTATTTTGTCATTTTATAGCAATTGCAATAAAATTATGACTTACTCAAACTACACGAGTATTGGGTACATTTTGGTGTAATAAAGTAATGTGACATAAAAGTAAACAAAATCTGCGTCCTAGTTTTCTTTTGTCTCTTCATTACAATGGATATTTGTTTGGATATTTTTTTATTATTATACAATAATACTTTTGCTAATTATCTACGACGATTTTAAATTATAAGTAATACGTCTAATAACTAATTTGAAAGTATGTATGTGTTATCCGGCTTTTCTCACGTATATAGAGGAAGTTTCGACCTAGGTTTCGGGCATGTCCGATACCTATCCTCAGGTGAGTTTACCTTGCCAGATTGCGGCGACAACTGATTTGAATAGTTTTTTGATTATTTGAAAGTGTGTATCTTTTAAGAGACAAAATATTTTTTACCCGCTGAGCACTATGTGTTACGGGATAACGGTGGTTAAGGGTGGCTTTCCAGGCGGGAACTCGAACCCTACCACCATGCTGGCAATTCGATAACGGTGTTACCTTTACTGAAGCTCAAGCCGTGATCGAACCAGGGTCGTCAGTTTGACAGCCGACGCTCACACCGCTGAGCTATCATCTCTATATATTATTTTCTCATTAGGTGTCCTGTAATAATGTTCAGCCATAACTTTATTGTAAGAACCCGCTACTATATAGATCTGAACAACTGTGTATTCAATATCTCCCAAAGACTAAATAAATAAAGGGAATACACACAAAACTTCTTAACATTTTGCATTTTTAAAGCTGCCTGTCAAGTACCTACCTCCATCAGTGATGGATGTATTCTTTGGAAAGTTCTTCACACTGCCACTGGCAGACTAAATTAATGCATTCGAACACGTGATAGGACATTGACTTTTGATATTTAATCTGCCCTTGATAATTGAGTTCAGGTAGCTCTAGCACCTACTGTTGTTTATACTGTGGTACTGCAAATTGTTTTGTAGGGTTCTTAAATTACATGCTAGACGGTGAGATTGGAAAACATTGAAGTTTTCTTTATGGAAAGTAAAATAATGATTAATACTTTTTTTTGCGTAGCCAAGCACCGCCGCAAGCGTTGAAATACAAATATATTAATTTGTATGGTGTACTTTCCTGTACCTGTCTACCTAGCTACCAACAATAATATTTTTTTTTATGTTCAAATTATTTGACGAAAAACTTCGGCAACTAGTAGGACTTGATCCCAAGACTAAATACCGTCCTGTCGCTTACCATTTAAGCTATAGTAGCATTCCACTAGCCATCCGAATTTATTCCTTCCTTTTACATCTGAGGGGATGTTGTTCTTAGCGCCATCTACCACTATGAATCTACAAATACATCTATTAACGTAAGTTCCGCCTAGCATGTTGTTAATGCAATAAATCTTAAAACTCTTGCAATTTTATCATGTTCATAGCCGGCAAGCTAGTTGCTACTGGCTACTCGAAAGTATATCCTCAAATATAATATCAGAACAGAATAAATCTGGATCTTATGATGTATACTAACTGTGCCTCGCGGTTTCACCCTCCTGGACTACGGTCTTCCCGTTACCGGATTTTTTTCCGGAGTTATCAAATTTCCTAAGCAATTTTCTTTACTTTTCATTCCCTGTCCCTCCAGAGAATTAGAAAACTTTTTAAATAAATGAATGAAATTGTTGAATTCATTCTCAAGTTGAATGCATTTTCTTGCAAAATCATGTTTCACAGTAGCATTTCTTCATCTGGGAGGTATGATCGTGCCAGGCGGCGGGCGCGAGCCTCAGCATGTAACTTATTACAAGAAATTATGTTAGTTTTTTCTTCTATACGACCGGGTTCGAATCTTGAACTTGAAAAAGGTTTTTTAAATCAATAAATGGAGTTTCTCTTGTCACTAATACCGTAGACATGCTTCCCAAGAACATTTTTTTAAATATTGTATCTCACTTGATGGTCAGTGACGATGTGGCCGAAGATGTTATCACGCTAGATCTAGAATGCTCACTGGCTCTTAAGGACTGCTTCTTGAACATATCTTTGATGTATTTCGTATAGTTTCAGACTTGCCCCTACATCATCATCATCATCAATTGAAATTGACAATTACAATAATCTTGCCCTTACTGACAAATCTAAATGGCCGATCCTTTATACTCTAGAATAATTATATTTCATATAGACAGTTTTACCACCAATTTACAATATTTGAGAGTGGAAATTATTAATCAAAATTTTTTTTAAATTAAAAAATAAATATTAATCCGTTTATGATATTTTGTTGGAAGTTTTTATAATCTGTTCAAAAGTGACAGCGTTATAAAACAAAGACACCAAAATAACAAAACAAAGTTGAAAACCTCCTTCTTTGGAAGTCGGCTACACATATACTTATCGAAGCTCTCCAAGTAGATGAACCGCTGCCTCGTAGTACGAACATTTATTCCACCCTTCTATGTCAGTTCGATTCTGTGTGATAACGTCACCATCGGATAAATAACCAACACATCTGCATGTACCTTTTTTCATTACAAACATGACCATAACATTCGCGCTTAATAATAAACCCTCATTGAAGGGTTACAAGCCCTAAGGGATTTCATATCGGATTCGCGAGGGTATTTCAAGGTCAAAATCAAACCTATAATCCATCAGAACTCGCTTTATCTATTGCAAATTCATTCGTATTGCAAATGCGTAAGGTTGAGTTGTCGTGTTCGGGAACGATATATGCCATAAAGAACCCTAGCGTGGTGTATTTAAAATACAATTTAATATGATTATCTGGCTGTCCCCCTAACACAGACAAAATCGATAGCGTCTGCAACGGGGTAAATGCAAAATAAAACGATAGAGTGCTGCGCAATGCGGAAAAGTTTGCACACACGCATATTTTGACGGTATTTCGGGAAAGTAAAAGTACAAAGCGCCTAATTGATGTAGCCCGTTTAGAAGTAACATTTTTATGGAAGGAAATCTTTTGTTTTGTAAGCATTGAATAGGTTATATACTTTTTAAGTTTTTTTTATATGTATAAAATTATTATCAGTAATTTATCAGTTATATTGAAGCTGTTTGATGTATTGCATACATGTAATTTATTTTTCATTTGTGATTCGCAGTACTGTCGCACACTAAGATAGATATTTTTCTTGATAATTATAAAAGGTTATGTTAGAAATCAAATGGTTATATTTCGTGATAAACTATTAACGAAATGTGCTTATGCAATCTTATACAAATTCGAATGAATCTTTATTAAAGTCTTAGCTCGTTTTTTAACAAAATGATCTTCGGCATACAAAAAAAGGTGCATTTTAAAATTAATTATATTTAAGCAAATACATAATACACACGAGTATTATGTGTTATATTTACCTCACAAGTCGTGCAAATATTTATAAAAAAATATTTATTGGTAACGGAAAGTATCTGCAATTTTTGCATAGACTACGCACTGGGTGGGCTTCTAGCTTGTAGGACCATACTTGCCTAGGTATACTGCAATATTTACGGTGATTGTTCAGCTATATTTATGCGCCGCGACGTAAGCGCCCGTGACCGTGGGGGTGGAACACTGTTTGTTTTAATGGAGCTTTTAAAATTTTCTCTCCTAGGTATACAAGTAGATGAACGCGGACATGAGCTGACGGGGAAAATTAAATTTAGAATGTGCCTTTGATGGATCTTTTTAGGAATATAGTGTCTGATGACGAGTTTATTAAAGAAGCTAAGAAACACTTTGTTTTGCTTGGTTCAATCAACTTTCCGTACGACAACTTAGTTTATACAAACTACATAGACTACAATTTTCTTTGTCATTATAATTAAGTTATCCCTCGTAGCTGTGGTAAAAAAATTGTTAATGTATTTTTTGTTTTATTCTAAGGAACCTTTATAGTAAGTTTAATTTAAACCCAACTAGCCGTTCTAGCGCTGAGTGGTAACAAATATACTAACAGACACATACACAAACTTTCATACTTTTTGCACTAGGATAAGAATGATAACGACTTCACGCGCGAAGTATTTTGCCTTTACTCTTTAAAACATTTCGTGAAGCAGTAGAAAATATTTCGGTTATTGATTAAGGTTTTCCCAAAAGAGTCACTTAATAAAAAAATAAAAGTCTAACAACATTTTGAAATATGAAACAAGTCTGAACAAAGTTACGTGGCATTTTTTAGCAAATGTCCCAGAGCGGCGATTTCTTGTAAATAATGGTCCATAAGAGATAAAATCTCTTTGTAATTCCGATGCCTTTCTTAATTCACTTTTGCGACTTAATTTTGCTTAAAATTAAACTCTTGTAAGTTTGATTTCAGTTATGAAATATTTTGCATAGTTATTATTTTTCATATCTTCAAAAATGTTGAAGTTAATTTCAAAGGTCGAGTATTTAGATACTTTCTCGTGTAAATTTCTTTATTAAATTCTTTACGCTACTTAGAGTAGCATTTAAAGAATATAATAATTGTTTGCATAATATTTAAAAGGTATATCTCAAAACATTTTAACGTCACTCGAAAATAATATTACTGTAAAATTCTAAATATTTGGAATAAAAAACGGAGCAAAAATCAAGCATTTATTAAATTTCTTTCCGTCCAATACGTTCATTGTTACCGATTACTTAAAAATTGACAGTTAAAAGTTTCAAAATAAATATCATTAAAAATTCGGTTTCCACGGTGTTATTTTGTCACTGAGATTCCCAGGAAATGTATACTTATCCAGCTAAATAACATTTACCTACTAATTAGTGTTATTGAGGATGCCGCAAACTCAGGGATTCCATCAAAACCATCACCCCAACATATTATTATCATCAACACGCCATACGTAGATATTTTATTTTCACCACACTAGCTGTCAAATTGTCAATAGTAACCGTGTATATATATGGCCGTAACAATTAGAGAACTAAAGAAAAAATGCAGCTCACAATTGTTGGGAATGATTTAAAATATTTATCAGTATAATCACTTTGTCTAATTAAGGGATAGCGCGAAGGGCAAAAATAGTTCCTTGTAACTTCCCACAATAACATCTTATTGTCCATCGTGAATATAATGCATGCGCGTGTTAATTTGACTACTAGCGCCATCTATTGAATTTTGTTAACATTAATACATCTGAGCTCGAACACCTTCGATGAAGGAATACAGTCGAATACACATAAAGTAGCAAACTATAACCAATTTCTAAAACTGTCTAAATATTATTTAAAGCATCGATGCCCGTTGTTTATTCAATATTAAAAAGTGTCAACAATCTTTCCACCAAAGGTGTTAAGCTGAAGTTGCAATGGGTGCCTTCGCATATCGGTATTAGAGGTAACGAGGAGGCTGACAGATTTGCAAAATTAGCGGCTACAGAAGGGATTCAATACACGATTAAACCTAACTACACCGAGCTTTTGTTTAGATGTAAAGATATTTGTTACGATACATTTAAAGAATATTTCGATGAAAGAAGCAGAGAAAAAGGTATTTGGTATAAAACAATACAATCTCAGCCTCCTCGTATACCATGGTTTGTAAGAAGCGAGTTGCCGAGAAACGATGTTGTTCTTGCGCATAGGCTAAGGGCTGGTCATTACCCGTGTAACAAGTTTTCTTTTTTAATGAAAAAATCCAATACACCAAATTGTGAATTGTGTGGCACTCTTGAGGATGTTTACCATATTCTCGTGGAATGTTCTAAACATGCCCGAGAAAGAGAAGATTTGTTAAATAGTTTTAAGATAAATAGATTAGACGTAGGTTTTTTTATTAATAGTTTAGCTTCGCCTGCGTGCGATGCGGCAAAGGCTTTATTTAAGGTATTTAAGAAATAATTAAGTTTTTATTCGTGTATAAGTTTAGGGTACGATGGGGCTGGCATACCATGTAGGGAAAAGCCCCAAAATAAATAGTGATTAAAAAAAAAAAAAAAAAAAAGATGCCCGTTGTTTGAAACACACTTGAAAATTGATTACTTCGTCCTCAACACTGTTTGCTTGTCTAATTAATTTTCAATCCCAATCATTCTCATTTCGAAACACCATCTCACATATTTGAGTACAGAAATCCTTTGAAAAAGAGCTCGACTATATTTGTACAAGGGCTAACACACCTTCAAACAACTCTGTATAAAATGATTTTATAGAATTAGTACCCACATAAAATTACAAACAAATTGGTTTTAATGAATTTTGGACCTAAAAGAGTTTTACTGTAATCGAAAACATAAGTTTTATATATGAGCTTTAACGTAAATATACTTATTGAGAACAAATTTTAAAGTAGCTATTTCGTGCGAAGAAGGGCACCTTAAAGCAAAATCATTATTTCAGTATGGGTTATTGGTTCAAAATGGTACCAAAAATTACAATATCAATTCTTTTTTTCAACAAACATATATTTCATCTACACATCGCAAAACCCCCGAACTAGGATTCCCCGTGTAGTGTGAGTCATGAACACACACAATCACAATACACAAACATTAATGGCCCGGAAGAAACAACTACACTCATCCCACAAAATATGTTTGCTCCTGCCGGGGTTCGAACCCAGGGTCCTGGAGACACAGAAGTCACGCCACTGATCACTCAGCCACGGTAACCGTCAAATTACTTGGATATTTAAAAGTTCGCCTACACCAGCCGCTTTAAACCGGTCTTTGTGGAAATACATGGCTGGCGAAAATAGTTCAATTCTGATGAAGATTTTTGTAAAATATTTTTAACTACTTATCCCACTCAATTTATTGCCAATAAATGGAAAACTTTTAACTATGGAGTTACACAAGCGTGTACAATTTCTATTCAATCATAAAATACAGTAACAAAATGCATAATATCAACTGAATGGCATACGTATTTGCATGCACTTAGTTTATATATAAGTAGGTTTTAAAATAGAGCAAAATAAATTATTATTTCCACTTTCATCATCAATTTAATGATACTATTTTCTATTCCACAGAATTTTAAAATAGTATCTTGTGGCCCACTTAAAGCAATCATATTTTTTCGAATTCACATAAGTAAAAATAGAAAACTAACTGCATTCCGCAGTTTCGATCATGCTGTTTTTCAAATAAAAGTATTTCCCATAGCCGTGAAAAAAATTGCAATTTCTTTGTAGCCTATCTTTCCATACTGTTTATACTATATCTTCGACTGAACCCTCCGATTACTAAGAGTTTTCTAAGAGGTCACAAATGTAGGTCAACGTATTGCGTAGGCGAACTGCGCAACAGATATTATTTACCGATTCTCTGAGGGGCTAAATGGAATCATGTAATTTATGTAATCTGTATAAAGTTACGATCAACAAATAAAGGTATTAACGAATTTGTGTTTAAAAACTAATTTGAAACTTGAACATTTTTATTACAGATATAATTTCACAAATAAATTGTTATACTTACAGGCAAAATTTTGTGTGTAGATTAGCCGAAAAAAGGATTTATTAAATTAGCAATTCATAAGCGGTTGTTGAAGCAAGCTAACTTAAATTGTATAAAATAATATGCGGTTTATTGCGGTTAGTTTTGAAAGTATCGTATATGTCGATACGTTATTTGGTACTGAAAAAACATAAAGGTTTTCTAAAATTAAAAATAACTGCGACGTGTTATTCGATTTTAAATTTGGAGTAAGAGTAGTATGAACTTTTGAATTTAGAATTTTAGATCTTAGACGGACGGAGAATCTGTTTTACCTAATTTGGTTAATTGTTGACAAATGTAGCTTGTGATGCAGGTCAACCCATTGATCAACCGACCAAAAATGATACAATGGGTCTTTAGTACGCAAATAAATGTTACTAATTTTGCCAAGTCATAACGCGCTCTGACTGGTATCAAACATAACGTGCCTCTATCGGTCAGTAGGTATTGCTTCGAGTGTTCTTTATTTGAATCTCTAATTGCTCGTTTATAGTTTTAACTCGAGCGAGTTAGCTAAATTGGGTAAAGGATAGAGTAAAGGTTCAAGATGGGTTAATCGTAGGATTTAGAGGCAGATTTAAGACCAAATATTATTTTACGATACTTAAACGGATTTAAGATCTTATCACCATATACATTCATATATGTTATAATGCTACATTTTTGCATATGAACCCAGTTCTGACTTGCATATGTTGGAGATGGAACTTGTTTATCTCTGACTTTATGTATGGATTATTATTATTTATTATTGTTTTGCTTCCACTTTCTTAATGCGTACTGCCAAGGAATGGAACTCGTTGCCCGAGTCTGTGTTTCCCGATATGTACAATCCTGGAGTCTTCAAGTCGCGAGTGAATAGGTACCTTCTAGGTTTGCGTGCTAAATCCTAGACAGCGTCATCACTTAACATCAGGTGAGACAGTTGTCAAACGCAAACTTATAATAGTAAAAAAAAAAAAAAAATTCTTTTAATCATGTTAAGGTTTTGTGCTTTTCCATACTTAAGACTTTGGGTAACGACTAGAAGATTTAAACTTTTTCGGTTTTACGTAGACGTGATGCCTAATCGAACAGTAAGTTAAAATCACTCTGTACTGTCTGCGACCTACATATTTTAGTATGTACAATCTAATAACGACTTTCGGGAAGTTAATCACTATTCTTTCAATAACAATATATTTTATAGCCGTTTAATATGCCTTACCATTGCAAGATAAAGACGGTCCATTACACGAAATCGACGAGAAGCGTGGTCATAACGCATCGTTCCGAAGACGCATTTGGACAGGTATAAGCCATTAGGGAATAATAAAACACCCTTATCGGGCCATTAGATGCTCGTAAAATAACTGTTATTCATAACATAATAATGTGATGGATTGTAATATTCGTGTTTATCCGTAGTAAGTAAAGGTGCTACGATTGAAATGAGATTCTGAATATCGTTGGATTGCGTAGATCACCGTATTTCGGAACAGACGCGTTGTAACAATACGGTGGTTTGGTAAGGAGGTAAGTTTTTAGTTCTACGTGAGCCTGTGCTTCAATGCTAACTCTAAGTTGTTTCTAAGGTCCTTTCAAGCTACCTTGCATTGTAAATGTTGAATATGCCTTCAGATTTGAGTTACCGGTATCTAAAACTTTTTGTGTATTAAATTGAAGAGGGGGTGGAATTCATACCATAACAATCTCAACTTTACAAAAAGGTATTTTACATCTGCGTTAGTGTACGCGACAACATCAATCACAGTGTCACCTGAATCCCGCGCAAATAGTTTATTCTCCCTATTTTTAGTACTGGCAACCGTCAGTCAAAATATAAAGTAAAATAACCCTTTGCAACATAACAGTATATAACACACTAGTGAGGTACGCATTTCTTTTAATATTGTTATTAAAAGCAAAGAAATGTTGAATGATTGTTACTCATTGTCATACGCTTAACATCAGGTGAGACAGTCGTCAAACGCAAGCTTATAATAATCTTGAAAAAAATAAATGACAAGAATAAAAGTAATGTCCAAACGACAAAGGATATTGACAAACGCACCGATGTTGTTAAACAAATCTAGATACAATTATTCTAGATGGATGAATTTTGTAACAGGTGTTAGACTTCTCTGAATAAAACATTAGATGCGGGCAAAATGTTAAGTGGAATTTATAGTATTTTTACCGACTTAAAAACGAAGGAGGATATCATTTATATTTTGTATGTATGTTTGGGCAGAAGTCATTCGTAGAATAAACATCTAATTGGTCTCTGAATGATAGTATAGCTGAAAAAATCACTTTAAGCGATAAGTCGCTTTATGTTTTGCTGCGATAGTTTTAGATAAGCTTTTAAACATAATTATTTAAAGTTAATTTCCGTACACCTAAAGAAACAAAAAATGTATTACAACATTGTGAAAAGACGACCTTGTATAAAGAAAGAAATAAAAAAACTAATTTACTTCGCTCACAATAATAAATCACTTAAATAGGTAAAGAGCGGGATAAAGTATTTTTCCCATCTCTATAAGCTTGATGGAAGGAAAACATACATCATCTGCAGCACAATACGCGTATAGTACGCGCCGATACGGTTTAGTATGGAAATTGGAAGTACGCTCGATTCACATCACTTCCCGTCTGTAATAACATTTTTTGATACATTTTTTTCTAGTCAGCTACTTAATATATTAATATTTGAATACCTATTTTGTTGAATACATAGTAACTAGAAATCTTTCATAGTGTCGTATATTCAATTTGTATCCCACCTAACCTATATTTTATAATCATAGCACTGTATATGTGTGGACCTTTTTCATCTTCTAAATATAGGTTGGCTATTTACATAGATAGCAGGTCCTAAACTCTACAAAGATCTATTCTTAGGAAGCATGTCATCGATTTTAGTGACAAGGAAAACTGCATTAATAGTTTTAAAACATTCTGTACTTAGTTCATGATTCGAACAAATTCGAACCAACTCATATTACAAAAAAATACAATAGGTACGTATACACGGTGTGGCAAAATTTTGGCCCCTTCAGGGTAACCTTTTCTTTTGTAGTTAGAAGGTTTTATTCTTAGGAACCTTCTATTTTATTTTGAAGAAAAATATATCGTCATTTATAGTTTTTTGAAAATAAGTAAGGTTCGCCAATAATGAAATTTGTGAAAACAAACAAGTTGGTCTTAATCGACTCTATTTCCAACCAGGAACACTTTTCCCAAAGTAACATACCAAATCAAATCGTAAATTTTGGCAATAATTAAAAAAATACATTCCCATACATTTTCTATGAAAAAACGAGTACCTAAGTGAAAACAAAAATGTCACTCATTCAATGGTTCTTAATTTAAACGCGTATGTAACTACTTTTTTAAGTTTGTAGGCTAATTTTGAAGGCTTATGTCCCTGTTCGCTCTAATGACGATGGATGATATGTAAAAATGTCTCCAGACCAAAATAAGAAACATACCTACCTAGTTACTTCTTAGTAGCAAAACACACCCATTTTATTGAGTTAAATCCATGGCTAGATGACTGAACTATCAAAACATGCATCACACTAGTGTAAGAGTCGGGTGAAAAAGCCGGCAAAGAATCCTCGAAACTTCTGGGATTAAGAATGTAACGTATGTTAAGTTGTACGTAGACAACGGCGATCACTTGCCATCAATTAATCAATTTGGTTGTTCTTCTTCTTGCCCAATAAACAACGAATATATAGTTATTTCAAAACCTACGACGCTCTATGAAAAATATTATTTGTTTTAGTGACGCGCAATAGTGTTAATTTTAAAAAGATGTTTCTTCTTTCTGTCTCTGTATAGATCTAGCGTTTGACCACTACCTCACTCGATCGCCAATGACTAATAGTTGGTCGAAATAGGTCACACTGTACAAGAACGCTGACTGGCTCTTCAGAATAGTTACTTAAGTGCACTGTTTTTGGTGACAGTTTTTACAAACTTGAGATTGGACGAAATTAATGGTTTGTGGCAGGCAAATGATTTAATTCTTTACGACATCGTTTGAGCAGCAGCTTGAGGTCCGTATCGGCGGCGGCTGGTGGTAGCCAAGAAGTGCCCCCACACGCCTGCCTTCACTTCTCCACGGCCCTCGTTACAAGTTGCAAGCTCACACCCATTATTATAGAACGTAAATGTACCACCGAACCGAAATTGTACATGGAATCAATACTAAAATAATCATTCCATTACCACCTTTCAATACCGTCCAAATAGGACCCTAAATATGCATATTCCCATAAGCGGAAACTTTAAAAAGCTTACATCAACTTATTTACAAATATCCATTAGCATTCCATATAAACTGTACTTTTCCTAAGAGAATAAAAATAAAAAATAAAATAAAATAAATAGACATAACTTTGACTTTTATGCTGTGGATTATCATAATTTGATGAGCTTTATAAATTACACAGCTTTACACATAGTTGCAAAACTACAGCCCTTTGGTCCCTAAAAGAAAACATCAACAAATTGACATTTAATCCAATCAACAGGCAATTGATAGACTATCCATAAATCAAGTACAATTTGACTAAGTTCGAGCTCTGATTCGATTTGTGCGTTATCAGAAATAGAAAATGTTATTACATGCCAATACTACGAATAACTCAGTTTTGATTTATATTGCAGGTATTTGGAATTTTATTCGGTTACACTTTCATAGATTGAATTTTGTTAAAAGTATTGATACAAATGTTCAATTTAATAATATATGTAGCTATTTTTTAAAAGCTTTTTTTTTGTCTATACATGTTATTACTATACATATTATTATCTGTTTATATACTTATACATTTTCTACACGTACACACACACACGCTCTCTCACATCCCCACACACACAACCCTCACCTGACATAAAAACATACACGGTTATTTGTTTTTATATTTACGAGCAGTGTAAACACAACGTTTGTCATATAATTTTAGTACTATGTATAATCCTTTGGCCATACTTAAGCTTAGATTTGCTACATACATGTTTAATGTGACGCTGTTGGATTATGTAAATAAATAAAAAATAAATTGGTTGTCTGTAAAGTCGGTTTACGGACGATAGATTTACGTGATAACGTCATAATCATTTATAATGTCATAATCATTGACTTTGACTTGGACTTTGACTTTGACTTTGACTTTGACTTTGATTATTTTATGTAATACAAAACTCAGGTGGAACGTTACGCGGAACGTTACGCGGAACGTTACTATTTTTCATGAGTGTTGCTGGTATTCATCAATTTATAAAACGTTATCACGTCAAAAAAAATATGTCTTAATAAAATGTTACTCGCACATTAGATTTTAATTTTAGATTTCAATATAATGAGCTATGTTATTATTTAAATAGGGTGATGGAGCACAAGCTACGTGGGCGTGGACCGCAAAAATTAGGTTCATGCATCTAATTTGCTATAGTCGCAATCGGGCCGCCAGTGTAGTAGCACTTATGGTAATAACCACAAATAATACCTTCCAGTCAATCCAATAATGCTTACACAAATGCACTAATAGCTCGTGTAAAATAAACAACTGGGTGTGCATTTGCCTGTAGTTGTATTATCTAGGTTTAAGTTACGTTACTTTAGAGCATTCCCTATTTTCTTTTTTTATTAGTATCATTGCTAATTACTTGTAATGTAACAAACCGACTAGGACTCACGTGGTAAACACTGGAAAATTACTCTCCGACAAGTTTCGAGCTTATTTGCAGTTCTTCATCTGGTCTGATCGTGCCAGGCGGCGAGCGAAACTGGTCGGAGAGTAATTTTCCAGTGTTTACCACGTGAGTCCTAGTCGGTTTGTTACATTACAATTATGGAAGAAACTCGCGATAGTTTTCAGACTCAAATTGCTAATTACGCTTATTAAGATAGAAGTTTCATTTTTGTACCGATGAGGAACGAAACGGGCGAGTCTATTAGCTAATGCCTACTGTAACACGATGTCCATTTGCACTTTATTAGTGAATATAATATATTTGTTACTAAATTTTGGTTAATGTAGATGCTACAAATAGACTTTCACTTTTGCTTCCTCGTCCTTCTTTGGTGTAAGATTGATGTCGCTTTACAAATTTTTTTCATTCATTCATAACAGCAATAGGTCGTCCACTGCTGGACATATGCCTCCCCATGTAGGGGGATTTGCCAATACTCGCCACGCTTGGCAGGCGAGTTGGCGAGCGCAGTATGATTTCCTATCCTCAGAAGGCGCTGCTGCCCACCTTCTGGTACAAGATCCCTCAGCCGACTCTTACGGCACCCACGGGAAGAAATGAGGGAGTACTATTCTAGACCGGTACCACCACGGCAATACAAATAGGAGATTATAAAAAAGTTTAACATTATTTACAAAGATCGTCAAGTCGGTATACATAAGAAAAATATCTCCTGTGGGTAGGCGATGAAACTAAGTCGATCTCACTATAAATCATGCAAGATTATCTCCACCATCACCAGGTATACTTTTGACTGATGTATGAATTATTTATACTGGTGATGCTTCTCGCTTTGGTATGGAAATTGCAGTTATGCGACAGTGGGAAAGAGGAATTTTATAATATTTATATTAATTTAGGTACTTTGGCCAAGTTATGGATGAAAACTTCGTAAAAAACAGGCATAATTTATTTACTTTTTCTTCAAAATAGATAAGAAGCCATTTGTATAAAATATAAGTGTAGAATGATATGAAATATAAATGTACAAGGTTTATTTTTCTACAAAATAAATAAACAAATCATTTTTTTTATGCTGTACTTTCTCAATGAATGTTATTATTTATATTCTTATTTTTAATATTGATACTTATCAATATATTTAAAATCGTAGGAACATTTTCATGGGTCAAAAGAAGCTGGCAACATCTGCACGTAACTGTAAGCACTTTAAGAGCTTTTACCTCGTTGCTGTGAAAAAAATATCTTTTTCATTCGACTCTTATTCATCAAGGCCCTGTGTTACAGAGTGATAACATCATAGCACGCCGACAAGCTTACAACGTTACTGTGAATAGAACTAAACAGCTGTTTGTATTCAAACCGAGCCCATAGCTGATGATATTGGATCTTTCATAATGGATATTGGAGCAAAGTACAGTCAGGCGCATGTGCGACTGATTTGAAAAACACGCTATTTTGCCTGAAAGTAAACTTGTGTGTGAGAAAAAAAGCGCAATATAGACTATTTTTTTATCTTGCATAAGCATTATCAGACTTATACCATTAAAATTAAATAACGTCATACGTATTTATCACAAATTTAACAATGAGTAGACTTTTAAACAATCACGGGCATATGACTATGGTTAAATAAGTGACCTTTCTATTATAGACATAGCGATAAATAATATATAATATTACTACTTTTACTTTTCCCGGGTAATATATTTCTAAACGCGCTCGTCATATCGCTCGTATGATAATTGATACTGTATTTTTTTTTGTTTCTGGTAAATTTTAAATTTAAAGTAGTAGAATTTGGTTGCCTGGAAGAAATCGCTTTAAGCGATAATTCTTTGTTAGTGTTTTTTTTTAAATAGTGTGCAAATAAAGAGATTTCTATCTATCTATCTAGTAGCTACATAGACAAGTCATGTGACAATTGCATTGTAGCTTATTCAGTAGGTTCAGTATATAGCTTCAGGTTGAATATTAAACCTATAACCTCTAAAGGCAGCAGCCCTGAACAGTTTATCCTTCGCTATCGTAGATTATGAAATCGGGCCATATTTTTAGTAATATGCGTTTTTTTAAAGTCCAGAAAAGTAATAATTTACATATTTTTTCAGTGAAGTGTACTTGCCAACATTATTCACTCTTGTGGTTAGGTGTAAAGGTCCATCAATTCTATTTGATTTCTGATACGGGAATCTGAGATGTGGCGACGTGAATTTTTAAACAAAATTATATGATTTAACTCAAAGCCTTTTTTTATGGGAGGAACCATGATGACTTTGTTACACTCTTGATGGTAAAAGCTATAAAAAAGTGTTTCATTCGAGACTTGTAATGGTGCTGAAGATAATATTTGGGTAAAATTGCATGAAATATTTTTTTAACGGCAAGCGAACCCTGGAATCAGTAAATAGTTCGTTATCATATTTATATGTAAAAATGTTTAAACTTTTTATGGTTTATTGCATTAACAAAATGCTAAGCGGAACTTACTTTCAAATCATTTAAAGGAAAAATTTGGCTACTAGTGGGCCTTTAACTAAATTAACTTAATATTATTTGAGTTATTCGCGGTTACTTTTCATTTATTTTAAATATAATGTATGCACGAATTTTAAGGCGTTCATTTATTTTAAATTTTAATAATCAGGGACAAAATAACACATTTGCATTTTTTAAATTATGTATGCTCACTTTTTTATGACATGTATGTATGAATGTCAACGATGTGGTCGAAGATAGCCTGATATCAGTATCAGTATATCCGAGGAATCTTAGGAAAGAACCGCCAGTGAATGAAAACATTTAATGGAAAAAGATTGGCTTAATAGGAGCATGCTACGAGAAGGGTTGAAATACACACCAAAAGGAGTACTGAATGGTTTCAGAGGTTGAGGAGAGCTGAAAAATATGTGGTTTGGACCCCACCTGGGGTGTGATAAGGTCAACAAGAAGATGGCCAAAGGTAGTTAGTATTTATACTATCCTGGACCATACAACCACAGTAGTGTAAACCAGTCTCTAGAATGTTGTATTGTGAGACTGAGGGACAGTTGCTTTAAAAACCAGGTGCTTTGTGGTGGTTTCCAAGCTCAATGCTGAACTAGTCAGGAGGGAATTACCATCAATGGTGAAAGTAGCATCATCAACTAGTAATGTAGAGTTGGATCAATTGTACCATCAATAATACTAGTGATGTAGAGTTGTATCAATTGTAACACCAATAGTACTAGTGATGTAGAGTTATATCAATTGTCTCATTAATGGTACTAGTGATGTAGAGTTGGATCAATTGTACCATCAATGGTACTAGTGATGTAGAGTTGTATATATTGTACCACCAATAGTACTAGTGATGTAGAGTTATATCAATTGCATCATCAATGGTGCTAGTGATGTAGAGTTGTATCAATTGTACCATCAATGGTATTAGTGATGTCGAGTTGTACCAATTGTACTATACACGCTTAATCGCGACTGACATGCTTGGGACCACAATCAAATTCTCTACGAAGCCAGTTGTGAGATCTGGTGACCGTCCGATTTGCAAACGATATTTCAGTATTAGGTACTCTTGGATTCTCATAACTTTGACCTATAGTGCGCTATTTATTTATTTATTTATTTATTTATTACATAAATTGCTTACTGCACTTACAGTATTTACCAACGCGTGCAGCCAGCCAACAACAATTAGAATTAGAATACAATATAGTTACTATTAACTTAGTTAACAATTTAGTGCAGTGATCACGAAATTCTTTAGGTTTATTAAAGAATACGTCTAGTTCAGAATCCTGAGCAAGCAGGGCATTGAGCAGAGACATGGCTTGAGATGTCGGAGCAAATTGTGAGGTAAGCGTGTGTACCGTTGGACAGGCAAACAGGCGACGTACAGAGCACGTCCGCGATTCACGAACGCGATCCGGCACCGCCAACGACCACCGAGCAAGCGCGCTGGAATTATCGATGCGCCCATTAAGCAAATCATAGAAATGCATTAATAGCGCACACTTGCGTCTTAATATTAACGTGTCTATACCTACCATTCCGGAGACAAACAAGGAAGGATACAGAAAAGGATAATATCCATATAGCCTTTTATATAGATAACGACCAAACTTTCTTTGTATGCGTTCTAACATAATCGTATAACTCCTTTCATGTGGGTCCCAAACTATCGAATTGTATTCCAGTCTACTGCGCACGTAGGCATAGAATAAGATTATGATTACGTTTCGGTCTCTAAATCTAGCGGCTTGTCGTGTAACAAAACCAAGAGATTTAAAAGCTCGGTTGCATATATCTAATATGTGTGCGTTAAACGTTAGTTCCATGTCAAATGTAACTCCAAGGTCACGAATTTCAGTAACGCGCTGCAAACTGACACTAGACATATGGTAATTATACAGAAAAGGCTTCGGAGTTCGAGTAAATGAAATGGTTTTACATTTGGAATCATTAAATTCCAAGTGGTTTCTTTTCCCCCATTCAACCACACTGCTAATGTCACTCTGCAGGGCCTCGCAGTCATCTACGCACTCAATTGCCAGGTAAAGCTTAAGGTCGTCAGCGAACATAAGACACTCCGCGGCCCTGACAACTCGCGGCAAGTCATTTATCATAATGAGAAACTGGGTAGGTCCGAGATTCGAGCCTTGACTCACCCCTGAACCAGTCAAATAAGGGTAAGAACGGCACCCATCGAGTTGCACATACTGAATACGATTACTGAAATAACTCGCAAATAATTGTAATAGTTTAGGAGTGAAACCAATAGCTGCAAATTTCTTTAAAAGCACGTCATTATGGACGCGGTCGAAGGCTTTTTTGAAATCAAAGAACACCGCATCCACTTGTCTTTTACTATCCATACCCGTGACGACGTAATCTACAAAGTTGATATGGTTTGTAACCGTTGATCTACCAGTTTTGAAACCATGTTGATTGTGTACTATCTGAGTATGAACCTGGTTGCAGATGCGGCGATTCAATTTTGCTTCAAAAACCTTACTAGGAGCTGACAGAACCGCAATAGGTCTATAATTCTCCACTTTCGAGCTCGCACCACCCTTTGGTATTGGAGTTACACGAGATGTTTTCCAAACACACGGATATATAGCGGTATTTAATGCTAAATTAAATATGAAGAGGAGCAGTGGTATGAATACAGATCTACAATCTTTCAATATAAATGCTGGTATACCATCCGGCCCTGCCGACGACTGTCCCTTTAGCTGGTGGATGGCTACCGTGACATCTTTCTGATA
Organism: Apeira syringaria; assembly: GCA_934044485.1. Classification (NCBI taxonomy): domain Eukaryota; kingdom Metazoa; phylum Arthropoda; class Insecta; order Lepidoptera; family Geometridae; genus Apeira; species Apeira syringaria. The sequence goes on along the minus strand of OW203661.1, from coordinate 3,321,168 downwards.
AATGGTATCTAATGCGACTCGTTGGGAACACAGAGGACTTACTGCTTCCCGTTCAGATTCAGCCACAGATAATTTGGGGACATCCGGTAGAAATACTGACTTAAAATAAGTAGCGAATGCGTCTGCAGCATTACTGCCCGATACCATGTGACCATTGAAGTCGAATTCTCTGCACGCATCCCTAGAACCTTGCTGACTTTTAACGAATTTCCAAAAATGTTTAGGATCTCCTTTTATATTTACCTTCGTTTGCCGAATATAACTATCAAACGTCAAGTCAATGAGTTTCTTTACTCTATGTCTATAAAACTTAAACAGTTCGCGGTTAAACTCCAGATTTAACTATTTAAATTTCTTTAAGTGAAAATATTTATTTTTTAAGCACAGTATAATTTCTGATGTAAACCACGTCGGATACTGATACTTTGTACTATGCCGGTACTTTTTTTTTGGAACATGTCTATCAAAACATTCATACACTATATCATAGAACCTAGCAACAGCCTCATTAACGTTGCGCGATATAAAAACATTGCCTCAATCTAGGCTACCTAGGTCTGAATACAAGGAATGATAATCAGCGAATCGGAAATTCCATTCATTCCCCTTTTCGTTGTCCAAAGGACGCCGCGTCAAATCCGCGCGTGAGAAGCGCCGGTGTGCGCGGTCCAACCGGGAACACCGTACGCGCACCTCGAGTGGCGGGTGATACGCATCCACCTTATCTTTGATCATCGGCTCCGTATCTCCGCTCACCTCAATCCACTCATCTCCCATATTGCTAAGTACTAAATCTAGAATACTTCCTAATTTGTTACAGATTAAATTATACTGCTTTAGCTTACAATACTTTAACATATAATTATAGTGCATAATTACATTTTGACTACATGAGTTTAAATTAAAGTCCCCCGTAATTAACAAATTCAACTTAGGGTATTTATCAACCAAGCTTTCAATAACACAGAATGTGTCTAGATATTTTTGGTCACTTGAATGCGGTGCAACATAAACTACGACACATATAATTTTCTTATATTTTAGCGAAACAATTCCAATTACGACTTCAACATCGCAGTTGTAACCGTCTACGTCAGTGACTTGTGTCACTTTATACCTTTCACTAACAGCGAGCAACACTCCGCCCCAGCCGGCATCAGCAGGTCGATCCCGGCGGAGCACTGTGTAACCCTGAGGAAACAATTCCGCATCATTTAAGCTACTAATTAAAAATGTTTCCGTGAACGCGAATAAATCAGCTGATTCCGCCAGAATAGATTTTTTACATTCATCTAATTTTGTCCGCAGACCTCGTACATTCTGGTAAAAAAGTATATACGTCTTATAGGGATTACTTTTATTGGCCCGCTTGCTGTTGTGAGTTACGAAATCTACTCCGCCATGGCTTGATGTGGACATCTTCAGACCAATGCTCAGGTTTCATATATTCTTCGATGTTTTTTGTCGGCACAGTCAGCTTAAATGACGAGTAATCGCCGCGCGCCTTTAATGCTTCGGCGAAACATTTATCGCCGCCACAAATAGTTTCTAGGTGAGCGATTACTTGTTCTGCCGTAGTTCCGATCTTAACAAAGTACAAATGTAAATAAGATTTACGCTCGGCGGCGGACAGTGAACACGCTGCAGATCCCGGTGTCGCTGTGCCTCGGGTGACATCGGTTGGAGTACGACGTGGCCGACGATGCGTTACTTCAACCCAATCATTGTTTTGCTACACATTGTTCGCCGCTGTTTGCTTAGGAGCATTAATAGCTGCAGGAATTTGCAAAGATAATGACAGCGGCGGTGACGGTGGGGGCGGTGTAGCCGGGGTAAGGGCAGGGGCTGTCGGGGTAGGGGGGCCGCTGTGGCTCGATTGCGCGCTCGGTTTAGTTGCGCGCGAGCTTGACTGATGCGTAGAAAGAGAAGACGATATTTTCCTCTCTGCTCCCACACCTCTGGTTTTCCGAGCACCGGCGATCAATGCCGAAGCCGCCCGAATGCGGGCTTCCCGTATTGGCGGCCTGGCTATCTGCACATTGTCAGCGGCGACCGTTTCTTTGCCTCCGTCTAATTCGTGTCGGGCCGACTGCTCCATGTCACTACACGACACTTCACGATCACGAACTAAATTCTTTAAAAGCGAAGATTGCTCTAATACAAGCTTCTCCAATGACACCATTCTACTTTCTAAAGCTAACACAGCTTTAGTAAGCTCACGGATCGTATTAGTATCACTTTTTTCGGACATTTCTAATATTATTTAAACAAATACGCGGAGCACAGCAAAACAACCTCCGACCTCGGCGAGGGAAGCGAGGCAACTCATTTGACCTATAGTGCGCTAGTGTCGGTTAGATAATAGTGTCAGTATTATCTACATTAGAGGTGACATTTATCAGGCTGCTGTATTTGTGACCCGCATTTAGCACAACTTTTTTATTCTTCGTTTATATTTAAAAACCCAAGCAATAATATTTCTTTAACACCTTTATCCCATACACATTTACTAGGTACACAAACCAGTATTCAATCCCATTTATATCTATGACCGTAATAGCAAACTCGAGTTATGATTTTAAATCTTCGTCCCTCGCTCTGGCGGTACATTTTGTTTATTTTATACCATTTTATTGGCAGTCGATGGGTATAAAGCTGGGATAAAATTTCAATTGCCACCGCCGCAGACAGCAGCCTCGTGTCTCCGCAGTTTATTTATTGTATTGAACCCCGAAAGTACTAAAATCATGTTCAGTTGATTCAATGGAAGTGGCTTGGCTTGAGTTTTGTAGCTTTCTCAGAGCCAGGCACATAGGCCTTTAGGAGATGATACCTCTCTGCCCAATGTCCATCGAAGCCACAAATGCATACGTAAGGCACATAATATTTAATAATAACCGTGAAACTTACAATCTTAACAAAGTACTACAAATGTAAGCTGACTTCAATGTTTGCAGATGCTGAAAGTGGTTACTAAGAGTTTTATAGTTTACTAGCTGTGTCCCGCGGCTTTACCCGCGTGGTGATAAAAAACGGCGATTATGAAAATAAGTGTTAATTAAGGGTAATAAGCTATCTTCATACCAGATTTCATCAAAATCGGTGTAGTCGTTTCAACGTGAAGAGGTAACAAACATACACACAAACTTTCGCATTTATACTATTAGTAAGACTGCACTAACAACATGCTAGACGGAGTTTACGTTCAAATTATTTGAACAATGGTTAATTTGACAAATTATGATATCTTATACTACGCGTCCTAACAATGCGCGCGTTGTTTCTTTCCAAGTCATCGCTGGAATGTAATATCTACATTTTGGCAGTATTAACCAGTTATAATTTTCCACATCTGCTTATTTACCAATTGTGGTAGCAATCCTGACATCCGAAAGCTGTGAGGCAGTTCCCATTATAAACCCTAGAGTCCTGTTGGCAACTATACTAATTCTGACTAGGTCGCGAAAATACTCACATTATTGGAATATATATAATTAACCCAATAATGGGTTAATTATATTCCATTATGAACCCATTATGGAAAAATGGGTTAATTGTTAACCCATTAATTGGTTAATAACTCCAAGATTTTTCATCCAAGAGAAACTCGGACACGTAGGTTACGTTAATTTTACGTTACTATAATTTTATTTATAGTTTGACTATTTTATTTATAGTCAAACTATAAATAAAATTATAGTTTGACTATAATTTTATTTTTACATAGACACATCTGTAAAAATAAAATTATATATATAAAATACATAATATTTATATATTATGTATTTTAATAAATACTGCGATACCCCGCTTTTTGAACAAACCATCGAATTGCGTAGAGAATTTGACAAGACTGTCAGTTTTTTTAACGTCAAGTTATAAAAAAATTTGGATCATTTCCATAAAACCGATATCTCGAATATGTAAGCTCTGTCGCTTCCACTCGAAAAAATTCAATCGCACCTCACAGTCTCTCTCCAATGAGAACCCTCAAAAATACGTGAAAATACTCACAAAGAGGTTAAATACTTGTGTGTTGAAATGAGATACGTTTAAGCTAGGTTCTAATTAGTTTCATTTAGCTCAGGATAAAGTGAAACCTTGGGTGGAATCAAGAATACTTCGAGTAAGACAAACTCTACTGGGATGATTTTAATGAATACGTTAACAGTTTTCGGCTCTTGTTAATTGGATACATTTTATAAGCTAGTCTTTACTTAAATACATTTGGTTAGGTTTGTTTCATTTTTTAGAGTAAGTGATTGATCGTAATTTAAATGAAATGGGACGGCTCAAATTATATGACTTGCATTCAGAGAGATATATGTACATATATGTATGAAACCATTGAAAAAGTATAATAGTACAAATATACGCGGGATACGCACCATGATTTTGATTTTGATTGAGTTCCCCATATTTCGGATCGGTATGAAACTTTCTTAATATTAAATATATATTATCAAAAATTAAGTATATTTATATAGTATAATATAAATATAATATCAACATAGTTGTTTCACCTTGGCCGGGCCTGTAACATAATTATAGTCTTGTATATTTACAGGTTTTCGAGGAGAGACCACGGACAGGCAAGAACAGCATTGGACGTCCACTGACAAAGTGGACGGACGACCTGACTAAGATCGCAGGAAAGGGCTGGATGCGTTTCGCTTCCAACCCATCCTTGTGGAGATCAATGGGGGAAGCCTGTGTCAGTCTGGACGTCATATGGCATGACATTAAATGCAGTGAATTGACAATTGAAGTTTTATTGGACTCAGAACATGAGAGAACTTTAGTTGGGACCGGGAGACCCCAACATGCATGTTTGGTACTTCTATACGCTCAAACCGCTACACCGATTTCAATGAAATTTGGTATGGAGATAGTTTAGAGCTTGGATTAACACATAGACTTTTCATCATCATCATCATCATTAACCATCACCGCGGGTCGCAGCTAGTAACGTAATAAATTATAAATTTTAAATGAGTCACATTTACCACTCAATAAATTCAGAGGGTGGCGTTTTTATCAGCTTGTCATAAATTCAGGTTACATACTCCCAGTTTAAACAGGTATCGGGTGCGCATATCCGACACGTGTTGTGATAAATCTGCGTGGTTGCGCCGTTTGTCATTATTGTTTATTAAAAAATAGGGGTATGAGTTTTACGTATTATAGAAATATGCGAGCCCTTTTTTGCTGACGTATTCTAGTCGATGAAAAATCATCTAATGTAACCATGAAAAATTATATTTATAACTTTTTTTGTCCTTGCCACGCAGCACCGTGTGTTCTGTTAGTGTCAGTTATTTCTTCTAACAAAACTGATTCCTATCGCTTGCACAAACTCCTTAGAAAATCCAGCGAATTAAAAAGTTTGGATATATGCAGCACAATTCTAAAGTTTGAATAGCAAAGAGTTATTGTGCACGTCGTGTTTAGTTTCCATCATATGCACGATACACGCCCGATAAGGTACACTATACATTATTCATGCTGCGAAATGCAGAAGAAACGTCCAAAGATAATCTACGTTGATTTACGATGGGAATGCAACTTTTACACTAGCCGAGCTTTATTTACATCTTTATTGTGGAAAATGGCGCTATTGTACGATGTTTCTGTGATAAATTTTCAACATATGGTAATTTATAATTTTTTTTTTTTTAGACTTTCGCGATTCGAACACATTGTTATTAAATCAAACGGGGCTTAATCGCGAGAAAAACATTTAGTAATTTATTTACGAGAAGAGTCTTCTCGTGACCACGACCAATGCAACTTGGTCGAAACGTCGAGGTAACGACGAGGTCGCGATTAAGCCCCGTTTGATTTAATAACAATATGGTAATTTAATTTCTGTAGTTGGGAATATTGTGTACAAATAATAATTATTTTATGAGTGGAATTTATTGAGATCATTAAATTTTGAACTCTAAGTAGACTACCGATTGTAATCTTACTTATCATTGTTTGTTGAATCTTATCGTAATACAAGTAGCTTTTGTTAAAAGAAAAGCATTTCATCATTTCATCATTCATCATCATTGCTGAAATTGGTAGTCCGCTGAAATAGCTGTTGCATCTTGATTGCATTGTTTGTGAGTTACACTCCAACAATGAAAATTGACAAAACACGCCCGCACGGCTTCTACCAAATAAAAAGTCTCTCAGGATTATGTATGTGCGTTTAGTGTAAAATAAATATAGGTTTTAATTACTGGTCATACTTCCTAGATTTAGGATATAAGTAACTGTCGCGACTAAAAAAGTACTGCCTAATTATAAGGTTTAATTATTTTAATCTACATTATAATCGTTCATTCAAGAGAAATACCCGTTTGTTAATGTAAGAGCCTTTTATTCGTATAACTAAATAACTTGTTTTCATGTTTAACGAAAAAAATAAACGAAAAAAAAAATTGACATTGCAATGCTAACAACTGACATACTACTATTGGGATAGCGGTCAAGAATAGCAAAATATTCTATACTAATAATATAGAGGTAAATCTTCTAAGTTTGTGAGATTGTAGGAGGTTATCTAGGGATCTACGGAACCTATTTTAAAAACTGTTTTACCAGTAGAAAGCCACGTTATTTGTGAGTGCCATAGGATCATCATCATCACAATCATAATCTTTACGCGGGCGAAACCGCTGGGCGCAGTTAGTTTTATACATAGGAATATTATACTTAGACTACTACACTATAAAGACACTTTTGAGATTTAAATTTTAAAAAATATTGAGATTAGGAAAGCGTTTGACTAGGTACTATCTCACCTGATTTTAAGTGATGATGCGGCCTGCGATGGAGCACGCTTGCCTACTAAAACTACCTTTAGTTGGCCAGCAATGGAATAAAACTCGTCTAATATTAGTGAGAGCGTTATATGGAGTTATACGAATTCAAGTTTTAGCGAGAATAAAATACGAGTTATTTCAATTTAAAGAATTTTAGTGAATTTTAGTTCTCTGAACTAAACTAAACTGATTTTAGTGAATCTAGTTCGTGTAATTAACAGAATTGGGGCCAATGTTATACTAATAAAGTTTATTTAGGTTTCTATCTTAGAAAAACTTCTTTTGGGCTTATATCTAAAACTGACATTGCAAACATTTCACAGATGATATTCCAATAATTCCTTCACAAGCCGATTATTCAGTAAATCCGTAGTAGAGCCTTAATTTCCAATAGTCAAGCGCCGAACCCGTAAATGGAATATAAACATTATTACACGATAAGCTTCTAAAGGGCCCCAGCCAATCTTACGCACGAGATTTCCTTCACAATATTGAACATATATCTACGTACCTACTATTAGGTACAAATAAAGGAAACGTATTACCAGTATGGGCAAAATATATAAAATAAAATAAAATTGGTTAAAAATGGAATACATAACAATGATAATTGCTTAATAACAAGTAATTTATTCACATTTTGGCATTATTGTCCTTTATATTTATTTAATGACACTTTCTTCTGAAATATTTTATAGATTTGTACCGTTTAAAAAACACTGAATTTAGCAACATAACGTTTCAAATTGAGATGCATAGTTATTTTATTATTGGTAAATAATTATATCAAGCTTTCGCATTTGAAATTATTGTATAAGTTATTTTTTTATTACGTTTTAAAGAGTTAAACGGACAGATTAACTTATAAAAAGAGCTAGTGCACAAATATAAAGATTTTCAGTTGCATCACGGAACCTTAATAACAATTAAAATAACATTTATAATACAATTGAAAACAATTGTATACAGGAAATTCAGATTACATTTGCGGATGACACGATCATAACCGTATTTACGAATTGCGTTAACTACCCATACTGCGCCACAATATGTACACGCGTCGAATCATAAAAGGCTTACACCCCTTTGAGAATCTGACTAAAGCAGACGTGAGAATTCTTATACGTATATGTACCTATTCTAATCTTTTTGCACTTTTTATCGGATTTGAACCGTATTTACGTCTCAAAGAAATGTCTGATAGATTGTGTGACGGCTAGCGGAATAGAACTAAAATTGGAAATGTAGACTTACCTGCAAAAGCGTTGAACTTAAGACGTACCCCCAACGAATCACTGTGCACTCTTGAAACATTTTTTGTTGTTGTCACATTTGTATAACATTTTACTAGCACTGTTGTGTTTGTGATATCCAAAGGTTGACAGGAGGACCTCCACACCACTACCGCACAGCAAAGAGTGAATAACATTCCCTTTTTAAAGTAATATGTTCAGTAGTTGAAACTTACAATTTCAATAACAATCACTTTTGTTAACGTAGAAAGTGCATTCACATTATAGGCGCATAGATAAGTACACCAAGCGGCACAGCGAACAAATTGCGTCTGTTATAGATCCGGCGGTAAAATTTGCATAGCTGTAGGGCGGCTTATAAATTATTTTTGAAATTTTTGCTCATCATTTTCAAGTATTTTGTCAATGAACGTACTATATGATATTTAGAACTCACGCGGCGCTTTCACGGAACCAAAAGGCGATACGGAACTCGTTTGTTTGTACCCAAAAATTCCATAATTAGGAGTTGATTTCGGAACCAAATTATTGCAAAATTTTCAGTCTAGATCTAGGACGTTAGTGCGAAAAGGCTGCCGGGCATTGACTATGTGCAACTGATCCAGTGGCCTAGTGCAACGCGCGCAGCTGGCCTCGGGTGATAGCGAAAGTGAATCGATACATGGAACTCTTGGACGCCACCTAGATGGATATCCTGAAGAATATTGAAGCTTCTGAATTCAAAACAGGAATTAGACGCCTATACTCAGTTCAGTAACTCCATATAGTACCAGTATTTTTTTCTATTGGACTGATTGCTTTGTTTAATTAAGCCTTCTAGGTTTAACTTTATGAAATATCACGTTTTTATCACATAACTTTTTACCACCAATTTACTGTTGGTATGAAAACATGTGATTTAAGATGAAATACGCAAATTTGGAATGCAGTTTTTTACTCTGACATTTGAAAATAGATATCATAGTCAAATGGTATAGGCGGAAGTGGGTAAATGCATTTTTCCCACGAAAAAAAAAAAAAAAGTGTCGTTACATATTTGAACCGTTTAGGGTCAAGACGTTGGGCCCGTGGAGACCAGGAGCTCATCGAATTTTCCAAAATTCGTCGGGGCGTTTGATCGATGCGATGAATAACCAAAATCTTGGCACATATTTGGCTCAACGAATCTTTTTTTTTTTTTACATATTATAAGTTTGCGTTTGACAACTGTCTCACCTGATGTTAAGTGATGACGTTATCTAGGATTTAGCACGCAAGCCTAGAAGGTACCTACTCACTCGCGACTTGAAGACTCCAGGATTGTACATATCGGGAAACAGACCCGGGCAACGAGTTCCATTCCTTGGCAGTACGCATTAAGGACGTGGAAGCATAACGCTTCGTGCGTATAGGTGGTATATCTACCATATAGCGATGGCGAATTGCCGAACGTCGAGTCGACCGATGATAGAAAGGGGATGGTGGAATCAGATTGTGTAATTCCAGTGCACATTCTCCGAAATGCACCCGATAGAAAACCAATGCATTGCAATTCAATGTGGCAATGCTGCTAGCATTCTGGGCACGCTGAGTTATCTATAGGCAGACAATAGCCAGTGTATTGCTCGAATGTAATTGTAGTTGCTGTAGTATTGTTATTAGTTTTATTTTAATAAATTCATACGGCCCGTTGCTAAAGTAAAGGAAGAAGAACGTTTATCGGATGTTGCCGTTTTCCCGTTATAATTTTAATTAATAAATGCTCTGGAGTTAAGTACCGTGCGATAATCCTGTTATCTTCGGCAGGCGATTCCTAATTAATAACAAAATCAAGGTACTTTTGTTTCTTACAATCAGAGGAAGCGAAGTGTGAAAGATTAGAAGGGGCCAAGATCGCTCAGCGTATTATTAATTAAAGCTTTCATGTTAAACGGATAAGCAATTTTTGTGATTAATTTACATTGTTTTCAATTTGTTTCTATATTCACAACTTTTGTGTTTTATTTTTTTATTTTCGAGACATTTTTTATTTATTAAGATATAAGCTCTCTACTTTCTGTTGAGTTGTTTTGGAGTCTAATATATTTACTGAATTTTTTTTTAATTTTTTTTTACATTCACACAAGGTCTTTAGGTCCCAAACTAGGCAGAGCCTGTACTATGGTAACCTGATGACTGATATATATACTTAAATACATACTTATATATATACTTATATACATATACACACCCAGACACAGGTCAAACAGACATGTTCATATACACAAATGTTTGACCTGTCCGGGAATCGAACCCGGGACCAGCGGCTCAGAAAGCAGAGTGCTACCAACTGCGCCAACCGGCAAGTCATGTTGTATTGTTTAGGTCTTTTACGTTTGCTAAGTTTGTCTTAGTATTGGACTTAGATTTTATTAAAATATTGAGCCCACAATGAAACTCTTTATTAAATGAAGCACATATAATACTATTACAAGATCAGATCTTATGTATCTTTAGACGATCTCAAAAAAGCTTTTACTACTTGAATGAAAATTAATAATATACTAGTAACGCCCCGCGGTTTCACCCGCGTGTTGAAGAAAAACGGTGATGATGGTGATGATTAAAATAAGCCATGTCCAGGTTATAACCTATCTACATACCAAAATTTATCCAAATCCATCCAGCCGTTTAGGCATCAAAGAGAAACAAATATCCATCCATCCGTTCATCCAAACTTTCACATTTATAATATTAGTGTGATTTATTTACCGGTTGCGGATTATACCCTAAGAAAATGGAAGATACTGCCAGTCTTGTGTCGCTTGTCAACCCTGTGCTTTTGCAGGGGTCTGACAGCCCTAAATTATAAATGGTTAAGAGCGGGCAGTTGTTAAAAATCCGCGCTCTCATCGATATTGTTACCTGCATTCTTCAGTCGTCACGTGACCACGATCAATGGAACTTGGTAGAAACGTCGAAGTAAATAAATGACTAAAGGCTGTCACGTGATTAAGTCCCGATCGATTCATTAATATCTAGCTGCGCCCCCCGTTTTACCCGCGTGGTGATGATTGATGATGATGATGACATACCAAATTTCATCCAAATCCGTTTTACCCACGTGGTGATGAAAATAGTGATGATGGTGATGTTGAAAATAAACCTATGTATTAATCCAGTGTAAAATCTATCTGTATTCTAAGTTCCATCCAAATCCGTTTAGTAGTTTTTGCCTAAAAGAGGAACAAACATACATCCATACATTGTATTGATTAAACCCTTCTCACAAACTTCCGCATTTATAATAAGTAGGATGTATTCGAATTTCAAAAGCTAAAATATGACAGTTCCCACTAAAAAGCGGAAGCGTCCACCGTGTGACCTCAGAGTACGAGTTAACCCAGTTTATTGGGTAAGATTGTAAAGGCAAACTCCGCTAAGAACGGTTCAATACCTTACTTATCTCGTATATTGTGCAAAAAAGTTACACACTAAAAAGATACCCAACTTACCCAATCGCTAAGAAACTGTATTGTTATCGGCACTTCTGCATATCATATTCAAAACTTTTGCATCTCATATACAGAAATTTTCACTTTGATTTCCTCTCATTTTGCATACACTGAAACTAGTCTCAAATATATTGTTATAAGGTCTAAATTTGAATGTTGGCGTGTGTTATGCACGCTGGACTGAGTAGCATCACACGGATCGAATTTGTCTGCAAAGTTTGAATGTATCTATAAACACGGTGGGGTTTGAAGTGGCGTCGCTTGGACGAGATGAGGGGCCGTGGTATTGTCTATGGTTCCTGTTATACACCTGGAACACTGTTATATCTTAATAGCTGATGCCTTTAGATATTGTATCGTGATTGTTATTCTTGCTTTTATCAATAGCTAGAAACAGTTAGATAAGTCCCTTCAATAAAATAAATGTTCAAAAACAAGCTTAAATATGAAAAGTTCACAATAGAGTCGAAAGTTTTGCAGACGTTTGTCATTTGTCGTTCGTTTAATTTAATACTTCTTCAAGCTGGAACGGCTGAACGGATTTGCATGAAATTTGGAATGAAGATAGCTTACACCCTGGAATAGCACATAAAAATTATAGTTCCGTGGGATAATTGAGATAAACGGGAAACGTAGTCCATGCAGGTGAAGCTGCTGGGCGCAGCTAAATGAATATAAGCAAAGCCTGCTGCCGAAAAATGCGTTTGACAAATCATTTTCGTAGTGTCGCTGTGGCTTTTAAATGGACAAAATATATAAAAAATACATACAAATGCTCAACTGACACTAAATTGAGTAACAAGGTTAACTGTGTAACTGAACCATGGAAAAAAAAAATATTGTACCGTCAAAGGCATTCTAAAAAGCGGCCGATGATATATTAACAGCATTAGAAAATAATAAAAAAAAAGTTTGAAAAGAAATGAAAGGAAAAAAAAACAAGAACGAAAGAAAAAGAAAAAGACAATGAAAAAAAGAAGAAAAAATCTAATTGTAGGTATATTTCCCTTCCCCTCCCTACCTAACCCACATGTTTCTCTGCCTGTTTCTTGGCGTTTTCGAAGACCCCTTGAGTTTCTCGACCAGTAACATAGCAAACTGAGTTTTAATCAAGGTGTTTTTTTTTTTTTTTTTACTATTATAAGTTTGCGTTTGACAACTGTCTCACCTGATGTTAAGTGATGACGCTGTCTAGGATTTAGCACGCAAACCTAGAAGGTACCTATTCACTCGCGACTTGAAGACTCCAGGATTGTACATATCGGGAAACACAGACTCGGTGATGTGTGACCGCTGCAAAACGACTCTGACCCCATGTCAGAGGAATGGCCAATATTCATACAAAAAAGAAAAGAAAAATAAGCGGCCGCGATGAAGTAGCCAGACCCCGAGAGAGGAGCTCCCTGATTCAGAACGATCGAGCGCAAACCGAGTTGATTCCATTCGATACTTTTTCTGAATGTATGAACATACATTTATATAATGTATGAATTTAATTCAAATCTCTCAATCCGTTAAGGCGTGATGAGGTAACATATTATACACATACTTTCACATTGAAAATATTTGTGTGATTAGATAATACTTGGGCTATGATAATATATGGTCTATGGTTTATTGTAAAATTTTCTTATTCAAATTAGAATGGAGCCAGACAATAGTTTTGTCTTCAGAATAACATAACACGAATTTGAAGCGATGATAGCTCAGCGTGGGGAGCGTCGGCTGTCAAACTGACGAACACAGGCCCAATACCCAACAACAGAGCTTCCGGTGATGTTACACCGTTATGAAATTTCCAGCAATGAGGTAGGGTTTTTTCGAGTACCCGCCTGTCTAGCTACCCCCCTCAAGTTTGAAAAACTGTCACCAACACATGATGTGTTCAGGCAGCAGTTTTTGAGAGCCAGTGAGCATTCTACGTCTAGCGTGATCTTCGACCACATCGTCACTGACCATCAAGTGAGATAGTGCTCAAACGCTTGATCTATACAGTATAAAAAATAACAACAATTAATAAAATTCGTGATCATGAGGCACGTAATTGGATTTTCGGAGTTTGAGCAAATCTCTTGATTGGCTTCGCCTAAAGCTTCAACGGATCAAGTAACGTAAATATCTTTAGCAAGCTACAAGAATTTATTAGGTACTTACTAACGGTATTGCTTTGATAAAAGATATTCACTTAACACTGTGAAAGTACGCCGTAGCTTATTGATACTTTGGCACTTTCTTGTTTATAAAAGAATATTATTATATCAGTCATCAGGTTACTATAGTACAGGCTCTGCCTAGTTTGGGACCTGAAGACCTTGTGTGAATATGTTAAAAAAATAATTAAATAATATTCAAGGTTTATTAAAAGAAAGAAAGAAGACGCATTAGTTCAAGACATTCACAACACATATTACACAAGATATACATACAAGAAAAATATATAAAGAGAACAAATAAGAATGAAGTTGTGTGTGTCAAATAATTATGAGCCCCGGTTCAGCATAAGACGAAGACAGAAGGAAGTAGGTATGCCGTATAATCTATTGAGTACCTACGTCAAGTAAAAGGAAGTATATCCGTTTTGGAGTGAGAAAGTTATGAGCTTAGGTTCAAAACTCTCAGCCTGATTCACTCTTGATTCAGAATTATGTAATTCTAAGCAATTAACGCGATTATTTCTTCGCGTTTTTTGCTGTTGTGAGTTAAGTATGTCGGGATCATTGAATTTTGCGTGACTTCTATGAAAGTGATTTTGGTAACAACATCAAATGAATGAGACATAAAAAAGAGGGTAGACAGATCGGTATATCTTTTACCTTAAAAACCTACCCGAAGTATCAAAAATTTACCGGTCAACATTACGTGTGCAACGTTTTTTAAATTATCGAGACGCCAATAAATAAAATATTGTAATTATCCCGATAATAATGTTGATTATATTCGGTATTCGTAACTATGTCAGCTAAAAATTGTATTTATATATTCTATAAATAAATTTAATTTCAACTAAGCCACGTAAAGTTACCCGCATTTTACTGACACAATCATCCAACACAAGTATCAAGTTACTATAGTCACATAGTTAACAAATGTAATACTTATTTGAATTTCATAGAAACTTTCTTGATTTAGACAATTAAAGTATATTTTAACCACATAATTGCGGTATAATATAAATTATTTATTTACATATTAAAGTTAATTATATGTATAATAATGCCTATCTATATTTAAAAACAAACAAATACAAATATACTGTTTAGACATAAAAATAGGACAACATAAATGAGTGAACCCATTGGCCTCAAACTAATTTGCACTATGTTTTGGGAGCCTTATGCATATATTGTTATATTTTTCTTTTCTTTTATATCTCACCATAACGGATCAGTAATGATGCAGAACCACAGTTATCGCTGCGGTATTCAAAAGTAAGTTATTTTTCATTCAATCGACGAATAGTGAAATGTAAATTGCAATCACAACAAAACAATTGGAGGTAATCTGAGAACCCGTCACCTTCCCCTATTAATTACTTGTCAAAGTTCTTATTTGACGCACTACCATAATAGACCTGTCATTTGAGAATACTTCACGCGAATATACTTCAACCAATTTACTTAGATCTCTGCTTTGACTAAATCGTTCTTAGTCGTGTATTAGTGAAGCGATATTTTTTTTCGGTATTGTGAGGCACGCAGCAAATAGCTTTATCTTTATTTCACAGGCAGGCGTTTGACTACTATCTGATCTGATGTTAAGTGATGATGCTTAGCATGTATCTTTGCTCATCATCATCATCATCTCAGTTATAGGATGTCCACTGCTGGACATAGGCCTCCCCCATTGATTTCCACAAGGACCTGTTGGAAGCGGCCCGCATCCAGCCCTTGCCTGCGATCTTAGTCAGGTCGTCTGTCCACCTGGTCGGTGGCCGTCCTATGCTGCGCTTGCCAGTCCGTGTTCTCCACTCGAGAACCTTTCGACCCCAACGGCCATCAGTTCGTCTTTGCTCATAATGAAATGTTACTCTTCATCCTCATTCTCATTGGTACTCCATTTTTATTGGAATCACAAATGAATGTAATTCGTTGGATAGTAGGTACTATCTATTCGGTTCAATTCGTTCCTGTCTTGGCGACAGCTCAAGCCGACGTTCATACTACTGTGTTGCTATTGAGCTAGTCACCATGTCCTTTCCTAGTGGCAGAGCACCTTCAGCGCTAGCCTCACTAGGCGGTGAGCTTTCTGCGGCAGCACAATACCTTCAGCTGTGTTTGTGTTAAAAAATTTTTGTTATCCATCATCATCATAAAATGTTTATCCATCACTCCACGGATGGCACTACTTTTTTAAAAATTTTTTTTATTCATTTTAGGATCTACAAACAGTACAAAAACTTACAATTAGGTGCGAAGAATATATGTATAAGTATAGGTAGTTAATGTACCAACAGCGTAGACCACAGATTAAAAACTTATTACTCTACTTAACTTTAACTATTACTTGTCTTGTATTATTTGTATTAGATATTTACTTTACCCAACATCCACCGGTTGGCGCTGCTTGCCCTTAAAACACGCTATCGTTTGAATCATGCGACCCTATGTGCCAACTATAAGAAAATAAATCTTTAACTCTTCAACACAAGTGCGTAACCTTGTGTTTTATTCAAGCTTCAAGTACCTTCAGTACTCGAGCAGCGACGAACATGTATGATCAAATGTAGGTTATTAGGATGGTGTTATTATAATTATGTTTGTGTGAACCATTTCAGTATTGGTGCCTTATAGAGCTGCAGCCTGATAAATGAGCTGCTAATTTTCCGTTATTTAAAGTGATTCCAAAAGTGCTAGCTTGTCAAACTCGCGATAAAACCAATTATTGTTACAATCTTCACTGCTCGTTAATACATCATCAAGTATGTGCAAGATTATAACGTGGGTCCAAGAAAGGGGAATACAGCAGCTCAACTTATGCTGGCTGTCTGTCAGCCACAGGTGGTAACTCGATGGAGTAATTAGACACGGCTGTTAATAACTGAGCTAAGTTTGACAGACTCGCGAGACTTCGACTGTCATTTGCCAGTCTGTTTTGAAATTGGAAGTAGATTATGGAGGGAAAATTTTCTGAGTCATGTTTTGTTATCATTCTTCGAATGAAACGTCTTGGAGTGTTTATATTGGAAGTGTTTTATGTTAAAATTGGTGGGGATCAAGTATCATGTTGTGGAAAGCTCCATATGGCAGGACAACGTTTGCCGGGCCGTCTAGTATTCTCTCAGTATATATATTTTATATAGAGGCAAGTACATAATATATACTCGTATGTATCTAGGTTATACATATCAATATGTTCGTAAAATTTACAACTATACCTTTTGTTTTACACAAAACGAATCACGTCAAGATCAACGTAGACCAAACAATTTTAAAGTTTAGATGAAATTTCGACCAATTAATTTAAGTTATTCAACATTGTAACTTTAGAGCTTGACCACGTCTAGCTCGTAACTCAGAGCTGTTCCAAACTAGCCATTCAGACGGACATTAATTTGACGATACCTTCGGGAAAACTTCTTGGTAATACGTACGGTCGCTAAATTAGGGTGCAGTCCAACAAAATCATTTATATCAATTCCCAGCGACCGTCGGAGTTATTAAAACCGCAGCCTGACCGCGTGGTATAAAGGCTTCTAATTAACTGCAGTCTACACTAAGCTAGTCAGAATAAACATACGATTTTCAACCTTATTTAGAAGTCTCCAAGACTGCGTTATTATCCTGGTTGAACACTTAAGCAGCAGCTGCTAACAAGCGCCTTATAACTTATGTTGCCTTAGTAGTTCACTCCTTAAAATATTACGCAATAATAGCTTTAGGTGCATTATAAGCTCAAAGAATAATAATTTGACTATGAATCAATAGACAATATTTTTATTACTAGAAAATTTAAACTTAGTTATAACATAACAGTATCGCTAATAACATTTTGGCAATCACTATTAAATAAATTAACAATTGCATGGGTCCCAAACTAGGCAAAGCCTGTATTTTGGGCCGGTAATTTGGGATTCGTATTGGTATCATTTCGTAGTGGTTATATTGCGCGGAGCTATGGCTGTTGTATCCATAAATATAAAAGAAAATAATTCATTAACCACAAGAATATAGTAGGTACAGTATATAATAATAATTACAGTAATGGCAATATATGAAACAAAAACCTGATGTTATAAAATGGAAAGATTCATATCTGCCCTGTGTACTAGTTTGCACTGTATGACTGCAGGGCAATCGATGTGTTTAGGTTGTTTAGTATTTTTTAATAAATATATATAGCTACCTATATATACATGGTCACTTATGCTATTGGATAACGATGAATATATGCCATGTCAGAGGCACCTGGGCCGAAACTGCGTTGAGCATGCATTGCTTCAGACAGGCTTATGGCCAGAGCGTGGCCTATGGCCAGCATTCCTATCGGAGAGAATGTCTTGAGTCTCACTAGTGGGAAGGTATGGGGCTGATAATGCTGAGCTATCATCAGGTTATCATCAACATAAAATTGACCGCTTTTAGTGCTTCCTTCTAATTTGCCACACCCTATGAGGGATAAATAACTACTTTAAGATTTTTCATGATTAACTTTTCATATATATGTGATTGAATATTATAAAAATATTACCTATATCTAATTGATACAAACATAATTTAAAAATAATTTAGAAAAACAAAAAAATAATCTAACTTAAAATAAAAACCTTAAACATTTAATAAAAACTAAATTAAATCTAAAACGGGCCCCTGCGGCATTGTACCCAAGATGCTGGCAGCGTTTCCTCTTTGTATTGCTAGCCTAATACGTTGAGCGAGGAAGCTGCCAGCTCTTCGGTCTCCTGAGACGTCAACCTATATTATATTTATATATATATTTCAAAAGCGATACATTATTATATATTTAAATATGTATAATGTATCGCTGTTGCATATTATCTAAACTCAAATACGGCCAAAATAGTACATAATGTATTATATCAAAATTGTAAGAACAAACGCTGTGTTTATGCGGGTATGATTCGGTGACTGCAATTAATATTTGAATGACTGCTAAACCTGGTAGTTTGTAAGTATGTATTACTAATGAGATCGCACCTCATGTAGCTGATAGCTCAAACTCGCAGTCTGTTTTTATTACCTAAAACGAATGTTATGTAGTTAATTTTTCTAAAATTAAATCATTTTAATCATAACGTCGAAGAGACTTAGTCAAACAAAACCACTTCTTATATGTTAGTACACATAAGTGAAATTCCTACGAACTATTAAAGTAGACTACTGTAGACAATGGCCGCTGCAATTTGACAGCAAATTTCCCTTTAATTCACGTCACTCGATCTTCCTTTGTTACCGCCACCAATTTAAAACGAATAAAACGTTCGAATTTTAAAAGCTTCAACAAAACTTAAAATGTTTCTGCGGTGATACACCGCATACTTTCTTTTTTCAAATTTAGTATTTGCACAGACTTATAAAGCCGTAGAAGGTAACATTTAACGGTATAAAGAAAAGTAATGACTTGTCGTTCTCAGACTAATAAAGATGAAAAATACGGCATTCAACGGCTTACTACGCTTTCAAAAGGTTTTTGACCACCTCTCGCTAAGAGAGGTGTCAGTAATGTGTTGAGAGTAATGTCTCCTTTTTATAATAAATTTCAATTATTTGTGTGAAATATAACTAGCATAAAATACCTATATATAGAAAAAAACATATTACTATAAATGTACCATTCGTCATGCATGCTGCTCACGGATTATTTTAAAAAGAATCAGTTATTTGTATAATTATAGGTTAATATGTAAAAAATTTAAAAAAATAGCTAGTTATTATTGGGGGGTCCGTAGCTACTACGTGAACCGGTACTGACTGGGAGCCGGTCTAATTCCAAGTCACCCTTAAGTTGACGTTGCTGTATAATCGTAATATTATGAATGATTATCCATCAGTTTTCCCGGATCAAAATCAATCAGATTACTTTTCTAACATATTAGGAAATTTAAGATATTGCACGCGGGCAGGTAGTCGAACCAACAAAACAAATATCTAAGTATCGTAAGACATACATAATTCATAACAAAATATAGAGCCATCGAAACCAAACCGGTAAATATCCGCATCATTCATTTTATTATATTGTCCACCAAAAAGGCATAAAATAAAAGACTCGGTACTTGTTTTGGTGCAGCATCTAAATCTACTAATCTTTTTTACCATCTACAGTAAGTAGGCACTCAGAATTCTGCTTGCGTCGGTCAACCCTTGCCGTGGGCTCAAATTATACGTTTTGGCAAATTGTCAGTCGGCCTATCAGCGCTTCAAGATGTCTGTGTACAGCCAACAAAAAAATCGAAACATAAAAAATGTAATAAATTGTGATTTGGTATGGAATTATTTGGTCGTGTTTAATAAACTTTTGTTATGTAGGTACAATAGCGTGAACGGCTAAACGCTCTATCCTTGACTTGTCAAACTTTGATAGCTACGTATATTAGGAGCTGCTGCATTGAATCCTTTCTCAGGCTTAAGCTTCATAGAAAGTAGACAAGTAGCATCATCAATCAAACCCGGGGCTACCTTTCTCAGGTTACAAAATTTTCTTTTTTAGAATTCTATAATCGACCGATAGAGTTTAACAAGACCACGCAATTGTATTGAACCGATAGATCTAGATGCGAACTAGCTGTGCAGCCTGGTTTCATCCGCGTAGACTATAATTTTCCCGTTACCTCCCGTAAACATCTGATTGAAATATGAACTCTATAGACAATATTATAGGGTCTAAGGAATGTTCCTATCAAATGTCATCTACATCTGTACAGCCGTTTTAGCGCTGAGTGTTAACAAGCACACATAAAAAAAAAAAAACATACATCCACTGGCTTATGCTCAAAGTAAGCTACTTTAATAATGACGTTGAAAAATTATGTCAACAGTAACTGACTTAGTCAGCTAAGAACACGCAGATTGAGCTCTTATGTCTATACAAGTACGTACTAAGACAGGATTTGTAATTTCCATAGTTCGATGTTAGCGATAAGAAAACTGGCTGGCTATGATTGACAGACTGACTAAAAACGTACAAATAAATCAACTTAATTGTTTTGTTATTCGAGTCCGATTATTGATATGATTTATGAGGAAACAGGAGCAGTACATTTATAAAGAAGATTTAATTGTTTCGGCAGTGTTGGATATATTTTCGTAATAAGGCAATAAGTATTATTAACGTTGAGTCTCATTATCTTACTAAATTCACTTTGTAATGCAATGAAACTGGTAATAGACAACGCGGAAGACGAATGCTGAGAGTGTTGTCCGCTGAAAGTGCTATAAGTTAGCACTATAAGCGGGATATTTAACTATAAGTTAGCTAGCATGATCAGAGATCACCCTATGTCAGTCAATTCCTAAATAATATAATAAAACCACTTTCCAATAAACTTCAACATGTAAACTAAAGTAGGAAACTGCAAACTTCTCAGACTTAAGTCGGCATAAGCAGCCACTTACATCTTGACGTTTCCGAGAATGACGCAGTCTCGTTAGATGTAGGCACTAGACGGAGAACTTGCTTTTCTACCCGACGGTACCTTGGAAGTACACTCGAAAAGTTAATAATTCGCAACCCGCTCCAAGCACTTGTCTGATTCCCCATTCATATTCATATTTATTTCGTTTCACCTATTCGCTTTGGGACTTCTCGAATTTAAATTTTGATTTTAACAAGACATTGTGTGGACGTATTAAGGTTTTGAGATAGTGGGAAAAAATTTTAAAAATAATTTTTATTGAAGCCCTGATGTGATCAATAATTGAGCTGATCTAGACATAATAATTGCGGTATGCATCAGCCGAAGTACCAATCAAAATATCAAGTTATGAAAAAATAAGAAATAATAAAATATGAAGAAGTGTAGATAAAATATTTAAATTCTAAAACAGCAAATAAAATTACTGTACAACAACAAAGTGATTATATTGCTGTTTAAATAAGAAATATTTGGCATCATCATTCTGTATAAGCGATTATGTTAAGTTTTGTCTTTGATGATTTGTACTTATGTCGATTGACAGATTGAATTCTAGGAAGTACGTATGTGTAACAGTAGTGAGTGGTGCTTACTCAAGTGGGCAAATGGCCACTCTGCCCCATCCCTGGCTACGTTACTGTAAAACACGTGGCATAACTTACAGTCGTCAAACAAATTGTTTAGGGGCGTGGAAGCTTTTGAATGAACCTATTTAAGTATTGTTAATAAGAAAATCTCAAATTAATGTAAATTTGACGCGAGACGAGCGCTTTTGTTCACTTCTGTTAGCCGTCTTTGTGTCAGGAAGCGTAGATGTATGGAAACCGCATTTTCATTAGGTACGGATCAAAAGGTGCTTTGAATGAATTGAAGGGGGAATAATTCGCCTTTATTATACAAATTAATTCTAAAATTTCTGTGTTTGTAAATAAATAGAAATCATACAAGTAATGAGTTTTTGTTACAACTACTCAAATATATTTTCTGAGTAGGTACTTAAGATCCAACAACACAAACACGATACTGCAGTGCAAGTACGGGACTCGTTTCGTTAAAGTAGGTACACGATCGTGACATTCGTCATATTTTCACGATTTGTGCGCGTATCGAACGCAGATCGCAATCTTTTGTCTATTGCATCACGCTTGTGATTGACTATTTTCACGATTAATTTTTTTCCGCTTATTAGGAGTTATGGATTCGCACGCCCTTTTTTTTTCTCGGGAAAATCCTTTATGGATACCACCGGTCGAGGGAGGCGCGGTGGTTATGTAGGAGTCTCCGCCAGAGGGGCGGCATACCCACTAAAAACCCGGGGTGTTCCTCCGTCCTTGACTACTGTCGGGGGGCGCGGGCACGCTTTCGCACCTTCCGCAGCCCCCGTCGACGCCGCTGCCCGCCTTGCGACGGGCCCATCTCGGGGAGGGAGCCATCATCCTCCCTCACCACTCGTGCAGGATGCCCTCGGGTACACATCGAGGGCATCGCCATCTCGGAGGGCTCATACTGTGGGGGTGCCAGACGCCCCCGCATCTAGCACCCCCGGCCCTCTAAGCGGAGACGGGTCCGATCAGCCCGCCTCCGTGTCCGCGCTCTTCGGAGCGAGAGAGAAAGAGGATCTTTCTCTGTCCCGCTCCGCAGCGGTGAGAGTTTCACAGAAGGAGGCGACCGCCTAGGATTCGCACGCCCTACGTCAAGCAAATTTTGGCTTTTTAATAATATTATTGAGTCTCGTAATTTTAAAATCTATATTCAATTTGATAAATTCAAACGATTAGGTACATTTATCGCTAACGTGATACATTTTGGATTATTATTTCCCAAGCAATGTTTTATTTCCTGAGAGCGGAGTGGTAGAAATAAAACGAGAATTAAAACGAAATCCTCTACGTAAGAGTTGCTTAGGAAAACTCATAGCAAAGCTCTTCTAACATTCAGGCCACCAAGAACAAAATATTTTTAGGAAGCATTGTACTTAAGTGTGTCTAGAGGCACATTTGTGAAATATTATTTAAGTATATTAGTATTTAAGTAAATTAAGTGAAATATTTTATTGTGGTTGATGTTACAATTTATAAAGTTTACCCATTCACTGTTGGTTACAAAATATTTTTATATAAATATTTATTTATCGTGGAATCGAAAACCTCCTCCTCTTTTAAGACAGTTAATAACATAAAGATGGTGCTTAACGTTTGGCAAACAATCTGATTACTAGTTTAATGGAGGTAAAGTTTTTTTTGACATACTATATTAAATAGATTATTAATAAAAAGCAACTATAATCTTTTTTCTTATAAAATAGTAAAATTGGGAATTTTGGATGCTGAACTACTCAATATAAATAGTTAAAATTAATTCTAAGCGAAATTACTGTGCCCAACGCAAGTAAAGGAATGCAATCACCATTCGGTTAATTAATAATTCTAGACCGGTCTGAGGACATAAAGTCTGCGGTTCCCAGTCTACCCTTTCCACAACCCCTTTGTGTGAAAACTACTGATCAATTTGATTACGAATCGATACTATGAGTTGATTTCAGCCTATCAAATTGGCAATTTTTTGGAATATCGCAAGCAATAGAATTATCGAGCAACTTTTATCTAAATATTTCTTCAGACAGGCTTGCGAATCGATAACTGCAGTCATGCGTCTTTTATTTTAATTTTAATGTAATTTAAGCAAAGTATTTCTCATCACATTACTAAAACGTTATGTATTGTTTCACACTCATTTCCGCAACTTAGTCGTATTTATTTTTGTAATTTAATCATATAATAAATTTCAATATTTATTTGTTTTGTATGCCAAGAATAACAATACATTGTTTGCACAATACGATTTTGACATCTGTTTATGAATCTATAATCCTGCACATTAAAATAAATATTAAATTCGTAAAAATAATTCGAAGCCGAAAAAACATGTAAATTACGAATTTATTTACAAGGAATGACTTACTATCCCATGTAACTAGAAATGACACCTGCTCTTGAACTATGTCTATTAGTACTCCGTTTTAATACTGCCCACATTCACTAAGACCACTCCCTACATATTAATTTAACGAGACTGCATATACGCCGAGAATTTAGTCGCGTATTCAGAATATTTCATATTGGAGGAACAATCGAACTATTGTGCGAGTTCAAATATCGAACCGTATGGTTCAGTCGACTGAGTCTAAGGCTTATGTGTGTATTCTATTCAGAAGAATTATATTATGATTGAAACATACAGACTGTATGTTATACTCATATATAAACATACAATATACGCATTTATTTATTTATTTCATTTATTGAATCAAACTAATATTGTAATGCCGAAGTTGTTCTGTCGTTTGTATGTCTGTTACTTCTTCATGCTGAAACAGCTGAACAGGTTTGCATGAAATTTGGAACGCACATAGCTTATACCCTTGAATAACACAAAGGGTATTTTTTATCCCGGAAAAAGTATAGTTCCCGTGGGATAGTTGAAGTAACTTGAAAACCGTATACCACGCGGGGCGCAGTTAGTATTTAAAGGCATAGTATAAGATAATCGTCTTCTAAGACAGCTTATGTTTATGATAGCCAAAGGTTTTTTAAACCCAACTTTAGGACGTCCACTGCTGGACATAGGCCTCCCTCATTGATTTCCACAAGGACCGGTTGGAAGCAGCCCGCATCCAGCCCTTTTCTGCAATCTTGGTCGATCGTCTATCCACCTTGTCGGTCACCGTCCTATGCTGCGCTTACAAGTCCGTGGTCTCCATTCGAGAACCTTTGGACCCCTACGGCTATCACCATAGCCCTGCCCACTGCCACTTCAACTTGCTCATCTGCTTGGCTATGTCGGTGAATATCGTTCTTGTACGGATTTCCTAATTTCTGATTCGATCGCGTAGAGAAATGCTGTGCATAGTTCGTTGTGCTACTTTTAGCCTGCTCAAAAGGACCATAGTCAGAGACCACGTTTTCAGGTTCGTAAGTCATCTAGATAATATAATAATCAAATTTACAGCATAGTTGTAGGGTACTTTTTATTACCCGCCTGGCTAGCGGCTACCACCTAGCTACCACCCTTGAGATTGAAAGGCTATCAAAAAACAGTTTATTCATGCAGCTGTCCTTGACACCCACTCAATATAGTTGTTCCACCTTCGACCACATTGTTACTGACCATTAAGTATCAGTAGACAATAAAGTGAGATATGGCTCAAAAGCCACAGCAATAAAAAAAATGCTGACTATTCCTTATAGACAATATTATCTATTCATCAATTCTATAAAACATTTCTCCTAAAATATTTAAAACTCATACAATACTAAATTAAATATTTTAAATTGTCCTCAGGCTATTGTTCTAAAAATAAAGAAGAAACTAGTTACATGAGTCTGCACTTTAATTAATGTCTATGAAGGGAATATAACGACTTTGAATTATTAATTTTAAGAAATTTTAAAGTTAATTTCACTGATGTCTAACACGTAGAAACGTTTAAGAAACTTTTGTTGAACGCTGCTTTACCGTCTAATGAGATACTTGTTTAATCGTGAGACCACTTCATTAAAGTTCTCTTGCTAATTATTTTTGTAAACTAAAATATCTAATTAGTAATTGCAATACTTCAGCTACTACTAAAACATTTATGTTCTCTCAGCCATGTGCGTCTACTGCTGGACAGAAGCCTCCCCCATATAGGGGGGATTTGCCAATACTCACCACGCTTGGCAGGCGGGTTGGCGAGCGCAGTATGATTTCCAATCCTCAGAAGGTGCTGCTGCCCACCTCCTGGTACGTGGTCCCTTAGCCGACTCTTACGGCACCCGCGGGAAGAGATGGGGGAGTACTATTCTAGGCCGGTACTACCACGGCCGAATAAGCATTAACTTGCTTTTAACTGCATTAAGCACAAACATTTATGCCTGTAGAGAACTCAAACTTTTCAACCCACTATCAGTTGGAAACGTACCAAAGATGCTAGCAGTAAGCTGATGAGCTCATGGTCACCACGGGCCCAATGTCTCAACGGACCAAACGGGTCTAATATGTAACCACTGACTAACCACGACATTGAATTTGTCGTTGCGCCAGCTCCATCTCGAGTTTCGCCGCGAGGGAGAGTTCTACGCTCTTGTCGCCGCTCGGACCTGAACCACTGAAGATGTCGACCGCAGTGATCGACGAAACGTCGTGAACACTAGTTTCATCTAGACCACGGCCAAACAGCCCGGAAGGAATACATACAACATGCAACGCCGGCCGTGAAAGCCTTAGAGTTTACAATTTTCTCATTCTCCAAACTCGTTGAGAAAAGAACGTAAATACTTATCACGAAATAAATTGTATCAAAAATATTTTAAATCATAAAATGGAACCGACTTCAGCACTCAAAAGTGTGAAATAACTTGTTGAAGTCGGCACCATGATAGTTCAAAAGTAACTATTATCAAAATATTTTGCGCATGGTACCGAGTTCGACAAGTTATTTCACACTTTTGAGTGTTGAGTCGGTTAATTTTTTTTTGTTGAAATTTTTTTTTCACTATTTTCTAGTAACCTTTGTTACTCACGGGATCAATTGTCATCGTGTAATTTCACCGATCGAAGTATACGTAGCACTTTTCAGTTTTGGAGTGTAACTCAAAAACCTCGTGTCCGATTTTGATGAAATTTAAATGGGACTACTTCGGTTTCCACTTCTTATGAACCAATTTTGATGATCGTTTTTTTTGATAGAGTATTATCAAAAAAAAAGGATCATCTAAATCGGTTCATAAACGACGCAGTTATCCGCGTACAGACATAAAAAATATACATACGGTCGAGTTGAGAAATATCCTCCTTTTTTAAAGGCGGTTAAAAAGGAAAACATAATAACCACGCATTTTATCAATACAAAAGGAATATTCATATCAAATTTACGGCAAATATTTTCAAAATACCTACTGTCTGGGTAAAGGAAAAGCGGGACGCATACGAGCCAGACATTTTGGAGCTTAATGAAACCGCATTATGTTATAATATAATATAACGTAGCTTTAATAACGCTAAGTTATACGTTATAACATCACAAAGTCATTATACTGTTACCTAAACATGCACAGGTTTACTGCACTTGCGGGAAACTCGGATTAATATATTACGCGTCTGGAATTTGTATCCAGGATCAATCGTCGTATTTCAGGGTAACTTTATAAATGTGTTGTTTTAGTATTCACTGCTCAATTGTGATTACTTACTCGCTTAGTAACATGTACTAAGGCACATGCCTTAGTACAAGTTACTAATAAACTTATATTTAATAGTATAAAATAAAATTGTTGCTGAGCGTACGAAAATATATTTTTAAACATGATAAGCTAAGAAGCCGTCTTCAAAAGCCTCACATCGTAAATAATCAGATTTGACGATATGGAAACTTATTTCAGTTCCATTCATATGTGACATGTCGTAGCGTGAAAAATCGTTTGCGTGTATCGTTTGAAATGATCTTTGGTACACGTCACATCTACTGTTAGATATTCTGTGTCAAGGCGAGGCAGCGCCTAAACTTATTGGCATGCAAAGATTGATGGCCGTGACTTTCTGAACAAAATTCGAAATGTATTAAACTTGTCAATGTCTTGAGTTAGGCTTTTATCAGTTTACAAATCTGGCTCTAGATACACTACTTTAGAAATATATATTTTACTTTAGTTAATTTTCTCAATTTAGCAACCTTTTTTACCAACTTCTAGAAAATATTACAACATGGCTTAAAATATATCAATATAAAATACCGATTGAAATCAGATGAAAAATCATCAAACATTCCTACTTAGGTTAGAAAGTTCATCATAGACTATTTGAAGAGTTTACAAACATTTTCACTATACAGGTCATCATCATCATCATCATCTCAGCCATAGGACATCCACTGCTGGACATTGATTTCGTTGACAGAAAAAAAACCAGTTATTGGCTTGATTAGAGAGTGTAGTTTCCGTATCAGGACCTCAACATACTGCAAATACAATTTGGCAAGTACTCGATTGTAATTTTTTTTTTTATTAACATTCACACAAGGTCTTCAGGTCCCAAACTAGGCAGAGCCTGTACTATGGTAACCTGGACCAGCGGCTCAGAAGGCTACCAACTGCGCCAACCGGCCAGTCTTTTATTTGTCATTTTATTTTTGTCTTTTACTAGCTGCGGTCCGCGGTTTTACCCGCGTGGTGATGATGAAAAGAAGCCTATGTGTAATTTGATTTGAAGTATTTACATACCAAATTTCATCCAAATCCGTTTTACCCGCGTGGTGATGAACAAGGATGGTGATGATGAAAAGATACCTATTCGTTAATCCAAGGTATCTCCATACCAAATTTCATGCGAGTCCGTTCAGCCGGTTCAGCGTGAAAGAGTTACAAACATATATCTATACATTCATACTCACAAACTTATGCATTTATACAATTAGTAGGATCTATACTTACCTGCATCTAAGTATTCTACGGAAAACTATTTCATCAAATTTCATCTCACATACCAGCTTCCATTCAATTTCCGTAAATAACGTCAACACAAAAGATAAGGCTGTGACGCTTATCGCACCGTGACTTCCGTCATACGCACCGCCCGCCCGCCCTACCCTTCAGTTGCAAGGCTTTATAGTAAGCTTAGCGGATTATTGTTAGAATTGGTTCAGTGCACGCCAAATCGTAGTTTGCAGTCTTGGGATTTCAAATACATTTGGACAAAGTGCCAAATTGGTAGACTCGGTGGGCGATATGTTTATTTACGCATGTTTTAGGTTATGTTCTTCAATTAAATTTCTTCCAAGTACCTTAGACAATAATTCAATTAGATATTTTTGTCTATTGTTATATAGAAAGGCTTTAAATATGTTTTGCGTCCGTGTGGCAGAGTTTACATAATAATACATATATACCTACGACCTTAATCGAACTTGATTAAACGGCGTAGATTTCAATATACTTAATATTCTCACAGATTTGACTTACGATTCAAAGTCAAGCACCGTGGCGTTACTTACCTTCAAATCTCATGTAAGTAAAGTCCACCAGTAAAAGTAACAAACACCAGCTGCGCCCCGCGGTTTCACCCGCGTAGACTACGGTTTCCCCCTTACCTCAGTTATACGTCATAGTGTGATGTTATATAGATTAAAGCCTTCCACGACAAATGGACTATCCAACACAAAAATAAGTTTCAATTCCAACCAGTAGTTCCTGAGATTAGCGCGTTCAACCAAAGAAACAAATAAACTCTTCAGCTTTATAATATTAGTTTAGACGTAGGTATATGCAGCACTTACGTTAGGTTCAACGAATAAGCGACGTAGTCTGGAATTATATATTGGATAAGTGATCGCTCATGGAATTTTCATCTGAACGCTTCTGCTTAATGTGCTCCTGTGTTGCGTGTAGGATTCAATTAGTAACCGAACTAGTAGTTCCTATGTCTTCAATGGTATAAAACGTCAAACAAATCGCCATCTTTCTTCTACTTGATGACTGGTCGGTTGGCGCAGTTGGTAGCACTCTGCCTTCTGAGCCGCTGGTCCCGGGTTCGATTCCCGGACAGGTCAAACATTTGTGTGTATGAACATGTCTGCTTGACCTGTGTCTGGGTGTGTATATGTATATAAGTATATATATAAGTATGTATATAAGTATATATCAGTCATCAGGTTACCATAGTACAGGCTCTGCCTAGTTTGGGACCTTGAAGGCCTTGTGTGAATGTTGTCCCATATATTATTATTATTACTTCGACTTACTACATTCTTAAATTGTTACAGTTTGTATTTACATTACTTTTAACCGACTTCAAAAAAAGGAGGACACAATACGACTCGTATTTTTAATTTTTATGTTTGTTACCTGTGAACTTTCGACTGGGTGAACTGATTTTGATGATCCTTTTTTTATTAGATTTCTTTTTTTTTTATTTACCCTTGTGGTTACATTTAAATTTCATCTAAATCGGTCTAGCGGTTTTTGAGTTACACTCTAATAACTGAAAAGTGTTACGTCTACTTGGACGACATTATGATTGCGGGTGAAGAAATCGCTGAACATACACAATGGCAATTGATCCCGTGAGTAGCAAAGATCACTGAAAACGGTGATAAATAAAAATAAAACAAAAAATTGAACCGACTTCAACGCGCACAATATTTTGATAATAGTTAAGTCGGTTCTATTTTTCGGTAATTTTTTTGTAACTTTACTCTACATACTTGCCTGTTCTCAGCTTGCTAAGGTCACCAACGTTGAGTACATTAACTTCATAATATTAATGGTCCAGTCTTCAAATCCAAATTAAAACTTGTCGCCGCAACTTAACGATGCCATATTAAGCGTTCGTAATAAATACTCCATCGTGGAGGACAGGACATTATTAAAATACCACATCACGAGTACTCCGACGCTCTCCTAATTAAATTTCACACAGGAGACATTGCGAGCTATTAAATTTTATCCCCTCCGAGTTTTCATCGGTGAAAGTTTATAGACGGTTTATAGTCAGACGACGATATGTTAATGGCTTGGGTGACGAAAATTGATGAGATTGACGTCATTTGAAGTTATAAAACGTCACTTGTACTGAAAAATAATATTTTTATCTAATCTCATAATATACTATAAAGATTATAAAATTCAAAAACTGAACTTGAATGACAGTCTTTAGATTAGATTAGATTAGAAAATACTTTATTGTTACACCTTAAATATAAAACAATATTTACAATAAACATAAATTTACATAGAGCGTGACAATGGGCGGCCTTATCACTAAAAGTGATCTCTACCAGGCAACCTTTGCATGGAGAGGATCAAAAGAAATTCAAATAACGGGGGTGTTACATAGCTTAAAAATAAATAAAATCTTCGTCTTTACATACAATATTGAAAAAAAAGTTATATTATGAGACACCTCTTCTATGAACAACTGCATCATAATGTAACGATTGATACAACTTCAGCTTAACCAAGAAAGTTGCAATACAGTTTTTCTACATAATCTGTGAATGCGGCGCAACACGCATCCGCAATACGGAAATGGTTTTTGGGGCTAAACGTTTACAAATAAATGGAAACATATGCTTTAACATACATCGCTTGATTTTCTTATTCGTTTGTTGAATTTGACAAAGTATAAAACTTTTTTTTATTATTTTTTTATTTTATTTATCAACATTCACACAAGGTCTTCAGGTCCCAAACTAGGCTGAGCCTGTACTATGATAACCTGATGACTGATATACATACTTATATACATATACACACCCAGACACAGATCAAACAGACATGTTCATACACACAAATGTTTGACCTGTCCGGGAATCGAACCCGGGACCAGCGGCTCAGAAGGCAGAGATAAAACTCAAGGCGGGGTTGGGAAACCAACCATCAGGCTGGTTCGTTTCCCAGCTATCGTCGCTTTCGTGTCTAAATATGTACATAAATATATCAAAATAAACAAAGCACTCAAGACATAGTTAGAAAAGCCGGCTACAGGTTCGAATAATGAACTCGCCGAAGAATAATAAGCCAACAAAAGAAAATCGCTATTTGGTTCTACTCCCCCGATCACGTCATTATTCTGCGGATCGAGTTTTCTTTTTTCCTGCGTTGTGTAAGTAATTAAAGATAAATATAACATAAAACGCTTCGCTTAACTCTCATAGTCTCGATGTTGCTTTTGTCTACATTAATGGGCTCCTTGTTTGACGCCGTGTTGATAGATTGTCATACCTATTGTTTTCTTAATCTGAGATAAAGTACCTACGTTTAAGCAGCGTGGAGAGTGTTTAATAGTCCCTGTCACCGCCAGAAGTCTGTGACATCGGACGCTTACAACATTAAGGGTACTTTTAAAGCGAGCCCTTTTCTTAAGATAGTAAGAGATATCTTAACCATAATTATTTCTTATCAATATCATTTAATAATCAATTGCGTAGTTATGAACGTCAATAGAACCTCATTTTATCAACGATGAAGTCTACAAAATAACTAATATAATGCTATGGTATTTCAATAAAATGATTTTTCGTCGATTTGAGATTGCTCCGTTGAATCTATCTATTTTTTTCCCCATTAAGTATTCGACGTTAAAAATAATTCAGTTGTTGTTATTAGCATGAAATATATAAGTGATGACTTTATTACAGCTGCACTGACAAGTAGAAGTCGAAAAAAAAATGCCAAAAAGATGAAAAAGATTTCTTTTTCCGCATTGAGTTTAATAACATTTGTTAAATGGAAAATTTTAAGTATTTGTAGCTTTTTTATAAAATCCTACATGTCTGTAATACCAAAACTGACCTTAAAGGTTCCAGTAAGGAGTACTCAAAGCAGTGCTAATATTAGAACTTGTAATGTTTAATTTCGACCAGTCATACCAATTATATCTAGCGGATTTTTTTTTATATTAACGCCCACTTTGTTCAATACCTTAAGGAACAAAATAGTAATGGTACAAAGTACATCTCAAATAAAAAGCATCTCTTTGGGATGGTTGCTCAATAATTACCCATTAATAAATAATTCACAACAAACTATTTGTGACGTTACTGTAAACAATTGACTATCGCAATGCCAGAGTATTAACCGACCGGGACCATAATTAATTTCATATATGAAATAATAAATTATATAATGCTAGGATTTGGTGGTAAAACCCTTTTATTTAGGTTTTCAACATACGGGGGACAGATGCAATCTAATTTTTATTTGATGAAATAGGTGTCAACCAGCAGACGGGCCACCTGATGGTAAGCGATCATCGTCGCCTATGGATATTTGTGACACTGGGGGCATTACGATACCAATCCTCTAACAGAGTCTCCTTTTGAAGAATCCCATATTTTAGATATTCGGGAATACCGAGGAAGGAAGCTCGTTCCACATTTGGCAGGTGTATGGCAAAAACGATCACTTGAATCGCACAGTGTGTGAATCCTATGTGTCAATTGTACGTGGATGAGCTTTTGAGCGATTTCGTCTAGTACGGTGGTAAAACCTTGATGCTGGAATAAGGTTGAAGAGTACTTCAGAACACTTCCCGTTGTATATACGGTAGAAAAAACACAGAGAGGCAATATGTCTCTGCGGATACTGAGTAGCTCTAGGTCTTTGGTGAGTTTGGATCGTTGACAATTCTGATAGCTCTACGCTGTGCGTCCAGAGGCTCAAGCTGATCGTACATAATTTAGGCGCTATTGTGTTAGCGTATTTCTACCTTCGCCTATCGTATTATACTTATTTCGAAATTAGAATTAAAATTGGAATGCACACACTCATATACACATCGATTTATGCTCAATACGATGGTAACATTGTTACAGATTATATCTTGGAAATGTATAATGCGTGGGAGTCTGGGATTAACATCAATTTAGTCGTCTACAAAACACCGATCGCAGACACGGTTTGGTTGGTTCCCACGCCCTCAGAGATTATTCTATTCGAACCGTTTATGCCAACAAAAACTTGTTTACTGTTTTCTCTTGAAAATAAAGTTTATCTTTTGTACGAATGTTTATTTTACTGTTTTTTTACTGCATTCATCAAAATGTTGGTTATTTTTAATGATTGCTATTATTTTGTGTAAGGGTAAAAATAAGTTCACGTATTCATTGTTATATATTTATTCTTTTTTCTACTGTAAATAATTATATACTTTATTTCTAACAAATAACGTACATAAGCAATAAAATAATCTAACTTAATATTTAATAGAACCTTAAACATTTAATAGAAACTAAATTTCATCTAAAACGGGCCCTTGCGGCATTGTGCCCAAGACGCTGGCATCGTTCCCTCTTTGTATTGCTAGGGTAATACGTTGAGCGAGGAAGCTGCCAGCTCTTCGGTCTCCTGAGACGTCGACCAGCCTCTTGGAAATTTTCTTGCAGAAGCTGAGCGCGCTAGGACCCCACGGGCCAAGGGTCTCGACGCCGAAAGGAACAAAATTGTATTCATTAGTTTTGTATCCTACCAGAATAACGAATTCTAGATTATAGCCTAAGTTTTCTTTTATATAATGTATATTTACTGTGCATACATTGGTATCTTTATTTTTCATCTATATATTTTTTATATCTTTTTGTTTTAGTTAATGCATCTTAGTTATGTATGTGTATGATATATATTAGGTGCCGTGGTGGTACCGGGTGCCGTGGTGGTACCGGCCTAAAATAGTACTCCCCCATCTCTTCCCGCGGGTGCCGTAAGAGTCGGCTAAGGGATAACGTACCAGGAGGTGGGCAGCAGCGCCTTCTGAGGATCGGAAATCATACTGCGCTCGCCAACCCGCCTGCCAAGCGTGGCGAGTATTGGCAAATCCCCCCTATATGGGGGAGGCATACGTCCAACAGTGGACGCACATAGCTGAGAAAAGAAAAAGAAAAAGTTATATATATTGAAATCTAATTCACAGAATTTAATAAACGTATCTTGGTTTTCCTTATCGCTGATTTAAGTTTTCATTATGTATTAAGTATTTGCATTATGTTCAGCGATTTGTATCAGTTTCCAGTTTTTGTTTGTTGTATCGTTTGCCTTATCTATAGTTAGTAACGCCGTGTAGGAACGCGAAAACTTTCACAGCTATCTGAATATTTTTTTAATATTTTATAGATATAGAGCTCGACCACTATCTTATTTGATGGCTAGTAACAGTGTGGTTGGCCGTGGTGGTACCGGCCTAGAATAGTACTCCCCCATCTCTTCCCGCGGGTGCCGTAAGAGTCGGCTAAGGGACCACGTACCAGAAGGTGGGCAGCAGCACCTTCTGAGGATTGGAAATCATACTGCGCTCGCCAACCCGCCTGCCAAGCGTGGCGAGTATTGGCAAATCCCCCCTATATGGGGGAGGCTTCTGTCCAGCAGTGGACGAACCGCATGGCTGAGAGAGAACAGTGTGGTCGAAGATGTTATCACGCTAGACCTAAAACTTGTACTGGCTCTCGAGGACTCCTGATCACTCTATGTGTTTGATGACAGTTTTTCAAACTAGAGGGTGATTGTCCAGCCAGGAATAGGTAGTCAAAAGTACTCTATCACCATACTGACTTTTCTTTTTTCTTTCTTTTCAGCAATTGGTCATACACTGGTCATGCTGGACATATGCCTCCCCCATATAGGGGCGATTTGCCAATACTCGCCATGCTTGGCAGGTGAGTTGGCGAGCGCTGTATAATTTCCTATCCTGAGAAGGCGCTGCTGCCCACCTTCTGGTATGTGATCCCATAGCCAACTCTTAAGGCACCCGCGGGTAGAGATGGGGGAGTACTATTCTAGGCCGGTACCACTACGGCATACTGACATTAGGGGGATCGAACCAGCGTCTTTCACTTCGACAGATCCACCGCTGAGTTATGGTCGCATTTAAACACACTGAATTAGGTGATATATATATATATATATATATTTATGAGCTTGACATTAGTTTCTTGTCAAGCGAGCACTAGAAAATACCATGCTGTAGTTTTATTAGTGATGTTACCTACATCGAATTTACCTCAGCCGACATATTCTACCCTAAGACTATAAACGTTTCTAAAGTCGATACAATTTGGAAAATTCATTTATTGTTAATCCTTAGGTTTCCGACACCAAAAGGGTCATTGAGTGACCTCTTTAATAAAACGTAGCTGTAGACAGTGATGGATATATATTTTTTCCCCCACTTGAACCTCTTCCCTTGAATTGCCTGGGTCACGGGAGGCTTGTTCGCACACAATTACAGCAGCACACAAATTCAAGACCCAATACAAAATCTATTTACAGCACATAGCTGTTTGCCCATGCCGGAAATCGAACTGAAGGTACCAGCAACCGTTCAACACATAACAAGATATTCTTACAAAAGGAGCAATTATTATTTACATTATAATTGTCACCTCTATAAACTAGTTCAGAGGATATTTAAAAGTTTTCTTATTGATTAAGCCACTTGTAATAATGCTCATGGCAAAATTGAGAAAATGGGTTTAAACGAAATCTATTGTTGGCGTCGGAACTTTGCGGAGAGGTTAAAAGTCAACGAGTCTGTGAATAAGGTATTTCAAGTAAAATTTAAATTAACTGTTGAAAAAACCTTAAAACTTTACTAAAAAAGTGTCAGCAAGAAAATTACAATTTTAAAATCATGATCGACTGTTCTCCACAGAATTGTCTTATCTTAAAATACAAGACACAGCTTTTTTAGTATTAAAAAACATCGTAAAAGTGTTTTTATTTACAAACGGATAATGTAAGAGTCTGCAAATAAACCTGTCACATTGACGTAAAATAAGCAATTTCCTTTGAATCAACTAAGGTATTAACCGCTTTGATACTAAAAAAAAGTAGACATGCCACAACGAGCGGGTGGAACGGACGGTGTGAATGCTGAGTCCAATGGACCTAAAATAAATATTGTGAATAGTTTTTCCACAGACTGACAATATTTAAGATAATTTTGCAATTCAATCGAGGTCCAGAACAGACTGGGAATATGGCGGGGATAACTAGAGAGTGCCGGATTGAAGATCTGTAGTAGCAAAACCGAACATCTGTTTTGCGACTTCGGTGGATCATAAACATTTTCCAATTTAGCCTTAAATGGTGTATCCTTAAGAGTCTGCGGTTCATTTATCCAAAGCAACGGTAATATTGACCGAGACGTACGGAACGGGATAAATGCAGGTTGGATGAAATGGAGACATGTCTCAGGGACCATATGCGATCCGCGAAAGCCCTTGAAATTCAAGGGCAACATTTATAAAGACCATATTGAGACCTGTCGTAATGTATAGATCTGAATGTTGGCAGTAAAAGAGGTTGAAAAAAAAAGGACATGTAGTAGAGATGCGAATATAGAAATAGATATGTTCTGTGTCAAGAATAGACATAATAAAGAATTCTATATCAGAGTAAGCTTCAAAGTAGCAACAGTGAATGATAATGTGAAAGGGAATAGATTGGCTTGATATGGGCATGTCATGAGAAGGGATGAAAAACATATTACAAAAAGAGTACTTACATGAATGTGAATGAATATAAAGGTAGAGAGAGAGGTAGAGGAAGGCCGAAGAAGGCATGGATCGACTATGTGAAGAATGATGTTTACGAAAGGTATGAGCGCTGAGATGACTAATCGTAAAAGAGAATGGACAAGGAAAACATTTTATTGCGACCCCACCTAGTGTGGGATAAGGACAAGAGGAAGAAGAATTTTATTTTTTAAATGTAACAAATTAAAATGATTCTTTATAAAGAACTAAGTTAGTATATTAAATAACAAAAAATCAATGAAAAAAGAATATAAGTCAAATGTATATTATAAATTATATAATTACATAAATTATGTATAATTATATTATATTTATTAATAAGCATGTTAATAAATTACCAAATAATTGTATACAATAAAAAAAAGATAAGTCCAAATAGAACATGGTCTCTGATATTAATTCTCAGAAATGATTCCAGTTAATAAATGAATTTAAAATAAAACTCACAAATTAATCCAGTAATAATGAACGGACGGATGTCTGTAGATACATTTTAAAAAAAACTTAACTTGAAAGTAAAAATTATTAATGCAGATATTTATATTATACAGTCTTACACTATTCCAATATTGATGCCAAATCTTTGTGCACTATGTGTAAGAATTTAAAAAGCAAAGCGTCTACATTTTTTGTTAAATCAAATGATTAGGTAAGAACGCTGTGTTTATGACCTTTCCTTTACGATTTGTTTGTGTGAGCACCTCTACAAAGGTTTTTAAATCGGTTTTTGTAAAATGTCATAAAAGTTAGTGTTAAAGTGTCTGGAGCTCATCTCACTACTTCTATTGGAAGGTATATTACTTAACGGTTGGTAATTGCTCAGTTAGCGTGATATGAAAGTGAGGAGATAATATAACAAACAATTCGTGGGGACCAGGAGCTCATCGGATTGTCCAAAACTTATCAAAGCGTTTTACTGATGGGACGCGTGACCAAAACGCTGGCACCTCAACGGATATGCCGGGCTATGATGCGACACCCGAGATAATTTATGTCGTGGGTTTTCAAAGGCAAAAACCACGACATAAATTATCTCGGGTGTCGCATCATAGGCTCACAGGATTGCAATTCAACGTGGCTATGCTGCTAGCATTCTGGGCACGCCAACGGTAGTGGGTGAGAGCATTTGAGTTATCTAAAGGCTGATAATGGCTATTTTTCTCAAATGCTTTTGTAAGTAGCTGTAGTATTGTGACTAGTTTAGTATTTTATTTCAATAAAGGCATCGGGCTTATTCTATATAATAAATATGACGCTACTTTTTTTTGTCAAATCCCATCCGGAGTAGGGAGTCAGGTGCGTTCTCGAATTTACAAATCTTTTTACTCACATGAGTATATTCTTTTTTTCTATCAGAAATCTATGAGTCAAACTAGCGGTTGACAGATACAGTGTGGTGTAAAAAAATATTACACCTATTGAACGTTCCATCTATCTCATTCTAAATTTAAAAAATCATGTAGAGGAGAAAATTCAAAATCCGAACGCAAAATTCAGTAACAAGCCGCGTATAAAAACACAATAGACGAATCAGAATAGAGGGAGCTTACGGGAAACACTGTCATTTCAGTCGGGGCACATACAGTCGGTTGTTAAAAAAGGAACGCGTACGTGAGACGAATGTATTGCAGGACGGACGGACAGCGTATATATTATGGTATGTAAACTGGACATCCGCAGTCTTTCGTATTGAGCTTCTAGGCTTGGATAGAGTAGGTAGATTACATAGTCAACATTTAGTGGAAAAAATAATAAGAAAAAAAAACTTTTTTTTGTAGAATGTGTAGAATAAACACATTCTACAAAAAAAATAATTGATATTGTAACACTTCCCTATTTATGTAAGTCCCAGCGTTTAGGAAAAATTAAATAGGTCCAGAAATATTACGTACAATTGTATTGTATTAATTAGAAATTGCCACATGCACTTTGACTCATTTTGATACAAGGCGACTTTTGTTATATTCAATTGTCATCACGCTACGCGGAGCTTACGGTTACGCTTACGCTTGTTTCTATCAGTCTTATAAATATTTCATACAATTAAAGGTAGATGGCGCTAAGAAACAACACACCCCCAAATGTAACTGTTACGAAGGAACAAACATTGTCTAAATTTTTCTTCAAAAACATTAATGTTATTTTGGTAAAATATAAGGAGCCGAACGTTTATATGGGTATATTTAGAAAATGTTCAAAAATTTGGTAGTTACTTCAGTAAAATGCTTTATTCCTTTATTTTTATAGAAGTTGTGATTACAAAGACAATCATAATCTTACATGGTGAGTGATGTACCACTATATATTGAAATAGAAGTATTTAGAGTCGCTCGTGCGATCACAGGCGAGAAAGAATATCCTTTTTGTGATATAAAGGCCGACTTGGTATTCCTTACGGGACATTTCCCCTCTGATATAAGATTCGATTAACTTCACACTATTTATAGCG
Organism: Apeira syringaria; assembly: GCA_934044485.1. Lineage (NCBI taxonomy): Eukaryota > Metazoa > Arthropoda > Insecta > Lepidoptera > Geometridae > Apeira > Apeira syringaria. The sequence goes on along the minus strand of OW203661.1, from coordinate 3,281,526 downwards.
GAATCTGGTCACTATTTATGGTATTTTGTTCTTTTAATAGATTGTAGTGATCATATAGGTTCAGAGTATAACCTCTTTGTTTGGTTTCATGTACTTATGTGTGTAAGGATGACTAGTGGTTTAAGTAGCGAACTCTTTCATTTTTTGTTTTGACACATTATGAATGTATAAAACACGGGAATTACGCAAGTGAGGAATTTCCATGTTTTATACATTCATAATGTGTCAAAACAAAAAATAACTCATAAAATAAACATAACTCGTTCTGATTTGGTGTATACTTAAATGTCGATAAAGAAAAAAAAATTTAATCTGTTGATCGTTTGCCGTATAGAGTGACGAAGTATACAAATCCATGCATAGAGTTCGTTTAGCATGGAAATGTCAAACGTAAAATAAACGTCATTACCCAGGAATTGAAAGTTGCATCAACATTGTTTTGTTCTGCCGAAGCAAACGTCTTGAATGACACAAAACTTTATATGTAACTAGCTGTGCTCCGCGGTGTTACCCGCGGTGAAATAGTACGTGGTATTGACGATGTTGTGGACCGTCATCCCACGGAAACAGTCAATATTTTCGTGATAAAAAGTTTAAGCTATCTTCGTTCCAAATATCATGCAAATCCGTTCCGCCTTTTCAGCGTGAGTAATAAACATATAAACGACAAACAGATAAACGATAATTATATTTTCGCCCTTATAACATTAGTGTGACAAGGTAATTAATCCGGAAACAATATACAAACAATTTAAACTTTAGAATTTTAAAAACCTTAAAAGCGTCCACGATTGGCCCTTTTAAGAAACTTTTATGGAAAATTGGGAAATACTTTTTCATCATGTAAGGCGAAGCTTTCTGACTTTGATAAGCTTGCTGTTTTTTTTTTAATTTTTCTACTAGGCATTGGCATGAACTTGCCTATTAGCGATACACATTAGAGATTTGTAAGGGGATGAGAAACGTCTTATAGGTACATATACATAGATGAAACATACACTCATACACACACACGCTACATTATACGTGCTCAAATAAATGTAATTGATTTAGATAATAATTTGGTTCACCATTTCCAATTTATACATGAATACATAACCAAACTAATTAAAAAGAAATAACACTTACTGTATGGAAGGTCTTGTATCCTGTAATAAATTCTTGACTTGTACAGGAGCAGAGACTTACAATATGAGTTAGTTCTTGTGATCTTATATTTGATTGAGATTGTACCTCTTATAGGTGTGAAACATTGTGGCCAAAATTTTAAATAAGATATTTAATTTGAGTATATTTTACACGTATCACCTTTCGTATGTATAAAAGTAGTAAGTATTAAAAAAAAGTAATTGTAATATTTTTATCAAGACATACCTCTAATTAACAATTAAAAAATAACTGTGTGTAACTAACATAATATATCTCATGAATGCCGAGAATTTTCATATTTTTATTCTTTAAGATAAATAAAATATTGAAATAGTTTTCATTGATAACATGCTAGTACAAGTCGATTGTTATGATTCAATCTACTGGAATCACGTAGAGCAAAACTCGATAAACGAAGGCGTGTTTTGTATTCACAGAGCGATAGCCCTTTGGGCACGGCCGCAGATGTTAACTTAATAGTTATGTGTTTTAATCTCGTGAAATACGTTATTATTACACATAATAAATATACTTATGTAATAATTAATCTGTACAACACTAAGCGCTAAAGCGAATCGTGGAAATTGAGCCTGCCGGAAACTACCCGCGCCCCACGATTTCACTCGCGTGGACAATGGTTTTCTTGCTAGTTCAATTATCCCACGGGAACAATACTTTTTCTGGAATTAAAAGTAGTCAATGTGCTATTCAAAGCTATTTTCATTCCAAATTTCATACAAACCAGTCCAGCGTTTCAGCGTGAAGGAGTAACAAACATACGACAGACAAACTTTTGCCTTTATAAAATTTATATTTTTTAAAAAATATTTATATTTATTAACATTCACACAAGGTCTTCAGGTCCCAAACTAGGCAGAGCCTTTACTATGGTAACCTGATGACTGATATATATACTTATATACATATACACACTCAGACACAGGTCAAACAGACATGTTTGACATGCACACAAATGTTTGACCTGTCCGGGAATCGAACCCGGGACCAGCGGCTCAGAAGGCAAAGTGCTACCAACTGCGCCAACCGGCCAGTCAAAAAAAAAAATAGTGTGATGAGTAATGATAAGATAGCCGACATTCTTTTTAAAATTAGGTTTGTGGCACTGATCAATCGACATCAATCGACTAAAGATTCTGCTGTATTATTACATAATTATAATGGGTAATAAGCAAAAATTGTATGTCAAGATTGTATGAAGCGAAAATCCGTGACGTCTACCTTCTAGAGATGAAAACAGGTGTTACGATATATGTAGACTATTTTATTATCTAATGATTGTGACCTCAGTAGCTTAAAATGCAGAGATTAGGTTGAAGTCGCTTCAGCGGCCGATTCTATTTTGTCACTTTATCGGCAAAACTACAAAATAATCATAATGACCCATATGAGAAATTCTGGGGTGGTTGACACGAAAATGACCCATATGAGAAATTCTGGGGTGGTTGACACGAAAATGACCCATATGAGAAATTCTGGGGTGGTTGACACGAAAATGACCCATACGAGAAATTCTGGGGTGGTTGACACGAAAATGACCCATACGAGAAATTCTGGGGTGGTTGACACGAAAATGACCCATACGAGAAATTCTGGGGTGGTTGACACGAAATCGAGTAATATACCTGATTTTTGAAATGAAATACATAGGTGTCAAATATTTAGACGGGCCTGACTGCATTATGATAAGTTACCAATACTTGTAAAACTCAGTTAACTCTCCTGAATTATACCATTCTGTAACTACTCGGGTATATCTCGGTCGCCGTGACGCAGTGGTCAGTGTTAGTGACATGACGTCTGTGTCTCCGGGACCCTGGGTTCGAATCCCGGCAGGGGCAAACATTTGTGCGATGAGTGAAGATGTTTGTCCCGGGTCTTGATCGTTTGTGTGTTGTGATTGTGTGTGTCTATGCCCCCCGCGACACAGGGAATCTTAGTGCGGGGGTCTGAGTGTGATATAAAAAATAAAAAAATATCTAGGGTGCATGTTCATTCCCAATTTTGTAGATACATTGCAAAAACGAATCGCACATTATCAGGATCCCATGAATCAATTAGATGCGATGAGGGCTCATACGATGGTGACAATTATTACGGAGGTAAAACTGTGATACTGGTCCTGTAACATAAAAGTATCACATAACAGGACTATAAAAGTAACATGCTGGAATTTGCAGTCGGGAGCAATTTGTTCAAATCCGCGCATTTTTCTTGCCTGTAATGTCACCATGTAATTTACGAGGGGTCTCTCCGTTTTAATACCTTTTCATTAACAATTTTAAGGTCCAGTTTATTGAGGGCATAAATAACTCTCCCAAGTCGACAGACGTTATTTGACAACAGAAAAATAATACTAATTCCGGAGGACGAAATTAAATTAACAGTTTAATGGTTGGCAGTACCGTCGACGGAGATGGCTAGATTTAATATTGGCTGCTTTATCGAGTGTGAGATATTAATTTTTGAAATTGTGCTGAGTGGTAATAATTTTATTAAAGATTTAATTTTCATAGCGATGAATAAAAATCAACTGGAAGAATCATGTGACCGTACAAATGAATGATGATCTTGATGGTGATATGCTTAGAACACTGTTTAACTTCATCATCATCATCATTGACATTCTATACGACGTCTATTCGTCACACACACACACACTCAGGCCTAGGCTAGGACAAAGGTATAAGTTATAGTTAAGTCGTTTCCAAAGACAACTCCTTTTGTATTCAAGTATTTCACCAACCTTTCAACCAACATTTACATATGCAAATAAAACTGCACATGCGTTACGCAAAAATTTGAACACTCACACAAACACACTCTATGACATTTATTCCTTGGTGGATTGGTTTAGTAAATCAATTTTTTTTTTTTTACTTTTACGTTCGCAAACTGAGCGAAACAGCATTTACAAAGTTTCAATATTTAGACACAGTGAGAACATGTGTTACTGAACGCCCTACTCTGTGCGAACACAGCATGCACAATGATAGTTCTTTCTAAAACTAAAGAATAATAATTTAAACAAAAGAAATTTAATGTAATTTAATATAGATTTATATTAAAACCAAACGATCACTAAATAACTTCCACTGTTTTATTCACGTTCCGATAACATTTCCACCTTTAAATTATTAATTAACTCACCACCGGATTCCATTCCCAAGGGGAATACAAAAAAATAAATCACGTAATGAAATCGCAGTCCGGGCGATACAAATGGATTCCAATCGGACTCGGCCAAGCGTGAAATCGTCATTAATAACGGGAGACAGTTTATATGAACATACGCGTATGGGATATACAGCACTTACTCGTATTTATTACTTACTTGGTTTTTTTTTCATTCTGCTGATTTATTTTTGCTGATTCTGCTAACAATTTAAATTTCTTATTTTATATTTTTGATACCAATTCGTTCGTACTTATTTTACACTAATGTGTCATATTTTTTGTTTTCAATACTTACATATTATTATTTTATATTATCTATTAATATTATCATATTATTAATTTTGTTTTAAGTATTTTATCTACTTGCATTGTGCGAAGTACAGTACAACTGATGAGACCACTCCTCAGTTGTACTGTACGTTGCATATGCTATAGATTATAACAAAATATCTGACTCATTTCGGACATCACAACGCACAAGTGACTACATTTGTTCCTTCGTGATCCCAGTAATTAGAGTCGACTGAAAATCAGTGCTCGAAGTAACCCTAGTGTATGCTGAGTCGAAACTTATTCCTGACATCGGGCAACATTATTTATTGTATATTGTTTCTTCTTAATTTCAATGTAATTTTGTAGTGCTGTCCTTTGATGGAAATTAATTTCTTTTCTTTCTTTCTTTCTCTTTTTCTGATGGAATTAGAAGACGAGTCACTTCTGTGCGGTTTCATCTCAAAAGTATCTATTTTTGAGTAAGTGCAGAGTGAAGTGTGCAGCAGCAGAAGTGCATTTAAGTGTAAGGATGAATCAGAGATCTATCTTTTGGTAGGACTTGTAACTAAGGGTCACAAGAAAAACAAATGAAGTACAACTTAGACTAAGCACACCATTTTGCATAAAATGTATTATATACTATACCGTTTTAATTACCTTGATAGTTTAGAACTTCAAGACGTATATATTTTTTTGACGTGATAACGTTTTATAAATTGATGAATACCAGCAACACTCATGAAAAATAGTAACGTTCCGCGTAAAGTTCCACCTGAGTTTTGTATTACATAAAATAATCAAAGTCAAAGTCATAAATGATTATGACTTTATCACGTAAATCTATCGTCCGTAAACCGACTTTACAGACAACCAATTTTTTTCTTTTATTTTGTTTAACCCACCCCTGGCCATGGTGAAATTAATCTGAGAAATCTTCAACTTTAAATGATTGCTATTGAATGTCACTCAAGTTAAATTTAATTTCCCCAATTAATAACAACGTCCTTACTTATTAATTAGTAGAGTGTTTGCTTTCAATATAGGAATTAAATTACCCGCCACCACTAGAAACTCGTCTTTAAATTTTTTGCTAGCTGCACCCCGCGGTTTTATCTGCGTGGTGATGGTTGATGATGATAATGAAAAGTAACCTATGTGTTATAACGGGATCTGAAGTATCTACGTACCAAATTTCATCCAAATCCGTTTTATCTGCGTGGTGATAAAAAGGGTGATGGAGGGTGAGAAGGAGCGAAGATGGTGATAATGAAAATAAGCCAATGTGTTAATACAGGGTATAAGCTATCTCCATACCAAATTTAATCAAAATCCATCTAGCCGTTTAGCCGTGAAAGAGTAACAAACATACATCCGCACATCCATACTCACAAACTTTCGCATTTATAATATTAGTAGAACAAGTTACTAGTCAATGTACAGAGTTATATTTTTATTGTATACATGATTTAAATTAAAAACAATGACAAGAGTCAATAATTATTGTTACACTTAAATTGTTTAAGCCCCCAACACGCTTAATTCGTCAACACATGACTCAAAAAAAGAGAACTAATTCTTTTTAAAGAGCCACCAAAAACCTCGCGTTATGAAACTTTTTTCAATATCCGGCCTCTGCGTATGAATATTAAAACATTTTAAATTGAAACAGCCATCAGTTGTCATACAGAAATGAAATAAATCAACATCGGCACCATTCAAAATACTCGGCTCGTATACAACAAGTGCGTCAAATTTATTGATCTAGTGACAATTCTGCTATTTGATTCGTGTTGTTAAAGTTCATTTAAAACTCTAAACTGCTTCTTAATATCATTTAAATCTGTTGTATTTATGTTTATCGGATTGAACGACAACCTCAGTGAACAAACCAGATTTATCCGTCTAAAATTGTAACATTTTTGAAGCGATGATAGCTAGCAGTGGGAGCGTCGGTTGTCAAACTGACAGACGTTGATTCGATCCCTACCAACGGCTTGAACTTCCGGGGAAGGTAGCTCCAGTATCAAATTCTTAGCATGGTGGTAGGAGTACTTTCGGGTACCTGTCTAACTAGCTACCATACCCTCAAGTTCGATAATCTGTTACCAAACACACAGTGTGTTCTTCTTGAGAGCCAGTAAGTATTCTAAGTGTGGCGTGAACATGTTCGTCCACATCGTCACTGAATATCAAATGAGATAGTGGTCAAACCCTATAACAGTATATATACTGTTATAGAACAGTATATAAACTGTTATAGCGTTTTACAACTATCTCTATAACTTGATAGTCAGTAACGATGTGGTCGAAGATATTATCACGCTAGACCTAGAATGATTACTGGCTCTCAAGGACTGTTGCCTGAACACGCTATGTGTTTGGTGACAAATTTTCAAACTTGAGGGTAGTAGCTATAGGCGAGTACTGGAAAGTACCCTGCTACCATGCTGAGAATTTGACAACGGCGTTACTTTCACCGAAAGCTCAAGGCGTTGATGCGTATCGAACCAGCGTCCGCCAGTTTGACAGCTGAGCTATCATCGCTTCGAAATTTGTATTAGTATTAAATAAATATTCGACAATGCATCTATTCCTTTAAATTTCTCTAAGAATTGACCCAGTATTTGAAAACAGAATTGACACTTTGGTACATCCAACAGTCCCCCTTAAAGATATTATATCCTACATATATGTATAATTATAAAACTTTTGACCTTGGGTTCCTGGTAACCTAGCAACGCTCTCAGAACCCCCAGCCAAAACGCAGATAATCATACCTATAGGACGCCTACAAAGCTCAAGCAAGAAGCTATAAAGTGTCTGGCCTTAAAGTTTGGACGCGAAATACGTTTCGGGTTTCTATTTTATTTACTTGTTTAAACTTCATATAACTTTTTAATGCCACTTTTTTATGTAGTTACAACTAAAGTTTTGATAACTTACGTAAAAATTGAGTTTTGACTTGATAAGTTTAATATTTTGTTGAAACAAGTTGTATCGTCATCAGTTACTAGAATTTTACAGCCATAATCAACTTTATTGTCAGTCGCAATGATAATAATTAAGTATTTGTTGTACATGTGGGTAACGTATATGTGGTTAAAAAAATGACCCGAGCGTAGCGAAGGTTTGAACACACGAAACGTTAAAAAACTTTACCCATAAGTGAAACACAATCATTTTCACAACAATAAAGGTACTTGCAAGGCGCGCGGCGCGGGAAGGATTATTTCACAGACTTCTATCAAGTGACAACTCTCTGATAGGTCGGCGGGTTGATATTAGCATAGTCAGGTGCGTTTTCGAATATTAATAAGTTTTTGCTCAGGCATAGAATTTGATTGTGAATAATATCCAGGGAATTCGTAATTATTCAATTAAAATCACCATTGCTTATTGCATACTGCTCCTTTAAGGCACACAACTCATTCGCCGAGACGTACCCTCAATTATTATGTGCACTTATTAAAGTAGCTACCTCCATATATTACACACACAAACTGTGCATATCATTGTTTAAAGTATATAACTAATCTTCCGACGACAGTTACTATATTTCTACTGTCCATGCAAGGTTTTGCTCTTCAGAGGTTATCGGGTCTTATAAGCGTCTTCAATAACTCTCACCGTGCTTTCAGTGCAATGAGAAAGTTATTTCTTTCACAAATAATTGTTAATAAATAGAGTAAGTAAATAATAAATGAATTATGAAATAACGTACAGTAAAATACAAAAGCTGTTTTTTCATCTCGATTATCTTTATTGTTTTTACATACTCCGCCGAAAGAGTCCCTTTTTTTTTCTAACGGACTAATGCTGTTTGCCTCTACCGGCATTTACAGCTTCACCGAAGGCCCGATTCTAATATATAATACATTTGAAACATATTACGTATTATTATTTTTAAACCACTTCAAAATAAGGAGGAGTTTCTCAATTCGACCCGCATGTTTTTTTCTAATGTTTGTTAACGCATAACTTTCGACTGGGTAAATCGATTTTAATCGTTCTTTTTTTATATGAAAGCTGGTGCTTTCCGTGTGGTCCCATTTAAAATGTCATTAAAATCGGTCAAGCGGTTTTTGAGTTGCACTCCAATAACTGAAAAGTGCTACGCATACGTCGATGATATTATAGTTGCGGGTGGAGAAATCGGTGAACATACACAATGAAAATTAATGATGTGAGTAGCAAAGGTCACCGAAAAGGGTGAAAAAAAAATACAAAAAAATGGAACCGACTTCAACACTCAAAAGTATGTAATAACTTGTCGAAGTCGGTACCATGCTTACAATATTTTGATAATAGTTACTTTTGAACTATCATGATACCGACTTCAACAAGTTATTTCATACTTTTGTTGAAGTCGGTTCCATTTTATTAGAAATATTTTTTTTAAAAGACTTTAACCTCAGATTTCATACATAAAGTATAAAAATTCACGCCACATCCAAATTCGAACCTTCCCAGACTTCACGAGTACTTGGCAGCGGCTGGACCCCTCGTTGGCAACAGGATTGCGCCGTCCCCCACCCTAACCGACACAAACACACCGATGAATACCTTCCACATACAAGTATGAACGCAACTATATTAAAACATACAATTATAAGACTGTTGTCTAAGTGGATATGTATAAGATGGAAAGTTCATATTGACACACTCTCGCAATGTAGTTGAGAAAACAGTAGTCTATTACTTCCAGCGGGTCTTGAGATATATTTTTAATCTCGCTCACACTAGGATTCCTTGTGACACGGAAAGCACACAAACATCTAATCCCCGGGACAAACATTAATGATTTTTTTTGAGTCTACACACTTCAGACTGAACGACCTCGTACCTTTTTTGATTAGGTTTGTTTTATTATTGTTATATAAATTTTAAAATACAGATCAAGGCTGCGCACTACACAACGGGTGTGGATTTAATCTACATAAACTAACAACTACTAATATAACTAACACTACTAAACAACTTAGTGAGTCTCGCTCTTTTTTATACAACTTTTAATTTAACGAATTTTTTTTAATCACACTCAGAGCCCCGCGCTAGTATTCCCTGTGTCGCGGGAGGCATGGACATACACAATCACAGCACACAATCACCCAAGCCCCGTGACAAACATCTACACTCATCGCACAAATGTTTGCTTCTTCTGGGATTCGAACCCAGGGGCTCGGAGGCACAAATGTCACTGACACTAACCACTGCGCCACGGCGACCGTCAATTAAAAGTCATTATTATTACCAATAACTTATTATTAAGTAAGTTAGAATTTCAATTACCTATCAAAATCTTATATATTAATTATAACTTACGAATGCTCTCAAAATCAGCCATTTCTTTATGTTTTGGTTGAAAACATTTTTAAAGATTTTTTTAGCTCTCTCACTTTAAAGACTGGCCGGTTGGCGCAGTTGGTAGCTCTACTCTGTACTCTACTCTACTGTACTCTGCCTTCTGAGCCGCTGGTCCCGGGTTCGATTTTATTTTTATTTTTTTATTATTTATTAACATTCACACAAGGTCTTCAGGTCCCAAACTAGGCAGAGCCTGTACTATGGTAACCTGATGACTGATATATACTTATATACATTACACACCCAGACACAGGTCAAACAGACATGTTCATACACACAAATGTTTGACCTGTCCGGGAATATTCCCGGACTGTATATATCAGTCATCAGGTTACCATAGTACAGGCTCTGCCTAGTTTGGGACCTGAAGACCTTGTGTGAATGTTGTCCCATACTATTATTTTAAAAAAAAAGCATCTCTCACTTTTGTCTGCAGGGTGTGGTTGGTACAGCAGTTTGCTAATACTATCAGCAAAATAACCTACTATATAAAAATCTCGTGGCACGGTATTTACTATCTAAATCCTCAGAAACGGCTTACCAGATTTTGATACATTTTTTGTGTATATTCGGTAGATCTGAGAATATATTTTAAAGTATTTTTCCACCCCGTCCCTTTATTTTTTATTCGCAATTTTAGTATTTTTTTAGAACAAATATACATCCAGTTTAGCTGTCGCTCATTGACGTAAAGTAATTTTAACGAAATTGGGCATTTCGATTATTTATAATTATGGCTAAAAAAGGTTTGCCAGGTCAGCCAGTAAAACATATTAAATATCACAACCAATACAAATCCTATTCTTGGTAATAACACGTATTGTTAAGTCACTTAATACGTCTTATATAAAGATTTTATTATATTTTATTATATTATTTATTTACACTTTCACAACACCTTGACAGTAAAAACCAATACAATGCTGTGAGTTTAAGAAATATGTCATGTATGTGATGAGATACATGAGATGTCATGTATAGCAGGACTTTGTCATGTTTTATGCGTCAACTTTCCAATTTTCATCCGGATTTTGCTACTGACATTCTTATTGATGCCGACATGCCGTTGAAATGTGTTGTTACTTTTGTAAGCGAAACGTATTTTGTTACTTTTGTTAGCCGTCTGGCTGTAGGGCTGGTGTTTTGATAGCACGATATATGATCGTGGTGAGTTTTTATAATGTCATATAAAATGTGAGAAATATATAAATTTGTAGAGTACTTGTAACACCAGAAGCAATTTTATCCCGATTTGCAACGCATAGCTCCAAGACACGAGAGCAAATGTATTGTATTGTATATTGTATGTGGTGTTGGGTAACAAGCATAGAAAAGCGGTCGCCATCACCTGTACACATCTGCGATGCCATCAGTACGTTGTAAGCCTTCAAGGTCTAAATATTTCCCTTATTAATTCTAGAGCTCGTGTTACGTACCAGGTTGTCTCTAATTTCTCTATTGTTATTTTCTTTTACGACAATTTTTAAGGATAAATGACCAACAAATTGCAACATTAACGACGATAGAAAGGTTTAAAATTAAAAGTAAAAACTTACCTTTTTTAAATTTTAAATTTATTCTTAATTTCTAAAACACCATTTGCAATTTTATACGTACCAAACAAACCCATCTTTTCTAATAAAGTCTGGTTCCGTAAAAGTGTGTTTCCTTGTCGCGAATTCAAAATACAGTCTCCAAAAATTAAAAAAATTAAAACTTCTCTCAGACGTTCGTACAAACTATCCCCAAAATAACACAGATACCCACTTTCACACTTGTTCAAAGATCAGCAGTGACACAGTGAACTGATGCGTCGCGACACACTTACCACAAGCGCTTGCATTTTTCCCCTCAACACATTCTCCCTGTGACATACTTGATGTTTCCCCCAGTAATTACTTCCCTCACCCTCGCCCCACGGTACCTAGGTATAGCCTAACAGCTAGGTAGATAGGGCTAAGGATTTGCGAGGGGAATGCTAAAAGGGTTCCCGACAGTGATATAAATTCGCATCGAAGCTATAGTGTACACGTTTCGTATTGCAAGGGACGTTGCCTGTTGTGTTTTGAACAAGCATTTTGCATAGAATACGATATGAGATACCAACTTTCTGAATATTCTATATTAGGTACAGAATACACTAGACCTTCGTCAAAATATAACTTTGATCAAGTTGAAAATGTTTATCATGGAAATGGTTTTGCACGTATATTAAAATTAAAATTAAGAGATTTAAATATTCGCGAATCCAATCCATCAGAACAACGAATGCCAGAGACTTCTCGTTACTGCAGTCAATGTGGTTTTTATACCAAGCGGGGAGGTTAATCAAAATTATATAAAACTATTAGCGCCCCGCGGTTTCACCCGCGTGGATTACGGTATTCACACTACCTCAATTATCCCAAGGGAACTATACTTTTTCCGGGATAATATTAGCCTGTGTAATATGCCAGGGTTTATCTCCATACCAAATGTCATCGAAATCGGTATAGCCGTTTGAGCATGAAGGAGTAACAGAAGTTTTTTAGTTAGTTGCTTATCCCACGGGAACAGAAATAATTTTGCGATAAACTAGAATACGTATAGTTCCCGTGGAATAATGGAGGTACCGGCAAAACCGTTCAAGCGGGTGAAATAGCGGGTTGCTACTAGTATTTAATAATCTGAAGAAATACAAGTTATGAAAACAGTTTATGTAGGTTAATTCTGATTGAACAAAACATGTTTTTATTTGCTAATTTATTGGCGAAAAAATATTTTCGTACGATCACATTTTTCCTTTATAAAAAATTCTCGCGGTACCAACAAACGCGCTTGAACTGTCTCTTACACCAGAAGAAAGGAAATTAAAAAGTCTACAAATGTGATTAGTTTTTTTTTTCGCCCATAGGTTATTAGTTAAGTATTTATTTGTAATGTTTATAATCAACACGCATCACGATTTCTCCCGTCTTGTCTGCCTTTACACCCGCGAGCCTCTACACTATAATGCCATCCGCACCTGTTAAGCCCTTAATGCATTCGAAACTCGAATGACGATGACATAATATCCTTAATGCATTCGAAACTCGAATGACGATGACATAATATCCTTAATGCATTCGAAACTCGAATGACGACGACATAATATCCTTAATGCATTCGAAACTCGAATGACGATGACATAATATCCTTAATGCATTCGAAACTCGAATGACGACGACATAATATCCTTAATGCATTCGAAACTCGAATGACGATGACATAATATCCTTAATGCATTCGAAACTCGAATGACGAAGACATAATATCCTTAATGCATTCGAAACTCGAATGACGACGATATAATATCCTTAATGCATTCGAAACTCGAATGACGAAGACATAATATCCTTAATGCATTCGAAAATCGAATGACGATGACATAATATCCTTAATGCATTCGAAACTCGAATGACGATGACATAATATCCTTAATGCATTCGAAACTCGAATGACGACGACATAATATCCTTAATGCATTCGAAACTCGAATGACGACGACATAATATCCTTAATGCATTCGAAACTCGAATGACGATGACATAATATCCTTAATACATTGGAAACTCGAATGACGATGAAATAATATGCTTAATGCATTCGAAACTCGAATGACGATGAAATAATATCCTTAATGCATTCGAAACTCGAATGACGATGAAATAATATCCTTAATGCATTCGAAACTCGAATGACGATGACATAATATCCTTAATGCATTCGAAACTCGAATGACGACGACATAATATCCTTAATGCATTCGAAACTCGAATGACGATGACATAATATCCTTAATGCATTCGAAACTCGAATGACGACGACATAATATCCTTAATGCATTCGAAACTCGAATGACGATGACATAATATCCTTAATGCATTCGAAACTCGAATGACGACGACATAATATCCTTAATGCATTCGAAACTCGAATGCATTAAGGATATTATGTATTCGCAGACAATTCCCTCTGCATATAAATATTGACATTAGATGAAACTAAATATTTGAAATGTGACAAAATACTTAAATGTCCTTAAATTAAAAAATCTTCTGCATTTGAAGTCATGTTAATAATAGTAACGAGTCGCAGAATCGAGCAATATGATCGATATTATTAGTACTACGTATAAAATGTACAAGACGGAATTCCACTGCAATAATAAACATTTTTTTTATTTCGATAAAATTTAAAAGGGGTCTACTGGGAATATACCCTTTGCACCAAAAAATATTTATTACAAATCAGACAATAGTGTTTCCAAGTGATCGGTTAATAAAGAAAAAAGATTCCGACTAATTGAGAGACCTCCGCTTTTGTGAAGTTGGTAAAATATTAAGTCAAACACATTTTATTGTGTGTATTTATGACAATGAAAAGAAGCATCAAAGTTAATCCCTAAAATATACGCTTCATGTTTCACGGCTTTGATGAATATTCGTGTCAACCAAATAAATTGGAAGTCACCTTAAAGAGTGTCCATTAAAAGGAATCTAACATCCAGCGTCAAATTAACTTCTATAAAGTTTACCCCAAAATAATTAAGGATTCGCCGCAATTATCGCCGCAAAATCAAACTCGTCTTTGATCGTTATCTGGAAAAATCATCTAAAACAATTGTCGACTTTAAATATGAAGCGAATAAGTAGGAAATCGAATGTCCAATTTTGTTTAGACCATTTCATGCTACGAAAATTTTAATAACCGACAGGGCGTGCCCAGAAGTTGTACGCTTCTGCCTTTTTGTAGGACCAAAGGGAGCCACAGAGATAATTGTAATTATTTACCAATTGTGACCAAAGTTTTGGTCCCGTAATTGCAAGACGGCTAAAGTATCATTTAATGAATAATGTTCCGATTTCAATAGAGAGTTCAACTCGTCGCTTTTTCGAGAGTGAAATTATCGGAGGAGAGAGATACGTTTTTTAATTTTTTGCCAAAGGTCTCCCGTTTTGAAGTTAAATTATTTTGCGTGAGGAAATTCTTTAGGGCTTTACAATTCGGATGTTTGTTACTTATTTTGATTAATGAAATAGCATTATATTATATTTTAAGTTTTTAAGTATTGTTAGCATACGTTGAAAATTAACAAATAAAAAAAAATATCGCAGAAATATTTCAAAATATGATATATTTACATTGTATTAACATTTTCACAAAAAAAAAAGGTTTATGAAATTTTCAGTGTTAAATGAAGAATACTTGATTATGTGTTGTTAGTATTTATTGAGTAATTAGTCTTTTAATACTTATTTATAAGCAATAGAGATTGAAAAAGTACCTTTATCGCTCGACGATCAGTGAAGATTTGCTCAAAAAAATGTGCACAATGACAAGACTTGAAGAGTTTTCGAGCCACCAATTAGTAGCTAATAGGTGGGCTTTAAAACCCATCATTACAATTACCACACTAATTTTATAAAGGTGAAAGATTGTTTGTCGTTTGTTTGTTTGTTACTCCTGCTGCGGCTGAACGGATTTGCATGAAACTTGGAATGGAGATAGTTCATACCCTGGAATAACACATAGGGACTATTAATGTTTTATTCCTGAAACAGTATTATAGTTCCCGTGGGATAATTGAAGTAGCGGAAAAACCCGGGGCACAGCTAGTATACCAATATATTCCTCGAATATTAGAAATATGGGCTACCATCACGAATTTAAGTTTTTTGCAATGTTAACCATATAAAAGCTTGAGGAAGGATTCCACCTGACAACCACTTGATTGTTGTCAAAGTTTGTCAATTTCACTTCGAATCCTATTCCAGATAATAAAAAATCTCTTGAGATTTTCATTAATAGGCAAACATTTACGATAAGGCCTTTCCGAAAAAATCTATAGTTTCAGCTAATAGTAAAAAATAAATATAAAACCATTCCATCGCTCCGCAGTCAACCACTACCACATCTAAAAGGGATTAGGTATGCTCTATCCCTTTTTTGTTCATCTCCAGCTTCATCACCAACCATCAATCACAGCGCGATCACGTGTGATATATCTAGAATGAGCCAGGAAATGAAGCCGTCGTCTCCGGGTATTCGACAAGTCTATCAGTCAAAAGTCTTTCGGCATGCGTCACGCTACTGGAGCTTGTCAAACGGTATCTCTCCATTGGATCAGTGGAGCGAGTAATAGCTATTTACCTGCAATCCTGTCATCCCATGTCAAGGATTATCTTGTCTGTCATCCGATTTTGATTCTTTTCCAAGATACAGAGATTAGCAAAGGGCTTTCGTTTTCGCTCGTTTCCCTCGTGAAAATGTATTTGTGAAATTGAAGCTACAGTGGATTAATTGGTTTTTGGTTGTCTGTGGATTGATGATGGATGATGATTTATTGTGACTGAACTTAATTGTTGCTGACGTTATACTCTTTATATGCGAATCAATTGGCCGTCCTTCAAGGATCTTAGTGAAACCTTAATAGAGATTTGTCAAGATTATAGGCGCCCAATACAGGGCCTTCAATAAGTTAAAGACGAACCAATCACATCATTTCCCTTTTTTGAAATAAAATCAAAAGATGGTTAATCAAGTACCAGCACCGGCATTATAGCTTCCATATTGTTCAAAGTTTTATTTATAATTTGTAAAATAAAATAAAAAAGACAGCTCGTTTGTATACGGTAACTTATTCGAGAATTACCATCAAGTTGAAATTAGGACCAGCTGGCTGCATAAGGTGACATATTACATATACACCCTTAAGGCGTATAATTTTCAGTACCCATTCATTATTTCAAATCTGTATTAATATATATTGTTTATATCCCTTAATACCCTTTAACGTCATCTATCTAGCCTTGTAGAAGATATATCTTCATCCAAAGCTGTAGTCATTTTATGTTTAATTAGGTAAACATATTTGAACCGTTTGGGGTCGAGACATTGGGCCCGTGGGGACCTGGAGCTCATCGGATTTTCCAAAATTTATCAGAGCGTTTGATCAATGCGACGCGTGAACTACATGCTGGCACATATTTGGCTCAACGAATCAGCATTGCAATTCAACGTGGCAATGCTGTTAGCATTCTGGGCACGCTGCCAGCCAGTAGCGGGTGAGAACATTTGAGTTATCTATAGGCTACCAATAGCTAGTGGATTGCTCAAATGTTATTGTAGTAGCTGCAGTATTGTAATTAGTAATAAGTGTTTTATTTTAATAAACGCATTTGCATAATGAAAAAAATAATTAGGTACAATTACAAATCAATGAAAGTTTAGAGTCATAATTCTGCCTAACTTGTATACTATTTCTGGCAAAAAGTCGAATAGATGTACCCAAAATGAACTCTCCGCGCTAATTGCGATCCTCACACATTAAGTATTCCAACATATCGTACCATCGCAGTAGCTTCAACCCGAGATTATCACGAATGTGCGCGATAAAACACAACGTTGTAAAGTTATCAACAAGAGACCCGTGGTCCTGGTGGAACTCTAATGGGTCGCAAGGGACCTCTTCTTTAATGGCCACTCGTAAATTGGTGGGAAATAATTAAAACCGCGCGTCCTCACCAGTGCAGGCCAAAACACGGCCATTAGGAGAGGATTCGGATGGCACAAAAGGGTTTTCGATAAATAGAGGCCCGTTTGATAGTCGAGTGCTGGGTGTAGTATATTACGCTTTTGAAGATATGCATGGATTGGTGAATATAATAAATAACAAGCGTTTCTTATACTTACTTCAATAGCATACAGCTACCCTTCTTTATCAGTGTATTTTTTTATATGAAATGATGATAGATACTCACGTAAATAAGTTATTTGTCAGCATATTTTGTCAAATGTCCGAGAATAGTGCCATTTTGCATTCTGATTGAACAAAATTTCATTACATAATTTGCTTGAACAAATTTTAAGAAGCGAACATATTTTTTTTTTCAAAAATCTGTAACGACATCATCATCATCTTAGCCATAGGACATCCACTGCTGGACAGATGCCTCCCCCATTGATCTCCACAAGGACCGGTTGAAATTTGGCACCAGATAAGTGGCGACTTATTTTACGTAAAACTACCCGCAATTTTAATACAAAGATCTCATTTTAGTGCTGTCATTAATAAGCCTCATTCTAATTTGGACTTTATCATAAGGTAACTTTTCAGAATTTTGGTTTAGTTTGATTGAAGAAGAGAATCACTAACATTCTGTTATTCCAGGATATGAGCCAAATTTTATACAAATCCGTTCTACCATTTCAGCGTGAAGGAGTAACAAACAGACAAACGACCAACAAACTTTCGTTAAACAAAATATATGCATAATATTAATGTGATGGTGTGATTATGCAGTTTAAAAACTATACAAACCGATTTTCCCAACCGTCAAATAATTAAAGAAAAAAAATTGTGGAAAGGAACAACAACCCAAAACATTACCTGGGTATATATTTTGTTTTATGTTGATTTTCTAAAAAAGCGCTATATCAATTTGGATAAATTGTATATAGGACCACCTCCGAAGACAGGGCCTACCTTTCTTCAGAGGTGGTCCCATATAAATTTATTATAAAACCAAACAAATAAACATCAAAATCGATTCAAAATTGGCGGTGTCGTCGCGTAACATACATAATAAAACATAGAGTCGCATTGAGAAACTCTTACAGTTTTGAAGTCCATTACTAAAATCGGTAGCACAGCGAAATTGCGAGTAAATTGACCCAAACGAATGAGATGTTACGGCTTGGGATGGTTAATAAATAAAGAGTGTCCACAATCAGTCCCTATCTATCGTCAATCACCACTGCACTCAACGGGATTACATTTGAATGTAGTTATAAAAGAGCGATGGCCGGGTTTTATTGGAATTGAAATGTTTTTAGTGCAAAAACAGTAGTATCAGCTTTTAAAATAGATATGCTATTGATATTTGACAGCCGATTACTTCAAAGACTCTAATGTATTATTTCAAGTAGAAATAATTTGATATTCCTAATGCTACTTAGATTTATTATAAAATATTATTATGTACCTACATAGGTCATTAATCCTTTCGGAGGGCGGGCGCTGGTGTCTGTAATACAGTTTATAACTACCACAGACAACAACAGTCTATATATTATCCTTGTGTGCAAAAAAAAAAAAAATTGATTACGCTTCTATTAAAAGAGCTACCTAGAAACATAGATTTGTCTATGCTAGGAATAAGCCCGATCTATTGGACACATTTGATGATATATTTGCATCACCATAGGGTTACCATAATATGATAACTATAGTTTATTCGGGAAACAGATTTTCTGGCCTGAGTATTATATGGTCAAGATGGGACAGTATTATAATACCGGCATTTGTGGATATACTAGCTACACCCCGCGGTTTTACCCGCGTGGTGGTGATAAACGGTGATGATAAAAATAAGCCAATGTTTTTAATACGGTTAAATGTTACAAATAAATGTTTATCGTTACTATATATACTTCTCTTAAAGTTACTACATTTTTAAAGTAATGTTTTTACAAATTTATAATGTATAAAATATTTACTTAAGATTATTGTTAATTTAAAATTAATATCTTGTATAAATATTTCGTTCACAAATAAATAATAAATTATTAGTCTACATGACTGGCCCTTATTATCTAAAAAATAGATTTTAGTCTATGGTTTAGTTGATAAACAGTTGCAGTGAAAAATGTTGCGTCGATTGAGGAAATCTTACAACCCTAGTGGGGATATTATAAATGTGAAAGTTTGGATGGATGGATGTTTGTTACTCAATCACGCTAGAACCGCTGAACCGACTTGCATGAAATTTAGTATGTAGGTACTTTAGATCCCGGTTTAACACATAGACTACTTTTCATCATCATCATCAATCATCACCACGCGGGTTAAACCGCGGGGCGCAGCTTGTTATTAAAAAATATATTTTAAAATTATTGTTATAAAATTAAGACATTTTTACATGTATGTACTTATTCTAATGATTTATTATTTGCCTATTGTACCTTTAAAAATAGCATAACAAAATTGTTTCCTATATATCCATTCCTATCTGTGGATTTTGTGATTGTCTATTCGCAAAATCCACAGATATAATGTAAAATATTATTGCAATAAAAAATAAAATAATAGAGAGGATGCAATGTATTATATACATTGCAGTTACGTTAGAGTTGAGCATTATATTTCAAATACTGAAAAAAAATAAACGACGAATCAGTTTGTGATTAAAAATACAACCTCAAAGAAGTCATAAAAAGACGAAACATTATTGGAAATCAGTCCTTTTTACCGCAGAAATCGTAAGCGAAAACAGTTCTCGAAAAAAAAACCATCCAATTTGTTTGGATTTGGAATTTGTTTGAACACTGGAAGGAATTAGTCGTGCAACTGATGCTATTAATCCCAAACTTTATTTGAATTTACAGCTCGAAACTTTTTTAAATGTATTCGAATAAATTCGACGACAACGTTCTTTTTTCGGAGAGTACCTACGTCAGTTAATTTTCGCTTCTAGCAATTTGCGCGCTATAATTCAATGGATACCATAAATTTTGCGTACATTAGCTTTCTGTTTTTAGCTTTTCTATAGAAAAGTGAATTAATTTGTTTTTCTTACAATGGGTCGTCTAGACTAACGCATATAATTCAAGTTTCACTTACTCGTTTGCAGACATTAATGGCGGCAACACAGAGGCGTGTATTAAAATAGTGTTGTATAAAGTTGTAAGTGCCCGGTAAGATTACAACTAAATCTTATACCCCAACTTTATTATAGGGGGCGGCATATGTCCAACTGTGGCACTACTTGGTAGAACGTTTTTTTTATTGTTAAATTTATTATAAGCTTACGTTTGACCACTGTCTCACCTGATGTTAAGTGACGACGCGGTCTAAGGTGTTGCACGTAAACTTAGAATGTGGGCATGCCTATCGGTTTTCTATCGGATACATTTTGGAGAATGTGCACTGGAATTATATATTTTAATTCCCCCATCCCCTTTCATCATCAGTCGACTCAACGTACGGTAATGCGCCATCTCTCTATGGTAGATATACCGCCTATACGTATGAAGCGTTTTGCTTCTACTTTCTCATTTGTACTGCCAAGGAATGGAACCCGTTACCCAAGTCTGTGTATCCCGATACGTACAATCCCGAAGTCTTCACGTCTCGAGTGAATAATGTACCTTCTAAGCTTTCGTGCTACTCCCTAGACCACGTCATCAATTATCATCAGGTGAGATAGGAATAAAGAAAGCAGAAAAAAATATGGTCCTTCGAAAATATTTTTAACCGGCTTAACAAAAGGAGGAAGTTCTCAATTTGACCCGTGTTTCTTCTATGTTTGTTACCTCAGAACTTGCGACTGGGTGAACACGTTTTGGTCGTTCTTTTTTTATTTTAAAGCTGGTGCTTCCCGCAGCAGAGACAAATATTGACAAAAAATACTCAATCTTACTTATTGTGTTAAACGCTTGACCATTTGCTTAATATATAATTTTGAGTCGTTTTAACTGACTTCATAAAAATTTTTACTAAATAATGAAACCGACTTCAACTCTCAAAAGTGTGAAATAACTTGTTGAAGTATCATGGTACTTACTACTTCGGTACCATGCTCACATATTTTGATAAACTTCGTTACTTTTGAACTGTCATGGTACCGACTTCAACAAGTTATGTCACACTTTTGAGTGTTGAAGTACGGTCCATTTTTGGGTAATCTTTTTTAATCGTTTATAAAAACTTAATAAGTGAGTTTGAGTACTTTTTATATTTCTTATTGTTTATTGATATTTCTCTATAAATAGGTATAATACAATTTCAATTATTATTTGCCTGCTATAATCGTAGCATTTGAACTCTTAATACTTCTCTAATTGATTCTAATGTCTGCATGCAAATTACTTATAAACTGTTGAAATTAGATTTTAAGTCTAACAGCTGGTTATTTATTACACATTGAAATACACGCACCACATTGCTATTAGTAAGATTCAAAACAGATTTTATAAGATAGCTAGGTAGCTATCTTATAAAATCTGTTTTGAATCTTACTATATATAATAGTAGGTACTATTGCACCACCTAAGACCACCTAAAATAATGTATATGTAGCATTTCATTTTAAGATATTTTGTAAATTACATTCTCGCAAATAAATGAATCTGAATCTGAGTATCTGTCAATGTCAAACATCATGTCACTGTCACGTCTGCCCTAATTATTACCATACTATCTTGGCAGATACTCATGATCTATAGAATCTATAGAATGTATACCCTAGCCATGTTGACTTCTGTCGTGGTGCACATTATAACACTGTAGATGCGCAAATAAATATTTTTACAGCAATTAATATTATTATTATTAATTTATTTACATTCACACAAGTCTTCAGGTCCCAAACTAGGCAGAGCCTGTACTATGGTAGCCTGATGAATGATATATATACTTAAATACATATACACACCCAGACACAGGTCAAGCAGACATGTTCATACACACAAATGTTTGACCTGTCCGGGAATCGAACCCGGGACCAGCGGCTCAGAAGGCAGAGTGCTACCAACTGCGCCAACCGGCCAGTCGATATTATTTTTCGTAAACGTGTAGCGTCCCTGATGAGTCGTGTGCGTGGTAGCACTAACTACTACCTATAGCTGCTTGCGCGGAGGATGGACCTGGGGTGCCCAATGATGCAGATTTGGACTAAAATGCATATTGAGCACGCCGGAGCCAAACGATTATATACTACTAAGACTAAGATGACACGAATGGATTATTATTATTTTTTGCTTATTACTTTTTATAATAATTTGTATTTTTGTGAATTTATTTTGAATATTGTGTATTAATTACTTATATGGATTTTTATTTGAAATAAATGAATAAATGAAAATGAAAAAAAAAACAACGAATTGTGCAACACATCTGTATACGAGCTAACAAAGTAAGTTTATCTTTCGTTTATATATTTTTAAAGTCTTGTTTAGTCATCCGTGCATTATATTCAGTTGTTATCTGGCGTCGTGATACTTTCTAATGTTTTATACGAAACGGTTCACTGGTTTTATCACCAAAGTTTGGCTTTTCACCGAGGGCGACACAAAGTGTCCTTTTATTTCACTTATAAATGTTGGAACCGCTATTATTAAAGTTGAGCTGTACAATCAACTAGAGCGTGGATAAACTACAAAACAGATAGATACATAAACTGAGAATGCTAATCACATATACTATGCTATCTATTTGTCGATTCTTTTTTTTTGTATTCTTCTTCTTCTTCTCAGTCGTTACGTCAGAACGGTCGTGGTCGTTATGTCAGTGCGTAGGGAGGGCATGTTAAGCGCTTCACGATGCTACGCCATCTCGTTCTGTTAGCGATCATCCTGGTGCAATCGTGCAAGGGGCACAGCAACTTTAATCTGATCGGCCCATCGCGTGGGTGAACGGCCGCGTGGTCTAGTTTCCTTTTGTGCACCTTACTCCTGTTAATTTTTTTAGTGTTTAGGATATAATAGCGTATCTAAAATGACTGAACATCCAAAGAAACTATTCGACTATTGAACGGGGTTCCCTAGTGTGGGGGCTAGTGTGCAAATTGTCATACTTTATGTTGTATGTATTGCTTCCGGGCTGTTTGGCCGTGGTCTAAGTGAAACTAGTGTTCCAGACGTTTCGTCGATCACTGCGGTCGACATCTTCAGTGGTTCAGGTCCGAGCGGCGAAAAGAGCGTAGAACTCTCCTTCGCGGCGTCTTCTCTGATACTGATGAGATCAGAGAAGACACCGCGAAGAAGAGTTCTACACTCTTGTCGCCGCTCGGACCTGAACCACTGAAGATGTCGACCGCAGTGATCGACGAAACGTCTGGAACAAATGTTTCACATAGACCACGGCCAAACAGCCCGGAAGCAATACATACAACATGCAACGCCGGCCGTGAAAGCCTTAGAGTTTACATGTCATACTTTAGTTGTACCCATGTGTTTTCTTTATGTGTTTTATTTATTTGTACCAAATTAAGGAACAATAAACATTTTTGTATAGTATGCATGAACTATGAATTACCGTTTGAATAGTTTCTTTTTCAGAGCTTATAATACTTTGAATATATATGTCCAATATACTTATTGATATAGATATTTTCGTTCGCAAAATCTGTGATGCACACAGCTCAATAATTTGACCATATATAGGTACATCAATATATTTGATAATGAGGCGCTATGTAGTGTCATATTTTATAATTATATTTGTTCTATACAGACATATATTCACGCCTCTGTACCGAAGGGGTAGGTTTACTAGCTAGTAATAAATTCAATTTTGATTAAAATTTGGTGTGGAGGTAGCTGACACCCTGGAATAACACGTAGGCTACTTTTCATCATTACCATAGTTTCAAAACACGACGCGGCGCGGGTGAAACCGCGGCAAGCAGCTGATAAGTTGATAATACTGATGATTAATACTCAACATACATTTTTTGCTCCCCTATATGGGGAAGGCATACGTCCAGCAGTGGACGCACATGGCTGAGAAAAAAAAATATCTTGTTATAGACAGCAACATTTATGTAAATACATATAATTTTCACCCTCTTCAATAAAACCATAACAAAAGTGCCAAATACGTATTGCGGTGGTGAATATTAATATCCAACATTAAAACTACAGCTTCATAGCAGTTTTACGTTTTATTAAAGGGTTGTTAAATTTTATGTTGCGTTCTCGGCTTCCTCTCGTAGTTTAATTAAAAACGTTCTCTGAATAATCAAGATGTTTAAGTAATTCGTTTCTGCTAGACGAAGCTACTAAGTTGTTTTCGTTATTAATTAAAAAAAAAAACTATGTTTCTGATAAAAGTTACTAGCTGTGAAGGAACAGACATAAAATCTGACAAAAATAAAACTGTCCAACGTTTAGCTCCACATTCATAGTGCGTACAGCTAATGAGTGAAATTCATTGCCTAAATCTGTGTTTCCACATGAGTATAATCTGGTCTTCAAGTCACGAGTGAATAGGTAGTTATCTTCTAGGCAAGCGTGCTCTATCCTAGACCGCATCATCACTTTAGATCAGGTGAGATGGTGGTCAAACGCTAGCTTATACACCAATAAAAAAAATACTAGCGATTGAAATATTGTACTTTTTTATGAAGTCGCTGAGCTCTAAAGCTTGAAATCAGAGTTCATGTCAACAATCAACACTAACAGCATCTAATGATGACTTAGAAGAGAAAGTAAGAAAACTGACTATGTATGAGTATGGATAAGGTGGTTTGTTTTCTAAGAAACGAACTGACTATCTGTTTCAGAAGCGGTACCTGCTTCAATACAATAATTGCGCATTTGAGTCTTCGAGCAAAAATACGGTTAGACGGCCTATATTTCCCTCGGATAGCAGACAAGCAATTAAATAATTAATCCTTCGCAAATTGAGAGCCAGTGAGCATTCTAGGTCTAGTGTGATAACATCTTCGACCACATCGTCAGTGACCATCAATTATTTTTTATTATTTTTATTCTTAAGTCGAGTAAGATTTTATTAGATTTAGATTTAAAATTTAAAAATTTTTTTTTTTAAAATTTTTATTTATTAACATTCACACAAGGTCTTCAGGTCCCAAACTAGGCAGAGCCTGTACTATGGTAACCTGATGACTGATATATATATACTTATATACATATACACACCCAGACACAGGTCAAACAGACATGTTCATACACACAAATGTTTGACCTGCCCGGGAATCGAACCCGGGACCAGCGGCTCAGAAGGCAGAGTGCTACCAACTGCGCCAACCGACCAGTCAGATTGTTTTAATATAATATGTAGATATAATATTTGAAGTCATTATTAAACTGTAACGTTACAGGTGATAGAACATAATGTATAATATATAGATTATACATAATGATAGTGGAAGATTGATAGGGCTATAACGGCTGACTATTCCGCCCTTATTATCTATTTACAACCCGCATTTTATTATTGGGGTTAAGACGACTACAGGGTATAAAAGCTACTAGGCACATAGGGTGGGCGGGTACCACGAGATCGGACGCTCGTTAAGGGATGGGTTTACGACCATCAAAAGATACTTTGTAAGATGGCATCCGGTAGTTCTTATGGCTTGGTCGTTATTCAAGGCGTTTCAGATGTCTTAAAAGCAGGCTGTTAGATATTAAGTAGGTATGTGTTGTATAGCTACTTTGATATATATATCGAAGCAGAAAATAATTGGAATAATAGTTTTATGGTTTATTGCATTAACAACATGCTAGGCGGAACTTATGTTCAAATATTTGACGGAAAAAATTCGGCTGCTAGTGGGACTTGAACCCACGACTACAGAATACCGTCCTGTCCCTTTGTCCAACTAAGCTATAGCAGCCCATACCACTAGGGCCGAATTACTTCCTTCCTTTTTAACATCTGAGGGGATGTTGGTATTAGCGCCATCTACCTTTAATGGTAGGAACAATTTATTAATAATTCCAATTTTTTTCCTTCATACATTTGAACGTAATTGGTATAAGGTTTAGTAGTGAAAATACGCGCTCTGCTTGCTAGGCTGTCTCAAGTTTTTTCTAATTAAAACTTGCAGCACTGCTTAAGTAGAGCGTGAACTTATGACTTGATAGAAATAGGTCAGATTTGGTATTATGTCTTAGTTATGAGTGTTATAACCCTTTTAAAAAGAATTCTTGGTGACATTATCCAAAGTTCAGTGGGGTCAGTAAGACATGTAATTTTCTTCTATTCTGCTCTCCCGTATTAACACCCGTATTTCTGCCACATGCACTTTTTCTTTTTTTATACCACTCTTTCTGGACATTTACAACTACTATTATATTCTGCTGTTTTCTGAAGCTTTAATCGACTTTTTGATTAGCATTTGTATTGCATGTTCCTTTGGTAAGTTTAAAAAGAAAAGGATTAAAGAGGTTTTTTTAGTACCTTGTAACTTTGCTTAGCAGACATTTTAGTTGATTTTCTATTTCATTTTTGCAAAACGTACAATAAAAAGTCTAAATTGTAAATAGACGATTTAAAATCTGTTTGAAACGTTTTAAAGTTGTGGCTCTCGTGATAATGAACAGCTGTTTACGTCTTTATTTAACATCTCAGACGTTCTAAGAAAAATACCAGTTCTTTCTTGCTAAGTGAATACTTATTGCGTCTTTTATAAAACATAAGAATTATTATTAGTTTTTATAACGTATACGATTTATATTAGTTGTAAAGTCAATATCACAGTCATGAAATATTGAACAAAAGTTTCCGAGAATTTCTGAGCCTATTATCAAAACCAGACCATATTTTTGGGACACGTTGTTTGTTCTCTTAATCATCATCCTTATCTCAGCCATTAGACGTCCACGGCTGGACATGGGCTCATCCCCATTGATTTCCATAAAGACCGTATGGATGCGGCCCGCATCTAGCTCTTATCTGCGATCTTAGTCAGGTCGTCTGTCCAGCTTATCGGCGGTTGTCCTATGCTTGTCACTCCGTGGTCTCCATTCCAGAACCATCCGACCCCAACGGTCATCAGTTCTTCGACCTATGTGCTTTCTAATACAGAGGAGTATATACATCACTGTAACGTAGGCCGTGCAGGAAGATGGATAAGCTATAGGATGCAGCTAGTACGAGTTAGACCATCTGAGAGCCTATCTCGAAGTTTTACGACCGTATTGCAAGACGAGTGGTCGTGTCTCCAAAGCACAAAGCTTTTCATTCAGATCCCGATGAGACATAGTTTTTTGTTTCGCTTCCTTATGATAATAATTAATATTCACACCACAAAGCCCCACTTTTGGGCGTAGATATACGGTTCAACCATAATACGTTATCAAATAAATACACGCTCCCAAAAATTTAAAAATACTCTTAACTGTGCTAGCCAAAATTCATGCATTAATAAACTCACGATAAAGTATTCATGAAATCAATTTAAGCCTAGAGAGCCCTATTCTGGTAGCCAGTAGACTGCGCATCACGCTCGACTTAATTTGAACGCAAGCGACATTATTCAATAACGTGTGTGAGCTGGTACTTATAGTGTCCGCGCGATTACGATTCGAGACTCGCGTCGCGTAATCAAGTTAGCGCGGTCTCTACTCCAATCATTACAGTGAACGCGACCACGTAGGTTTGTGGAGAATTAGAGACGTGCAGTTCACTGGAAATAACAAATTTTATTATGCAGATAACACATTATTGGATTCATAGGAAGTCATTTCTTAATTAACTGTAGCTGAAATGGTAGATATAAGCTTAATTGAACATATTTTAGATTTACACTGTACGGATATATTATACTCAAAACATGCGAAAAGTTGCTAGGATATAAGTTTTTTACCGGACATATTATGGAAAACGAATCCCGAAGATACATAACCTAATTCCTGATTTCCATTGTATTTATAAAAACTCCCAGAAAAACAACAATTCGTCTTATTTCGCCATCTGGCACCAATTAACTGTCTTTACTAAAGTCAACATCATTACTAAGATGAGATAAAAAGCCTGCCTAACTGGATGTAAAAAAGTTTGCAATAACTATATAATTAGTTACAATTTTAAAGAAATGATGTATTTATATTGCGTTTTTAGAAAACATATAATATTCACATAGGTGAATTCAAGTATTCAGTACAAAATACAGGCACAGGCGAATTCGCTCTTGGCAAGATAGCGGTAAAGCTTTATTCTTTCCAGATCATTCTATGTCTACAGGGTTGCCTCCTTGCAAGACGCGTCAGCGATTTTCACGAATGCGAAGCAATTCGGATTGCTTCTAGAATGGACCGCCCGTATAAGGTTGTTAACCGACATGATCAGCAATTCTTCACTATAGTCAGCGATTTCCGAAATATAAAAATGAAATTTTATCAATATCTTTAAGTATAAATGAGTACGTTTATTGACTTTTGAATTAACGGTCTAATTAAAAATATTTTGCGCCAAAACATCGTCGTAATATGAGATACATATGCGTATAGGAAATGGCGACTGGAATTGGTATACAGAAGTCGGCCTAAACAATTATGACAGTAATAAATAATAAAAAATAAAATGTTTTATTGCGTTAACAAAAAACACATTGCATTCACAAGGATGAAATCTCCTTTTAAGTAAAAAATACTTGTCATAGGACATTTCGCTCTTGCCCAGATCTATTTCTTTATTTTACAATATGGTGAATAAATAAAAACACAGTGTGAGTGTGCGTGTGGTGAGTGTTGGTGTGTACATAGTACACACCAACGTTTGGGGTGTTTTTTTTTGTTTTTTACAGTGTTTCTAGACAAGGCCTAGGTACCTAATAATCTATGGCTCAAGAAACTGTAGTGCATGCAATGGCTACATTCTGGCGTATCTTATGGGCTAGATTTGGTTCAATAGAGATGTGACGCTAGCGATATGTGTCGGAATTTGTTGGAACCGAATAGTTAAAAGTGAGTTCGTTCCTATAGGATAACTGGCTCTATAACTGAATGTAGATACCTTTTCAAGTAGCAGCCTACTAGTCTTTTGGTCATTTCTCGAAGAATGTTAATGAGTGATGATACCTTACATGATTAGGTCACGCTACATACATATGCATTTAGTGCAATACAACGATTTGATGGTTAAGTCCGATAACAAGAGTTGGGCGTGACAAAACGTGTAGGCAATTTGTAAAAGTTACCTTTTCAGCAGTAAAGTGGTATTAGTGAAATATTCTAAAAACCAGAGACATCGATTAAAAACGAAACCGAAGTGAAGTGGCAGATTTACCAGTAGACGAAATAGACTGAAAACTAGTGCGACAGATTCTAGGGTGAAGGCGGAGGTCCTCTTATGGAAGTCGCTAAAAAGACCCGATAACCTTGGATGAGAACAACCGCGCACCCACTAATTCTTACTATAAGGAGAAATAGAAATATATTAATTGTCGCCTGCTTTAACTAAATCATGTCGACTGTGACACGTGTCCGCTGATTTTTTATTTTTTTTCCCATTACACTCAGACCCCCGCACTAGGATTCCCTGTATCGCGGGAGGCATGGACGCACACAATCACAGCCCACAAACATCAAAGACCCGGGACAAACATCTACACTCATCGCACAAATGTTTGCCCCTGCCGGGATTCAAACCCAGGGTCCCGGAGACACAGAATTCATATCAATGACACTAACCACTGCGCCACTGGACCGTCAAATTTATTCAAAAATTTCTATGGCAATCCTGATGAAATTATTTGACATCCTAAGCGGTGACTTTAAAAAAGTTTTGCATTTGTTTTCAGTATCTACTTTTATGCATATTCTACTTATTTCTTCACGACCGCTCTTTTATCTTGCAACTATTGCCATCATTGTCAAACAAATGTTGTAGTGATAAATTAACGCTAACTGTCAAATTGTGTTTCCATTATAATGGCATTTCCTGGTAACGTCGGAAACAGATAAATCTGCACAATAACAGCATGTCAGATGGACAAATGTGACGTCAATCCGTGACCATTTGTTGTCTCTTCTAGTGCCATCTAGCGGACGTTACGTGTGGGACACACGGCTATGAGGTTTGCCGAACACAGAAAATAGTATTAATGTGGTCAACATTTTATACTGAAATAGTGTGCAAAATAAATACGGTATTATCGGTATGTAGAATGTATATTGTTTGTTTCGATTGCATGATTTTTCAGCATAGTTAGATGCGCTTTGATAAAAGTATAAAAAGTTGATAAATGATAACTCGAACACAATACAAGTTACTTGTCAAAAAAAACGACTTGGGATTTCAACTACACCACTTTTTTTGGGATAAGGTGACGAAACAAGCAAAAGGGGCACAGGATGTTAAGTAATATGCCTATAGGCAGAGGTTATTACTCAACATCCTGTGTTTATAGACATATTCAATTCGTAAAGACTAACGCTGCGCCTGTCACCCTGAGACAAAGTGTGTAAGTCTCATATCCCTGTAATATCACCGGAAACCATACCCTTCAAGCCGGAACACAGTGCGTAGACTGCCTGGCGGTAGAAATAGATATGGCCACTTGTTCTAGTAGGTATTGCAAAAACAATTTATGTCAATATATCCCACCGCACTATATTATGTTAAAGCGAAATTTGACAAATATTACAAATTAATGTGAAGTTATATGCTTGTTGATGAAAAGTATTCCCGGTGAAACGTATTTCCTGATAACTTGACAGAAGGTGATACTTGATCATCGGTCTCTGACGTTATCATGGTCAGGTGACAGTTTGGAGCGTTTTTGCAGGAATTTTAAAAAGTTTTCCTTTTTTTACTTATATTCTTTTAGAATTTTTTCTTATTTTTAATAAAATAATAATTTTATTAAAAATAAGAAAAAATTCTAAAAGAATTCGAAAGAAATTCTTGTGTTTATATAGGGTCTATGTATAAAATAATAGATGTTATAAAAATTGAATGTCACAGTAGTGTAACTCAGCCAAAACGTTTTGAACTATGTCAATATGTTTAAATGTAATTGATAGTGGCCCTAATTCTGTTAATCACACGAACTAGCTAAATTTCACTAAAATTCCTCAATATGAAATAGCTCGTATTCTATTTACGCTAAAATTCAAATTCGTATAACTCCTTTCAACGCTCTCACTAATATTAGTCGAGTTTTCTTCCATTGTTAGCGAATTGCGGGTAGTTTTAGTAGGCACCAAATAAGTGGCGACTTAATTTACCTAAAACTACCCGCAAATTTAATAAATACATTTAACATTAGTGATGTTTATTGATAAGTCTCATTCTAATTTAGACTTTATTGTAACCGTATAAAAACTTATCTAATTTTGAAATATTTTTGTTTAGTTCAGTTGAATAAGCGAATCACTACCAATGGTAGTAGTACCAATTGTAGAACTTGTATTCCAGATTTATCTTCAATAAGTCTCTGTCTTCCAAACCACGCATTCTAAGTGTAAGAAAGAGGGGAAAAGACAAAAACTTAATGACAAGTGGACAAAGACTCAGATTCGAGACGCTTGTCATAGCCGTTACACTGTCAGTAAAGCTTTGTGAAAGCCGAGGGAGATAAAAAACATGTCACTTTAATCCGATTAAAAATATTTTCTGATTTCATTACCTTTTTTTGCTCAAGCATGGAATTAGCAAAACATGTTTAGACTTTCAATTCAAACGGTATTCCAATTTGAAGTATGAATAATCAACAGTTTAAATAAGCATTTCGAGGTATGAATTAGCCTTAACTAGCTGTCAACTTTAGTTCTCAAATGCAATAGTTCTTTACTAAAACTTTTTGAATTCATTATGAGAGACTTTTAGAAAAAATATCTACGTCTGTAAAGTTTCTGAAATATCAAGATTTTCATGTACTTTATAAGACGAGGCTTAAACCTGAAAGCCGATTATTTTCTATTTGAGAAGAACCAGGGAACCGTAGAAGGCCCTCAAGAAAATCAAATCAGACAATCAAGTGGAAAAATCTATGTCCACTGTTCAAACAATCAACTCGAGTTACGCGGTCCGAGTTGATGTGGGGCTCCTCACCTCACTTGTTAGGGCTCCACTCTACTTAGCCATTACACACTATAAACAGTAAGTGTTTAGTGTAAAGAATATTATTTATTTTAAGAATATCGTTTATCTAATCTCATACATAAAGATTAAAAAATCAAAAACAGAACTTGATTGACAGTCTTTATAGAAAATATATCTAAATAAATTCAAAAAGTTAACATTTCGATACAGCTCTTCTATGATATCATAGATATATATATCTATCTATCTATGATATCATAGATATCATAGATAGATATTCATAAAGTATGTGGGAAGCTTGGAAGTGCGTGCTTCGCACTCGGAAGGCTGTCGAAACTGCTACCAATGGACGCAGTACGCTCCTGTTATTTTGCGACAGTCCATTCTGTACTACAGTATGGGGCAGAACTGTGGGCGAGGGCTGCAGACTGGGAACGAGCCTTTCGTTTCCAGAAACGCGCGGTGCGAGCCATTGTGAAGATTTCGCAAGAGACGACAGTGAGGCCGTACTTCCAGTCTCTTAGAATCTTGACTCTGCCATCAATTGTCATATATCAAGTGGCGGTATATGCCAGAGAAAAAATTGACACCTATAGTAAACTAGGAGACCCTCACTCGTACTCGACTCGACACAAGGGTCGGATGGCGGCTGTAGCCCATTCCCTAGCTAAGTCGGGCAAGTTGACTCATGTCATGGGACCGACTGTCTATAACCGACTACCAACCGAAGTCACAGAAGCTCACAATAGTGCATTATTTAAAGTAAGATTAAAACAATGGCTTATTAACCAAAGTTTTTATAGTTTCGAGGAATTTGCAAGACTAAAAAAAATGAATATGTGACATATACGAAATTTTATAAGATATTATTTATATGTTTTGTTATTTAGTGTACGTTGTGTACTCTTAATTTTGAGACTGAATAATATGACTGAACTTTATTGTATTAATAAGTGTAATTACGTATTGATGACTATATTTAATATTGTTAATTTTTCAAATGTTATGTCTAAATATTATTATTTATTTATTTATTTGAATGCTAATTTGACGTGTATAATTATACCAATAAATAACTATGAACTATGAACTATGAACTATCGAAATGTTAACTTTTTTACCATTAAGATGTGAAAATATTTTTTTACCAATAAATGGAACCGACTTCAACACTCAAAAGTGTGAAATAACTTGTTGAAGTCGGTACCCTGAGCACAATATTTTGATAATAGTTACTTTTAATTTATCATGCTACCGACTTTAATAAGTTATTTCACACTTTTGAGTGTTGAAGTCGGTTCCATTTTTGGTAAAAAAATTAAAACAATACAATAATTTTGAATAAGAGATAAATTACGAAATAATCTTTCATGCCAGATTGAATGAACCTGATATACTGCTTATACATAATGCCGTACCACTGTGTCCTCGAGGGACCAAGCTATTTGTTTTAAAGCTTTATTACTAAGTGATGTGTGCACAGGTCAACCCTCTAAAAATTTAACGGTCAACGTTGACCAATATCTTTAATGCACCTCATCCCTTCAATATCTAACCGAATAAGAGAGGTCTTTTTAAATAAGAACTTTGTTTATCTTCATTTGCAAACGGAATCCCTAGAGCGATGCCTCAATTGATGTTTGGAATAAAATACGACATTTAAAAGACCGATAGGGTATCTTAAAGCGCTTAAAGTAAATAAATGTATGTATATTTATTTTAAAGATATTTTAGAGGATGATACTGAAGTAGACGCAAGAGAGTAGGCATTTTCTGTGCATAAAATATGAGAACACATTAGTCACGAATATTGTTTTTTATAACAAATAATCCATGTATTATAAATAAAATAATATATATTACATAAAATATTTCTTTAGGTACACAAATAATTGTGTACCTAAAGAAATATTTTATGACAAGAGAGAATTATCTTTTTACTGCCATTACGAGATATTAATATTAGGTAGTATTTATTATTTGGTATTTGTACTTGACCAATTAATGTATAATTTATTTTTGTTATGTAGGCCTGCCACATGCGCCTCCGTTACAAGTTTTACAATAATAAACCTTACCTACTTCCAACGAATGACACTTATGCCTTGCCTTTAAAAGTGAAACAGTTCAATAACCTAACTGCTGAATATGAATCAAACACATGTTTCTAACACATAATTTAATATTAATGAGTAATTTGAACATATGTAACGATTACAAATTAAAATTCCATTTTAATCCTACATTTAAAAAAATCATCAGCAACGAATTCTATTCCTACTTCTCCTTACAACAAACAACCAGACTGATTTATCGGAAAGTATGATTATTCAATATGATTAAAAAAACGTTTAAAAATTTTAAAAAACTAAAGCCAATCGCAAAAATAAAATAATAACAATACATAACCTCAAGTCCTTAAGTCCAGTGGGAAAAATCCCCAGTATACAGGGGGTATTTGGAATATTTTTTGAGCAAAAAAAATATCATGCACTCCGGAAACTAGACGCCTCCACCAATCTCTTGACCAATATATCGTGAAAATAGTGGATGATTATATCGACTTCATCTTAAAAAGCCTCCTCCTTTTTTGAAATCGGTAAATAAATTAAATATATCTAAGGTGAAGATAGTTACTACAATCCGTGGTAACATGGGATAAATTAGAATTTTTAAATTGTAATTTACCTGTTGTTCCAACGGACTTAAAGTTTATACCATATTTGATGTACGAGTAAGTTCGACTATGTATTTGTTGAAAGTACAAAATACCATAAGTATGCAACATTATCCATTAGTAAAATAGTGGTAATTTGACCTCGTTTGACTAAAAAAAACTCTCCGATATTATCCCGAGAAGGGGGGCAAGATTTCCCCCTATGTCGGGTTTTCATTACGACCTCCTATAAATTAAACACAGTCGTAAAACCACGGACCCGACGTGTCCAGTAATTTATTCACCGTTTCAAATACAAAAAACTTGTTCGTCTCAATTGGGGGTTAAAGGGAGGGCTCCCTTTAACCTCTAGTCCGGGAAAAAGGTGTCAATTTTTGAAAGATTGCGTCGCGTCATGAATATTATATGAACGCATCGAGTTAAGGGTATTTTGCGATAATGTTCGACGTTTGGATGCTGTCAGCGCAGTGGAAAACAGTATTATGGGATAAAGATTTACAAATAGATTTTTTTGTCTTTTCATCTTTTTTTTTTAAAGTCATTTTTTTTATTTTATTTATTAACATTCACACAAGGTCTTCAGGTCCCAAACTAGGCAGAGCCTGTGCTATGATAACCTGATGACTGATATATAGATACATTTAGACACCCAGACTCAGGTCAAACAGACATGTTCATACACACAAATGTTTGACCTATCCGGGAATCGAACCCGGGACCAGCGGCTCAGAAGGCAGAGTGCTTCCAACTGCGCCAACCAGCCAGCCGAAGTTCTACATGTCTACTTAACTACTTAAAATCACAGATGAAAACAGTTCATGATTAAATAAAATTTGATCTCATTTGCTTACACTTAATAGTGATAAAATACTTTCGAGGGACCATTTTATATTTTCTATATCAAAAATTCGCGCTCCTAATGTGACTTACACCAGAAGAAAGGAAATCAGACATTCTAAAAACTTGATTAGTAATAATTTATTTTGAACCCATAGTAGTAAAGTACATTTTTGTAATATTTTAAATCAACACGCATCAGGATTTGCCCGCCCCTTCTGCCTGTAAACACCCGCGGGCCTCAGTAATTACGTCATCGTCGACACCCGTTAAATCTATAAATTAATATACCATTGAAAACTAAGATAGGAGATATATAAGATTTATGATATACCAATCGCGCTGTATATATCTATTATATTATGTAGCTTTGTTGTCTATAGAACATTCAGATAATAAAGACATTCAGCTGAGATTTGGTGTTTGCTTTAAGATCTCAAACAAGAGAAAAGATAGAAAGAATTACAACATATTTATTTCTGACAAAAGGCAACACTACAACACACATACATTGACACTTAAACTTACAAACCCCTACAAACAGACATAAAAAAAACCACAAAATTAAAACAACGCTATTGTAGGTATTGCAGTGATGCGCGATGCTAGAAATGTAGCATAAATTTGTAGCATATTTTTTATGTTCTCGTTTTTTTTTTTTTTAACCTTAGTTAATTTAATTTGGCGGTAATCTTAGTCCGAGAAAATGGTTTAGACTGAAAAACAGCGTTTCGTTTGCTACATTGTAAGTGAAACACAAGCTGAGTCTATCCCTATTGCTCTATAATTACTCAAGTTATGTGTCAGTGTTTAAACTAAGTAGAATATTATTGAAGTAGGATATTTTTAATAGTGTTTATTTATCTAGGTCTACTGTAGTTCTTTAGTATGCTTGAGCAATAAATGGATGTTTTTTTTTTTTTTTTTTTTTTTAAATGAGTCCCTGCTCAGCATATGCGAGGGTTTGACAACCTTCGCGCTGTATTCAAAGCTGCTTCAAAGCTGCATAGCATAATTAGAACACGCATAGTAACGGGATGCAAATAGCAGGATAGCCAGGATGTTTTAATCTTAGCTATTAGTTATTATTCTTACCACATTATTCTATATATGCCTGGTAAAAAGCTGAGAAACTCAGTGGTCTACTGAATATTTATTCGTGAGGCTCTGAGCTCTTGACCCGTAATACTGGCTCTATAAGTAGTGGGTTAAAGCTGTCAGCCTATGTCATTTCACATGGATTTACTCGATTTACCCCTTGTTAGGAGTAACACGTAGTTGTCAATGGAACGGGAAGCAATACCATGGGAAAAATTGCCATGTCTTTATCTTAGTTTTGTTTATCTAATTTAAACATAGAACGTGCTTGTTGGGACTCGGCTTTTGTTTCACTTTCAAACGTCGGTACTATTCGTATATAGTCCGTATAGGATTTCCTGTGTTACGGAAGCCACGAATACACACAATCACGGCACACAAACATCTAAAACTCGGGACAAACACATACACACGTCACACACTCATCGCAAAAACATTTTCTGAATCCAGATCTGAGTCCACGGGGACAAGAAATCAAAAAGAAATAGCACTGACGACTGAGCCACGGTGACCGTCTAAGAACTGTACTCTCCCCAACCTTTTATGTGGGTGCCGTAAGAGGCGGCTAAGGGAAAAAAAACTAGAAGATGGTGAACTTTCAGCGTGCAACGCCATCAAAACTGAGCGCGTCAACTCAACTGCCAAGAGTATTGGAACCCCATTCCAAATAACAAAAAAACCAACCGGCCGGTCCTTGTGGAGATCAATATGAGAGGATAGCATTGAAATTTGAAATTGGAAAGAAGAATAATTTTGAAATTAGAAGCTCTTAATTTCGAGAAGCCCAGCTGAGAACTTGAAATAAAATGTTGCATGTAGAAAAATAGCAAATAAGGTACGGGTACGAATTTTTTTGTGTTAGAACATGAACAAACATTCTAGATACGAAGGCTGACGAATTAGCGCATGCCAAAACAACACAATCACAATACAATCATATGCGAAAGTTTGTGTGTATGTGTGTCTGTTTGCTATTTCTTCACGCTCAAACGACTACACCGTTTTCAATGAAATTTGGTATGGAAGTAGTTTAGACCCTGGATTAAAATATAGGCTACTTTTCATCATCATCATCATTATCATCAATCACACGCAGGTAAAACCGTAGGGCGCAGCTAATAAATAATATATTGAAGTAGTTATGTAAAAGTCGCTAGAAGGTTCAGTTTTATTGCGATGCCCCATATTGTTGTCGGGTCAATTGTACTTGAGGACTTAGCTTCCCTCACCCATGAGCTCTTCATCATATAATGCTATTTTTTTTTTTTTTTTTTTATACACAAGGTCTTCAGGTCCCAAACTAGGCAGAGCCTGTACTATGGTAACTGATATATATACTTAAATACATACTTATATATATACTTATATACATATACACACCCCGACACAGGTCAAACAGACATGTTCATACACACAAATGTTTGACCTGTCCGGGAATCGAACCCGGGACCAGCGGCTCAGAAGGCAGAGTGCTACCAACTGCGCCAACCGGCCAGTCAATATTTTGTATCTATTGTAAATAATATTTTGAAATATTGTTGTAATAAATTTGTATTGTTATGCGTAACTTGTTATGTGATTATGTAGGTATATAATACATGTATCTGCTAACTGTTGTTTTATTTTACACCACACTAAAAATAATATTTTAACATATTATTTTTGTTGTGTAAATCTGTTAAAAAAGGTTATGTCTATGCCGAGTTAACGCTTGAAAATGTATTATTTTTAAATTAACATTCACACAAGGTCTTCAGGTCCCAAAGTAGGCAGAGCCTGTGCTATGGTAACCTGATGACTGATATATATATACTTATATACATATACACGCCCAGACACAGGTCAAACATGTTCATACACACAAATGTTTGACCTGTCCGGGAATCGAACCCGGGACCAGCGGCTCAGAAGGCAGAGTGCTACCGACTGCGCCAACCGGCCAGTGGGTAGCACTTAGCCATTTCATTCCACCAATATTATTCATATCAATATTATAAAACTGCACAGAAAACAAAATTGTAAATATCACGTTTGTGTTTGCTAGGGATTTTGAAACAGGGACGGCGAAGATGCAGAAGAAACTTATTTTACGATTTCCGTTTCGAAGCATACTGCTTGCGCTGTTGAACGCGTGAAATTTATTATTTATGACACTTTTATACTTACACATAAAACTTTGGAAAAATGTCGATTTCCGGTCGTATTATGTATTGTTTAGGTGACTATTTATAATAGAGGCAGTTATGTTGTTAAAAGATTGGTTTGGTTGCTTTATTGTTTTTGACATAGCATTCAGCTTTCGCTTAAGAAATTAAAAAGAAATTGCGCTAAAGAGTAAAACACAGTATAAAATAATAAATGTGAAAGAATTAATCTATAACATCAAATAATAGATTTATAATTTAGGTCGTCAATTAACCTGTTAATTTACGTCCTAGATTGTATCCTTAAATAAACATAGGGATCGAATTGAGAACATCCTCCTTTTTTGTAGTCGGTTAGAAACTAAACCAACGCAACTGCAAATACAGATAAAGCAATGTTGCTACTCACTTGTGTAGTGGTTACAAATGTATTTGAATCTTTTGGGGCTGAGACTTTGGGTTCGTGGCGACAGGGTGATCATCGGATCTCCAAAATTAGTATAAACGTGCCCTTCTTAGGTACTAGTAATCCTGGGTAATTGCTTATTATATTATTCTATATTACTTATTATATATGCTTATTTGGGTCAACGAATCAGTAGTATAATTCAACAGGGCAATGCTGTTAACATTCTGGGTACCTTGCCAAGTAAGTAGTTATTGGGTTTGAATATTTGCTATCTTTGGCTGGCAAAAGGATTGCTCAAATGTTAGTCATTAGTAGTTTTTATTTTAATAAAAACAACTTCTCTTTACAAAACAATTACAAAAAAACGTATTATTCTTATATAACTTAACTACAAAAATCGCTCAAGACGATAGTAAATTTCGTTTCTAAGAACAAAAATCACTTAATATAGTCATCAGTAGATATATACAGTAAATCAGTCACATCCTGGAATTTGGATACCGGATTCTTTTAACCCTTCACAAATGCTTGGATCTGGTGTTGTGGGCGCGCTTGGGGCTATGCCTAAGCCTTCATAAATATTTGGGATCTTTGGGATGTTAAAAGAAGGCATGGTAGGTATAAGTTTTGATAAATCAGGTATCGTTGGTAAAGTAGGCAGTGTTATTTCAGGCAATTTGATGTTAGGTAACTTGATTTTATCCAAAATTTCCCACGGCTTAGGCAAGCTGTCAGGCCATCTTATGCCAAGCGAGTCAAGGACTTCGTTCCATTTAGGCAGCTTGAATACTGGCGCTGCTTTATACTGAACTGTCCAGAAAATGCCTGTAACAGCCATCAAACCGAGAGTTAGCCTGAAAAAAAAAGTTTTGGAAGTGAATGTTCCGTATCTATAGGCACAAAAAGCAATCTCGAGATATTATTCAGTTTCTTAACTGTTGCGGTTACGAAAAACAATTTTTACATTGTGCGCAGTACTAAAATATTGGAAAATCGATGAAATAATTTTCTATTAAGGAACCATTTTCAATTCTCATCTGTTATTTGATGACAGCGACTGTATAGTTGATAATACACAGATTAGTAAATTGCACACGGGTTACCTTGCGATATTAAGGACGCGTAAATAACTCCTAAATGTTTGAGTAATGTTAATAATTATACCGCTTAGTTCCGCCATCAATAATTCGATAAATGCCTACGGTACATTTTGGGTAAGCTCTTCCTCATAAAATTATTATTTCTGGCAGCAAAGAGGTTTAAAGATTAAGAGATTTCGATTTTAACTACACTGATATTTGGCCCGAAAATGAGTTATCACTACAACCATAAACTACTTACACGAAGAACATTTCTTCCGAAAAACACAAAGTTCCAGTTAATGTGAGAAATAAAAACACGCTTCCGTGTTCTTCACAGAAATTCGTGCAGAACTACTTTAATAAGAAACAAGGAATTCTTTGGTGTAGCCAGCTGTAAAGATCAGAGCACACCAAGAGCTAATGTTTTTTTCTATACTTTATAGATAGTTTGTCCTCTATTTCACCTGATGGCGGTCGTCGTGGCTCAGTGGTCAGTGACGTGACTTCTGTGCCTCCGGGACCCTGGGTTCGCTTCCAAACATTTGAGCGATGAGGTGTGGGTGTTTGGCCCGGGTCATGGTAAACTACCATGGGCTGTGATTGTGTGTGTCCCATGCCTCCCGCGACACAGGGAATCCTAGTACGAGTGTCTGAGAGTAATTAAAAAAGATAGTTTAAAAGAAAATTGCTTTCTGTAAAATATTTTTCAAAATCACTCTTCTCTCATTGTATTACAGCTTTACCTTGACAATGGAAATTGTTGATTCAACAAAAATTGTAGTCGACCACCGTATTCCCACATCCAAATCCGTGATCTAAACAGGATCTTCTTTCGTAAAATATGTCATGGAAAGTAGGTTAAAGTATTCTTATCTCTTATCAGAGACGTTAAATACGCCCACATCACCACAATGAAACATACCCATACATGCTCGTTAATGGAAAAATATTACATAGGCTCAAAAAGTATTTTGACCCTACTTTCGTAAATCGCCTACCAAAATTTAATTTTTTTATTGAAATTTAAAAATTTACAATCCTAAGCCTGTTTCGGACGAACGCCATTTTTGCCAAAAACGTTCAGAAAGGTATAAATAAGTTCGAAAGTGGTCGGAGAGTAATTTCCCAGTATTTACCCCGTGATGTATATCATGTATATGATAAATGTATATGAATATTAGGATTACTAGGATGAGTCCTACTTGGTTCGTAGATTATAATTATTGTTATTCCCTCCAAAAAAAATTGTTATTTTAATTTTATATGTCAGAATATTGCGATGGTGACATTCCATGTCTCACTATTGACACTTGACACTTACGATCGCTAATGCGATCGTAAGTGTCAATAGACAACATAAATTGAAAACATTTCATTCCGGTCACAATGCGTCAGGAACGGTGTCATATGTGTGCAAAATTAACAACCTTTTTTTTAAAATATTAATAATGGAACACACCGCATGTGTTCATTTTAAAATTGGCAAATTTGTTTATTTTTTTATGTTCGTCATCTTATAACTTTATCATTTTTAAACCATATAAAAAATTTGTTCAGATATTAAGATTATCATAAGTAAAGTCAATTTGAAATAAAATATCCCATTACCGTATTTAACGTAACGTTTCCATTTATGTGGTTAAATCAACGACAACGTAATGTAAAATCCTATTACTCTTACGACACCCACTCAAAATTCATTAAAATTTGTTCTATCCAAATGTAATAATTTATTTAGGCAAAAATCCCCGAAAGTAATATCCATTGAAGCGTATTTAACGTTGAGGCGGTAACCAGAAATAGTGTTGTACATCCATACCTAAAATTTGTATATTATCGATAAATTAACTACACTGAGAATAAAGAAAAAAATAATGTAATAATGATTAAGACGGCGATTAAATATTTATGTGTCAAACATTAAAAAAAAATGGTACTTTTAAGATATTTTAAATGGAAATCAAATATTAAAAGTTTCTAACACTTATTGTTTAGTATTAAGTAATCAAAACACGACAGAATAACAATAATTATTATAAATATTATTTATGTGCCTGTCTATGATTTTCATTATTACAACCTACTTGCACTGTACCTGCATAATACAATATTAACTCTAAGATATTGTTACCCTAATTACTCCAAGCCCCAGGCCATATATCTACAGAAAAAATATCTGAATGCCTAGAAATCAGTCAGCGCGTCTCTCCATCAGCCATCAGACAAGAGCCGATGTAAAAGAGCGGTGAAACGGAACAGGTTTCATCAAAATAATCTGAATCCTGAGAAATGAGGGCATGACGGCCGAGTGAGGTTTTTTTTTATTGCGTTTGACCACTATCTCACCTGAGGGTAAGTGATGATGCGGCCTACGATGGAGCACGCCTCGAGAAGCCCCCCGGAAGATACCAGCTATTCATAAGATATAATTGGCTTGTATGTTGAATGTTTATAAAAGTCTGTTTAATAGAGGTAAATGTAATGGTACTTTCATAATTATAATAATAGGTTTTTTTCTTGACTAGTTGCTTAGCTTGTCAAAATATTCCATTGTCGATAAGCCTTTACAAAATCCAGATACCATCACTAGCAGTCAAGAGCTGTATTAGCGTATAAATTATTCAGCATATCCTTCTTCGTATTATGTCATTTACGGTGTTACCTTTTAGACGAGTATTTACACAAAAGGAAAGAGAATCAAAAATGATAATTACATGCAAATCCGGAGATCGTTTGAGAAGCACTCAGCGTAGGCTTTATTTTCTAAAGACAACGTACTTTTTTACAGTAAATGAGGGCACTTAATGAAGCAGCCTTGAATAAGTAAAGACTTTTTAACTGGCTACAAAAAAAGAG
Organism: Apeira syringaria; assembly: GCA_934044485.1. Classification (NCBI taxonomy): domain Eukaryota; kingdom Metazoa; phylum Arthropoda; class Insecta; order Lepidoptera; family Geometridae; genus Apeira; species Apeira syringaria. The sequence goes on along the minus strand of OW203661.1, from coordinate 3,237,902 downwards.
GCGGTTCTCAATTTGACCCTATTTTTGGTTTGTTACCTCAGAACTTTCGACTGTGTGAACCGATTTGGATGATTATTTTTTGTTATTCGATTTCATGAAAATCGGACAAGCGATTTTTGAGCTACACTCTAATAACTGAAAAGTTCATGCTTGTACCTAGACGATATTATAGTAGCGGGTGAAGACATCGGTGAACATACCTACACCACAATGACAATTGGTCCCATGAGTAACAAAGGTGAAAAAACAATACCAAAAAATGGAACCGACATCAACACTCAAAAGTGTGAAATAATTATACAAAGTCGGTACCATTGAGACAATATTTTTATATTAATTACTTTAAACTATCATGGTACCGACTTCAACGAGTTATTTCACACTTTTGAGTGTTGAAGTCGGTTCCAATTTTTTTTGAGTCGCGGTAGGCATGGACACACATAATCACAGCACACAAGCATCCTAGACCCGGGACAAACATCTACATTCATCGCAATGTTTGCCGGGTTTTCAGGGTCTTGCAGACCTAGAAGTAATGTCACTGACCAATGAGGCGCGGTGATTAAACTTAATTTTTACAAAACGGGATTTTCTTCTGTCAAATTGAATATGTTGTATGGATACCAAAGCGTAGTATTAAATGAGTTTCATAGCAACATATGACCTACGAAATGAACAGCCCTTTCGGTTGGACAATGTTTACAAGAACTCACTCATAAAGAGTGTCCTAACAAATACGAAAAACACCATGATATATAGAGATTCGGAATGGTAAGTTTGAAATTAGTTGTAAAGCGCAAGTCACAAGGAATCCATCCCCTTTCTATCATCGGTCGACTCGACGTACGGCAATTCGCCATCGCTATATGGTAGATATACCACCTATACGCACGAAGCGTTATGCTTCCACTTTCTTAATGCGTACTGCCAAGGAATGGAACTCGTTGCCCGAGTCTGTGTTTCCCGATATGTACCATCCTGGAGTCTTCAAGTCGCGGGTGAATAGGTACCTTCTAGGTTTGCGTGCTAAATCCTAGACAACGTCATCACTTAACGTCAGGTGAGACAGTTGTCAAACGCAAACCTATAATATGTAAAAAAAAAAACCAGTAACGAAAAATTATGGTCAAAGACAGGAGAAGGTATCAAGTGGAGTCCGCGGACTCGAAATACTTCCATCTACAAAGTAAGCCATATCAAAGGTGAACGTATAAATGATAAGTTTTTAAAGAGTGTTCTAAAAATCATACGTTTTATTATTATCAATTAATTAACAGGAAATGTCTGAGTGGCAACACACTGTCATCTGTCACTGTCAGTATACAAGATCACTTGCAGTATTCCTACATTTTTATCAAAGAATTAAAATGTAGAAGTACTGCAAGTGACTAACTCTTTCTTTACGATAGACCAAGGATCGGCAACTAGCGGCTCGTGAGCCTCATGCGGCTTTTTCCATAGCCAGTTGTGGCTCTCAGTTACATAGTAATACATATAGATTATAGAGCAAAAATGTAGTATCAAAACCTTTTAAAATCATGCAATTGATCCATGAGCGAGGACCATGTCTTTCTTACAGCTCTTAACACCCAGGTCTGGACACTCCCTTAAATGTAATGCCACTGCCTCACCACGCCGTTTCGGGTCTCGGCGCTTTGTCGGTCAGAAGTACAATATCAAATATTATTTACAATTCCGACTAAAATATTGAAATATTTTCTCTTGTAGCTCTTTAACGACTGGAAAATTAGGTAAAATGTAACTTTTGGCTCTTTAGTCTGAAATTGTTGCCGATCCCTGCTATAGACAACTAAAACCAAAGACGTTTTGGACTTAAAACAGATTTATGTTTCAGTCTAAATCGGAAACAAAAACGCTTTACTTATAAACAACTCAAAATGAAATTGTCGCACCGTCCTAAACAGATTTATTCATGAGAAGTAAACTAAAAAAGGTGATATCAAGTATTCAACCAACGAACGGTCTTCGTTAGGCCAAACTCCAGCCCCAGTCGATACCTGCACTGCATATGTTACTATGCAACACAAAGTTCTTTTACAAAACTAAACCTCTTTTTGTTTATTTGCAGGTTGACGTACGAGCCCGATAAATCGAATTTCCTTTGATTCGAGACAAAACTTTCAAAGAAAAACAATGAATTCCAAGCGAAAGAATTGGATGGTTAAGGATTTGTTATTAACGTAGGTAAGGAGAGGAGGAATTTTAGAACGTAACTACGTAGATATATATATCTACGGGAATATTTAAGGGACGTTGACTCTAACTTATCTTCTTTGTAAGTTTATATGAATATATTTGCTGAATATGTCATTTTTAAACGACTCCAAAAAAAGAGGTAGTGCTTTATGCGACTGTATTTTTTTTAAGTGAACCAGCTTTGGAGAAATGGCGATGGATTGAAGCGATGGTAGCTCAGCTGCTGCGGGAGCGTCGGCTGTCAAACTGATGGACGTTGATTCGATCATCAATGGCGTGGGCTTCCGGTGAAGGTAACACCGTTATTAAATTCCCATCATGGTAGTAAGGTACTTTTGACAACCCGGCTGGCTAGCTACCTCCCTCAAATTTGAAAGAACTGTCATCAAACATACTATGTGTTCAGACAGCAGTCCTGGAGAGCAAGTAAGCATTCCAAGTTTAGCATGAAAACATCTTTGACAAATATTTTTTTTCACACTCTCCCGAGACTCCCGCACTATGATTCCCTGTGTCGCGGGATGCATGGACACACACAATCACAGCAAGACCCCGGACAAACATCTACACTCATCGCACAAATGTTGACACTGCCGGGATTCGTACCTGGTGTCCCGGAGACACAGAAGTCATGTCACTGACAGTAACCACTGCGCCACCGCGACCGACTAAGCAGTCAAGTGCTGTACCATCAAGTAACATAGTGATCAAAGGTCAAGAAAATGTAAGAAACGAAAACTTTAATTGTTTTATTTGAAAGCTGCTGCTTCTTATTTGTTCCCACCTATTTAATCAAGATCTAACCAGTAGTTTTTGAGTTATCCTAAATATAGCTTATTTGGCTTCCACTACATTGATAGAAATATTTTTTCAAGAAAATGTCCCACAAACGAGTAGGTAGTAGAAGTCGGTGTGCATTTTTTTTACTACATAATGATTAAGTTGAACATTTTTATACTATCTCACTTCGTGACGATGTGGTCGAAAGTAATTTATATTCTAGATTAATAACGGCGACTCTGAATGATAGTCTTCGTAAACACACTAGACAAAACATATGGATAAAACTTGCCTTGAATTATTAAAGTTTTTCGAAATAATTGTATAATATATTTCTACAAAAGAAGATATAATTAATCTAAATTTAAATCAGAAAAATTATGCGTGGTCTCGGCATAAAAAAAATATCTCTCATATATCATTTTATAACATAATTATTTCGTTTCGGATGTACTTCACTATTATTTCGTTAGCATTGTTTTTGTTATAGCCTGGAGAATATATAAAACGAATAAAATAATTTCTGGTTAAAAAATATATTACGTAATATTTTTATTATTGTAGCAAATTTGAAAGGTCGCCGTGGCACTGTGGTTAGTGTCATTGACATGATTTCTGTGTCCCCGGAACCCTGGGTTCGAATCCCGGCAGGGGCAAACATTTGTGCGATGAGTGTAGATGTTTGTCCCGGGTCTTGGATGTTTGTGTGCTGTGATTGTGTGTGTCCATGCCTCCCGCGATAAAGGGAATCCTAGTGCGGGGGTCTTAGTGTGAGAAAAAAAAAGAAAAAAGTAACATTAATAATATACACATACGCAAATATATACAATATATACGCAGTGCATATTGCTGACGTGACGAAAGTCGGCTGATGCGCTCAGTAACTACACGGCTTTTAATCCGAGCGCACATATTTCAGCCCGCCTTAATTATTTATAGGGAATTAATAGAACCATTAAATACATACATAGTACAGTCTAAAAATACATTAGTCTAAAAATACATAAGTTACATCAGTAAAATGTAAATCCGTTATTGGCCTTAGGTGTAAGCTATTTGTACAATAATTTGTTTATAAAGGGCTGTGGATTTTGTACATAAATAAATAAAAAAGAACTAAAAAAAAAAAGTAGCGAAGCGAAAGCAAACACGCATACAAAAGAACTAGCTTCGCCCCGCGGTTTTGCTCTGTGTACTACGATTTTCCCGATACTTCAATTATCCCACGGGAACTACACCTTTTTAAAGGATAATAAGTAGCCGATGTTATCCGGGTTATAAGTTGTTTCCATTTCAAATTTTATGCGAATCTGTTGAGCCGATTCAGCGTGAAATAGTAACAAACATAGGTATAAACGAAACGATAAAAAAAAGAGACTTTCGCCTATGATATTAGAGCCGTGGTGGTACCGGCCTAGAATAGTACTCCCCCATAACTTCCCGCGGGTGCCGTAAGAGTCGGCTAAGGGATGACGTACCAGGATGTGGGCAGCAGCGCCTTCTGAGGATAGGAAATAATACTGCGCTCGGCAACCCGCCTGCCAAGCGTGGCGAGTATTGGCAAATCCCCCCTATATGTGGAGGCATATGTTCAGCAGTGGACGTCATATGGCTGCGATTGGTGTGAGTGTATACTACATATTCGTCTATGATACTACGTAATTCTTTTTTAATCTGTCCTTTCTAGATGAGCATGATAACTTTATATTACACAAAATGTCATGACATAAATCACGGTTCACTAGACGTTAGCAACTAAATTATGTATAACTAAGTAATTAATACTTATTACTCTGAAAGGCAAGACAAAGGACTTGTAAAGTTAAATCTGGGAACCCTTTTGACCCTTATTGCTACTAATATATTTCATTATAATAATTGCGTGGTGCCATTTTATAATTAATCTAGCAACTTATTAATTCTTTATAGAATCTTAATTAAATAGTATGATCCTTAATGACTTTTCTCCCTTGCGTTTTTTTTTGCCGCTTAATATGATATATAATATTGTAGAACTAATATTAGAAAATTATTTTATTTTAATTATTTTTTTAATTACGTGGTGTACAATTTATAAATGAATTGTACTTTAATTAATTAGAGTTTAAGACAGTGATCTACTTGAAATGAGTAGAACACCGAACACCGTAATCGCCGTGGCTCAGTGGTCAGTGACAAGACTTCTGATTGTCCGGGGCCCTAGGTTCGAATCGCGGCAGGGGCAAACATTTGTGCGATGAGTTTAGGTCTTTGTCCCGCGTCTTGGATGTTTGTATAATGTGATTGTGTGTTCATGCAGGGAAAGCTAGTGCGGGGGTTTTGAGTATCAAAAAAACGCGCGTGCACTACGGTTTTCCAGCTACCTCAATTATCCCACCAAATATCGCATATTTTTGGGATAATTGTACTGTATCCTATTGTGTGTGTGTTATTGCAGGGTATAAGCTGTCTATTTCCAAATTTCATGGAAATCTGCTTAGCCATTTCAGCGTCAAGGAGTAGCAAAGATATAAATGACAAATTAAAACAAACTATCTCCTTTTTAATATTAATGTGATTTCTTTGGCACGCGCTATGGTAGCTTAAATGACTTGTGGATTTTATCTTCGGAGATTTAGTTATTGGAGAGTATTTGTTTTATTTGTGAGTGGAACGAAGTAAATATCATCAAGATCATCATCAGCCGTAGGACGTCCATATCGTCCATAGCTGGACATAATCTTTCCCCCAAGCGGCCCTTGCTTGCGATCTTAGTCAGGTCGTCTGTCCATCTGGTCGGTGGCCGTCGGAAGCTGCGGTTGCCAGTCTGTAGTCACGATTCGAGAACCATCGATTCTTCGAGCTATCTGACCTGCCTACTGCCACTTCAACTTGCTAATCCGCTAGGTTATGTCGGTGACTTTTGTTTGTCTGTGGATCTCTTCATTTCTAATTCCATCGAACTCAGTGCTGGGAACGTCGGCTCGATTCGATCCCCACCTACGGCTTGAGGTACCTGGTATAGTACTTTCGAATACTTGTCTGGCTAGCTACCACCCTCAAGTTTGAAAAACTGTCACCAAACACACAGTGTGCTCAGGCAGCAGTCCTTAAGGGCCAGTCAACATTCTAGGTCTAGTGTGATAAAATGTGCGACCGTGTCGGGACTGACCATCAAGTGAGATAGTGGTCCAATGCTATACCTCAATAAAATTATTTTAAAAAAAAATATATCCTTTCATTATAAGCAATAAACCTTAGAATAGTAATAGAAGTTACATAAGAATAAATGTTTATTCTTATAGTAGTATTTTATTAATGACATATAAAAATCTTATTCATTAAGAATATTAGCACAACAATATTCCCACATTTTGTGAAACCTACCTTGGTGAAGCCAGATAGCCTACCTGAGAGTTGGTAGAGAAAAAAATATGAGTCTCAGAATAGAATGTGTATAACATTACAGCAAGGATTACTTTTTTAAAGCTCTGGCAGTGACGCTTCTTGTTTTACACAGATGAAGCCTTAGTTCAAAATTATAAAGATATAATTAATTTAATAAAATTTTGAGAATTTATGTCTATGAGGGTTGTCCCTAATTCAAGAAGGTTACAGTGACTCAACAAAATTTAGAGTCAGACCCCTAAGCTAAGCAAGAAGCATGTGTTATAAGGATCTGTGCTCGATTCGAACCTTGATTTGACAACTCACATTCATATTCACATTTATATGTATACAACCCAAATACAAATTGCAATGTACAAACCGACTAGGACTTACGTGGTAAATACTGAAAAATTACTCTCCGACCAGTTTCGAACTTATTTGGAGTTCTTCATCTGGGAGTTATGATCGTGCCAGGCGGCGGGCGCGAAAATAACTTGAGAGTAATTTTCCAGTAATTACCACGTGAGTCCCTAGTCCTCGCGATAGTTTTCAGACCCAAATACAAATATTTATATGTATTTCAATATTCGTCTAGACCAAACATATCAAAAGAACGTTCAGTGTTGTGCATTGGTCGAGTTCTTCACTCAAAGAGTCGTCATTGATCGGTGATAGGTTTTACTGGCGGTCGTGTTCGAACTCAGCGAATGTTAATGCAATTTATTTTGTTTATACTCAATCACATGAAACAGAAATAAAACTGTAATGAGCCAACTTCATCTCTCAAATATTAGCTTGTCTGGGAAATAACAAGACGAAGTAATGACTGAACTTCAAGCTACGAAGTTTTCTCTGGTTTTGCTGAAGTGCCTTAATGTTCTGTTTGGGTTTTATAATACCTGCTTATTTGTTTTTGTATGTATTTAAATTTTTTGACAGTGTAATGGGTATTTTGATTATATTTATTTACTTTTTATTATATACATGGGTATATAATAAAAAACATGGGTATACCCCATGTATACCGGGAAAGATAGTGAAGGGAAAGATAGTGTTGGGAAAGAAAGGCCTAGCCGAAATCAGGTTTGAGAAGATCTAAAAAAAGGCCAGGTGAAAAGTATTTTATCGAAATTCTATTCCACATTACAAAAGTACTCAGTAGTACTTAGAATCAGTCTTGCTTGAATTCTGTAACATTTTATTTAAGGTTTCACATTAAATATTATTACGAGTATTATTTATTTATTTATTCATACAGCACATGTAACTTACAGACTATGTCCAAGGCATTACAAGGCAAGATTAAGGTAAGCAATCAGTCAGCATCATTATTAAACTTGCTAGGCGTACAACAATTGATTCCATGGAAAAACTTTATGAAAAATGTAACGTCATGTACACATTTTCGAGTTGCCTAGTAATTACCTACTAGGACCAAATTTCAAAACAAATGCATCAAACTGATTTACTCCTGTATCTGAGTTCTTGAGGGATCCTAATACCCTCTATGCAAACTTTCTTAACAACGTATCTAATATTGACTTAAGTCCGTTGTCTTGTCTCCATCAATCTCCGAAATGGGCAAGGCATTACCAAGTTAGGGTCCTCGCCTAAAGCCCAAGAGGTCACTTCCTCTTATAGTTAATTATTATAATTGGCAGGGGTCCGCAACCATGTGCAAAATGTAGGATGGGCACTTTAACTGCCACTTCGCCGGTTAAAGGTGCTTATTAATTACGGGTGCGGTTATTGGAAATATGTTACTGATTTTATTAGTCACTCAAAGCAGTCATTTATTTTGATTTTAAATTAAATTTCTGAATAATAATTTCCAAATTGAAAATGGACAATTCTTTGGTAAGCCGATGACTTTATACTACTCATGTAACAAAGTATGTAGTTGCAATTTGAAAAAAAAGGATTAAGTAGTTTTTTTTTATTGAGTACATTACACTCCACATACTCCAGGGTTCCATTTTGTAACATTTAACTTAATTTATTAATTGTTTTATTTATAAAACAGAAGAAAATTTTACATACATAATTTAACATACATTTTTATAACCAGATACACAATTAATCATTTTTTTCTATATAATGGGCTGATGCCTTTATTAAAATAAAATACGAATAACTAATTACAATACCACAGCTATCACAACGCATATGAGCAATCCACTAGCTATTGGCTGCCTTGCTATAGATAACTGAAATGTTCTAACCCGCTAACAGTTGGCAGAGTGCCCAAAATGCTAGCAGCATTACCACGTTGAATTGCAATGCTTATTAACTGAACTACTTTGCCTGAAACTTTGTGGAGTGGCGGTTATATTTTTCAGCTGTTAGGAATTTTAATTTAAATATAGGCTCATAGATTTTTGTTAGTGCTGATCAAATTGAAAAAACAATAGAGAACAGGTAAGTGCACTAACAAGTTACCAACTCAAACTTTTTTTTGCTAATATTTAAAAACTGTATACCTAGACCAAAGAAGCCGACTCAATGTTTTATAGCAACTTATTCTGAATTACTATGCGTATGTTTTTAAATTCAATACGCATGGTAATTATATATTTTATAACAACAATGTGGATCACAATTGAAGCATAAACTAATTACCTGTTTGAAATAGCACGAGCCCTTCATTTATGACTCGTAACTTAATTACTTACACTGACAGTCGAGTACTGTGTGGTACTTTGAAGCAACCAGAATAACTGGATCCATTAGAAAATAATAAATTTAAGCATTTTGTTCGTGACAACAAAACATTATATTCAACTGGGAGGTCTTACAAAAGCGGTCGTTTTCATTGCGTAGTTATTATACTGTATTTGAGAATGTAGATTAGCTATTGCCTCTTATAATACAATGGAGACGAGAGACGAAAGTAGATTTGCACAGGGTTACAAATTGGCCGAATATCGTATACGCCGGATAAGATTAATTCGGCGCGGCGTGAGCTGATACGTCGATAGGTCAAAGTGCGTTCCACATGTAATAAGCGTGAATTATATCTAGTATCAGGGGATTTCATTTAAGGCAGTCAAAAGCGGTTCGTGTGCCAGACTTTGCAGTAATACAAATATCTTTTCACTTGTTTTCTAATTATACCGTGCCAAGACATACGTACTATATGGAACTATTAACCTTCATCATCAACATTATGATCTCAGCCAAAGGATGTCCACTGCTGGACATAGGCATCCTGCTTTACCGGTTGTAAGCAGCCCGCATCCAACCCTTGCTTGCGATCTTAGTCAGGTCGTCTGTCCATCATGTCGGTGGCCGTCCTATGCTGCGCTTGCCAGGCCGTGGTCTCCATTCGAGAACTTTTCGACCCCAAAGGCCATCAGTTCTTCGAGCTATGTGCTCTGTAGTCGTGGGTTCAAGTCCCACTTGCAGCCGATTTTTTCCACTCAAATAATTTGAACGTAAATCACCAGACACATTGATTTCATGATGTCATTCCGGTTCCTCACGCTATCCGGCCGATATCAAGAAATTGGCCGAACAGATACATCTCCAGTCAAAAGTCAATTACTATGGAATAGTTTGTGCCCATACGTTATGTAGAAGAGCTATCGTGGCAGCGTAGAAGCTAATAAATTGACGAAATTGCCAATATGTTGGAGCGTTTGACGGGGAATCTAATTTCTAGTTCAAACTTATTCAGAATCCCATTTTAGGGCAAAAGTTGTTTCAGTTTCGAAGAACTTGTACTTAATGGATCTTAATTTTTTTTCTAAACTGAGGTTCTAACGAACTCGTTTCTTGGAATGCTGTTTTGTATAAAACTCCACTGTGACCTAATACAGAGATTAAGAATAGAAAAAGAAGATTAGTAATAGTAAAATAATTATGTAGTAATTATAGTTAGTTATTGTAATTGTTCTGGAACCCTTTATTGGCACCCTGAGACCATATTATTATTAATGTACCTATCAAAAAAGTACATTAAAATGTTTTTATATTTATATGCATAAGCTTATTTAAAATAAATATATTCAAATCATACATACACAAAAGACAGTAAAATCATTTACATTATTTTAAAATACGTCTTACAATCGAAAGGCTGGCTCAATTACAAGTTTATTCGGATCCAATTTCATTCATAACAAAGCCGAGTATTTTGAAAACGTTAAGGTTTTATTTTTAATAAAAAATATACAATAACATGATTGGCTTAGAGCGAGGCTTAAATACTTTTCAATTTCTATTGACATTCATGGATAGTAAGCTCGTTACATTCTTATTTAAAAAGCCTTCATTGCCAATGCACAAGCTTTTTTATGTTACTGTTGCTCACTGGAAAATATTGTTTTAACCACATTAGCTGTCAATCGCTAGTTATACAAGATGGTCACGTAGGAAGATAATTATTGTTTCAACATCTATTGCAGAGCACCGATTTTATTTGGTAGAAAGCCTTCTGAGTTTGTTCAATACGACATCTTATTTCTAGACTATTTGAATTTACTAACTTTCTCCAATTTTTGGACATCACATAGCAATGTGATGTTGGCAGGAAGCAATAGTTATATACTTCATTTTCTTGCTGTTAAGGTTAAGTCAGTAGCTGAAGATCTTCTATAGATGATGCAATTAACACCGCATCATCCGCGTAGCGTATATTGTTTATCAATTTGCCGTTGACAACTATTCCCACGTTCAGATCACATACTGCTTCTATCAAAATGTTTTCAGAATACATAAACAATAAAGGAGATAGTATGCAACCTTGTTTTACTGTTCTCAAGATCTTTACATCTTCAGTCAATCTTGACTCAACGCGTACATTTGCCTTCTGGTTCCAGTATAAAATATTCACGAAAAGTATGTCTACCAATTTAGCACGCTGTACTCGATCAAACGCTTTTTCTTAATCAATATTCATTCATAGCAACAATAGGTCGTCCACTGCTGGACATATGCCTCCCCATGTAGGGGGATTTGCCAATACTCGCACGCTTGGCAGGCGGGTTGGCGAGTGCAGTATGATTTCCTATCCTCAGAAGGCGCTGCTGCCCACCTAAATAAAAATTAATCAATAAAATGTACGAAAACCGGCTGGTTCATGTGCTAACATCGATGATTATTTCATATCTAAACAGTCCGTATCTAGTTCCCAGTTCACTTCTAAATCCAAAATGTAAGTACGGAGAGTACTATTCTCTCGCATTTCTTGTAGATCCTGTTATGGGTGATATTTTAAAAGATTTTCAGAATATGTCTCATTAGTGAAATAGTTCGTAATTCGTTGGATCTCTTTGCGGTGGAAACCTTGGGCAAAGTGATCAAAATTAATCTAAGCCAATCTGCAGAGTTCGTGCCTTTGTCATATATAAGACCGAAAAGTTGTTCAATTGGCTCAAAATATTTTTTATTTTATTTCTTTTAATTAAAATGTATAAATTCTTGGACCTTTAGTAACTCACTGGGTATATTTTTGGGGCCTTTTGATCAGGTTTAGCTACAAATTGGGGTATATTTCATGCGATGTCTACTTTTAGTAATTTAGACATCATTAATTTATAAGTCAAGTGCAGGTTTCTCTTAGTCTATGTAATTATAGGTATTATTATTTTTGTGAAGATTGACTTTGCGTCAGTCATAAAGAATTTGTGTCAATTTTTATACCTACAACTTAATAACGGATTATAATATTTTTTATGGAGAAATGTAACATTATAATCTATCATGACCTTGTAACTTTAGCAGGTAATTATATAATATTATAGTCTACTAAAATAATTAGAGGTGATTAAAACTAAAACGTATACAAAATATAAATAGTAGTTAAATTGATATTTAGTAAACAAAATGGCCTTTTTAATAAATGTCTGTATAAATTCTGATGTTTTGTCGGTAAACTTTTAATATATGCACGTTTTTCCAGTGAATAGAAGTCCATAGTGATGTGAAATAGCTGTCTAAGATAACTAAGCCGCGATTGTTGTGCTTACCTTTTGACACGTGGTAACCACTAAGTGATGCATAAAAAAACACTGACGTAGAAAACAGAATCAAGCTAAACGTAGATTATTAGGCTGTCTCTCAATAATACCTGCCTGATCATACTGAGTGATGGTAGATTTTTACGCATTAATAGTAAATAAAAAAAATTCATTCATATCGGTCCAGCCGTTTAGGAGAAGTTCAGGGACATACACACGAACACAAAAATTATTTATAGAGATGTTTGCGATTAAAAGTTTAAGAATAAAATAATTTTGTTTCATTACAATACACGTATAACATGCTAGTTTAGAAGTCGTTGTACGTTACATTTGAATATTTTTTTGTAGCTGATATTTCAATGAGTTAAGTAATACATTTAATTAGATACTGTTTATCTCAGTATCTATCAAATGACTACACGTAATAGAAATTTTTTATTGTATATTTTATTTATTATGAATGAATATACATTAGGTATATTTTTCGCCTGATTTTTTTATTTGCTGAGCCATCGATGGATATCGCATTTGCCTCTAAATGCGCGAGGAATAATTTTTAACAAACAGAAGACTGTTGACTATTTAGAAGCGATGGTAGCTCAACAGTGGGAGCGTCGGATGTCGAAACTGACGGACGCGGGTTCAGTCCTCACCAAGGGCCTGAGCTTCAAGTGAAGGTAACACTGTTATCAAATTCGCAGCGTAGTGGTAGAGTATTTCGAGTAACCGCTTGGCTAGCCCTCAAGTTAGAAAAACTGTCACTATATAGTGTTCCAGCAGCAGTCTTGGTGAGTCAGTAAGCATTTTAGGACTAGCGTGTTAACATCTTCGACCACATCGTCACTGATCAAGTGAGATAGTGATCAAATGCTACATTTATACGGAATTAAATAAATAAAAAAAACTTACTTAAACATACTTTACTTCAGTGTAAGTATCAAATACGCAGTTATCAACGAGCTATTTATTTATGTCGATAACTTCATCTAAATACGGACTATCGATATCTATTATGATCACATTGTGCACATCCCTATGCATGAGAGGGTGAATAGAAACTCGCTCCGTCGATTCAAAAAACTTGAAGAACTAATTTAACTGCGTCCCTTAACTACCACTCCAATAAATTCTAAGCTAAAAGTAATATTTATGCATTTTCTAAAACCAATCTGGATATAAAGGCAAGCAACATTTAGCATTGAGATGTGTTTTTCATTTTTATTTTTTACTAGCTGCGCGCGGTTGTACCCGTGTGGTGATGAAAAACGGTGATGATGGTGATGACGAAAATAAGCCTATGTGTTAATCCAGGGTATAATCTATCTTCTCACCAAATTTTATCGAAATCGGTGTAGCCGTTTGACCGTGAACAGGTAAGAAACACAAACTTTCGCATTTTTAATATTACTAGAATATTGTATAGATCTAGCGTTTGACTACTATCTCACTTGATGGTCAGTGACGATGTGGTCGAAGATGTTATCACGCTAGATACCTATAGAATACTTACTGGCACTCAAGGATTGCTGCCTGAACACGCTATGTGTTTCATGACAGTTTTTCAAGCTCGAGGGTGGTAGCTAGCCAGGCGGGGACTCGAAAGTACCCTACCACCATCCTAGAAATTTGTTTACGGTGTTACCTTCGCCGGAAGCTTATGTTAATTTGTTATCAACCTTTTGATTACTGCGAAAATAATATCCGAAATGGATTTCGTGTAATCCCAATTATTATTATTATTAATTATATAATGGTCACTAGTCAGTGAGGTAAAATATAATTCAAACCTTTTTTGTCATTCTTAAGGAAGTACTACATAAAGGAGGGATTTGCCAATTCTCGCCACGCTTGGCAGGCGGGTTGGCGAGTGCAGTATGATTTCCGATCCTCAGAAGGCGCTGCTGCCCACCTTCTGGTACGTGATCCCTTAGCCGACTCGGCACGCACGGGAAGAGATGGGGGAGTACTACTCTAGGCCGGTACCACCACGGCACCTTCTTGTACTAACTTAATTCAAATTAAGTCTGACTAAGTATACACCCTAGGATAAGCTACGGAGAGGACTTGGCGGGGAACTTCTCTTAGAGATTGAACCAAAGTTTTGTAAGATATATGTCTGAGATCTTATAGGGGAACTTATAGAGCACGTGTAAGCGTGACGCTACGGGTATCAGGAAAAGCTGACTAGGGCAAAAATCTTATAAAAACAAATAAATTGTGTTCTCAAATGGACATTATATGCTTATGCCATGTAACTGAAGAAAAGGATCACCGGCAGAAAAGTAAAGATAGGATTTATATGAGGAGCGGATTATCGGCAATTGACTGGCCGGTTGGCGCAGTTGGTAGCACTCTGCCTTCTGAGCCGTTGTTTGACATGTGCCTGGGGGTGTATATAAGAATGTATATAAGTATATATCAGTCATCAGGTTACCATTGTACAGGCTCTGCCTAGTTTGGGACCTGAAGATCTTGAGTGAAAAAAAAAATGTCAACTATCTAAAGCTAAAAAGTATTTAAACAATTCGTATGATTCTCATTGATATATTGTAGCTATAAGTTTTCTGGAAAACTGTTATTTTGCGCACCTATGTGAAGCGTTTTATACTCAACTGCCTTAAAAAGGTTTAATGATTGGAACTAATCAGGGATGACTTATAGTACAGTAGTTTAAGGGTATTCTCCTACGGTGGGTAAACCCTTTAAATTATTATTGCCAAGGCATTAGAACTTGAACTTGTTATTGCCGTAAGCAGCAGTAAGAATAGAGTTCATTAACATTACCAAGGCAGTAATATCTACATTTTCGCGGCAATTTGGCAAATGTTATCTGCAGCCCGCGTCAAGGTGGTCCTAATTAGACGACGAGCGTCGCGCAATGCATGTTAACGAGTGACATTTGCATTCGCAATGGCCGTCATCGTTCTTAAGGCGTGATTTCATTGAATGTTTAGTAAAAAAAACATAAAATTGAGTTGCAATGTGATGAACCATCCGTGGTGTTACTTCTCATAGGATTATCATCCGCAGTTGTAAGCTATGACTTTCATGTGAGTCACCCTTATTTTTAGATATAAATAGCATCATCTCTTTGAAGCCACTGACGTTATTAATGAACCGAAGTCAGAGACCACACTTAGATATATGTCACAATATACTGTGCACCTTGGAAAGAGTGCCCTACGAAACACTATTGATTTAACTAACATTTCTTAATAAAAAAGATTACAAAACGGGGATAAAATTATAAAACGGAACACAATTTTTAAACGGTCTTATCTGTATTACTCCGTGGAGTGGACATTTGACTTTGTCGATAAACAAGTAAACCTTTTAATATATTAAAAAATGATACAACAGAATATTTTCATTGCACAATATACACACATAATAAAAACATCATATAATTATAGCCTTAAGAATTCGAATTTTGAAATTGAATCACCAAAGAGAACCGAACATAATGTGAACATTCGCAGGTTACGTTTACTGAAATGTGTCTTAACCAAGGAGTTTGACAGCGGGCGAAGGGAGGCATGCGGAGTAACATCAACTGTCAAAATCACCACGTGATCATTACACCGGGGAATGAGTTGGAAAATGAACGCTCACGGATAATTGGCGTCCGGAATGAATTTGTGATTCGGTAATGTGATATTTTGATGAGGTGCGGATGACGTAGTGTTTGTTGTGTGTTAGACGGTTATTGGGAGATAAAGACTACATACAATAACAGTTTCACTGCTTATCTGTATAATATATATGTCGCACTTTTAATCATCATCATCATCATCATCATCATCATCACAGCCATAGGACGTCTACTGCTGGACATAGCTTCCCCCATTGATTTCCACAAGGGCCGATGGAAGCAGCCCGCATCCAGTCCTTGTCTGCGATCTTAGTCAGGTCGTCTGTCCACCTTGTCGGTGTCCGTCCTATACTGCGCTTGCTCTATTTGAATTAACTATAAAAATTAGGTTAAAATTTTTAAGTAAAACATAAATATATTATTATTTTTAATGATTTTGTAAAATAAGACGTGGAGTATAATCGTTATAGTGGTAAAATAATGTTATGAAAATACCCTATCACGATGTCTTCGTATAATTTTAAAGAATAATTATTTAAGCTGGCACGTTTGTTATTAATAATTACAGTAACAATGGCGCTATAAATCAAATATAAACTTTATTTAAAACGCATCGACAACATCTTGTCGTTTTGCAAAGCAGCTCCTAGTTGTAAACGGTTATGGTGCTACTTCATAGATAAATGGGCAATGCACTGCAGGTCCAATTATGTAAGATGTTTTGTCCAGTGTCGAGACTATTATTATTATGTTATGTGTATAAAGTAATAACAATGTTAATTTAATTTACGAGTTAAAGGACTGACAGAAGAAGGAGAAAGGACAGGTGGTACACCAAAAATATTGCCGTTGGTTCTTATCTTACTTCTGATTTAATGATCGTATATTATGAGAATCGTATACCACAGTGAATCTATTTATTTTATAGATGTTACGTGAATTTCCAAATCAAAGAAAAAATAATCAAATTATGAATTTCCTTGCGTAATTAGTAAAAATTGTGCGTAGTGTTGAGGGTTTTTCGATTGCCCGCTGGGCTACGAATCACCGTCACGCTACAGTATATTATTAATAGTATATCAACAGCCACTCAGTACTCTCTAAAAGCAGCTATTATTTTTGGTGTTGTGATTCTTCGGTTACATAGTCACAGGCTTTCATGGCACACGTGGTAGATAGGACTATGGCAAAATATTATAAAAGTACATGGATTCTTTTTGAAACACCTCTACAAAAATAACGGTCACCTCTCGGTATTGCCAGTCTTCGTAGAGCAAGTTTACTTTATAACTATTGCCAGTTTATAATATTTTTGTTTGCATAGACTTGATATTCGCGAAATTGCAGTATATTCCAGAGGGATATTAAGCCACCCGCCGAGTTCCGCACTTCCAGTCTGTAACGACCGCTTTCCTGTTTATCGAACTCTCTAGACGTTTCACTGTATTATATTGGACGATCTGTTTTGTTTGTGCAGAATTCAGTCTCGAAAGATATTGCAAACTGAATGTGAGTACATTAGTTGACGAACCAAACAGATGGTTATTGAGATGGTAACTAGTTTGAATCAGATCTGAATGTCACATCTTGATAAAAATTCACAGAATGACGTTGTAATTTCAAAAGTTGCTGTTCCATTAATCAAATTGTTCAAATTCCAATAGCTTAATTCTACTTACGCTACAATTCATAGTAATAATAATTATTAAATAAGTAATTTATAACATTAGAATACTTTTAAATGATTGTGTGTGGGTAGTTAATTGCAGCATCGTATCAAATGAGGGTTTATTTTACGTTAAAAGTTCCCGCAATTTAATAAAAACATCTAGAAGGATTGTCCTTCATTTGCATCATACCTTTGGTCAGTTACACAGAAAAACAGATTTACTACGAATGGTAGCGATTCTGTTGTTTAATCAAACTACCCTCAATTTTGAAATCTTTCACCACGTATATTGACAGTATGTTCAAGCAATCGCTCTTGCGAGGCAGTTAGCGTTCTAGTATGTCACGCATGACCTTTAAGTCAACGTTGGTCACGCTTGAGCATCCCGTCAATTAAAACCGTGCAAGCAAATATATACCAATATTTTATAATATATATTCCATAAAATGTCCTTTTTAACCGACTTCAAAAAAAGAGCAGGTTGTCTATTTGACCTGTATGTTCTTTTTATATACATTAACTATAAGGTCCAATCCAGCTTTTGGACTTTATCTGATAGTCAGTGACGTAGCGTCGAAAGTGTAGTATCGCCCAAAATTTTAATAGACTTTTGGTGATAATTATACCTAGCCAAGCGGGTACTGTAAATTACGCTACCACCATTCAAAATATAAAAACAAAATCATCTTAATTACTTACGAACCACACTTGTTGTGCTTATTAAGACCGGAGAGAGCTCGTATGCTGCCGAAAGTATTACAAAAAGGTCTTTTGTGTATTACCCTTTCATAGCGCCATGAAATGCTCTTTTATACGCCAAGAAGACCTTCCCAAAAGTTCTTACATAAACTTTATTACGATGTGTGAAGGTTGAAATTTGGTGTGAAACATTTTTTTGGTTGGATAAGTATTCGCTACAAAAACAGATGCCCTGTTAAACAATGGCCGTTTTGATAATATAACGGGTCTTGATGAGGGTTCTGTACAAGAGTTCCGCACAATTGCGATGTTGGAACACTTTTGGGCTCTTACCTTTTTTCCTTTTGAAACGTGAGGTGCTGTTGTGATGTCTCAATGGAAATGTTAATGTAAAATATGGGGAAAATTTTGAAGTGGAATTAAATGGAATGGTGCAAGGATACGAAATGAGCAATGTTAGAATAATACACACATTTTTATGAGAGAATATTCTCAAGCTGAAATAACATGGGCGGCTTTGACTATGATATTCGACGAGCATTGTTATAACTCGACTCGAGATATCACAAAGCTAATTTTTAACCGACTTCAAGAAAAGGAGGAGGTTCTCAACTCAACCAGTATGCTTTTTTTATGTTTGTTACCTCCTTACTCTCGACTGGGTCAACCGAGTCTGTGTTTCCCGATATGTACAATCCTGGAGTCTTCAAGTCGCGAGTGAATAGGTACCTTCTAGGTTTGCGTGCTAAATCCTAGACAACGTCATCACTTAACATCAGGTGAGACAGTTGTCAAACGCAAACTTATAATAGAAAAAAAAAAGGTTTTTCTGATTACTTTTTTATTTGACAGCAGCTTCCCGTGTGGTCCTATTTAAATTTTGTTAAAATCGGTCAAGCGGTTTTTTAGTAACACTCCATTAACTGAAAAGTGCTACGCATGCGTGGATGACATTATTTTTGCGGGTGGAGAAATCGTTGAACTTGATAATAATTGATCCCGTGAGTAACAAACGTCAATGAAAGCGTGAAAAAAATTTTACCAAAAAATGGAACCGACTTCATCACTCAAAAGTGTAAAATAACTTGTCGAAGTCGGTGCATAAAATGCATTATAAGGTATGCAGGTAACATGCAGGTTTAAACATAAATGAAACGCTTACAGCAGATAAGATTATATATCTATATATATATATATATATATATATATCTATGACTGGCTGGTTGGCGCAGTTGGTAGCGCTCTGCCTTCTGAGCCGCTGGTCCCGGGTTCGATTCACGGACAGGTCAAACATTTGTGTGTATGAACATGTCTGTTTGACCTGTGTCTGGGTGTGTATATGTATATAAATATATATATCAGTCATCAGGTTACCATCGGACAGGCTTTGCCTAGTTTGGGACCTGAAGACCTTGTGTGAATGTTAACAAATAAATAAAAATAAAAAATATTTACCTGTATAGAATAGTCCCCTGTTAGCGTATCAAACTTTAGAGATTCGCCTTCTAAGCATTAGAAAAACGTTTTCAAAGGCTCGACTAAGAACTAACTGCGACGGTTCTTCACTAAGTCTCGTAACGTCTCCTTTTATCGCCTTATCGTTCAATCAATGCAAATCCATATTTATAGTGCTTCCTAATACCCATAATTATCAAAACATTCCAAAGTTTCGTCCCTTTTGAAGGTCTATGGACCAACATACCCAATCAAAGAGGTTTATGATATTACAGATATTTACATCTTAAACATTACTCCGGGGTTGTATCAAAATTCCGAATAGTTCACGATTACCTTTTGTAAACTAAAATGGGACGCAATCATCATCTTGTGGACTAGGATTATACGGGAGCAAAGGATTATAGAGAGTAAATAGTATAAGAGCAGCTGTCTAATTGTTTTACTAGGATTATTTCCGAGATTTTTAATACTGCCCGTGGATAAATAATACATTACTAGTTGCGTGCTGTAGCTTCAACCGCGTGATGATGGAAAACGGCGGTGATGATGATGATGATGACCAATTTTTATCAAAATTGGTTCAGGTGTTTGAGCGTTAAAGCATAACAAACAAACTTTCACTTTCACACAACAAATACACAGGTAAACTTGTTGTTTTCTATCGTGGAAAGATCAAAGTTCTATTTTTTATGATAACGCATATCATACGAATAATCGTTAATTCATGTTGCCGATGTTACACTTACTAAAATAACAATCTCATTTCCTAAGAACTTGTAAAATATTCTTTTAAAAAATTGTCTTTAATGGGTTGAATTACAAATAATGGTATCAAAAATATGATTAAAGATTTGCAATTTTTGTCAGCAACAGCATATCTTTTGTTTAAATTTAATACATCCGGTCGCTATGTGCTCTTTTCCACGGTTTATGTAAATGTATTTTTGAAATATCCGAACTTTTAATCAATATTAATACTTGCGGTCCTTAATAATAAAAAAGTGAAACATGTTTATATAATACACATTTTACTTTTGAGTTATAGACTCACTAGTTTTTAAACTATTTTTGATAGATATGATTAATTGGCGACTCCTAATAAGACAATCCTACTTATATTATAAATGCGAAAGTTTGTATGTATGTGTGTATGTTTGTTACCTCTTCACGCTCAAACGGCTACACTGATTTCGATGACATTTAGTATGGAGATAGCTTATACCCTAGATTAACTTATAAGCCATCACCACCATCACCGTTTTTCATCACCACGCGGGTATTTCATTCATTCGCGGATCATGTAATTAAAATGAGTAGCATCTCTTCGCCTAAGGAGATTATGGACAACTCGATGCCAACTATTCCTCACTTATGCAATGTTCGGACCGCCTCAGGCGCGACCCTCGGTCCTGAGCAAATATCCCTGTAATCATTCCCTTTTAATTATTATTGGTAGTGGCTGAGTTCTGTTTGAAGTATTGATTAGAAACGTGTTTGTGTTCAAGTGTCGGGCGATGTCAATAGAATCTCAAATCTCTGGTGGTCTTCCTGATGGCTGGTAAACAACTTTCTATCTTACTCTACCAATTGAAATAAATAAAGGTTTTTTATATATGTTTTGTTTCCTTTTCATTTCCTCTTAAGAATATAATTTCTAAAATTGTTGCTGTATTGCATATAGCAATGCATTCTATATAACTCCATATGCGATGCAATCTGTAAATTTTTATATTAGATTAATATGAATGACATCTTATGAATAACAGTTACAACATCTTATTATTATTATTATACGTTTATCTACGTGATCGAATGAGAAATAAGGAGCTCCGTAGAAGAACGGATGTCACCGACATAGCCCAGCGGATTAGCAAGTTGAAGTGGTAGTGGGCAGGGCACTATAGCTCGTAGAAGCGGTAGCTATTGGGATCCACAGGTTCTTGAGTGGAGACTTCGGACTGACACGCGCAGCATAGGATGGTCAATGACAAGGTGGATAGATGACCTGACTAAGATCGCAGGTAAGGGCTGGATACGGGCCGCTTCCATCTGGTCCTTATGGGAATCAGTAGGGGCATATGTCCAGCTGTGGACGTCCTATGGCTCATATGATGATGATGTTATTGAAATAATACATTTTATGCGTTATAGTGCTATTGAACTCACACAAAGCCTTAAACTATATAACTACTTTGCTATAGATATGTTTTTTTACTGGAATAAGGCGAGGAAAAAATGCCCACGGGATGGAAAGTGGTAACCTCTGCCTATATACGGATACAATTCGTAAAGAACAGCTTTGCAACCGTCGCCCTGAGACACAAAGGTGGTGGTTGGTTGGTATGTGCCTGTAATTTCACCGGAAACCATACCCTTCAAACCAGACCACAGTAATACAAATACTACTGCCTGGCGGTAGAAATATATATGGTAGCAGTACTTCCCCGGGCGGACCCCCACATAGAGTGCTACTTATATACTATTGTACAGCTTTTACTATAACAAAACACGCTCCATAAAAATCATATCTTTACAACCGAAATTTATGTAACTCGTGTAAATTATCACTAGAAGCGAAAACAAATAAGCGAAAACGACATAAAAGACTCTTATCTTTCTACATCATGCCCCTGCAATAAATACCGTACGATCGTTACATTGAAAATTTCATATAAAAGACGTAAACACATTGGGGCACATTGTCGCGAACCACCACCAACTTTACGACGATATAAACATAAAAAACTCATCGGAAACGCGCGAGAGAATATATGAAAATACACCTAATATCGCACCTACGTAGGTACTACGTCATGCTCGTACAAACTTTTATTGTGGCCAGCAGTTGTTAAGGTTTCTCAGTATGCGATATCAAAATACGCGTATAAATACGAGCCAATACGAAAGTCTGAGCATAATTTCACATGTTTACAATGTTGCATATTTTTTTATAGTTTAAAAATTTTGCGTTAAACGACAGTTGATGGTCAGTGACGTTGCGGGTGAGGATGTAGGGTGTGTTTCAAATTGAGCTTTGAGCGCTTTGAGCACAGAGAGCGTGCTTAAAGTCATTCCAATATGCACTGACAGCTGCACACAAAATGTATATGACGTCATCCATGACGTCATCATCCTGTGCTTAGAACGCTCACGAGTACGACGTAGAGCAGTGTGAGCGCTGTCAAACACATAGATAAATAACTATGCACTGAGAGTCAAACATCTGACTCATTACGAGAATCTGTCGAAAAATTGGTAGTTCGTCCTCAAAAAATTAAAAACGTAATTTTATGTATCAGAAAAAAATGACTCATTTAGTGCCCATGAAGTACGGAAGAGAATGATTTAATATGAATTTAGTGGGAACTGACATTTAAAGAACTTGCGTGACTTCACACACAAAAAGCCGTTCCGATTTGCTTACGAGCGTCAGCACTGTCAGTACTAAATTCATCTCGGAACAGCCAAATCCTTACGTACGAACGTGTGCACTGTGAGCCCAAATTGAAACGCAGCCGTAATCACGCTAGATCTAGAATGTTCACTGGCTCTCAAGAACTACTGCCTGTACACACTATGGTATTTGGTGGGTTTTTCGAACTTGAAAATGGTAAGCCCTAACCAAATTCACAACACAAAGCAATGTCAGCGATATATTTCCGTATAAAAACCGATATCCAAAATCACTCGCTCTTCTGTCTTGGAGCATCATAGTGTTCTCAATTGCTCTTAAAGCCGTCTTGTCAACTTAGCTTCCAGGTACAAACAAGTAAATAGCAGGAATTATTTTGTGTTTTATGTAAAATTACATTTTATTTTATCTAAACGATGTGAATTTTTCTACATGTACATCATTCAATAACGATCTAGCCTAAAGGTTAATGAGTAATTTGGTTTTGACTTAATTTGCTAAAAATTACATAAATAAAAAACTATTTTGTCATGTGTGTGGCAAGTTGTTTTATTTACTACAACTTAATAGGGCACACGCAACAGTGCAATGGTTGTGTGATAAACATATAGGTGTGACATTGTCAGTTATATTTCAAAAAGGTTTAGTAACTGTTTTACACAGTACATATTCTATATGTTTGAGAATAAAGTTTTTCCATTTAACGCGAGTATTTCCCTATAGAAGTCATAAACACACAGGCCAGTCTGAGCCCCCCTCGCCTCTCTACATACCCCGCGTCTCTGTTTGCCCGTTTTTGTTAAGATTAAAGTTGAATTTTATTTTCAACCCTCAGCGGCCAATGTTAGCGGTGAATGTTGTATTTTGGCATGAGGATTTCAATGTAATTCTAAAATTTTCACGCGAGTTGTAAAACGTTAGTTTCATAAATGTATATCTGAGTAGTGCAAGATTAACCGTCGGATATATTTTCATAATTTTGTAAGACAATGGCCCTTATTCTGTTAATCACTCGAACTAACTAACATTTACTAAAAATCTTCAATATGATAAAGCTAAACTTCAATCAATAGTTAAGTTACTTGGTAGCTAATACAAAACAATGCAGGGCTATGTTCATATTTGCAGCCACAGTGTCTTATCATATGGTGTATAGGGTATCAAATTACAAACATTTAAAAAAAGTAAATGTAATATTGAAAAAAATGCGTTGGATTTTTTTCATTATTTTTCCGTAGGTAGTTATCGACCTGACCATACACCGGTACCGGCTTATTGTTGAATTTTGGGACACGTTGTATATCCTACTAATATTATAAATGCAAACGTTTGTGTGTATGTTTGTTACCTCTTCACGTTCGAACGGCTACACCGATTTCGTAGAAATTTGATATGGAGATAGCTTATAGCCCGGATTAACACATAGGCTACTTTCATTCCGGAAAAAGTATAGTTATTTGTATATTCCTTTCAATACAACAATGAAATAAACCTTTAGAAATATTACCATGAATATTAAATATTGATCAACAACATTAAATCATAAATGTGTTAATAAATCTTTAGTACATAATACATTTATACGTTACATAAGGTTTATAGTTCTAAAGTATTTAAAGAAAAATATAGTACATGTAAAAATGTATATTGTATATCACAAACAGATTTATCTGTATTTTTATTCACAATTATTAAATTTCAAGTCAACGAAATTGATAAATTCAAAATAAATACAAATTATAAACTTATTTGAAAAATACAATTGTCAACATAATGTAAATATATAATAATAATCAGGATTGAAATAAAGCCAAATTATCTATCATAATTTCTATAGTAATTCCTTATTGGAGGATTTTATAATGTATGAGGTACAAAATACAGGAGAACAGATGCTTTAATCTTAATTATAATTGAATATACTGACATACGCTCCTAATCTCTTTTTATGTTATTTTCAGTAAAGCGTAAAAACGAAACAAAAATTAGATCAAGCTATTTAAACAACCACTCAAAATATATTGCCCCACAGCACCGCCAAAACAAATTACATTTAAAAAATAAATACCTCGAAAACCGTAACATTTACCTTAATGAGAACATCCATAAACAAGAAGCGAGTACAAAAGTGGGTACATTCCGTTCTGAGCCGGAATTCAGTCGGGCAATTCGTAGATTATTGAACGCAGTATTTATTGAAAACAGTAATCAAGATTCACCGCCTGCCTCAAAAGAGTTCTCGAGTACTTTGAACGTATTGGCAGAAAAGAAGCAGGCAATCTCGATACACTGTTAATCATTGGCAAAGTAAACGGCAAAAAAGTCCCATACGAATTTTGATTTTTTTTTACGATTGGTACGATCAAGTCTGCACCACCCTGGACACATCGGTCCACGATGCGATACACATCGCCGGGAATTGAGGAAGATGGCGACATTCAGAGAAGGGTCATAGAAGAAGGAGGTCACGATCCTCAGATATGAGGAGAACGAATTGAGGAGACATTAAGATTCATTTGTTATGTATAATATCCATTCATAACAATCCTGCGTGTTCTACATCGCATAGCAACTAAAGTTATTGTGTATGTGAAAATTATTTTACGTTTGTAAAACATGTGCGCTTAGTGCAAAGTAAAAACCTCAGACCTAGAACGCTTACTGCCTCTCAAGGACTGCTGCCTGAACGCACTATGTAATTGGTGACAGTTTTTCAAACTTCAGGGTGGAAGCTAGGCACAAAAGTACCCTACCACCATGCTGGGAATTTGATAACGGTATTACCTACCGGAAGCTCAAGCCATTGGTAGGCATCGAACTAGCGTCCGTCAGTTTGACAGCCGACGCTCCAAATCGATCTAACATATTATACACTTATCAAAATCAGGTTATTCTTTACGGGAAAGATGATATACTGTCTTTACCGTACGCAATGTTATTGAGTGAGTTATTTAATAGACGGTCCACGTGCATTTTTGGTTATTATTATTGGGGCTTATATAACCCGGATATAATCCAATGAAGTCTCATTACAGAGCGTTTGGAGCCCAACTTTATTTGCTCTCCGGGCTTTACCCGAAGCCTCTTGATACCCGTAATAGCACGTAGAATAGACAACGGTAGAAAGCAACAAGATAACATAATTATTAAAAATTGCTTTCGATGTAGCGGGAAATGTTTTTTCATTAGTTTTCCAGACGTTGAGATTTACTGACTCAATTTAGTGTTGGCTTCGTTGTTGCCTCGTATAATATGATGATGTTTACTTATGACGTATTTTATGCTATTCCAATTTCGATTAATTAAAACTGACCCTTTGCTTTGTATACATCTTTTATGCAGTTTAAGGAAGAGCGTGAATCCCACAACACAGGTCACACTAGTGTCGAATTCATGGATTACCACCAAGATATCCTATACTATAACTGTCTGGTATGCATGAACTTGTGATCAAATAGATTATTATTAATATTACCTTGGAGATATTATTTACGGAGAGGCAAATTAAGAAAACTTCAAAGAAATTTAGATCGTTCCGAAAACCGTACTGTAACAAGGACTACAAGCATTGTTGTGTTCACTTAGTGGAAACCTCGAGCCACAGCTATTACTTTATAAATCGACGAAAATATACCTATTTCTGTAGCTTCCTGCTACTATCTATTCATAGTTGTCTAGAAAAGCGAAGCCTTCCAAGCGATGATAGCTCAGCGGGGAGCGTTGGCTGTCAAACTCACGGATACTGGTTCAATCCCCAACAACAGCTTGAGCTTCATCAAATTCCAAACATAATGATACTTTCGCGTACTCGCTTGGCTACCACCCTCAAGTTTGAAAAACTGTTACCAAACACATAGTGTGTTCAAGCAGCAGTCCTTGAGAACGAGGGAGCATACTAGATCTAGCGTGATAACATCTTCGTCACTGATCATCAAGTGAGATAGTGGTCAAACGCTAGATCTATACAGTACAAAAATAGCGATCATTTCAAATAAACCTCTTCGTTTTTAGAAGCATTTGCTTATTTCTAAAGTTTTTAGATACAAAGATCGTGAACAAAGCACTAGAAACTGTCAACTTATTATTTAGACTTAACATCAGAGAGCTTTTGAAGTCCCATTGTACATTGTTCAACAATCAACGTAGTGCAATACAATATAACAAAGCGATCGCGTTGGCGAATGTAGCTCAGGTGTTTCGTTGAAACAATTTCAAGTTGTCGAGGCCAACGTTCTATGGTAAGAGACCTTTTACATGTGATAATTCATACTGCGACAATTTTTATTTTCTGATTTAGTCAGCACTAGTTTATTTATGTAAACGGCTCACAATTATGTAATATGTGTGTGTTAAAACGGGACTAAAAATTGAAATAAATATTAAAACTAAAACCTAAAAATCATTATCATTATCTCAAGACATATCATCCATAGGGCGTCCACTGCTGGATATATGCCAAACCTAAAAATAATTTATAATAAAATTTAATCCAATAGACAAACAGAAGAAGAAAAAGTCCCAGAATACTACCGGCATTGCCACGTTGAATAGTTAAACTCAACTAATGTGCTAAATAAACGCCAGCATTCTAGATCATGATAATCACTTCCACTAAACTCTTGGCCAAAGCCAAGAGTTTATATAAAGTGAGAGCGATCGGCCTTCACGGACTCAAAGTTTCTACCTCAAAAAACATTATAATTCTGGTCAATGTGTATTATTTATGCCTTATGAGGCATTTAGTGTTGTGTAAGTATAATTAATACATAATTATGATTTTTATAGTCGTCGTCATTACTATGTCAGCCATAATGCATAATAACCATCAAGTGAGATAGTGGTCAAACGCTGGATCTATACAGTATAGAAAAAAAAAGGCCCCTCGCCCACGGCGACTTTTTGTGGCGCTGCAGTAGCGATTCTGTCGCGGGTGTGTTCGCCCAGATTCTGTATCGTTACTAACGCGATGCCTTCGCCTTCGCCTTAGTCGCCTTCTGTCGCGCGTCAGAATGTTTTCGTTTCATTTTTCAAATAAAATAACAAAAAGACGTCAGATTAATTTCTTACAAACTTCAAACAATAGTAGAAGTGCCCCAACGTCCTACGCTCCATTTACACCTCCAGCAATTTGTTTCAAATTCGCGCACATTTCTTGGAACATGCAGTTATCTCTCTCACATCGCTGGAGCACTTAAAAAAGGTTTCGCTTACTATTTTTATCTGCAAACTGAGATAAATTTCTTTGTAGTGTCAAATAAAATATTAACAAAAGAAATGCTTTAGAAACACCTGAAAAGTGTCATGATACATTTTATTTTTGTCTTTGAAACCAAATTATTATCCACTGCTTTTCTAAATACATCATCTTAAATTTGACTTCTTCTTCTTCTCAGCAATAGAACATCCACTGCTGGACACATGCCTCCCCCATACATAGGGGGGATTTGCCAATTCTCGCCACGCTTGGCAGGCGGGTTGGCGAGCGCAGTATGATTTCCGATCCTCATAGTTTTGATGTATCATATATATTTTTTTTAAATATTCAAATCAAATCAAATCAATATTTATTTCTAAAAAGTACATTGTCCAACACAAAACACTACTTTAAATTACACGATATAATTATGGAGTATAACAATATGTGATTAAGTTATAAGTTACCAGGAAGTCTCAAACTAGGCGACAGCCTGTGTCTTGAGACTCTGAGTGCGATTATACAAGTAAACATTTTCCTTGGATAGTGTAAATATTCGTAGATTCTTGTTTATAATTATGTCCTTCAAAAGAAACTTAAATATTAAGTGATATGTGATTGTGTTAAATATTAAGTGATTTTTTAAAAATATTATGTTTGCTTTTTCCTTTATTTAAAGATATGAAACACGTGATTTCATGTAAGATCTCTACAGTAGGTACATAAATAAGACACAAGTTTCCGAAACGAGCCGCCAATTGTGAGTAATATCCGATCCGCAACATTAATATAGAAACTGTAACATTATAAATGGCGAACAAAAAGAAACATTCGCAGCCACGTCGCCGCTTTATATTCCACGTTTCCGCTTTATAAAATACCTTCTATCAGACCTAACATGATATCCTAAGGACATGCCCTTCAACATTGTAAAAACAGTAACGTATGTGTTGGTACCAAAAAAGTTGAAACATTTAGTCTTTCTGACGTATATTGTCATAATATAGTTAATGGACAAATAATGTAGTTGATATTATATTACATTCTCAAAATTAAAGCTTTTATTATCGTGCCTATTTTTCGCTCAAGGCTCCAATATGTTTTAAAGAAAAATTGTCTTGGGAGTTATCTTGGGTGTCAATTCAAATGTATTCGCGATAGTGTGAAAAACTTGCAACTTTTAAAATATAATTAATAATCATCTGACGCCGCTTTCATTTTTTAGGTTCGAGTAGCTACTAATATAGAAATATAATATAATATATATAAATAAAGATACTAACTTTAGTTATGTATAAAGAAGTGTTCAGGAGTTAAATAAGCTAAATAGCTTTATATTTTCACAAATATGCCTTAAATAAATTATGAAACGTAGATATATCTTTCAAAATAATAAGACTATATTTAATTCCGTTTGTTGCATAGTCAAAAACAGTCAGATTTTTAATTGCAATATCCATAATTGTTCATTTCATACGAATTCATATTGTAAAATTCCTACTACTGCCTAGTACCATGTGACCTCCGCTGGCTTGTCCACGCCGCGCCGTTCTCCGCCAACTTCAGATTTAGATTATTTATTAACCATAATAACATTACTTATTTTCGGTAAGTCATTTACATACAATACATGTTATAATATACAATACATACTTATTAAATTGAATAGCTGATAATTTATTTTAGGGACTGGTCCATATGTAAGTAGTAATTATTGACGTCAATTATTACTTATTTTAACCGTGATCATTGCTAACTTTAAATCCATGCTTGATCTGCCTAATTTATTTAAGAACAGATAAGCTTGCGCTTTATTTACCTAAACTGTAGGGTAAACCTCGCTTTACCTAGTAATGCTTTTGTTTTTACGTGCCCGAACATATATGGGTGTATTTATTGGTCTATGAAAAAGTTTAAATATTTTTTTTAGATGATGAAATAAATATACTCATGTTGTTCAAATTTGGGACGTATTAATTATTTTTGATACACACTGCACATGACCCTGGATTTATTGACTACAGAAACTTTATTGACATAGAATAAATAAATATAACAAAATTACTTACATACATAGATATAATTTGTAGAAAAAAGGGTTATGCTTAGAATGTGCAGCGCTCACATTTTCATGCTTACGTTGTGCTGTTTTTCAGCATATCCACGCACGGCTTCATCATAATCGAGAACTAGTGTACAAAAAAAGGAGATATTTTTTACCACACTCAGACTCCCGCACTAGGATTCCCTGTATCGCGGGAGGCATGGACACACACAATCACAACACACAAACAACCAAGACCCGGGACGAACATCTTCACTCATCGCACAAATGTTTGCCCCTGCCGGGATTCGAACCCAGGGTCCCGGAGAGTAGTCATGACTGACTCACTGACACTATAACCACTGCGCCACGGCGACCGTCATTAATTTTACCTATTTTCTTTTTACATTCACACAATGCTATTATGACTAATTATTCTTGATTTACAGATGGGCAACGGTGGAATATTTGTCTCAAAGTAACTGCTATTCAGACGCAAAAAGGTTCTTATAATAATTAAGATGAAGAAAGTTTATTTGAACATATCCTTGAATAGAATATCAATGCCTCCCCGTAACATTATGTTGATGGTGGCAATAACGTTTGAAATATTTAGGAATATCCTAACAAACGAGCCGTCTTGTGATAAATAAGGTGGTGTATAGACGATGAAGCGGATTGACCGTGACTGAATAAAGATTAGGTAGGACCAGTGC
The DNA here is from genome assembly GCA_934044485.1 of Apeira syringaria. Classification (NCBI taxonomy): domain Eukaryota; kingdom Metazoa; phylum Arthropoda; class Insecta; order Lepidoptera; family Geometridae; genus Apeira; species Apeira syringaria. The sequence goes on along the minus strand of OW203661.1, from coordinate 3,206,789 downwards.
TTCTTCGTGGATGAGCCACATTTCTTATATGTTTTTGTTTATTTTTTTCAATAATTGTGTAATTTGATTGCACTCTACAGTCAATTGGGAGCATAAGTAGAGAGAGAGAGCATGGATACGTATATGATGTGAAACTCGCGATAGTTTCCAGACTTAAAAAGATATGCATTGAAATAAAAAGGCTTTTATTCGGCAATATGTGCGCTTGTCTTTTGATCTATTCAGCTAAATATTTTTGTTATGTAAGGTTATCATCGCTTTAAAAAACTGCTACTTTTTAGCAAGAGTTCATTTCACTGGGTGTCATAGACGGTTTTCCCTTAGTAGTAACTATAGGTATAAGAAGACCTGTGGAACTTGAAGTTTATTTCTGACTTTAGTGCAATTTAATTAAATGATCTTTTGGAGGGTCGATCGCTAGCCGAAAAAGTATCTTCAGGGCACTAAATTGCTACAAACACACAATTCAAATTATTGGGGTCTAAAATTATATCATCATCTCAGCCATAGGACAATCACTGCTGGAAATATGCCTCCCCCATAGACTTCCACAAGAACCAGTCGGTTAGAAGCTGGCCTCATCCAATTTTTTCCAGCGATCTCAGGTAGGTCGTCTGCTCACCTTGTGGGTGACCGTCCTATGCTGCGCTTGCGTCTGTAGTCTGTGGCCAACCTTACGACCCCAACGACCGTCATCAGTTCTATATGCCCTGCTTACTACCACTTCTACTTGCTAATCCGCTGGGCTATGACTGTGACTTTCATTCCTCTACGGATCTCCTAATTTCTAATATGATATTCAAATTTGATACACGTTTATTATGACGTATGCGTTTGGCTAACAGACGGATTCTAAGAATACACAAACCTTAAATTAGGGTTATTCTGGAAAACAGCGCAGCGTGCACATGTCAATGGGAACGCTGCACATACGGAGCATAATCCTATTGTCTAGAAATTATATTTTACATAAATATAATTTCTAGGCAATTTGTACTCAGACTGTTTGTTATGTATTTGTAACCGACTTCAAAAAAAGGAGATGTTTTTTTTATGTGTGTTCGCGGATAACTTCGTCGTTTATGAACCGATTTCGATGATTCTGATTTTGAAGATTATTTTTTATTAGATAGAGTGTACTTCTTATTAGTTTTATGATTTTATTGATATAAATAATTATTGTATTATTTTTTTTCCTGCTCTAGTTAAACGTACAATAACAATAAATATTTGCACGCTGGTGTCCAGCAAAATGTTGTAGATCTGCATTGTACAATAATTAAGCCACCTTTATATACCAACATTTTATGCAAATAAAACATTCTATTCTATTCTATTCTGTGGTAGTCCCATTCAAATTTTATCAAAATCGGACAAGCGATTTTTGAGTTATACTCCAATAACTGAAAAGTGCTAGGCGTATCTTGATGATATTATTGTAGCGGTTGAAGACATCGCAGAACACACAATGACAATTAATTGATCCCGTGAGTAGCAAACGTCACTGAAAAGGGTGAAAAAAAATATTTTAACAAAAAATGCAACCGACTTCAACACTCAAAAGTGTGAAATAACTTGTAAATTTTTTTTTTATTCTATGGCAATAAAGTGTTTCTTATCTTTATCTTTAAATGGGTAAATTATAAAATCATTGTCTACGCTGGTAAAACGGCAGAGTACAACTAGTGTAATAAAAAACCATAAAAAAACTGTCCTCATCAAATCATTGCGCAAACACCTGCCATCAGTTCATTAACGTAGAATTCTCCGCACGACACGAACCCCGGATTATCGGGGCTCATCCCCTTTATGTCCGGAGTCCCTGGACAATGCTTCGCCACTTACAGAACGATCCTGACGCTCGTTGCGCAGTTCTGTATTACGGGACATAATAGCAAACAAGTCCTCGAAATAAAGGTACAACTAGAGATTCACTTCCCTCGCATGCGGCATGTCATGTAAGTTAAGTGAATTAGATTATAAAAAATGACCGGCAAGGAGTTCTACCGAATAAATTTCGTCCGTTCCCGTCAACTCGTGAACGGGTGCTGTTTGCGGACACCGGTCTGCTCTGCACGCGCATACGCAAATCGAACTTAAATAACAGCTACTTTTGTTATATATTAATTATGCTTAAGTTTAATTGTATTATTCTAGGTTAATTTATATTGTTTGTAAATTGTGTTTCTCACTGTACGTACAATGTCTATAAAATTGTCAATCTATCAATTAAGTTAGATGTTAAAAAATAGCACGGACCCTGGAGTCTGTGGAGAGTAATGTTTCAAATAAAAAAAAACACAAGATCGCAATGGATATGGGCATTCATTGACACCAAGGCCAAAACATGGTACTTGACTGACCCATCCTAATGATAGTAAGTACTCCATACATAATCAGACTTATGCTTGATACAAGTCGAGCAACTGCCCCGGAATGAAGGATTAAAAGGTGCCATTTACATTACAGAGGCTCGGGGGTGTTTATATCCAGCAGGGGCGGGACAAATCTAGATGCGTGTTGATATAAATATTACAAAAATCACTTGCCCTAAGGGCTCAAAATAAATACGACTCACGTTTTTAGACTTTTTAGTTTCGTTTTTTATGGTTTAATACACAGTTCAAGCGCATTTCTCGTTACTGTATTTTTTATTTGACTGGCCGGTTGGCGCAGTTGGTAGCACTCTGCCTTCTGAGCCGCTGGTCCCGGGTTCGATTCCCATGAACATGTCTGTTTGTTTGTGTATGGCTGTGTATATGTATATACATATCAGTCATCAGGTTACCATAGTACAGGCTCTGCCTAGTTTGGGACCTGAAGACCTTGTGTGAATATTAATAAAAAAATTGGAACTAAATAAATGACGACTTATTTTAGCTAAAACTGTCAGCAGTTTTAATAAAAATAATAATAATAATAATTATTATTATTATTAGTAATCTAATATTATTATTGTTATTTTTAAGTGTCATACTAATTTGAGCTTTATCGTAACCAAATAAGTAATTTATTGTCAGGTTGGAAATACGTTAAACATAACCAAGGCTAGCTATTCTTATGGTCTGTATGTAGCACACCGGTCAGTTATACAAGTAACAATACAATGGTTTATCCAATATGAGGATCCCTAATTAGCGGCGACCACCCTCGGAACCCCGTCTAATTATGAAGGAAAATTTTGAATAGTTACACTAATAAATTGAGCATCCTTTTGATGTCTGCTGCTCATATCGAAAGCAAGGGATAATTGGCTTGATACAAAGGGGTATAGTGAAGTTTAAAACTTTGAATGAGTGGTCACTTTCAAAATGATTTATTTCTTGAAAACGTAAGTGTTGTCACAAATTGAACAACTAACTATTAGAATAAATTCGAATAGCTATTTATTTATTTTATTTTAATGCTAGCTATTTTTTTTTGCATGCATGAAATGCAAAACAAAATTGTCGTTTATCTAATCTTAAACTTCCGATACAATTTTTCACCGTCATATTTGTAAGGTTAATGAATTAAAAATAGACGAAAAGCTGGAATACAAACAGATATATATACCTATTAAATTTATCTAGCTTCGGATGTATACCAACTCCTACGCGATCTTATTTCACCACCCAGGATTTTATGTAACTTGATTCGTCTGCGTCTCTATCGACGCTTTTAGGTAATGGTTTTCACAAGAATCCTGGCTTTAATAAATTAATGTTCAAAATTGATCTTATGTTTGATTTTGAAGGTTAACTATACTTTACCGTTATAGGCAACTACTACGACGCTATATTTCAAACAGAAAATATATTGTATATTTTAAACTTGGAACAAGATTGCGTAGAAATAATCTTTAACAGAAAAATTACTAACATTTTTGTAGACAACAGTCTATACAAAGATATTAAACATACGAAATAATTGACTAACTAATAAACGGCTTAATGAAAATAAACAATTATGAATAGATCGTATTAAAAGTCCAGTAGTAGTAGGTATCCAGTCATCAGATATAATTTGAAAACCACACTTTGGACAACCTATAGACTAAGAGCGAAAAATGGCTGATGAGCCTAGATCCGCAACACCAAAATCCGTTGATTCATCCACCTGTAGCTGTCCAAATGATTGCTCATAAAACACTTAACGAAAAAAATCGTATCACTGAATTCATTTACATCTTCGGTCAATATCCCACCAAATCAAACATCTACTCCATAATTCATGCAAAGTCACGACGTCACTTCAACCCATAGGATTTCCCAACGGACCGTCTCAACAAGATGGAGCCATGGAGCGATGGGTATCTAATTACGAATTCGATGTGGCCAATAAATATTCCAATGGCATTGGATTTGCATAATGCCAACCGTATTTGCAATATCAGATGTGCGGTGGATAAAGTATGCATGAGCTACCCAAACAATGCTGAATATGTTTGCGATAAGTCTGCTCGGGTTCGGTTACATTAATATCGAACTTTGTGAAACCACGCAAAGCATCTAAATTATAGAATATGTTATTTGATAAAAATATGAATATTGTTCGATTTCTAAAGCTATTTAAACTCTTTGGCTCATAAAAACCACAATCACAAATGCTGACCGTTTAATCCGTATTTTATCTTCATATAATAAAATTATATTGAAATTATCATCAATATTTTATAAAGAAATGAATCTTTATTTCCCTTTGGTCAAGCTATAGCTTGAGAAGATTATTGGAAAATGCTAGTGCGGTAGCGGGAAAGCGTATTATGGTTTTTTGACGTGACAACGTCTTATAAATTGGTTTGCCGGGTGACACTTCAAGAAACTGCGTTACGCTCCGCTCACGTTATGCGCTCACAATGAGAGCGAGTGAGAGGCACGCGTCCCTTCCACTCGGCGGGTTAGCCCGCCTAAGAGCGAGAGAGACAGACATAAAAAGTGAAAGGCACTCAAAGTCGTTGTCACGTAAAACTTTCGCCCGTATACCGACTTTACAGGCAACCAATTTTTTTTTGTCGGATCTCGATAATTCGATTATCCAACGGGAACCATACGCTTTTTCAGCTTATATCGCAAGTCGCAATCGCAAGTTACTTTTTTTTACAATATCGCACTAGAATTCCCTGTATCTTGTGGGGGATTGAATACACACAATCACAGCACACAAACATCCAGGACCCAGGACAAACATCTACACTCATCGCACAAATGTTTTCCCCTGCTGGGACTCGAACCCAAGGTCCCGGAGACACAGTAGTCATGTCACTGACACTATAACCATTGCACCATGGCGACCGTCAATTTATAATATATTTCATCGATTACATAAAAAAACTTCCGTAAATCACTCCATTCTTGATTTAGATGTTTTTTTTTATTCTTTTATGGTTCTAGCGTTTGACTACTATCTCACTAGACAGTCAGTGGCGATATGGTCGAAGATGTTATCACGCTAGACCCAGAATGCTTACTGGCTCTCAAAGACTTCTGCCTGAATACACTATGTGTTTGATGATAGTTTTTCAAACTTGATGAGCTAGCCAGGTGGGTACTCAAAAATACTTGGAATTGGATAACAGTGTTACCTTCACCGGGGGCACAAGCCGTTGGTGGGGATCGAACCAGCTTCTGTCAATTTGTCAGGCAATGCTCGCACCGCTGAGCTATCATCGCTTTATTCTCTAATCAAAAGTATTAGTCCACAAAACGATACTATAACCATAAAACCGAGTTCTATACAATGTCGGTAAGAATATTGACATTTTATTTGATCTCAGATATGACAATTTTAGAGATGTTTTTGAGACAAACAAAGCTGATACGAAATCATACCACGGTTGATTTCTTGTTGTCGTACTATGCAGACGACATCAAAGACTACAAAGAGTACTCAATTACTATTTCAAATTGATAGTTGGGAACCCTTATTAGGAAGACCACGTAATAAGGCAATTTTGTGGACAAAAGCAGGCCTCGGTGTATTGTGGATAGACGCCTGTCGGCGATTGAAAGTTTCCAGCTGACGGGTTATCGTAGCCACTACAAAATATAATATTTTTGAGCAGTTGTTAAGGTTTGTACATTTCAAACATTGTTGATAAAAATTTTATATTTTTAATTACTTTTTTTTTAAAGTTGCATACTCCTGGTAAAACGATCATAGTTATGGATCGTATGATAATTTAGTTGTGGTCTTAACAACACTTCTACATCTTGCCCCATTAATCATGACACTGCACGCAGGCTCAATAAGGTGTCGCTTTAGAAATGATTTAATTTAGTAAGTTAATTTTATGAGTGATTGGCCGCGGTTTGATGTTTTTCTAGTATTCTCGGTACATGAAATTGGTCGAATCGTTGTTCTTTTTATATATTAGTATGGTATACAATCTTCAGCGAGCGCTGTCACATTGACGTCACTTGGATGTCATAATTTTTTTGTCTTTCTGCGAGTTGAATGATACAATTTGAATTACAAAAAAATATATATATAAAATACGTGTGTAATGCAATTAATTTTGAAAGTTTTAATAACTACATTTGCTAATTTATCGTAAAGCCATTTGAAATATCATCAAATAATTGTAGTCTATCGAGTATTGGCTCTAATTATATTTATAACTATTCTGCCTCGTGCCATAAATAAAACAATAAAACAGGCTACACATAGGCTACTTTTATCCCGGAAAAAGTATTGTTTTCCGCTTTTCCATTTATCTTCAAGTAACTAATCAAAGACGCTTTTGGGATCCCCATTGTATGTCATTTTAATTACATTCATATTTAATTTTCGTTTTACTTAATTATGCTAAACATAAAACAAAAAACGATGGGTCGGTATAACCAATATGTCTTGATCTGGTATACTGTTAACCTTTGCTGCCGTAGCCCGTGACCACCCTACTAAGACCAGCCCAAAATTTATTGAATTTCACCCCTAAAAGGATGTTATTACGCTTATTGTTCTGTCGGACTTTGATTAGGGATACAGGTACATCGAAATATGATTTAATGATGTCGGGTAAAATTGTGAACGCATATTTGCGTAATGGAAACTTTGATGTTCAATGAGGGTTTACGCTTTATATAAACTTGGTGAAGTTTATTTACGCTTTTGAACATAGAAGGAAGTATGCCCATAATCAGGGGTCCGTGGTGGCATTAACTATATATCATTTTAAAAAAATACTTATGTCAAAAATTAAGAAGTTTATTCAGAACCTTAATTTTATTATTGATTTTCCAAATTCGTGCATTGTATGAAATTATACTGTAATAAATACGTGGCTAACTGGTAGTAAGTTAGAAGATATTGTTTGGAGTAATAATATATATATATATACACATATACTCGTATATGCACATAATATATTTACATCGTAAACAAGCGTAATTAGTGCTTTGAGCAAATTTTCTCATCTGAAAAGAAACTTGTGAAATCGTAAGGGCTTGTCCAAAGCATGCACAGATTTTTGAATAACACAATAGTAATTTTGGTAGCATGACTATTCTATTATAATCGGTTTTAATTCAATCCAGAGTAAATCAAACTCTAGAAGTACGTATGTATCTATGTACCTGATAGCTATAATAAAAACAAAAACTGATACATTCCATACCTATGTTGCTGGCTTAACAACCCTTTTTTAACCGACTTTTTTAATATACAAAATAGATGACAGACAAGCAGATGGACCTTCTGATGATAAGCCATCACGGATGACTGGAGATAATTACGATACGTGGAGTAATACGTTTCCCTTATAAGACCTATGTTACCTCTTCATTTGAAGAATCCCACGTCGTTTTCAAAGATACAGAGGATAGGTACTCAAGGATACCGAGAAAAGGCAGCTACATCCATATCTAGCTTATTATGCTTATTACTAATTTTTAACATCCGATCTTCTCCACTCATTTGTTTCCGTCAATCGTTTCCATATTAGCCTGAGAGCACCATTGAAGAAGCTGTTCTCATACGTTTGGGGAATCATCGATTTCGAACAAATGCAACATAGATACAAGTGAGGTCATCTGGAATACTGACCACATTACGTCTTCTCAGCAATTAGACATCCACTGCTGGACATATGCCTCCCCCATATAGGGGGGATTAGTCAATTTTCGCCACGCTTGGCAGGCGGGTTAGCGAGCGCAGTATGATTTCCGACCCTCAGAAGGCGCTGCTGCCCACCTTCTGGTACGTGATCCCTTAGCCGACTCTTACGGCACCCGCGGAAGAGATGGGGGAGTACTATTCTAGGCCGGTACCACCTCGGCACGGCCGGTACCACCACGGCACGGCACACGGCACTACATTATGTATATCTGTATAATATATTCATAATGTTCTTCCAGTTAAGGCACAAAATGCTAAGCGGCTAAATTTAATTCCACTAGCAAATACTTTAAAAATTATTCCAACTTGCGTATTTGCAATATTTTGATACAATATTCAATAGATGATATAAATTAATTAAACCCCTTTGAAGTAATAATACATTCTGGGTACTGCATAGGTATTAAATAAAACTCTCCTTTATTTTATCTTTAAATAAATAGAGGATACAAGGTAAACACTAAGCCACAGGGTTGTCAGTCGCCTGTAGCAACCGGACAATTTGTCCCGCTCAGAGGAAGCTTTTCAATAATAATTCCACGATAAATTCTCAACCCTGGTGCTACTCTGAAATGCTATCATTAATTTTTCGTTGTCATATTTACGTTTGTTTGTATTATATTCAGTATTTGGTTAGAATAGCAATATTAAATTCACTAGGTGCGCCCCGCGGTTATACCCGCGTGGTAATGATTGATGATGATGAAAAGTAGCCTATGTGTCAATCCAGTATATAGGCTATCTCCATACCATATTACATCGAAATCAGTGTAGCCGTTTGAGCGTGAAGAGGTAACAAACATACACACAAACACACAAATTTATAATATTATTAGGATTATTTGTTGTAATCATGGTTTCAAATGTGTTTGTTTTGATATTGTATCAAACGGGTATTTTCTCGTTATAGACAGTTGAATTTTTTTCATCTAAAATGTATCACTGGTGTATACCAGTATTGCAAGGCGTTGAATCGCTTTTAAGTTTTTTCCATGTTTATCATACATATCCATTTATCTAGCAAAGATTAGATAATGCGCGTGAAAATTCAACACACAAACAAGTTTCAAAATATTGTGCTAAAATTAAAGCAAACAAAGTAGCAACTGGAAATGCGTGATCTCTGCTAAGCCATCCTGAAAACAGTATAGGTCTTTAGTTTTATAGATACGTACAAAATCTATATATAATACTAACCAACCAAAAATGAATATTTTTTTTCACATTTATTCGTAATATTACCAAGAAATACACAACAAATACGCAAATACACACACACAATATAAATACTGACTTGACTGACCGGTTGACGCAGTTGGTAACCTCTCTGCCTTCTGAGCCGCTGGTCCCGGGTTCGATTCCCGGACAGGTCAAACATGTCTGTTTGACCCGTGTCTGGGTGTGTATATGTATATAGTTATATATGTATCAGTCATCAGGTTCCCATAGTACAGGCTCTGCCTGGTTTGGGACTTAAAGATCTTGTGTGAACGTTAAAAAAATATAGCAAATAATTTTCACAGTAGCACCCCTGTCTGACCGCAGCTTACACAAGATACCTACCATCGACCTTAAGCAATTAATTATAGTATGACTTTTTGACAGCATACCGAAAATAGTTTCTTTATTGAGCTGCCATGTAGCCGAGCGTCACAAATTTATTGTTTTCTAAGGCTTTATTTATAGCAGCTTATATTTTTCTAAATAACAAGTGTATATTTTGAAAGTTGTTGACTTTGTGTGATAAAATACCGGCATAGAACATTTTGTAAAGCAATAAATTACGAAAATACAAAAAATAAGTCTTTGGAAGCGTTCACAATCAACCAAAAATGTATCTAGGTACAAGAACTGCCTGTATTAAAGATTAAAACGAAGTATTTTGTTAAATAAATATTTTTATATACTTTATAGATCCAGCCACCCGCCTGCCAAGCGTGGCAAGTATTGGTAATTCCCCCCAACATGGGGAGGCATATGTCCAGTTGTGGACATCCTACAGCTGCGATGAATGAAAAAATAGATCCAGCGTTTGACCACTATCTCACTTGATATTCAGTGACGATGTCGTCAAATATGTTATTACGCTAGACGTAGAATGTTTTACTGGCTCTCAATGATTGCTGCCTGAACACAGTATCTGTTAGCAGTTGGCAGTTTTTCAAACTTGAAGGCGGCTACTAGACAGGCGGGTACTCGAAAGTACCTTACCACCATGCTGGAAGTATTTCAACGGTGTTACCTTCACGAGAATTATAAACCATTGTTGGGATTGAACCAGCGTCCAACAGTTCGAAAACCGACACTCTCACCCACTTTAAAAAAAACACTAATTGGTATCAGCTTGGTAAATTCCTACAGTACTCGTACTTGTCACAGTTAATTAATATCGGTGGTCATGTGACATATTGCCGACATTACAGTAACGAATTGCAGTAGACATTATGTTCAATAGGTCGATAACCTCTGTTTGTGTTCGTTGTATATCGAAGAGGGGGTTCAATTGAATACTTATAGCATTTTATACAATAAAATATAAGTATTGCAATAAGCATCTGCAGAACGTTTTCAGCTTCGTCTTCATTCTTGACTGGCCGGTTGGCGCAGTTGGTAGCACTCTGCCTTCTGAACCGCTGGTCCCGGGTTCGATTCCCGGACAGGTCAAACATTTGTGTGTATGAACATGTCTGTTTGACCTGTGTCTGGGTGTGTATATGTATATAAGTATATATATATATCAGTCATCAGGTTACCATAGTACAGGCTCTGCCTAGTTTGGGACCTGAAGACCTTGTGTGAATGTTGATAAATAAAATAAAAAAAATAAAAAGCTTCCGATATAGAAAATATTACACTAGAAAAGTTCCAGAGCTTTATCACTTTTCGTAGTTGAATTAAGAGCTCAGTTTTAGAGAGATATCTTAACCTCTTGCTTTCTTTGGACAGTAGATTTCGTGTGATCTTTTTGTGTCTGGTACATATTTTAGAGGTCAACCCCTTGGTCCAGAACGACCGATAGCTAAGTAACCGAATCGATTCTATTCGATATATTATTAATACGTTTTTTATGTTCATGTTGATTTACATTTTTTCCTGCTTTAAATTATGTCAGCTTAAATGCACTTAGTAGATGTATTGATCGACTTGTAAAAAAGAGAGTAAATTTCTCATTCAAACTTACACTTACACAGTAAATATACTATCGGGTTAGTAACTATGATACTAGCGCGGTAATTTGGTTTTAGAAACGAGCAGACGAAAAGTCGAGGGCTTACTGTAGTCATCATCGTCATCATCATCATCATCATCTCAGCCATAAGACGTCCACTGCTAGACATATGCCCCCCCTCTCTCATTGATTGCCACAAGGACCTGTTGGAAGCGGCCCGCACCCAGCCCTTGCCTGCGATCTTAGTCAGGTCGTCTGTCCACCTGATCGGTGATTGTTCTATGCTGTGCTTGTCAGTCCGTGGTTTCCATTCCATATCTTTTCGACCCCAACGCCATCAGTTCTTCGTGCTATGTTCCCTGCCTACTGCCACTTCAACTTGCTAATCCACTGGGCTGTATCGGTGACATTCGTTCTTCTACGTATCTCCTCATTTTTAATTCGATCGCGTAAAGAAACCCCGAGCATAGCCCTCTCCATAGCTCTTTGTGTGAAGAAGGACCATAGTCAGCGACCACGTTTCCGTTCCGTAAGTCATCACTGGTAACACACACTGACCGAAGACCTTGGTTTTCAAGACGTGCTTTAGTTTTAGCTTGGAACAATGTAAATAGGATTCGTCAATGTATACAGTGTTTGAGCAAATATATTGAATAAGTTTTTAATGTATGAATTGGTATGGGTATGGTATGGGAAGATTGGGTGGTACACCCAATGTTTTCAGAAAACATTTCAAGTGGTTACTTTCATATTATATTGTCTTGTTTATTATTACTATAATAATACTCCACAATAATCACGGTCATTCAGTTATAATGGACATCTCCATCGGTCTCGCTAAATGAGGCGCTCGTAATCCGAGATGGATCGTAATTGAGACGATTTGTTACTTCAGACGTTATTCGTATCCTTGTCTATTACCTACGTTTCATTTTTTAACAAAACATGGGGGATGTTCTCAATTCGACCCGTATGTTTTTTTTTTCTTTTTTTATGTTTGTTACCGCATAAATTTCGACTGGGTGAACCGATTTTGTTCGTTCTCTTTTCTTATTTGAAAGGTGCTGCTTCCCGTGTGGTCCCATTCAAATTTCATCAAAATAGGATAAGCGGTTTTTGAGTTTCACTCCAATAACTGAAAAGTGCGTGCTTATACCAAGACGATATTATAGTAGCGTATAGTATCTAAAAAGAGTTTAAAAAAAATGTTTACCAAAAAAATGCAACCTACTTCAACACTCAAAAGTATTGTACGCCATTGCATTTATAACTAAAGTATCGAATGCATTTTCAAAATTTCAAGTCCCTAAATGCTCACTCTCCTTAACTCTAGTCTCGTTTTCCTAATATATCACTGCGCCAAACCAAGGGAAAATTGTAAAATTGCCATCGTTCCTCATACCACACACGAGGACCTTATTAAAGTTTAAAGGTCCACGCCCATTATTCATGAGAGCGTAGCAAGTCATTTCAAATATACAACCCCTTGTAAACTTGTGTGTACTCGCTTTAAAATTATAGAATTTCTTTTCTTGATTTGAAATTCTCGTGAGTTTGACACATTATTTTATAGATGTATCTGTCTTTACTCACGTTTATAGTCAAAGTTTCGACCTAGGATTCGAGCGTGTCCGATGCCCATTCTCTGGTGAGTTTACGCTGCCAAATCGCGGTGACCACTGGCGACTATAAACGCGAGTAAAGCCAGATTGTTCAACTATATAATAGAATTTCCTCACTAAAATTAATTACTGAATTGAATTTACACATGGGGAGGCAATCTTCGCTCAGTGTTTTATATATATATTACTAGCTTACCTGGCAAACGTTGTTCTACCATATAAATAATTATCGAAACGTCAAACTGACACGACACTTCATTTAGATTACTTAGCGTCAATGATCGACGGTTATATTGTTATGATATATTTGTTCTTAAAATAATACTAAAATTGCGAAAAAAGGGGGGGTGAAGGTAGGAGAGGAAAAACTACTTTTGATTACTCTCAAACCTACCAAATATATAAAAAAAAAAACACGATAACAAACACTGTGACTCGAGATTATTATATATGTACAATCCTGGAGTCTTCAAGTCGCGAGTGAATAGGTACCTTCTAGGTTTGCGTGCTAAATCCTAGACAACGTCATCACTTAACATCAGGTGAGACAGTTGTCAAACGCAAACTTATAATATGTAAAAAAAAAAAAAAAATGTATATCGTTTTAATTACTTATATAAGATAATATATGCGGATAAAGTAATTTTGTCAGTATTATGATGTTCTTTTCACTATTTAGTCGTACATGTCGAAATATTTCAAAATAATATATAATAATAACTTATTTGTTGCCGGTGACTCCGGTGAGCAAATGTTTACTGAATATGTTAAAACGGGAACCAAAAACTACATTTAGGTTTGTGCATGAAACTGCAAATCAAGTGACACAGAAAAAATACCGGCAAACGAATGCTGCACAAAATTACTGATCAAAAAACATCGTTTTCTACAGGATGTGTTCTTAAAAAGACGTCACCGCTGGGGTGGTTGTCAACAACCCGAGAATATACTCGGCTATTTTAGAGAACGGTAGGTATAGCTTGCAAGTGCAATAAACATTAATCTTATTTGACATTAGGAACCGATTAGCAAATTGTCTGCATAAAAAAATTTAACAAGTCTTGTATTTATGACTTGTGATGTTGGTAACAACCGCTCAGGATACGGAGTCGGTTGATTCCCCCCACGTAATAGACTCTATAAATTGAGATAACTTTATTGGCTATTAAAATAAGTAATGAAACTGTATCGTAGTCGGTAGTTTAGAATTATTATGTAAACATTGCATATAACAGGGTAACATAGAACTGAAAAATAACAAATTAACGTGCGACACGGCGTGGGTTATTTTTTTGAACGGACCTTTATTGAAATAAGATAGTTTATAACTAATTATAATTCTACTTCACTTGAACATTTTATCAATACGCTTGCTGTTTCTAACTTATAGAAGGAAATGAAGAGTCCTACAATATGTCTAATAAACTTCAATATGATTTTATAGGTAAGATATATAGATATTATATAGATAGATATGATAATATGATGATGATGATGAGTTAAATTTTTAATGAAAAAGTGATTTTCGAGAGGTCATATTTTTTCTTTATTAAAAGTTTCCTATCGTGTCTTACACTAGAAAAAAGGAAGTTAAAAAGTCTCAAAATAAATGTAATGATTTTTTTAGCAGTAGGTCATCTGTATAAGAGGTTTATTAGTTATTAACTTTCGTGTAGATTTCGTATCTCATCTATATTTCTATGACACGATAATAAAATGACATATCATCATATATGATTAAATTTTATAATTATCTATTAAAAAAAACGAATCGAATTGAGAACCTCCTCCTTTTTGTGAAGTTCCGGTTAAAAACAGCTAAAACAAAAACTCGGTCAAGTAACATTAATTATATGTATGTTTTAAATTTTATTTAAATATAATTAACAGGTATTACCTCCGTGGGCTCTGACTAAAGCTTCGAGTCGGCTTGGCATCCTGAGCATGAGGTTTCGGAGCCGATGTTGGGTAATATCGTCCCATGTTTCTATCGGGGCCTGTTTTAGTGCCCAGAGGGTTTTTTTTCTCTCAAAAGTCAGCAAAATATTAACCAAGTATATAAACTTTGCAGACTTTAAAAAAACAATGTTTATACATAGGTGACGTTAATTTACGAGATAATGCATCCAATTTTTAGAATTTGAAAACAAATATGTTGACCTGAAAAGTATTTTCACATAATAAAAAAGATGCAAGCTTAATCAACCTGCATACAGGTTTAGCCTGTAAACCCACTGTGTGTTCTCAAGCAGCTGTTCTCTTATTGAGAATAGGCACGCATTTGTCGGGCATCTCACCCGATGTTAAGTGATGATGCAGGTCTTTGAGAGCTAGTCAACATTTTTCTTCTTCTTAGACACTCTTGACAGATTTCGTGGTCATCAGTAGCGGTGCCATGATTGACAATCCGTCGCCACTCGTCTCGTTCCCTTGCCTTTCTGATACATTCGTTAAGTAGACCATTCATAGCAGCTTGAACTTGGTCTATCGAGCGCATGGGTGATCTGCCGCGAGGTCTAGTGCCATCCACTTTCTCTGAACTACAAGGCGTTCCACACTTATTTCCTTGCCGCGAGACATGTCCAAAGAAACTGAGTAAGCGACCCTGTATGTAGAATGGACCACATTTTGTTTGGTCATGGTCACTTTGATAAGTGTCGATGTGGTAGTAGGTGGAAATATTACATTTTTTTTACATATTATAAGTTTGCGTTTGACAACTGTCTCACCTGATGTTAAGTGATGACGTTGTCCAGCATTTAGCACGCAAACCTAGAAGGTACCTATTCACTCGCGACTTTAAGACTACATAGAATTACATTAATATAACACGCCTATAAAATAAGACTACGTCTAGTAAGTGACTAGTCTATTTAAGACAGAACATTCATACAAAAGTAAATAAAATAAAAAATTGGTTGTCTGTAAAGTCGGTTTACGGACGATAGATTTACGTGATAACGTCATAATCATTTATGACTTTGACTTCGACTTTGACTTTGACTTTGACTTTGATTATTTTATGTAATACAAAACTCAGGTGGAACGTTACGCGGAACGTTACTATTTTTCATGAGTGTTGCTGGTATTCATCAATTTATAAAACGTTATCACGTCAAAAACAATACTTAAGAAACAGACATGTAATTATATACTTACATAAAAACTCAACGGGCACTACTCGACAAAATTAGATACTGTTTTTATTATAATACTGAACAAACAAAAGCACTAACTAACTGTCTCATTAAATATGAAAAAGTCATGACTGATATTGAAGTATACTCACAAAGAGAAACAGAAACTAATTTGCAGGTTTATTTGCCGTTGAAGTATACTTTTAGCAATGCCTTAGGTCTTCATTACGAAGCGTTTTAATTAGTACAATGTGAATACTTATAGTTAGTCGGGCTTCAAATAAGTGCTTTTACAAGATACGGCTCTTTAGGGTACGTAAGAAACTACTTAGAGAAACTTTGTTTACACTTGAGAAGAAAAGAAATGCGCTTACATTTTCTTAAGCAAGAGAACTTTCGACGAAACAGTGTTTTATCTCCGTCTTGGTGTTTCTTTTTAACACAATATTTAACCGCCATTATATTAATTAAATTAATTAGTCATTTTAGTTCGTTGCTGTTTCATTTGTAGCAATAGCGATCTTGTTATTTCAGTTATATATATTTTACTTTTTATTTTAGTTTAAAATATTAATTACTAGCTGCATCCCAAGGTTGCACGCGAGTGGTGATGAAAAACGGTGGTGATGGTGATGATGCCTATTACACTAACAAATAATGTGGCTTTCTATTGTTAAAAGAATTTTCAAAATAGGTTCAGTAGATCCAGAGATTACCCCTACAACCTTATGAATTCAGAAACTTCAACTCTTTATAAAATTAAGTACCTAAGTATAGATGTACAGGATGTTATTGTTTTAGGTAAATAGGCATTTGCATGAAGCTAAAACAATTATCAACAGCGATATCTAATCTACTATGCGCAAGTTATACCGCTCCAGTGCTTATAAAATGTTAGAAAATTATAATGACCGTGTGTTTTGAATTTGTTTAATGTTTTACAATTTGCTTATTAGACAGTTTTGAGTTTTGTCTGCTTGTTTTGTATGTCTAACGAACTTACAAAACACCACTTATGAGAACAGTTCATGAAGGTTTGTGCTGTTTGAACAGAATTCGATTTCATTTGTTAGTGAAAAAATATTTTCGAGGTACCATATTTTTCCTTATCTAAAATACTCGCGTAACTCTAAATGCAATTCAACCGTCACACACCAAAAGACAGGAAAATAAAGAGTATAAAAATGTGATTAATAAAATTTTTTGATCCCGTACGTCACCTGTAAGGTTACATTTTTGTAATATTTTAAATCAACAGATATTTTTGTCCCGCTCCTTCTGCCTGTAAACACCCGCGAGCTCTGTAATCTCATCAGCATCTCTTAAACCCTTTAGATTACAGTTTTACTTAAAGATTATATACTGGATTACCACTATTCACTGTAGAACCAATTTTGAATTAAGAAACTGTCTTTATAATTTAATTTCGCAGTAATTCTATGTGTAAGCTTTCCTAAACAAAACGCCAGAGGCAGCTGCGGTAGACCCAAATAAAAGTTTCAAGTATTACAACAGTGAGAATTATTTCTTACTATCAGCATTACAGATTAATACTTCCATTCAAAAACGCGTCCGTTGTCCTGAGCCAAGAGAAGCCGTCATTCACCTGTGCTCACGCCCTCGAGGTTGCTCCAAATATCTCGTTTATTATCACAAAAGAATATCAAATCCCAAATCGGTATGATTCTCATCACTTCTGCCTTCCCCGCAAACACCTTTATCAACCAATCACAAAACTCAATCAAGCAACTGCAATTCACTCAACAATCCGTTAACTTCCTGGCATCCATTGTGCCGAGTGCTTCCGTCAAATTAAACACGATCTTCGCAAAACTATTTATAAAGATTCCTTGGGGGTGGAAGCCATTCAGGATGTGAAATTTGACGTGTGAACCCTTGAATGCCCTCGATAGGTTCAAATACTCTTATTGTTGGAGCATGAAAGGTGAATCTGCTTCATAACCAGTGAGACTGGTAATAATTCTTGAACACGTTTTTATCTGAAAACAAGAATCTGAATATATAAAGAGTTGTTACAACAACTTGGAATTCTTTTTTATAGACTTAGCTACTGTGAATAATAATTTTATCGGCACCTAATCGGAAATGTTATATGGGCGCTATTGGAAGTCGCTGAATTAAATAGAAAATACTCAGTGTATGATACTATGATACACATAACATATAGAACAGATATAAGGGTTTCGAGATAGTGTGACCTGGTATAATTACACTTGCGTAATCACACTTACACACACTTACTCGTAAGGTAAGCATTATTACACCGCTTTTAAGGCCATAAACCGGTAGATAAAGCTATAACACACACATGTTTTATCATTTATACACACTAGTGGAAATATAATTATTATCCCTTTATCAAAAACATGTTAATAAACGTTGTATGAAACTCGTAAGCTTTGATTATTACACACTCGGTTGAATTACGCCCTCGCCTGCGGTTCTCAACCTACGACTTCGCGTGCCTTCATAAAATATGTATTTTATGAAATTATGTGATAGTAAATTGTTTGTTGTATGTATTGCCGGGCTCGTTGGCCGTGGTCTAAGTGAAACTTGTGTTCCAGACGTTTCGTCGATCACTGCGGTCGACATCTTCAGTGGTTCAGATCCGTGCGGCGACAAGAGCGTAGAACTCTCCTTCGCGGCGTCTTCTCTGTTACTGATCACTTCTCTTTTTATTTCTAAATTGTGTTATTGATAATTTTTTTTATTACTATAAATGCAGCTCTATATACTTCCCCTCTAGGTACGGAAACGTATTTCATTGCATGTGAATAAAGAAAGAACCATGAGCAGTTCACAGGGGATACGACCATTCTGAATAGACCCCTTGAAATCTTACAAGGTTTGCTATTATTTCCTATTTACGATAAGTTATGAAAAATAATATATCAACTAGTGGACCCGACAGATGTGCAGTCTTAATTACTATGAATATTGAATTCGAATTCTTATAACAAATAAATCATAGATAAGATAAGTATATACTTACTGCCGTGGTGGTACCGGCCTAGAATAGTACTCCCCCATCTCTTCCCGCGGGTGCCGTAAGAGTCGGCTAAGGGATCACGTACTAGAAGGTGGGCAGCAGCGCCTTCTGAGGATTGGAAATCATACTGCGCTCGCCAACCCGCCTGCCAAGCGTGGCGAGTATTGGCAAATCCCCCCTATATGGGGGAGGCATATGTCCAGCAGTGGACGCACATGGCTGAGAGAAGAAGAAGAAGAATACTTACTAATATATCTTCTATGGATGATTAGATCAATCGTCCTAAATATATACCCGTAATACAGACATTCTATCAATCGCTCCAACTGTCAATCAAATAATAGTTATGTCAAACACCACGATATTACAATCATAGAAGTAATATGTACTGTTGTACGTAGTACATATTACTTCTATGATTACAATAAACAAGTTTATATTGTCAAAAGCATTAAAAAGATTTTATTATTTATTAATTCAATATGGACTTTATTTTTTCTTCTATTTTCAAACTTTCCAAAATTTTTTGATATTTTTTTTAATCGTTCTGAATAACTAACAAAATAAAAAAATATTTGCGAAATTGGTCCAGCCGTTCACGGGTGATGCTGTGACCAAGAGAAGATTTTTTTTAATGTATATAGACAGATTACAATAGGCACAGAAGATTTAAGTAATTCTTTGCATCACATCACACTAATTATTCTTCAGAATATTGATGTATTGTATACATAACGTCTATTAGAGACCGCTGTACGTATCGAAGTTAAATTGCTTCTGTAAACAAATTCAGCATAAGCAACATAAAGTTGGTTGCATACAATTACACTATTTTGCTCGTAGTTGCCTAACCAGTATGAGGGTAGTTCAAGCAATACTGGTTTTTAAAATTGGAATCGTACCGGTCTGCATTTATAAAGATTTCAAACACATTCCACAAATGAACACAATTTGAAGACGAATGCGTTTTTGGATTCTCATTTCGATGAACATTTGGTACATGTGATTCAATCTTGACGAGGTAATTTTTTGTGCGTCTTGACAATGACAAGAAAAAGTGTTTTACTATGTTTGTTTCGTTTACGTATATTACGATAATAGACGCTGCTCTGAAAGCTATTTAATGTGATATAGATAGATAGATAGATAACACTTTATTGTACAAGTACATCAACTTAAAATAACATTTATAAAATAACACATTAACAAATACAAAATACGTTGCACAATTGGCGGTCTTATCGCTAAGAAGCGATCTCTCCCAGACAACCATTAGATAGATAGTACTTTCCAATCAAGTCATGCAAATGTAGTTTGAAAATAATTTCATAAATGACGTTTTTTTAGACAAGTGTGTAACTACGGAATTATATTTAGGGTTAGATCAATTTTTACAATTTCACTGAATTTTAATCCAACCAACAAACACATAGACGTATCACTTATCCCATATTTATATAACTTACTATCTGACCTGACAAACGTTGTTTTGCCATATAAATTATCGAAATATCAATCTGACACGACACTTCATTTAAATTACTTTACGTCAATGATTGACTGTTAAACTATTTGGTTATTTGTTCACACAATCATACTAAAATCGCGGTAAAGAATGGGATTAAAAAATACTTAAGAACCTCAGACCTACCAAATCCCATCTCACTTATATTATAAATGTGAAAGTTACGATGGATGGATGGATGGATGTTTGTTACTCAATCACGCCAGAACAGCTGAACGGATTAAGATGAAATTTGGTATGAAGATAGCTTATACTCTGGATTAACACATAGGCTTATTTTCATAATCACCGTCATCACCGTTTTACATCACCACGCGGGCGAAACCGCGGAGCGAAACTAGTTTGTATATACAAAAAAAAACATAATAATCAGGCAAGCCATTTCGGAGGAGTACGGTAACGAACACTGTGACATGAGATTTTAATATATTAGAATAACCATAAAGCAAAAGCATAAAGCCGAGATAAAGTATTGCAGAGAGCACTTACACTTAATATTACTTTTATACTATTGGAATACGTTAAACTATTTATAAATAAAACCGTGGCATATATACTGTATTATTTTAAAAACAATTTTAAAAAGTTTTTTAATTTAAACTTTTATAAGAATAAATAAATATGAGATCGTTCCGGCAAACCCTTTTAGATGAGCACAAACTCGATGGATTTATCTGTTTTAGTTTAGAAGTTCCAATGGCCACCTTCCAGTTCCATAATCAGACCCTGATTACCATTGAAAGATAAACTACTTGTGAAGGCAATTCAAATGAGCCCAAATTCGATGAGGTTGTCTCGTTGCAATGCGAAGTTCCTTTGGCCACCTTCCAGCTCCATCATGAGATCAACACCATGTCATCATAATATTGCATTGTCACGCAATTTACACATGTATGTAAAATTGCAAAATTACGTCTCAATTGGTAACCGAGAAGTGGATCAAATTTAATTTGCAAATTTGATGACAAACACCGGGACGGGTGAAACTAAATAAAAGCTTGTAACCATAAACAACTACTAAAAAAAAATTGGATGTCTGTAAAGTTGGTTTACGGACGATAGATTTACGTGATAACGTCATAATCATTTATGACTTTGACTTTGACTTCGACTTTGACTTTGACTTTGACTTTGACTTTGACTTTGACTTTGACTATTTTATGTAATACAAAACTCAGGTGGAACGTTACGCGGGACGTTACTATTTTTCATGAGTGTTGCTGGTATTCATCAATTTATAAAACGTTATCACGTCAAAAAAGGTACAGTTTCCGTTACAACTACAGTTTAAAAATGCCCAAAAATGTTGTTTCATAGATAATTTAATGTGTATCTACCGACGTTTGAGTCCTGTCTTATGACCACGGGTTCCGAACCTAGTTTAGGTTTCAGGTGCACCATTTATTGAAAAATGTCATATATCTATGAACAATAAAGATTTTATTTATCGTTTCTGCTTATCAAATCTGGAACAAGTGCTGCACCCCATCGAACGCTACAATACTTGCCCCCATATATTATATTGTTCCAAATTTCCAATGGGAATAGACAAAGCCGTAGAAGCACCCACATTAGCATGGAGTGGATGACATACAGCCATAGAATTAATCCATATTAGTCATGCATCAAAGAGCTTCAAAAGGTAAGGGAGCCACAATTTACTTACAAACAGAACCTCATATTAAACATTTAACTGGTCGGTGGTCATACTTACGTGGAAATTGCTATTTGATAGAATGACAATACCAGAATTAAATCTTGTATTAAAATGCTGGTAGTTTTAGGACAAATAAGTCGTCACATTATTTGGTACCGAGTACTACCTTAATAAAACTCTTCTAATATAGAGGTAGGCGTTGTAATGATGCATGAATAAGCTGACAAAACATAGTACCAGGCCACTAAAAAAATTGCATATTGGTCTAAACTTTTAATATATACACGGATAATTGAAATCCTTCTTATACGTGAAGTTAAAACAGTCCATATCCATGACAAGTAATAAAAGAGGTGTCAATACTCATGACAAGTAACAAAAGAGATTGCTATGTCATAATTAATTTACTGGAAGTTTGCGCAATGTTTAAATTTAAAATAGTAAGTGACAAAAATTATGGCCATTCTTCTACATAGGATGGTTTGTGAAATAAGACAAGTGTTATCTTCGTTCTGTCTCTAGTCATCTCAGTGCCCTTACTTTTTCAACATAATCATTTTTCCGGCCTTCCTCTACTACTCTATTTATCTATATTCATGTACAATACTCTTTTTCAGATATATATTATGTAATTATAATGGCAATTATATTAGAAAATAAGATACTGTTAGTATGTATACTGTGTCATAAGTCTCCAAACAGCAAAATGGAGTGGTGCCCTCTCGTGAATCAAATCCCTAACAATGAGAGCCAAATTATAAAGCAATAGCTACCTTTGAGAGCTTCTTGACCTACATATGTCAATGTTAAATTACATTTGCGATATTCAGACGATGGGGATTAAAATGATATTATGGTGGAGATGAAATCACGTTTAGAAAGTGAAGTAGAGAGAATGGATGACCAGTAATAAGTTTCAAAAATATGCCAAGCGTGGATTCAACCTCAGATGAGCGTTTTAAGACATTCTTCTTTTTTACTGTCTAGGTGATTTAGGGGTGAAAAATGTCCAGAATTTTGCTCCTTTTTAATCGACTTCCAAAAAGGAAAAGGTTCTCAATTTGACTGTATGGTTTTTAACCGACTTCAAAAAAGGAGGAGGTTCTTTTCGACCCGTATGTTTTTTTATAATTTTATTTTTATTTTTTTAATTGTGTTTGTTACCGCATAACTTTTGACTAGGTGAACCGATTTTACTCGTTTTTTATTTGAAAGCTGGTGCTCCCCGTGTGGTCCCATTTAAATTTCATCGAAATCGGACGACCACTTTTTGAGTTACAAGTCAAAAACTGAAAAATGCTGGCTTATACCTACACGATATTATAGTAGCGGGTGAAGACATCGGTGAACATACCTACACCACAATGACAATTGATCCCATGAGTAACAAAGGTCACTAAAAAGGGTGAAAAAAGATTTGCCAAAAAATGGAACCGACTTCAACACTCAAAAGTATGAAATAACTTGTTGAAGTCGGTACCATGATAGTTCAAAACTAACTAATATCAAAATATTGTGCTCCATTTTTTGGCAAACATTTTTTTTATGCGATCATTCCACCAATTATGAATCGACTTTGATGATTGGTAGATCATACTTCAGGGGTCGTCCCATCTATTCCAAGATTTAGACAATCTATTTTTTTAAGGACAAAATTTAGCTACTTTTGAATTTGAACCCACGAGTACAGATTATCGTCCTGTCTTTGAGTGAACAAAATGGAGTGACGTCACAAAACTGCTAACTGACACATTGTCTAAACAACATTAAAGTAACATTGCTTATGTGGTCTCGTGGTACGAAAATACAAAGTAAGTTTGTTTGTAAAAGGTAATGATGTTTCACTAAAGATGACGTATATTTATTCTTCGCGGTGCTCAGATTTTGTTCCTTTACGACATAAACATGCTTACTGCGACAGATAATACGGTACAAACAATATAGAAAAGGATAGCTATATGTTTAGACTTGCGCTTGAAATACGCGTCATAATGAAAATTACTACAATTGGCTTCATTTTGCCGCCTCAATTTCCGCGCGCTTGTGCGCGCGCGTCATATAAACATATAATATCATTGGTAAAAGGCGTATTTTTTGTTACTACAATCTTGATTAAGTTCAAATTGAAAATATAAATGAATGTTGGTCGAAGTTTGACCACTGGGCTATTTGTGGTGTTATTAAAACACAAAAACAAAAGAAAAATACATAGCACTCCCCACAATTATTTTACCGGTGTCTGCTTTCATCAATTTATAAAGATTTATATAATAATTTTTTTTAGTAGTTCATTTATGACTGAATAATTCTCATCAAATAAAAAATTATACCCGACTTAAATATCTTGGATTGTCTAAATTACAGAGCCTGTTAAATTAAATGATCCATAATCTTTGATCAAATAATTGAAAGTCTGCTTTTTGATTAAGTGAAATAACCATGTAGTGCGGCTTTTGAGTGACATGCTTTGTTTTATATCGTGCGACTTTGTGCTTATACCCTGTGTGTTACCAGTGATCACTTACAGAAGAGAAACGTGGTCACTGACTATAGGGTCTTGTGAGCAGGCTCAAAGTAGCACAACGAAATATGTAGAGGGACTATGCTCGGGGTCTTTCTACGCGATCAAAACAGAAATGAGGAGATCAGTAGAAGAACGAAAGTTGCCGACAGAGCCCAGTAGATTAGCAAGTTGAAGTGGCATGGAGCAGGGCACATACCTCTAAAAACTGCTGACCGTTGAGGTCGAAAGTTTATCGAATGGAGACCATGGACTGGCACACGCAGCATAGAACGGCTACCGACAAGGTCAACAGACGGCCTGACTAATATCGCAGGTAAAGGTCATTGATGGTCATCCATCCGGTCATGGTGGAAATACATGGGGGAGGGTTATTTCCATCAGCGGACGTCATGTCGATAAGATAATGATGATGACGTTTTTTATTTATTAAAAGCATGTTATTGGAAGTATGCAACTCTCGAGAGGATTTAACTAATCGTATTTTTTTACTACGGTCGTGGTGGTACCGGCCTAGAATAGTACTCCCCCATCTCTTCCCGCCGGGTGCCGTAAGAGTCGGCTAAGGGACCACTTACCAGAAGGTGGGCAGCAGCGCCTTCTGAGGATTGGAAATCATACTGCGCTCGCCAACCCGCTTGCCAAGCGTGGCGAGTATTGGCAAATCCCCCCCACCCCTATATGGGGGAGGCATATGTCCAGCAGTGGACGCACATAGCTGAGAAGAAGAAGATTTTTTTATAGCGTATAGATCGATTGGCCACTATCTCATTTGATGATCAGTTACGCTGTGGCCAAAGATGTCATCACGCTAGACCTAGAATGCTAACTGGCCCTTAAGAAATGTTAACCTGAAATCTCATTTATACTGGACCTTTGATTCTTAAACTGATTAAATGAAAGCTCAGTATCTTGCCTATGATATTTGATTATGTTTTAAGTTTTGCTTTGTCGTATCTTCAGCGCCTTAAGCTTAAGTATTGATACAAAAGTATTGACCCACAAATGTGGATTGTTGGCTACCATTAAAACCTGAAAAATGTATTAACCGATCGCCGTACAAAATTGCATAACATCATTTTATTAAGCTATTTTCTTCCCTGCCAAAACATAAAAAATATAGATACCAACACTTGAATCAATTTTTATTGTAGATAGAAAAGTAAAACAATAATAATAAATATTTAAAAAAATATTTTATTACATGTTACTCGCATATAGAGTAACATGTAATAAAATATTTTTTTAAATATTTTGTGAATATTGTGTCCATAACACCAAGCTTAAGACACACTAGGAGCCGTTTTTTTCTTTTTATCTTAGGGTGGAGTTCACCAAAATTTAAGCGTCCGTTTATCGATTAAGCTTAGCCTGTTAACTGTATGGTAAAAAATGTTTCGCCGAAAGTTAAATTTATAATCGGACGTTGAAATTTTGGTAATTGTACCATGCGCACTCATACAAATCAACGAATTAAGCAAATAGCTCTAAAACCTAATATCGTATCGTGTAAAAGTATTTTTGCACCGCAAAACTGTATTCAAATAAACGAAGTCGTTACTTGCTATTATTATTTATTTTCCCGTTACTTGCCTACAATCCTCAGCATGGCACGCAAGAGTTTTACTCGTCTTAGAGAAAAACTCATATGTGAAGTTGATTATGTCTGCAATATTGGTTCGAAACAATGCATTTACCCCTTCATTGGCAGATCTAAAAACTCCTTGCGCTGTTTCTTTGTTGTTATTTTTCTTATACTTATCACAATAATCCAATTGAGCGCAACTTTACTGGTCTCCAAGTTTTCAGATTGGTTCGAAATTATCAACATAGCTCCAAACTTAGGCGTCTGTGTTTTAATCTTTATTAAATTGACAAAGATGCATACCGAGCAAAAAATTTACGACGATATACTAAAACATTTCAAAACTGATTTATGGGATATAATTGATGTAAAATCCGTAGAACATAAAACCATTCTGATTAAAGAAACGAAGTTAATTAGATTGATCCTCAGATTTCAATTCAATTATAGTATTGGCTTAGTCATTACTGTTATTTTATTTCCAAGAGTCATCATGTTCTGTGATACAAAAATATTCGATAAAGATGTACAGTACTTGTATCCCTTTGATGGATGGTACCCGTTTGACAAAATAACGTGGTATTACCCTATTTACATATGGGAAAGCCTTATGACAACCATAGTTATTGTTACATTCGTATTCGCCGATATGATACACATATTGATAACAAGGATTATATGTATGGAGGTAAAGATTCTGAGGACTAATCTAGTAAGCCTCTTCAGTACTGAAGATATCAGAAACTTAACAACACGCAGGCATGTCAAACAAACACACAAAAGTATTAAAATAAAGTTGAAGTGTATAATTAAAAGACATCAATTTGTAACTAAGTGAGTAGACGATGTTTTTATATTTAAAAAGCTCAAGATATTTATTGTTAATTAAAATATAATATTCTTTTTAGTATGGTGTCAGATTTGGAAAATGTGCTTGGTGCGGGAATGCTTCTAATTTATGTCTTTGGGTCGGTATTTATATGCTTGACAATATTTACAGCTACGGTGAGTATTCTATTAAAATTGTTTTTCTATAACAACAAGAATGGTAAAAAATATGAACAATTAAATTGTTCTAATTCGAAATATGGACGATTTATTTGTCCCTATTTTTTTAAGCAAATCCCACTTCCCAAATTCACTAAAGAACGCAAAAGTATCCTATTTAAGATTTATAAACGGAGAAAAATAAGAGAAAGAAAGAAAGAAATAAGATTGATCAAGCTTTAAGAAAAAAAGATAGAGTTGCGTAAAATATAAAAATATTGTAAGTAATATTTTTTAAAATCTTACGTTGTTATAAGATGGTATATTTAAATAATGGCCTTTTGCCGTTTCGAGTCTTTATATGCAAGCATTAATTATTGTTTGATTAGTGGTTTCTTTGTTTTTGCGGAATCTAAATTTGATTTATTATTAATATATAATAAGTAATACTTAAGTTAGATTATTTTATTGCTATTCTAAATTATTTTTAAATTATGTTAATGTTACCTTTGTGTGATGTAAAAGTTATAATTATATGAATATAGTAATACTAATAGTCTAGTGCAAACTATTATTGTTTTTAAATTCCTGAACTAAAGTAGCCTCTTCACATATTGTAAAGCTGTGCGCATCAAGGAAGAGCCTGCCTTTTGTACCACAGTTTTTAACTGACACAAAAGGCAGTGTACGTAAGATAAGTGGACATATTTACAGTTTCCAATAAAGATATTTGTATTTGAAGAGGATATTGCTTCATCATTAACTTTTTATTCGTTCTAATTAATTACTTTCTTAAAAAATCAATAAAGGGAGGTTATATTTTTGATCGTTAGTTCTAATGCAATATCCTTTTTTTTTGACCCGGAGAAATCCTTTATGGATACCACCGGCCGGGGGAGGCACGGTGGTTATGTGGGAGTCCCCGCCGGGAGTGGCTAGTGTAAAACTAAAACCCCGGGGTGTTCCTCCGTCATCGGCAAGTGACGGGGGGGGCGCGGGCACGCTTTCGCACCTTCAGCAGCCCCCGTCGACGCCGCTGCCCGCCTTGCGACGGGCCCACCTCGGGGAGGGAGCCATCATCCTCCCTCACCCCTCGTGCACGATGCCCTCGGAACACATCGAGGGCATCGCCCCCTCGGAGGGCTCATACTTGGGGGGTGCCAGACGTAATGCAATACCCTGCATATTTATCAATTAAAAGCGTCTTTTACATTTTCAGGTGGTTGATAACGTGTACAAGAGCTTGAGGTATTTTTCGTTTTTCTGTTCTTTACTTCTAGAAGTACTTTTACAGTGTGTTATTGGACAACACGTAATCGATCACGTGAGTTTGTGAAACTTTACTGCAAATATTTTATTATATACAAAATCACCCACTTCATTATAATTTATTACAAGAAGTATACGGCCGTAACATCTTACACTTTACGGTAGCTTCTTATGAAACATACACAATTAGAATGATAATTAATATTAGTTATTTTTTAATAATTCAGGTAAGACAGTGGTCAAACGCAAGCTTATATTCTTTTTAAAAAAAAAGTTAGATATTTGATTAAAAATGACGTCATGTCAGCGTCAGCGTCATGTCAGATACTGCTACGGTATATGATATCAGTATTTATCATTAAGAGGTGTTCCTAGATGATTTTTAGTTTTTCTAAGGAGACAAGTAAAGCGCTGTGGCAACCCCGAAAACCTATCAAGGTCTGCGCAAAACCAAATAGAGAACTATTATTTATTTTTTATATTCTGAAATGCAGATTGACAATCATTACAGTTACAATCAAAGCGACGTCCGTACACAAATTACTTGTAGAAAAAAATATTTCATTTAGAAACCTTTGCTAATTTCATATATTCTATGTGCCACTTCTGTGATTTGGTCAGGCTACATTGAACAATATCTACTTCTTCTGGATGGAAATCCAATTTTCGTGTATCATGGGGGTATAGGCAGTTGTTGTGTTGTTTTCAGAGTTGGGATGATGCACCTAAGTCCAATTTAGTTGATAATGGAACATACGATAGGCTCTATTGCAAAAGACCTAATTTCAATTTCAGGACGGCAGAGGGGTAACAATTTATGAACTATAATTATTACGACATAGTCCTTAGCTATTCAGAACGACTTGAAAATTATCCATTATACACTTCAAAAAGCGAAAGTCCTATCTATATGTTACAGTGCGTGTGATTGGAAACGCCTTCGGGTAATGAAAAAGGGTGTGGCTCGCGACTCAATTTGAATATCGCTGCATGCAAGCATGGCTCCTAGAAACCAGCCCGCTATAAATGAAATAGCGGTGCCCGGGGGCGCTCATTGTAGGCTGGACGTATAGTGAACGCAACCTACCGTAAGGTTGACGTGGCATGTGTGCTAACCTATACTAGACTTACAAGGCCGATTTTTACAACTTTTAACGCAGTAAAAATAGTAGTCTGCTATTTTTAAACCGTTAAAATTGAATGGGAATTGATTAAATTTTAGATTTAATGGCACACCGCGTTATTTTCCATATTCTGTTAGCACATAAAACATCAAATACTCTACTAAATCTGCATGGGCTGAGCTTACATTCAACATAAATTCAGACCGCTATGAACTTGGTATATGAATTTTTGACGTTGCCTTATTGGCATAGACACGACCGCACCGGACTGAATCTCAACATTGACACCTAGATCCCCAATATCGATGCTCAGCTGTTTTTTCTCATACTCTAAAATAATATCCCAATCACAGATGTAAGGTTTTTTTTTCAGAGTGCATTATTGGAACAAGCTATATATTTTTCTGACTGGCCATACGCGGATCAAGACACAAAAATAATGCTGTTAATATTTTTAATACGTGCTCAAAAACCAATGAAATTTAGTGCTAAAGGCTTTTTGACAATGAATTTAGATACTTTCTGTAAGGTAAGCAACATCAACTTTAGAGGTAGAAAGGTTATTTCCTACTCAATATACGATTAAATTGGTTGTAGGTAGTAGTAAAAGTAATTTTGTTCTTTACTCTACTTCGCAATATTATTTCGTTTGTTTATGCTATTTTGTAAAAAAAACTTTGAATAACCAACTTATTTTTTTTTTTTTCACACTTAAACCCCCGCACTAGGATTCCATGTATCACGGGAGGCTTGGACACACACATTCACAGCACACAAACATCCAAGACCCGGGACAAACACCTACACTCATCGCATAAATGTTTTCCCCTGCCGGGATTCGAACCCAGGGTCCCCGAGACACAGTAGTAATGTCGATCACACTAACCACTGCGCCACGGCGACCGCCAGTATTTAATATCAACATTTTCTTAAAAATTAAGAGAAATATTTTAATTTTAATGAAATGTCTATGGTAATAATTTGAAAGCATATCCTTCGGAATAAACATTTCAAAACTCATGGTTCATTTATCACACAGTTCTGAGGCTACAATTTGAGGTGTAACCAAATTGAAAACCTCCTTGTGGTGAAGTATACTGAAAACGAATTACTAAATAAGAAGCAATTTATTTATAATTGATTACAATACCTTCAGACCACGGAAGATATAACACAAAACATAATTGTATGCTTTAAATGATTAATAAAATTTAGATTTAAATATATCATAAATAAGCATTTAAAAGTGCGTTTAAAGCACTAACGACACTTCTATATAAGACAGAAGAGTTATTCTAGAAGTAAGTCGTTTTAGAATAAGTATGCTATTCAAATTTTAGAACAAAATAATGTCGGCTATATACGGCATAGATGGCAAATCGACAGGGCGGTATTGTGTAATCGTAGGTTCAAATCTTAATAGTAGCCGAATGTACCGAAGTAATTTGCTTCTAAAATTAGAAACTAAGTTCCGCCTAGAATGATGTTAATGCAATGAACCGTTACCTATATGTATGATTTTATATAGAATTCATGATATCATAACTATTTTTATCTTTTCAGGTTTGCAGTTTGTCGTATCAACTATTTAATTTGTTACGCACAGTTTATTTGTAAAACAATTAGCCTATTATACTGATTATTTCAATCAATTATACTACAGATACGCAGTCTCTATGAAAATCAAACCTCTAAAGTGTCCCCTCGCTAAGATGTTTAGTTATTCCTTTCCAGCTAATATAAAAACAGTCCACAAGCGGATATTGTTTCATTTCAATAATGAACCTTAACACCCTAGCAATAGCGTTGTAAAACATTTGTGAGAGTTTTTCAACTATGGCTTGTTGGATTCTCACTTGGGCATCGCAACACGTCTCACTATTGGCGCGGTCACAGGCGACAGAGAGCAAAACAAGGCATATGCCTTGTTTAGTCGGTGCCGTTTCCGATCGGGCGATCGGGTACCTACACTAATTTATATCGCCGTCTGATTACGATATATTTTAGTCATGCTATTTGCTTAGTAATCATTAGCACCAAGGAAGATAAATGTTATTAATCATAACTGCTAGAGGAACACAAAAATGAAATATTACAACGGCCATATTTATTTCACTCACGAGCATGACCTCTTAAGACGTGTCTTTATTCTCAAATTGAGTAAAAATTAAGCATATTTAAACAGTAAAAAGAAAAGTCCATAGAATTTTTTATGTCACTTGCTACCCAAATTTTGCAGCAAGTACATGGTCACACTGATGATTAGATAGGTACTTAGATGCCTAGTGAAAAATTATTCACCTAATCATTTAAAAAATCGTCGGCTACAAGTGAAGAACTTCATACTTTTGATGCCTTGTAACTTAGAAGAATCAGAATAAAAAACTGTCTGTGTGTATTTTCTACCATAAGGACTGTCCTGAAGAACTCTTTAATATGTTATTCCGGCGGGTAACCACGGTTTTACCATCGTACTAGGACATAGCGCTTGAAAGCAAATCCACATATTATTGACTCGTGGCAGTCCCATACTGTGCCATTTTACCTATCGTTTTTGCCATACACCTGCAAAATGTGGAACGAGCTTCCTCCCTCGGTGTTCCCGAGTAGTTACAACATGACATTTCTTAAAAGGAGAGTTAACAGTATGCTGGTTAGTAGATCTCTGACTATGGGCTTTGTGAGCAGGCTCAAAGTCAGGCCAAAAGTTACAAGTATTAACAGAAAATCCTTATATTAAAAAGTGCTCATCCGAAATCCAATATTATTCAAAATGATGAACGAATAAGACATTCAAGGTAAGATATGAGGTGCCCACGACAGCGAAAACTCTGAGAGTCGGGTCGACAATGGGAGCAATACTGAAACAGTCTCCTTGATCACAGTCATAAAAACAAGATGTCTACACCGAGCCGGAGGCAATGTAGGCATATTACGTCGATATTGGTAGTGATTCGCTTGTTCAACTGAACTAAACTAAAATATTGGAAAATTAGACAAGTTCTTATATAGTTGCGATAAAGTCTAAATTAGTATGAGACCTATCAATGAACATCAGTAAAATTAAATGTATTTATTAAATTTGGGCGGGTATTTTTAGGTAAATTAAAAGGCCAATTATTTGGTGCCTACTAAAACTACCCGAGATTCGCCAACAATGTAATAAAACTCGCCGAATATTATTGAGACCGTTGTAAAAAGTTAAACGAATTTGAATTTAAGCGTGAGTAGAATACGAGCTACTTTATATTGAGGAATTTTAGTGAATTTTATCTAGTTCGTGTGATTAACAGAATTAGGGCCATGCTTACTACAGTAAGTATTGAACATATTGAACGAAAACACATGTATGCTAGGTTTTTTTTTATTCTACTTCAACATATGCACTAGGATTCCCTGTGTTGTGGGACGCACTTATAAGTAATTTCCGGAAGAGAAGCCGCCAATTTTACGTTCATTACGTAAGTATACGTTTTGTTTTATTATTGTTTTTTTTTGTCACCATTATGCAATACAGTGTTTGCATTGTAATGTACTGTATTTTTTTAAAATAAACTGTATAACTAGCTGCGCCCCGCGGTTTGACCCGCGGGTAATGATTTATGATGATGATGACAAGTAGTATATGTGTTAATCTAGACTCTAAACTATCTCCATACCAAATTTCACCAAAATCAGTGCAGTCGTTTGAGCCTGAAAAAATCACAAACTTTCACCTTTATAATAATGGGATATAATACATCTACTATTATAGTAATTTTTTGACACAATCGAACTAGCTAAAAATCACCAATACAAGAAAGAATACAGCTGTAAAATAGAGTTCAAATGGCAAAAGCAGTTATAAGTAACAATCTTAAAAATTAGATATTCTATTAATTTGCGGGTACTTAAACTTGGTATGGCGGTCACTAAAACTACCCGAAAACTTGAACAACTGGAAAATTTTGAGGTAAAAACAATTGCTGATTAAAGTGTGTGCGCCCCAATGCAATAATTTCTAACACAATAATTTCTACTTTATTTCATTTCATATATTGGTATCATAATTATGTAATTATATCCTGAATTATTTTTGGTAAATTTACTTCAATGGTGGTTAAATTATACACATAATGTAGTATTAATCTGATTACTAATTAATTACTTCGTTAAAGTTTTCAAAAAGAACTTAAAACTTGTTTGGTGACAGTTTTTAAACTTGAGGGTGGGAGTCAGGCTCGAAAGTACCCTCCCACCATGTTAGGAATTCGAAATCGGTATTACCTCAAGCTCAAGCTGTTGATGTGGTGATCGAACCAGCGTCTGTCAGTTCCCACCGCTGAGCTATCAGTACTTCAAAACAATCTAAGCTTATTTTATTTAAAATGATGCTAAACTTTGTTGTAATGAATTAATAGATTTCTTATTTCTTCTATTAACATATTTTTTAGATAATAGATATGCTTTGACAAAATCAAAAGTGGTAATGTAAAAAAAAACACTGTTAACAATAATCTTATCAATATATTAATACTATTTACTACAATTGCAGATCACGATGAAGTAATTCGAAATTTATTTCCTAATTATTGCGAAAGTTTTATTGATTTATCATGATTCGTTTTTATTAGTTTTGCAGTATATAAGTGCGACATTTTCCATATTTCCTCAGTGTTGTGACTCCAAGATGGACTTTCAGCATTTGGTCGTCCTTGGGCTGCTAATAAGTTTACCTTTGGGTATACTATGTAACCAACCTGGTAAGTTTTAATTTATTTTGTTTTATTAATATGTGCCTTTGTTTATTTCCCAATTTCTTTGAACAATTCATTTTTATTGATATTCTTTTACTCGAAGTGGGTTTGGCAAAACATAACATTATTATATTCCGCGATAATAATGAGATTTTTATTTTTATTTTTTTTACCAACAGTATATCACAAAATATATACAGTTCTAAAACATATATATACCTACGGTATACGCGGACCGGCGAAACGCGACCGCGTCCGCGAGCGCCCCGTATTTTAATTGAAAAAGACCACCGAATGTGGTTGAAACTACAGTCGGAATCTGTATATAGTTGAAACTACAGTCGGAATATAAGTTGAATTTGTTACTAGTAGCGCCCCGCGGTTTCAACCGCGTGGATGTTTTCGCTACCTCAATTATCTTTATATTTCAGTATGAGATTCGGATACAATGATTTGGATACAAATAAAGGATACAAAAAAAACTGTGTCGTCCACATTGTGTGTGTGTCCACACCAAAATATTCATAAAATTGTTTGAGTTGTGTTCAAAATATTAGTCCAGAATGTTTTGACCACACATTATATTCTCAAATGTGTTATTTGGTCAATCTGTATACGGAAAGGTAGGGAGAAAAGATTTTTTTTTGTAAAGTGCAATATACCTCATTTTTCCTGACTTTGATGGATGAATCATGTAGGGAAGGTGTTGGTGAACCTAGTGATCTGCGTTACACCATTTTTAGCGCTTCGCCGTCCGATGCCGCGGTACGCTCGCTTCGCTCGCTCGGCTAGTGCGTTGTGTTATCGCAGTTTCAATTTAACCTAATCTAGTGATCTGCGCTATGATCTATTTCAATAAAAATAAATGTTTTTTTCTTAGCGTCTCGTAAAATATCTACACCCCAACCTTTGTGTATTGTATTTTTTATGGTATGTACAATTACTCTATGATTTTGAACCATATATGTTATTGTGAAACATATTTTGGGTAACATTCTATGATAGACCACCACTAACACCATGATCCACTAGAACTTACAAGTCTTCTTTCAAACTGAAGAATGTTTAAAATTGCCTCTTTTATTGCTTTATCTGGGTTTCTGTGGCCTGTTCATAAAAAAAATATATTCTTATCTTATCTAATACTGAAATCCAAAACAGAACTTGAATGACTTTTTTTTTTTTTTTTTTTTTACATATTATAAGTTTGCGTTTGACAACTGTCTCACCTGATGTTAAGTGATGACGTTGTCTAGGATTTAGCACGCAAACCTAGAAGGTACCTATTCACTCGCGACTTGAAGACTCCAGGATTGTACATATCGGGAAACACAGACTCGGGCAACGAGTTCCATTCCTTGGCAGTACTCATTAAGAAAGTGGAAGCATAACGCTTCGTGCGTATAGGTGGTATATCTACCATATAGCGATGGCGAATTGCCGTACGTCGAGTCGACCGATGATAGAAAGGGGATGGTGGAATCAGATTGTGTAATTCCAGTGCACATTCTCCGAAATGCACCCGATAGAAGACAGTCTTTACAAACATATTATACCGACATAAATTTAAAGTTACATTATGATAAAGCTCTTCTATGACAACTGTATCGAAATGTTACTTTTTTACCATTAAGATACAACTTCAGCTGGACCAAGGACGTTGCAATGCAGTTTTTCTACATATTATATTTGTCTGTGGACGCAGCGCAACACGCATGCGCGTCCTGCCAACAGATATTGGCGCTAAATTTCATTATCTATTTTATAAGATTGGATAGAGTAATGTATGAAACTGTACATCATTTGGTCGTAAAACACCCGTGTAATGCTATAAAAAACTCGCCTACGGCTCGTTTTTAACTTACACTCGTGTTTGGAGTACCTTTATTATGATACAGTTTTATAAACTACTATTATAACATGCTAACATTATTAAATGTACATTTTAAACTTGACACCTCTCTTAGTAACATACTCGTACAATATTTCAGGAGATGGAGACGATAATGACTATAACTATGATTACGGTGAGTTCCAATTGTTCTAAATAGACTATACTAGCTGCACGCCACGGCTTCACCTGCGTGGACTACGAGTTTAACGCTACCTCAATTATTCCACGGGAACTAGGTTTAAAAGGATTAAGGATTTAAGGGATAAAAATAGCATATTTATTTATTTCAGGGTATTATCTGTCTTAGTTCCAAGTTACATGCAAATCCGTACAGTCGTCTCAGCGTGAATGAATAACAAACTTACAAACGACCAACGATGCCTCATATTGAATTTACTTTATCCAATTATGAATGAAATTTCATAAAAACTCTGTCATCCGTAGCATTGTTATAGACCGGAATCCAGTTTCCGAAAAAGAGAAATATTGGTCTACTTGAATGTCAAAGTTTTATGTGTAGTATTTTATTACTGGAACATCCATAATTTGTATGAGTACTGACGCGGGTAATCAGCCGGATGACCCGCGTCAGTACTCATACAACATAATATATTTGAAATGTAATGAAAATAAAGCGAAAGGTTTTTGTCGTAATAGAGGCTAATTGATTTATAAAAATGTCAATTACCTCATCACTATCATCACTGTCTACCTCTACTTTTCTGAGGTTCTTAACCTCGGCTGCCTCCACGCAGTGCTGGTTACTTAAGTGTGGGCACATGCGGCGCAGGTGTCCCATCTTATTACAGGCTCGGCAGGTGTATCTCGCAAACCTACAGTGGGAAACTTGATGCGCGCCACCGCACGCCCGGCACTCCACTTGTGCTGCTGGTCCCACTCACAAAATTGTGTCGGTTTCCGAGTTGCTTCCCTCGCTTCCGCACTGCAATTAATCTGCTGTGTTCCTGCCTTCATTACCGCGGATTTTGGTTAACGACGCCATTTTGCGCCTGACCTACTCTGGCATCCTGCTATCGTCTCGTGAGATTTTCCATAATTTTCCACCACGGCTGCATCCTTTTCGGCGGCCTCTAAACTCACTGCTAAGCTGTATGCTCGAACGAAAGGTTGAGGTTATCTTCTGCAAACAATCGTTGTCGTATTGTTTCACTTATAATGCCGCACACCATCTGGTCTCGTAGGTTTTCCTCTAAGCCGGCACCGAACGCACAAGTTTTCGACATTTTCTTGAGTTCAGCCACATAGTCACATATCTGTTCGCTACTTTTCTGCACTCGTTGTCTGAATTTATATCTCTCCGCCAACTCACTTGGTTTCGGTTGTAAATGTTGCGTCATCACATCAATTATCTGTTGGAATGTTTTGGTTACCGGTTTGGCCGGCGTGCACAGATTTACCAATAACTCATAGCTTTCTGCTCCCATGACTTTAATTAACGTCGGCACTTGTCTTTCTTTTTGTATATCGTTCACAACAAAATATTGTTCCAACCGCTCGATGTACAGTTTCCAATCGTCCATGTGAATGTCGAACTCGGATATTTTACCGATCGACATATTAACACTTGTAGTACAAGTGTTAATGGTTAACTTGTTTCTGGTAAACTATTACTCCACGCGTATATTAATGTAGTTTTTACTCGTCGCCACTGAGAAATATGCGGAGAAATAGGTAAAATAACAACCATCTATTGTTGTGCGATCGGCGTTTAATCTGAGACAAGCATTTTACAATTGTGTGCACCTACCCACAATATCTATTTAATAGTTATCATAATATTAATGCTACCTACATTACAGGTTTCTGTGGCCTGTTCATAAAAAATAATATTCTTATCTTATCTAATACTGAAATCCAAAACAGATCTTGAATGACAGTCTTTACAGACATATTATATCGAAATAAATTTAAAGTTATATTATGATACAGCTCTTCTATGACAACTGTATCGAAATGTTACTTTTTTACCATTAAGATACAACTTCAGCTGGACCAAGGACATTGCAATGCAGTTTTTCTACATATTATATTTGTCTGTGGACGCAGCGCAACACGCATGCGCGTCCTGCCAACAGATATTGGCGCTAAATTTCATTATCTATTTTATAAGATTGGATAGAGTAATGTATGAAACTGTACATCATTTGGTCGTAAAACATCCGTGTAATGCTATAAAAAAACTCGCCTACGGCTCGTTTTTAACGTAGACTCGTGTTTGGAGTACCTTTATTATGATACAGTTTTATAAACTACTATTATAACATGCTAACATTATTAAATGTACATTTTAAACTTGACACCTCTTTTAGTAACATACTCGTATAATATTTCAGGAGATGGAGACGATAATGACTATAACTCTGATTACGGTGAGTTCCAATTGTTCTAAATAGACTATACTAGCTGCACGCCACGGCTTCACCTGGGTGGACTACGACGGTCCTACGTCTTTTTGCGATTTTACTGCATCCTCTGTTTTCTATGGAGATATCTTATTCAATAATTGTCAATAGACAAGATGGCGTCTACAGGCGATATATAAGTGGGCGTTATATATTCAAACATTTGTTATAAACAATAAAATTCTTACTTACAATTTACAGGTAACGAGGACGTGAGCGCTTCATCAGCGTCATCATCAACTTCCAGCAGCTGTGAGTTTTCTTTTTTATTTACAAGCTTTTATTTAACTTGCACAGTATCTGTATGTGTTTACGGTGGACCATCCAATTTTACCTTTATAGCCTTAAATGGTGTATCCCTACCAGTCTGCTCCGATTTTAGGTACCTCGGTTCATTGATCCAAAATAACAGCAATATTGACCGAGACGTAAGGAACAGGATAAATGCAAATTGGATGAAATGGAGACATGTCTCAGGGACCATTTGCGATCCGCGAATGCCCTTGAAACTCAAGGGCAAAATTTATAAGACTATAGTGAGACCTGTCGTCATGTATGGATGTGAATTTTTGGCAGCAAAAGAGGTGGATGAAAGAAAAGTGCATGTGGCAGAGATACGAATGTGGAGATGGATGTGTGGTGTGACTAGGATGGATAAAATAAGGAATGAGTATATCAGAGGAAGCTTGAAAGTAGCACTAGTGAATGAGTTGAAAGCGAATAGATTGCCTTTGTATGGGCATGTCATGAGGCGGGATGAAAAACATATAACAAAGAGAGTACTTAACATGAATGTGTATGGATATAGAGGTAGAGGAAGGCCGAAGAAGGTATGGATGGACTGTGTGAAGAATGATATTTTTATGAAAGGTGCGAGCACTGAGACGACCAAGGATAGAAGAGAATGGAAGGGGAAAACATGTTGTGCTGACCCCACCTAGTGTGGGATAAGGACAAGAAGAAGAAGAGTGTTTGTATATGTTCGTTGGTCGGATTAGGTCTACTGTACACAGAACGCTCATATCGGAGTTAGAGATTGTATAAGCGACCATCGAACTGCCGGTTGACACTCACAACTATGTTCACGATGAAGTGCTTTTTTATGACAATATAATAATACTACGCCTATATACGAGGCCTATGTCCAGCAGTACTCAGCCTATGGCTGAGATGATGATGATGAATACTAATAATAATATGGGACAAAATTCACACAAAGTCTTCAGGTCCCAAGTTAGGCAGAGCCTGTACTAAAGTGATCTGATGACCAATATACATACTTATATAGGTATACACACAGACACAGGTCGAACTGACATGTTCATGCACACAAATGTTTGAACTGTCTTGAAATCGAACCCATATACCATGACCTGATTACTTACACCTGAGACACTTAATTTTGACTCTAAATATAGAATCTTCTTGACTATCAAAAGTACAGATACAAGTTTTGTATATCATAATCATATCATTTTACGCAGTTTTTTTTTGAATTGTCTTAATGTTCGATTTTAATTTTATGTGATCATTTGTTACAGCTGGCGACGATGGTGAAGCGTTATCAATCAGCACTGGTATGTCTCCTCACACGTTAACCTACATTCATTAATTGTGAATATTTTGCTTTTGCCAGGGTAACCTTGCTCAAAGCTTACATTTTACCTTTACCATTACCATTCACAATTTTAAATTTTTACATAATATATGTACTTTAACAATGACTTAATGGGCTAAAATAATATCACGACTTAGACTTAGACTTTTTAAACTTAGACTTTAGACTTTTTAATTTCAGTTTTTCTTGCATGTGTCACAGGTCAGGCCCATTTATCGTTACCGCGAGAATTTTTCTTATTGAAAAAATATCGTCACTCGAAAAGTATTTTCTCACTAATAAATTAGCAAATAAAATCAGAACGATCAAATCAGAATTAACATTCATGAACTGTTATCATAGGTGGTATTTTAATATGTATATTAGAGTTTCAATTTTTTCAGAGCATATTTTTTGCTGAAAAGACTCATAATTGTCTATTTAGCGAATGCCTAAATTTCTTAAGCCCCTCTCACACGTCGGTGGAAATCGGCAGACGTATCTGCAGCACTGAGTTACTATTTAGTAATAGTACCTCAGTGATCCGCACATGAATTTCCACGAGCTGTCCACACTTCTGTAACTCTATCAGTCTATGTTAATTCTGGATAGGTAACATGCGCTCGCACATTAAAAAATATGTATATTGAGTATCTGCCGCAGCTATCTATTTATTAAGTACTTTTTAACTACTACTGGAGATACTTAATTTTTACTTACAACATTTTTATTTTTATGACATTTATTTTAGGATTCCAGAACAGTTTTCAGCTTACCTAAAAGGTTCCTCGAGGCTCATAGTGTTACTATTCATTTGGAGCGTTTTTACGAACGTTGTACTTTGTACTTGTGAAGTAGGTATGAGAAAAACAAGAAGCGCGCGTGCACTCTCAATCGCAACTCCGAGCAAATTGATGTATCGGCAGACGTGTGGACACGACGTCGGACGTTCGCGACGAAATCTTTTGATGCGTGTCACAGAAACCGCCAACAATCAGATTCGAGACGGATGCATCTGCCGACGTTAAATACCTACCAGAGACGCGAAAATCGTGCCCTCGACACGTCGGTGGACGCAACTGCAGGCGTCATCTGCGGATGCGTCCGCCGACACGTGTAGTTTAGCCGTAACTTCAGTTGCGCCATTTGCCTTTAGACATTTTTGAGTTTAATGAGTCGTGGTTAAATTAAGTGCTCTATAAAAACACTTGCAATAGAATAAAATAGTTTAATTAACGGCATTATTAAGTATATCAAATTCGGCATACACATAATATGCTTATGTACTTCAGATAATTTGAGTAAATAACGCTACTACAAAAATTTTTTAGTGTGTTTTTAAACATGAAAGGCTCAATTAATATCCATTATTTTTTAAAGGTGAATCCTCTGCAGACGGAGATGGTAATGATGCTTCTTTACCTGGTGATGGTATGTCCAAATTATTTGATACACTTTATTAAAGTAGAATAACAAGATGAACCATTCCTTGCCATCATTTTCATGGCAATAAATGGTTCATGCGCGTTTGTGAGATCATGTGCGGTTTCGATTCTGGGTTTTATGAGCGCCTTAAAATAGTTCCTCAGTGCCTAAGCTAGGCTTAGTAAACGCTTATCAAAAACAGATCTGCGCTTTTTATTCTAATATTTGATTAATCAGTTAGCATTGTGTATATATTATTCAATAGTATTGTTAATTTTTATCTTACGTGCATAACATTATTTGACACAACAAACAACAACTTTTAGATAGTGCAATTCTAAAATTTTAAAATTGCTATAGCATATTTTAATGTGTTAAATCAAACAAAATTAATTTTAATATTTATTTTAGGCTTTGCTTTTCATTTATTGCGTTTTAATACATATAATATGTTTTAAAATGTATTATACGAGACCGGATATAGGACGACGTTGTGTTAAGACGTATGTAAAAAAACACGTATTTTTATTAATTATTGTAGAAGATGACAATAGAATAGATAGATTGACCGAGACGTAAGGAACAGGATAAATGCAGATTGGATGAAATGAAGACAGGTCTCAAGGACCATATGCGATCCGCGTATGCCCTTGAAACTCAAGGGCAAAATTTATAAGACCATAGTGAGACCTGTCGTCATGTATGGATGTGAATGTTGGGCAGCAAAAGATGAAAAAAAAGTGCATGTGGCAGAGATGTGAATGTTGAGATGGATGTGTGGTGTGACTAGGATGGATAAAATAAGGAATGAGTATATCATAGGAAGCTTGAAAGTAGCACTAGTGAATGAGTTGAAAGCCAATAGAATGGCTTGGTATGGGCATGTCATGAGGCGGGATAAAAAACATATAACAAAGAGAGTACTTAACATGAATGTGGATAGATATAGAGGTAGAGGAAGGCCGAAAAAGGTACGGATGGACTGTGTGAAGAATTATATGTTTATGAAAGGTGTGAGCACTGAGACGACCAATGATAGAAGAGAATGGAAGAAAAAAACATGGTGTGCCCCACCTAGTGTAAAATAAGGACAAGAAGAAGATTGTAGAAGATGTCAAATCCATAAGAAAAATACTCGAAAATATACGTATGTCGTATTTCGATGAGAATATAACATACAGTACTTAATCAACCGTCCTTTGTTTAGTGTTTTCCCAGGCAATGCAGCTTTTAAGAAGAACTAGTAAAGCCTAACCTCATCCATGTACGGACTACTATCTGAATCGTTGAAGTCGTATTCAAACTAGGAAGATATGTTTATGGACAGAGGGACGGAATCAGTCGTTAGTTGCATGAATTCAGGCCCCCGGGGATCCTGAGATCAAATCCTGGCAGGTGCGAATATTTATGTGATAAGTGATCCTGAGTCTTAGTTGTTTGTTGTGATATTATTGTGTATATCCATACCTTACGCAACACAAGTACTAGGCCAGGGATGTGATTGCGAATAAAAAATAAAAAATGGCGCGTTCAATAGTACGATTTAAAATACAATTTAGTGTAATAAAATGTACAGTAGTAAAATATGATATATTTTATTAAATAAATAATCATTCAAAGAATTATTTTAATAGTGCTGCGGAAAGTGATGCGTTACATTATAATATATTGCCAAAACATGACTTAATACTTTTGTTATTATCGCAGGATATGCCTCGGATGGATCAAAGGGCACTGAAGCTGGTACCCGTAGTGAAGGTAAATTAAATTTGTACAAACGTGATTTATTTGCCTCCATGCCTTTCGCTACACAAGTACCAGGGCAGGGGTGAGATTGCGAATAAAAAATAATATATGGCGCGTTCAATACTATGATTTAAGATACAATTTAAAGTAATAAAATGTACAGTAGTAAAAAATGACAAATTTTATTTAATAAATAATCATTCAAATAATTATTTTAATAGAGCTGCGGAAAGTTATGCGTTACATTATAATATATTACGAAACATGACTAAATACTTTTGTTATTATTGCAGGATATGCCTCGGGTGGATCAAAGGGCACTCATGCTGGTTCCTATAGTGAAGGTAAATTAAATTTGTACAAGCGTGATTTATTTGCATCCATGCCTTCTGCAACACAAGTACCAGGGCAGGAGTTCAATAGTATGACTTAAGATACAATTAAGTGTAATAAAATGTACAGCAGTAAAAAATATCATATTTTATTTAATAAATAATCATTCAAATAATTATTTTAATGGTACTGCGGAAAGTGATGCGTTACATTATAATATATTACTAATTATGACTAAATAATTTTGTTATTATCGCAGGATATGCCTCGGGTGGATCAGAGGGCACTCATGCTGGTTCCAATAGTGAAGGTAAATTAAATGTGTACAAGCCTGATTTATTTGCGTCCATGCCTTTCGCTACACAAGTACCAGGGCAGGGGTGAGATTGCGAATAAAAAATAATATATGGCGCGTTCAATACTATGATTTAAGATACAATTTAAAGTAATAAAATGGACAGTAGTAAAAAATGACAAATTTTATTTAATAAATAATCATTCAAATAA
This sequence comes from Apeira syringaria, assembly GCA_934044485.1. Classification (NCBI taxonomy): domain Eukaryota; kingdom Metazoa; phylum Arthropoda; class Insecta; order Lepidoptera; family Geometridae; genus Apeira; species Apeira syringaria. The sequence continues at coordinate 3,162,422 of OW203661.1, read as the reverse complement.
TTATTTTAATAGAGCTGCGGAAAGTTATGCGTTACATTATAATATATAACGAAACATGACTAAATACTTTTGTTATTATCCCAGGATATGCCTCGGGTATATCAAAGGGCACTCATGCTGGTTCCTATAGAGAAGGTAAATTAAATTTGTACAAGCGTGATTTATTTGCGTCCATGCCTTCTGCAACACAAGTACCAGGGCAGGAGTTCAATAGTATGACTTAAGATACAATTAAGTGTAATAAAATGTACAGTAGTAAAAAATGTCATATTTTATTTAATAAATAATCATTCAAATAATTATTTTAATGGTGCTGCGGAAAGTGATGCGTGACATAATAATATATTACTAACCATGACTAAATACTTTTATTATTATCGCAGGATATGCCTCGGGTGGATCAGAGGGCACTAAAGCTGGTACCCATAGTGGAGGTAAATTAAATTTGTACAAGCGTGATTTATTTGCGTCCATGCCTTTCGCTACACAAGTACCAGGGCAAGAGTTCAATAGTATGACTTAAGATATAATTAAGTGTAATAAAATGTACAGCAGTAATAAATATTATATTTTATTTAATAAATAATCATTCAAATAATTATTTTAATGGTACTGCGGAAAGTGATGCGTTACATTATAATATATTACTAATTATGACTAAATAATTTTGTTATTATCGCAGGATATGCCTCGGGTGGATCAGAGGGCACTCATGCTGGTTCCAATAGTGAAGGTAAATTAAATGTGTACAAGCGTGATTTATTTGCGTCCATGCCTTTCGCTACACAAGTACCAGGGCAGGGGTGAGATTGCGAATAAAAAATAATATATGGCGCGTTCAATACTATGATTTAAGATACAATTTAAAGTAATAAAATGGACAGTAGTAAAAAATGACAAATTTTATTTAATAAATAATCATTCAAATAATTATTTAAATAGAGCTGCGGAAAGTTATGCGTTACATTATAATATATAACGAAACATGACTAAATACTTTTGTTATTATCCCAGGATATGCCTCGGGTATATCAAAGGGCACTCATGCTGGTTCCTATAGAGAAGGTAAATTTGTACAAGCGTGATTTATTTGCGTCCATGCCTTCTGCAACACAAGTACCAGGGCAGGAGTTCAATAGTATGACTTAAGATACAATTAAGTGTAATAAAATGTACAGTAGTAAAAAATGTCATATTTTATTTAATAAATAATCATTCAAATAATTATTTTAATGGTGCTGCGGAAAGTGATGCGTGACATAATAATATATTACTAAACATGACTAAATACTTTTGTTATTATCGCAGGATATGCCTCGGGTGGATCAGAGGGCACTAAAGCTGGTACCCATAGTGGAGGTAAATTAAATTTGTACAAGCGTGATTTATTTGCGTCCATGCCTTTCGCTACACAAGTACCAGGGCAGGAGTTCAATAGTATGACTTAAGATATAATTAAGTGTAATAAAATGTACAGCAGTAATAAATATTATATTTTATATAATAAATAATCATTCAAATAATTATTTTAATGGTACTGCGGGAAGTGATGCGTTACATTATAATATATTACTAATTATGACTAAATAATTTTGTTATTATCGCAGGATATGCCTCGGGTGGATCAGAGGGCACTCATGCTGGTTCCAATAGTGAAGGTAAATTAAATGTGTACAAGCCTGATTTATTTGCGTCCATGCCTTTCGCTACACAAGTACCAGGGCAGGGGTGAGATTGCAAATAAAAAATAATATATGGCGCGTTCAATACTATGATTTAAGATACAATTTAAAGTAATAAAATGGACAGTAGTAAAAAATGACAAATTTTATTTAATAAATAATCATTCAAATAATTATTTTAATAGAGCTGCGGAAAGTTATGCGTTACATTATAATATATTACGAAACATGACTAAATACTTTTGTTATTATCCCAGGATATGCCTCGGGTATATCAAAGGGCACTCATGCTGGTTCCTATAGAGAAGGTAAATTAAATTTGTACAAGCGTGATTTATTTGCGTCCATGCCTTCTGCAACACAAGTACCAGGGCAGGAGTTCAATAGTATGACTTAAGATACAATTAAGTGTAATAAAATGTACAGTAGTAAAAAATGTCATATTTTATTTAATAAATAATCATTCAAATAATTATTTTAATGGTGCTGCGGAAAGTGATGCGTGACATAATAATATATTACTAAACATGACTAAATATTTTTGTTATTATCGCAGGATATGCCTCGGGTGGATCAGAGGGCACTAAAGCTGGTACCCATAGTGGAGGTAAATTAAATTTGTACAAGCGTGATTTATTTGCGTCCATGCCTTTCGCTACACAAGTACCAGGGCAGGAGTTCAATAGTATGACATAAGATATAATTAAGTGTAATAAAATGTACAGCAGTAATAAATATTATATTTTATATAATAAATAATCATTCAAATAATTATTTTAATGGTACTGCGGGAAGTGATGCGTTACATTATAATATATTACTAATTATGACTAAATAATTTTGTTATTATCGCAGGATATGCCTCGGGTGGATCAGAGGGCACTCATGCTGGTTCCAATAGTGAAGGTAAATTAAATGTGTACAAGCCTGATTTATTTGCGTCCATGCCTTTCGCTACACAAGTACCAGGGCAGGGGTGAGATTGCAAATAAAAAATAATATATGGCGCGTTCAATACTATGATTTAAGATACAATTTAAAGTAATAAAATGGACAGTAGTAAAAAATGACAAATTTTATTTAATAAATAATCATTCAAATAATTATTTTAATAGAGCTGCGGAAAGTTATGCGTTACATTATAATATATTACGAAACATGACTAAATACTTTTGTTATTATCCCAGGATATGCCTCGGGTATATCAAAGGGCACTCATGCTGGTTCCTATAGAGAAGGTAAATTAAATTTGTACAAGCGTGATTTATTTGCGTCCATGCCTTCTGCAACACAAGTACCAGGGCAGGAGTTCAATAGTATGACTTAAGATACAATTAAGTGTAATAAAATGTACAGTAGTAAAAAATGTCATATTTTATTTAATAAATAATCATTCAAATAATTATTTTAATGGTGCTGCGGAAAGTGATGCGTGACATAATAATATATTACTAAACATGACTAAATACTTTTGTTATTATCGCAGGATATGCCTCGGGTGGATCAGAGGGCACTAAAGCTGGTACCCATAGTGGAGGTAAATTAAATTTGTACAAGCGTGATTTATTTGCGTCCATGCCTTTCGCTACACAAGTACCAGGGCAAGAGTTCAATAGTATGACTTAAGATATAATTAAGTGTAATAAAATGTACAGCAGTAATAAATATTATATTTTATTTAATAAATAATCATTCAAATAATTATTTTAATGGTACTGCGGAAAGTAATGCGTTACATTATAATATATTACTAATTATGACTAAATAATTTTGTTATTATCGCAGGATATGCCTCGGGTGGATCAGAGGGCACTCATGCTGGTTCCAATAGTGAAGGTAAATTAAATGTGTACAAGCGTGATTTATTTGAGTCCATGCTTTCCTCAACACAAGTACCAGGGCAGGGGTGAGATTGCGAATAAAAAATTAAATATGGCGCGTTCACTACTATGATTTAAGATACAATTTAAAGTAATAAAATGTACAGGAGTAAAAAATGACAAATTTTATTTAATAAATAATCATTCAAATAATTATTTTAATAGAGCTGCGGAAAGTTATGCGTTACATTATAATATATAACGAAACATGACTAAATACTTTTGTTATTATCCCAGGATATGCCTCGGGTATATCAAAGGGCACTCATGCCCTATCTATCTGCCCTCCTATAGAGAAGGTAAATTAAATTTGTACAAGCGTGATTTATTTGCGTCCATGCCTTCTGCAACACAAGTACCAGGGCAGGAGTTCAATAGTATGACTTAAGATACAATTAAGTGTAATAAAATTTACAGTAGTAAAAAATGTCATATTTTATTTAATAAATAATCATTCAAATAATTATTTTAATGGTGCTGCGGAAAGTGATGCGTGACATAATAATATATTACTAAACATGACTAAATACTTTTGTTATTATCGCAGGATATGCCTCGGGTGGATCAGAGGGCACTAAAGCTGGTACCCATAGTGGAGGTAAATTAAATTTGTACAAGCGTTATTTATTTGCGTCCATGCCTTTCGCTACACAAGTACCAGGGCAGGAGTTCAATAGTATGACTTAAGATATAATTAAGTGTAATAAAATGTACAGCAGTAATAAATATTATATTTTATTTAATAAATAATCATTCAAATAATTATTTTAATGGTGCTGCGGAAAGTGATGCGTTACGTTATATTATATTACTTAACATGAATAAATACTTTTGTTATTATCGCAGGATATGCCTCGGGCGGATCAACGGGCACTGAAGCTGGTTCCTATAGTGAAGGTAAATTAAATTTGTACAAGCGTAAATTATTTGCGTGCATGCCTTTCGCAACACTAGTACCAGGGCAAAGTCAGAGCATGCTCTGCAAAGTTTATTTCGTTCAAAGCCTATGTACAACATATTATTTGAATTTGTTTTTCATCCCTCCTCATGACATGCACATACCAAGCCAATCGATCAACTTATCATTCACTGGTGTTACTTTCAGGCTTCCTCTGATATACTCATTCCTTACTTTACCCATCCTAGTCACACCACACATCTATCTCAACATTCGCATCTCTGCCACATGCACTTTTCTTTCATCCACCTCTTTTGCTGCCCAACATTGAGATCCATACATTACGACAGGTCTTATAAATGTTTCCCTTGAGTTTCAAGGGCATTCGCGGATCTCATATGGTCCTGAGACCTGTCTCCATTTCATTCAACCTGCATTTATCCTGTTCCTTACGTCTCGGTCAATATTGCCGTTATCTTGGATCAATGAACCGAGGTACATAAAATTTGGATCAGACTGGTATAGATACACCATTTAAAGCTATACGGGTAAAATTAGATGGTCCACTGAAGTCGCAAAACCGTTGTCATGTCAAATGCCCATGTTGCGCCCGCCCCCATATCAATTGAGAACTTGATTCTCAAAGTTGTGGACCACGTTACCTAGGACATCCAGTCCAATTAGGTCCAAGTCCAACTTTGAGAAAGAGGCCAATGGTCAAATTCTACTGCGGCAAAATACCGCAATGCCTGAAAACGAGGGTCTTCGAACAATGTGTGTTACCAGTGATGACTTACGGAACTGAAACGTGATCTCTGACTATAGGCCTTCTGAACAGGCTCCGAGTCGCACAACGATGAAGAGGGCTCGGGGTTTCTCTACGTGATCGAATCAGAAATGAGGAGATCAGTAGAAGAACGAAAGTCACTGATATAGCCTAGCGGATTAGCAAGTTGAAGTGGCAGTGGGCAGGGCATATAGTTCGAAAAACCGATGGCCGTTGGGGCCGAAAGGTTCTCGAATGGAGACCACGGACTGGCAAGCGCAGCATAGGACGGCCACCGACCACATTGACAGACGACCTGACTAAGATCGCAAGCAAGGGCTGGATGTGGGGCGCTTCAAACAGATTTTTGTTGAAATCAACGACGGAGGCCTATATCTAGCAGTGGACGTTCTATGGCTGAGATGATGATGATTTTATTTAACGAAATGTTGCTCTCATATTCTAGCTACTGGGTCAAGTAGCAGAAAAAATGCGGGTAGCGGTAATGGCAACACTGGAAGTACCCAAACTCCTGGCGGTAATGGAAACACTGGAGGTACCAAAACTCCTGGCGGTAATGGAAGCACTGAAGGTAACCAACCACCTGGCGGTAATGGAAACACTGGAGGTACCAAAACTCCTGGCGGTAATGGAAGCACTGAAGGTAACCAACCACCTGGCGGTAATGGAAACTCTGGAGGTACCCCACCTGCTGGCGGTAATGGCAACACTGGAGGTACCCCACCTGCTGCCGGTAATGGCAACACTGGAAGTACCCAAACTCCTGGCGGTAATGGCAACACTGGAAGTACCCAAACTCCTGGCGGTAATGGAAACACTGGAGGTACCAAAACTCCTGGTGGTAATGGAAGCACTAAAGGTAACCAACCACCTGGCGGTAATGGAAACACTGGAGGTACCAAAACTCCTGGCGGTAATGGAAGCACTGAAGGTAACAAACCACCTGGCGGTAATGGAAACTCTGGAGGTACCCCACCTGCTGGCGGTAATGGCAACACTGGAGGTACCCCACCTGCTGCCGGTAATGGCAACACTGGAAGTACCCAAACTCCTGGCGGTAATGGCAACACTGGAAGTACCCAAACTCCTGGCGGTAATGGAAACACTGAAGGTAACCAACCACCTGGCGGTAATGGAAACACTGGAGTTACCAAAACTCCTGGCGGTAATGGAAGCACTGAAGGTAACAAACCACCTGGCGGTAATGGAAACTCTGGAGGTACCCTACCTGCTGGCGGTAATGGAAACACTGGAGGTACCCAATCTACTTACTTCTTAAGATTTTATATACAATAGCTTAGATATAGATAGTTCAGCTTCTAGCACTTATACTGTTACTTTAGTAATATTAACGTTTGTACGTAAAAAACACAATTGTCCTCAGAATATTAATTATAATCTCTATCTAGCGATAGCTTGACGTATTTGCATGTAATATTTTACATTAGGAAGATAACATTTTCAGTGTAACTTTTTCAAGCAGCAGTCCTTGAGAGTCAGTAAACATTTAGGGTCTAATGGGATTACATCTTGGCGCACATAGTCACTGATCCTCTATGAAGACAGTAATAAAACGCTAACTAAAGGCAGCATTAGCGATATTTACCACAATTATAATTCCGCATGTACGTTATAGGTAGTTGGTCGTGTTGAAATATCACCAAGCGGCTTAAAAAAGCCTTAATACGCTGGAATATAACGTCTTTTGTAGCAATGGAAATACTTTGTGGCAGGATGAAGTCGAGTTGCATTTTTCATATTGTTACATTTTTTTCTAATCAAACTTTGCATAATTCATTGTTGACGCATCATCTCAAACTAATAATAAATACATTATATTACATGAAGGGCGAGTGTTGCAACCGAACAAAATTTTTGCTATTAATTATAATATTATTAGCCTTCTTATAAATGAGCTCAATTTAGAATGTTAATCATTTTCATGGTGTTGCGCTTAATATTTCTTAAAAAAACACACACAAAAACTTAACATTTTATAATTATCATATTGATTGCTGCCCAAGTGTGTTGGGAAATAATGTTTGCTTGCAAGAAATAAAATAATAATTGTTTTGACATTAAGAATCGAAACATTTAAAATCAACTGTCAAAGCGATTTAACGTAAAACCTCCTAAAGGCAATGGCTAGGTAATTTAACCTAAAAAATATATTTTGGAATTATTTAATTTATTTAAAAATGTCTAATCATTGTATGGTAACATTTTTTAACAACACAGGTGGTGATAAACCTCCCAGTGGAACTCAAGGAACTAATACCTCTTCAACTGGAAGTGGTAAGTAATATATTTAAAAGCGAAAGATAAATAAGATAAAAATAAAAAAATAATTATTGCCTTATGAATTGTTAACATGTACAAAAAACGTTGCACATATAATTTAGTAGCGACAGACTGCCCGGTTTTTGGCATATCCCTGTCCAGATAAATGTTTGCTAACCATATTTGACCACATCGTCACTGACCATCAAGTGAGATGGTGGTGAAACGATCTATAAAATTATTCATTAATTGGACGTGTTTTTTTAGTTCTTAGTTGTTACTGTTGTTTCATTGCTATCGACGCAATAATACGTAGTGATAAATGAAAAAATGATTACAGTCTTTTATAATACAAATACCTTTTACTTTAGATTATGTCTCATAAGATCCATTTGTTAACTTTTCCTAATACTCATACTTTATTTCTGTCACCAAAATTACAACCAAATGTAGAGGTTATATGTTATCCTTTTAAGCAGTAGATTGGTGAAGGAATCGGAATACTTATGTGGTTAGTTTAATAAAATATTAAGATAAAAAACTTAATCAATCGACTGGCCGGTTGGCGCAGTTGGTAGCACTCTGCCTTCTGAGCCGCTGGTCCCGGGTTCGATTCCCGGACAGGTCCAACATTTGTGTGTATGAACATGACTATTTGACCTGTGTCTGGGTGTGTATATGTATATATATATATATATATATATATATATATATATATATATATATATATCAGTCAAAAGGTTACCATAGCACAGGCTCTGCCTAGTTTGGGACCTGAAGACCTTGTGTGAATGTTAATAAATAAATTAATAAAAATCAATAGTAATTAATATAAAAGTAATCGAACTTTTATTAAAAAAATGTTCAACTAAATAATTATTTTATTATGACAAAATAGGTCCCACAAAACAGAGCAAACGTTCGCAAATTATATGTTATTCTTATTTTAGATTTCTTCCTGCTAAGTACACAGCTAGTGTTCACACTTCATACTCAGCACCCTCAAATCTTCTTCAAACAATATTGACTGCATGTTAGATAAATAAATATACGTAACAACTCTGGATAATGGTGCATTGAAAATGCCTTTCGGATACCAAGAAAATTATGCGAGAGCTTAAATTTTCTATTTAACTAAACTGAACTATTAACTAAATATACTATTTAAACTAATCTCCGTATAAAACTCACGCATTTCCTCAGAAACCGTGACTATATTCTCTTTAAATAATAAAAAAATCAGAGGTAACAAGACTACGAATTATTTCAAATACGTCTTATCTCTTATCTCAATATGCGTACAATATCAACATTGACCGAATGTATTGATTCATCACCACGCTTTATTTTCCTAACTACAGAATAATTACCACTTTTACTCTAAATACTAACTCCGTATATTTTACTTAACTAGGAAGGTACAACGCACGCGTGTACTGTACGACGTCCGTGACGTCACTATGTCTAGTATAGAGTAATACAGCCTCGTATGTTTTATATGAAAGCATCGAGAAGTTATGACTAACATTTTAAAGCTATATAAGCTTTGAAAAAGTAGTCGTACTCTGTTTCCTCAAAAAACAAAATATGACTGTGTAAAATTAAAATGCATTTGTACCGATTATTTTGAGCAGCAAAATGTGGACCAAGCTTTTCCCTCGGTATTCCCGAATAGATAAAATATGGTGTACTTCAAAAGGAGACATTTGTGATCAACTGTTCGTTATCATCAGGCTCAACTGCTACAACTTCAAATGGAGATGGAGGATCTACTGGTACTGCAACAGGAATCGGTACGCTTTTATTGTTTTATCAGTTTTGATATGAAACTGTGGCTATGTCCGAATTTCAACCACTGAGTGACCACCAATACTATACAATTAATTAGTATACAGTGAAAGTTTATTTCATTTTACACTGTTTTTACGGGTATAACGTGGTACTTACGCGTAGTCGATATCATCATTATCATAATCTCAGCCATAGGACGTCCACTGCTGGACAAAGGTCTCTCCCATTGATATACTGTGTACGACATATACATGATGATTCACAATACTAACATTGTGACTGATCTTAGGGCTGTAGAACATAGCTGCAATTGGCCAGCAATTGAGATATTAAATTAGAGAAAGCGATGTATACAGTGAATACAAGCTATTTCAATTTTCAAAGTTTTAACGAGTTTTAGCTAGTTCAAGTTATTAATAAATTTAGGGCTACGATATAATATGGTCGCTAACATTAAACGCATTGATGGCTATTAGTATTAATAACATAATAATAATTGCAGGTAATGCTAATTCTTCTTCTGGAAATGGAGGTCCCACAAGTGCTGCGACGGCCACTGGTATGTTATTAAGATAAGTTTAACATGTCCAATATTATATTCAGGTCCATCTGGTTTTTCACTCAAACTAACTAAAATACTTTCATACACGAAATTTATTGTTTTGACTACTCAATCTCTGCCAATATGTAGTTTTTTTTAACACTTAACAACCCCATTCTTAATATTGAAACAGCATTGATTTATTATTTTTATGTAAAGTCAAATAATATTTATAAAATGGCGCATTTAAAATAAGCAAAAATTTTAGTATTGACTCCGTTTGTAACTTGTTATATACACATGAAAATGTGTATGTGCTGGACTATTGTGCTGGACTATTGTGTTACTATTGTGCTGGACTGTTGTCCGTGCGTCACTAAGGTCAGTGCTGAAAATCAGCGCTACAGACTCGTCTGCAGCACATGCTGAGCTTAAACCATTTCAGACATCACCACGTATGTCAGCTACCCTAGGTGTATAGTTTACCATAATAACCGAAGTAGCTATCATAGCTGGCTCATGTTTGTATTTTTGTCTCAATTATTGCTTATCTGAATAAATGATTTCTTTCTTTCTTTTTCAAAACCGTAATCCATGCGGGTGAAACCGTAGGGCATATTTATAAATAGTTTATAATTTAAAAATATCAAAGATGTTTAAGGGTCTGAGGAATTTTTCTACCAAATGTCATGTAAATCCATTTTCAGCGCTGAGTGGTGACAAAGAGACCCACACTCACATACAAATTTCCGCATTAATTATTTACTAGTAGCGCCCCGCGGTTTCACCCGCGTGGATTACGGTTTTCCCGCCACCTCAATTATGCCACGGGAACTATACTTTTTCCGGGATAAAAGTAGCCTATGTGTTAATTTTAGGGTTCAAACTATGTCCATACCAAGTTTCAACGAAATTGGTGTAGCTGTTTGAGCGTGAAGAAGTAACAAACATACACAAAAATAAATGTGGTTTCTTTCGTTCTTTCGTTTTTTCTTTTTTTCTTTCTTTCACACATACACAAAAACTTTTGCATTTATAACATAGTACGATATTTATGCGCTCCAAGTTTTCCACCATACAGACTGTGATTTTTTTAATAATAATAATGTTTTACACCAGATTGCATAGAGATTCAAATACAGAACTAATAGCATAATTTTACTTCAATGCACTCGTTAACATAAATACAATTACAATTCAATACAATTATTCTTTGTTGCACTTTACCATGAATGTACTTATAAGTTATTACAAAATTACTCTTAATCTAGGTAGTACAATGGGCAGTCTTATCGCTGAAAGCGATTTCTTCCAGACAACCTTTGGATGGACAGTATTTTAAAGAATAGAAGTAATCTCTGGTGCAACGTGATCAGATAAAATTTTAATATCTTGATATAAATTCTAATACATAAAAAATCAATAATTATATAATAATACATATTATACAAATTACATATGAAAAAATAAATGCAATAACAATAATTAAAAAAAACGATAATACAAGGTTATGTTAGAGACAGATAATGATGATATGAATTTGTTTTTGAAGAACATCATGATTTCATTTGATAGTTGTAATTTATTGACTTATAATTATCTAAAACTACTTCAGCAATCTGTCCGCAATCTGGCCCCTAAGACTACCCCGCATTCTTTCTTGTTTTATTTACGTTTCTAAATGTTACGTTCCTTTAAAATCTACTTAGTTTTTAAAAATATATGGAGACTATAATATGAAGATTTAGAAACCCGGATTGTCAACTAACAATAAATTATAATTACTATTGGGAGATTACTGTATTAACTATTTCATTAGTTTTCTTCGTTTGTTTGGTTTATCTCGATATTTCGGCACAGTTGCGTGCGCCATGTTTACGAGTTAACTAAAGTTCTTGTAGGTGGGTGTTTTTAAGAGCAGACAAATCTGTCTACAGCTGCTTCTTTTAAGTCTGTTTCATTTAATAGTATTACTAATGTAACTACAAATTTACTCCGGAACATGTTGCATGCAATTGTGTCGAAATATAGAACAACTAAAATAAATGCATTATGAATACCCCAATTATAATGTTGATTCTGTGACAATTATTGTTTGTATCACTTACAAGTATTTTTACACTTAGGTGCAGGCACTTCTAGTAGTAATGAAGGATCAACTGCTGCTGCGACAGGAACTGGTAAAGCATTTATTTTTGTGTTTATATGTCTTAGTTATTGTTCTTCTTCTTCTTGTCCTTATCTTACACTAGGTGGGGTCGACACAACATGTTTTCCCTTTCCATTCTCTTCTATCATTGATCGTGTCAGTGCTCACACCTTTCATAAACATATCATTCTTCACACAGTCCATCCATACCTTCTTCGGCCTTCCTCTACCTCTATATCCATCCACATTCATGTTAAGTACTCTTTTTGTTATATGTTTTTCATCCCTCCTCATGACATGCACATACCAAGCCAATCGATCAACTTATCATTCACTGGTGCTACTTTCAGGCTTCCTCTGATATACTCATTCCTTACTTTACCCATCCTAGTCACACCACACATCTATCTCAACATTCGCATCTCTGCCACATGCACTTTTCTTTCATCCACCTCTTTTGCTGCCCAACATTGAGATCCATACATTACGACAGGTCTTATAAATTTTTCCCTTGAGTTTCAAGGGCATTCGCGGATCTCATATGGTCCTGAGACCTGTCTCCATTTCATTCAACCTGCATTTATCCTGTTCCTTACGACTCGGTCAATATTGCCGTTATCTTGGATCAATGAACCGAGGTACCTAAAATCGGATCAGACTGGTATAGATACACCATTTAAAGCTATACGGGTAAAATAAGATGGTCCACTGAAGTCGCAAAACCGTTGTCATGTCAAATGCCCATATTGCGCCCGCCCCCATATCAATTGAGAACTTGATTCTCAAAGTTGTGGACCACGTTACCTAGGACATCCAGTCCAATTAGGTCCAAGTCCAACTTTGAGAAAGAGGCCAATGGTCAAATTCTACTGCGGCAAAATACCGCAATGCCTGAAAACGAGGGTCTTCGAACAATGTGTGTTACCAGAGATGACTTACGGAACTGAAACGTGATCTCTGACTATAGGCCTTCTGAACAGGCTCCGAGTCGCACAACGATGAAGAGGGCTCGGGGTTTCTCTACGTGATCGAATAAGAAATGAGGAGATCAGTAGAAGAACGAAAGTCACTGATATAGCCTAGCGGATTAGCAAGTTGAAGTGGCAGTGGGCAGGGCATATAGTTCGAAAAACCGATGGCCGTTGGGGCCGAAAGGTTCTCGAATGAAGACCACGGACTGGCAAGCGCAGCATATGACGGCCACCGACCACATTGACAGACGACCTGACTAAGATCGCAAGCAAGGGCTGGATGTGGGGCGCTTCTAACAGATTTTTGTTGAAATCAACGACGGAGGCCTATATCTGGCAGTGGACGTTCTATGGCTGAGATGATGATGATTTTATTTAACGAAATGTTGCTCTCATATTACAGCTACTGGGTCAAGTGGCGGAAAAAATGCGGGTAGCGGTAATGGCAACACTGGAGGTACCCAAACTCCTGGCGGTAATGGAAACACTGAAGGTAACCAACCACCTAGCGGTAATGAAAACTCTGGAGGTACCCCACCTGCTGGCGGTAATGGCAACACTGGAGGTACCCCACCTGCTGCCGGTAATGGCAACACTGGAAGTACCCAAACTCCTGGCGGTAATGGAAACACTGAAGGTACCAAAACTCCTGGCGGTAATGGAAACACTGGAGGTACCCAACCTTCTGGCGGTAATGGAAACACTGGAGGTACCCAACCTCCTGGCGGTAATGGAAACACAGGAGGTACCCCACCTGCTGGCGGTAATGGAAACACTGGAGGTACCCAACCTCCTGGCGGTAATGGAAACACTGGAGGTACCCAACCTCCTGGCGGTAATGGAAACACTGGAGGTACCCCACCTGCTGGCGGTAATGGACACACTGGAGGTACCCCACCTCCTGGCGGTAATGGAAATACTGGAGGTACCCAACCTCCTGGCGGTAATGGGAACACTGGAGGTACCCAACCTCCTGGCGGTAATGGAAACACTGGAGGTACCCAACCTCCTGGCGGTAATGGAAACACTGGAGGTACCCAACCTCCTGGCGGTAATGGGAACACTGGAGGTACCCAACCTCCTGGCGACACTGGAGGTACCAAAACTCCTGGCGGTAATGGAAACACTGGAGGTACTCAACCTCCTGGCGGTAATGGAAACACTGGGGGTACCCCACCTGCTGGCGGTAATGGAAACACTGGAGGTACCCAATCTACTTACTTCTTAAGATTTTATATACAATAGCTTAGATATAGATAGTTTAGCTTCTAGCACTTATACTGTTACTTTAGTAATATTAACGTTTGTACGTAAAAAACACAATTGTCCTCAGAATATTAATTATAATCTCTATCTAGCGATAGCTTGACGTATTTGCATGTAATATTTTACATTAGGAAGATAACATTTTCAGTGTAACTTTTTCAAGCAGCAGTCCTTGAGAGCCAGTAAACATTTAGGGTCTAATGGGATTACATCTTGGCGCACATAGTCACTGATCCTCTATGAAGACAGTAATAAAACGCTAACTAAAGGCAGCATTAGCGATATTTACCACAATTATAATTCCGCATGTACGTTATAGGTAGTTGGTCGTGTTGAAATATCACCAAGCGGTTTAAAAAAGCCTTAATACGCTGGAATATAACGTCTTTTGTAGCAATGAAAATACTTTGTGGCAGGATCAAGTCGAGTTGCATTTTTATATTGTTACATTTTTTTTCTAATCAAACTTTGCATAATTCATTGTTGACGCATCATCTCAAAGTAATAATTAATACATTATATTACATGAAGGGCGAGTGTTGCAACCAAACAAAATTTTTGCTATTAATTATAATATTATTAGCCTTCTTATAAATGAGCTCAATTTAGAATGTTAATCATTTTCATGGTGTTGCGCTTAATATTTCTTAAAAAACACACACACAAACTCAACATTTCATAATTATCATATTGATTGCTGCCCAAGTGTGTTGGGAAATAATGTTTGCTTGCAAGAAATAAAACAATTATTGTTTTGACATTAAGAATCGAAACATTTAAAATCAACTGTCAAAGCGATTTAACGTAAAACCTCCTAAAGGCAATGGCTAGGTAATTTAACCTAAAAAATATATTTTGGAATTATTTAATTTATTTAAAAATGTCTAATCATTGTATGGTAACATTTTTTAACAACACAGGTGGTGATAAACCTCCCAGTGGAACTCAAGGAACTAATACCTCTTCAACTGGAAGTGGTAAGTAATATATTTAAAAGCGAAAGATAAATAAGATAAAAATAAAAAAATAATTATTGCCTTATGAATTGTTAACATGTACAAAAAACGTTGCACATATAATTTAGTAGCGACAGACTGCCCGGTTTTTGGCATATCCCTGTCCAGATAAATGTTTGCTAACCATATTTGACCACATCGTCACTGACCATCAAGTGAGATGGTGGTGAAACGATCTATAAAATTATTCATTAATTGGACGTGTTTTTTTAGTTCTTAGTTGTTACTGTTGTTTCATTGCTATCGACGCAATAATACGTAGTGATAAATGAAAAAATGATTACAGTCTTTTATGATACAAATACCTTTTACTTTAGATTATGTCTCATAAGATCCATTTGTTAACTTTTCCTAATACTTATATTTTATTTCTGTCACCAAAATTACAACCAAATGTAGAGGTTATAAGTTATTCTTTTAAGCAGTAGATTGGTGAAGGAATCGGAATACTTATGTGGTTAGTTTAATAAAATATTAAGATAAAAAACTTAATCAATCGACTGGCCGGTTGGCGCAGTTGGTAGCACTCTGCCTTCTGAGCCGCTGGTCCCGGGTTCGATTCCCGGACAGGTCCAACATTTGTGTGTATGAACATGACTGTTTGACCTGTGTCTGGGTGTGTATATGTATATAAGTATATATATATATATATATATATATATCAGTCAAGAGGTTACCATAGCACAGGCTCTGCCTAGTTTGGGACCTGAAGACCTTGTGTGAATGTTAATAAATAAATTAATAAAAATCAATAGTAATTAATATAAAAGTAATCGAACGTTTATTAAAAAAATGTTCAACTAAATAATTATTTAATTATGACAAAATAGGTCCCACAAAACAGAGCAAACGTTCGCAAATTATATGTTATTCTTATTTTAGATTTCTTCCTGCTAAGTGCACAGCTAGTGTTCACACTTCATACTCAGCACCCTCAAATCTTCTTCAAACAATATTGACTGCATGTTAGATAAATAAATATACGTAACAACTCTGGATAATGGTGCATTGAAAATGCCTTTCGGATACCAAGAAAATTATGCGAGAGCTTAAATTTTCTATTTAACTAAACTGAACTATTAACTAAATATACTATTTAAACTAATCTCCGTATAAAACTCACGCATTTCCTCAGAAACCGTGACTATATTCTCTTTAAATAATAAAAAAATCAGAGGTAACAAGACTACGAATTATTTCAAATACGTCTTATCTCTTATCTCAATATGCGTACAATATCAACATTGACCGAATGTATTGATTCATCACCACGCTTTATTTTCCTAACTACAGAATAATTACCACTTTTACTCTAAATACTAACTCCGTATATTTTACTTAACTAGGAAGGTACAACGCACGCGTGTACTGTACGACGTCCGTGACGTCACTATGTCTAGTATAGAGTAATACAGCCTCGTATGTTTTATATGAAAGCATCGAGAAGTTATGACTAACATTTTAAAGCTATATAAGCTTTGAAAAAGTAGTCGTACTCTGTTTCCTCAAAAAACAAAATATGACTGTGTAAAATTAAAATGCATTTGTACCGATTATTTTGAGCAGCAAAATGTGGACCAAGCTTTTCCCTCGGTATTCCCGAATAGATAAAATATGGTGTACTTCAAAAGGAGACATTTGTGATCAACTGTTCGTTATCATCAGGCTCAACTGCTACAACTTCAAATGGAGATGGAGGATCTACTGGTACTGCAACAGGAATCGGTACGCTTTTATTGTTTTATCAGTTTTGATATGAAACTGTGGCTATGTCCGAATTTCAACCACTGAGTGACCACCAATACTATACAATTAATTAGTATACAGTGAAAGTTTATTTCATTTTACACTGTTTTTTACGGGTATAACGTGGTACTTACGCGTAGTCGATATCATCATTATCATAATCTCAGCCATAGGACGTCCACTGCTGGACAAAGGTCTCTCCCATTGATATACTGTGTACGACATATACATGATGATTCACAATACTTACATTGTGACTGATCTTAGGGCTGTAGAACATAGCTGCAATTGGCCAGCAATTGAGATATTAAATTAGAGAAAGCGATGTATACAGTGAATACAAGCTATTTCAATTTTCAAAGTTTTAACGAGTTTTAGCTAGTTCAAGTTATTAATAAATTTAGGGCTACGATATAATATGGTCGCTAACATTAAACGCATTGATGGCTATTAGTATTAATAACATAATAATAATTGCAGGTAATGCTAATTCTTCTTCTGGAAATGGAGGTCCCACAAGTGCTGCGACGGCCACTGGTATGTTATTAAGATAAGTTTAACATGTCCAATATTATATTCAGGTCCATCTGGTTTCTCACTCAAACTAACTAAAATACTTTCATACACGAAATTTATTGTTTTGACTACTCAATCTCTGCCAATATGTAGTTTTTTTTAACACTTAACAACCCCATTCTTAATATTGAAACAGCATTGATTTATTATTTTTATGTAAAGTCAAATAATATTTATAAAATGGCGCATTTAAAATAAGCAAAAATTTTAGTATTGACTCCGTTTGTAACTTGTTATATACACATGAAAATGTGTATGTGCTGGACTATTGTGCCACTATTGTGCTGGACTGTTGTCCGTGCGTCACTAAGGTCAGTGCTGAAAATCAGCGCTACAGACTCGTCTGCAGCACATGCTGAGCTTAAACCATTTCAGACATCACCACGTATGTCAGCTACCCTAGGTGTATAGTTTACCATAATAACCGAAGTAGCTATCATAGCTGGCTTATGTTTGTATTTTTGTCTCAATTATTGCTAACCTGAATAAATGATTTCATTCTTTCTTTTTCAAAACCGTAATCCATGCGGGTGAAACCGCGGGGCGCTACTAGTAAATAATGAATGCGGAAATTTGTATGTGAGTGTGGGTCTCTTTGTCACCACTCAGCGATTTCTTCCAGACAACCTTTGGATGGACAGTATTTTAAAGAATAGAAGTAATCTCTGGTGCAACGTGATCGAATAAAATTTTAATATCTTGATATAAAATCTAATACATAAATAATCAATAAGTACATAATAATACATATTATACAAATTACATATGAAAAAATAAATGCAATAACAATAATTAAAAAAAACGATAATACAAGGTTATGTTAGAGACAGATAATGATGATATGAATTTGTTTTTGAAGAACATCATGATTTCATTTGATAGTTGTCATTTATTGACTTATAATTATCTAAAACTACTTCAGCAATCTGTCCGCAATCTGGCCCCTAAGACTACCCCGCATTCTTTCTTGTTTTATTTACGTTTCTAAATGTTACGTTCCTTTAAAATCTACTTAGTTTTTAAAAATATATGGAGACTATAATATGAAGATTTAGAAACCCGGATTGTCAACTAACAATAAATTATAATTACTATTGGGAGATTACTGTATTAACTATTTCATTAGTTTTCTTCGTTTGTTTGGTTTCTCTCGATATTTCGGCACAGTTGCGTGCGCCATGTTTACGAGTTAACTAAAGTTCTTGTAGGTGGGTGTTTTTAAGAGCAGACAAATCTGTCTACAGCTGCTTCTTTTAAGTCTGTTTCATTTAATGGTATTACTAATGTAACTACAAATTTACTCCGGCACATGTTGCATGCAATTGTGTCGAAATATAGAACAACTAAAAAAAATGCATGATGAATACCCCAATTATAATGTTGAATCTGTGACAATTAATGTTTGTATCACTAACAAGTATTTTTACACTTAGGTGCAGGCACTTCTAGTAGTAATAAAGGATCAACTGCTGCTGCGACAGGAACTGGTAAAGCATTTATTTTTGTGTTTTTATATCTTAGTTATTGTTCTTCTTCTTCTTGTCCTTATCTTACACTAGGTGGGGTCGACAAAACATGTTTTCCCTTTCCATTCTCTTCTATCATTGATCGTGTCAGTGCTCACACCTTTCATAAACATATCATTCTTCACACAGTCCATCCATACCTTCTTCGGCCTTCCTCTACCTCTATATCCATCCACATTCATGTTAAGTACTCTTTTTGTTATATGTTTTTCATCCCTCCTCATAACATGCACATACCAAGCCAATCGATCAACTTATCATTCACTGGTGTTACTTTCAGGCTTCCTCTGATATACTCATTCCTTACTTTACCCATCCTAGTCACACCACACATCTATCTCAACATTCGCATCTCTGCCACATGCACTTTTTTTTCATCCACCTCTTTTGCTGCCCAACATTGAGATCCATACATTACGACAGGTCTTATAAATTTTGCCCTTGAGTTTCAAGGGCATTCGCGGATCTCATATGGTCCTGAGACCTGTCTCCATTTCATTCAACCTGCATTTATCCTGTTCCTTACGTCTCGGTCAATATTTCCGTTATCTTGGATCAATGAACCGAGGTACCTAAAATCGGATCAGACTGGTATAGATACACCATTTAAAGCTATACGGGTAAAATAAGATGGTCCACTGAAGTCGCAAAACCGTTGTCATGTCAAATGCCCATGTTGCGCCCGCCCCCATATCAATTCAGAACTTGATTCTTAAAGTTGTGGACCACGTTACCTAGGACATCCAGTCCAATTAGGTCCAAGTCCAACTTTGAGAAAGAGGCCAATGGTCAAATTCTACTGCGGCAAAATACCGCAGTGCCAGAAAACGAGGGTCTTCGAACAATGTGTGTTACCAGAGATGACTTACGGAACTGAAACGTGATCTCTGACTATAGGCCTTCTGAACAGGCTCCGAGTCGCACAACGATGAAGAGGGCTCGGGGTTTCTCTACGTGATCGAATAAGAAATGAGGAGATCAGTAGAAGAACGAAAGTCACTGATATAGCCTAGCGGATTAGCAAGTTGAAGTGGCAGTGGGCAGGGCATATAGTTCGAAAAACCGATGGCCGTTGGGGCCGAAAGGTTCTCGAATGGAGACCACGGACTGGCAAGCGCAGCATAGGACGGCCACCGACCACATTGACAGACGACTTGACTAAGATCGCAAGGAAGGGCTGGATGTGGGGCGCTTCTAACAGATTTTTGTTGAAATCAACGACGGAGGCCTATATCTGGCAGTGGACGTTCTATGGCTGAGATGATGATGATTTTATTTAACGAAATGTTGCTCTCATATTACAGCTACTGGGTCAAGTGGCGGAAAAAATGCGGAAAGCGGTAATGGCAACACTGGAGGTACCCAAACTCCTGGCGGTAATGGAAACACTGAAGGTAACCAACCACCTAGCGGTAATGAAAACTCTGGAGGTACCCCACCTGCTGGCGGTAATGGCAACACTGGAGCTACCCCACCTGCTGCCGGTAATGGCAACACTGGAAGTACCCAAAC
Organism: Apeira syringaria; assembly: GCA_934044485.1. Classification (NCBI taxonomy): domain Eukaryota; kingdom Metazoa; phylum Arthropoda; class Insecta; order Lepidoptera; family Geometridae; genus Apeira; species Apeira syringaria. The sequence continues at coordinate 3,141,801 of OW203661.1, read as the reverse complement.
TCCTGGCGGTAATGGAAACACTGGAGGTACCCAACCTCCTGGCGGTAATGGAAACACTGGAGGTACCCAACCTCCTGGCGGTAATGGAAACACTGGAGGTACCCAAACTCCTGGCGGTAATGGAAACACTGGAGGTACTCCACCTGCTGGCGGTAATGGAAACACTGGAGGTACCCAACCTCCTGGCGGTAATGGAAACACTGGAGGTACCCAACCTCCTGGCGGTAATGGAAACACTGGAGGTACCCCACCTGCTGGCGGTAATGGCAACACTGAGGGTACCCCACCACCTGGCGGTAATGGAAATACTGGTGGTACCCAACCTCCTGGCGGTAATGGGAACACTGGAGGTACCCAACCTCCTGGCGGTAATGGAAACACTGGAGGTACCCAACCTCCTGGCGGTAATGGAAACACTGGAGGTACCCAACCTCCTGGCGGTAATGGGAACACTGGAGGTACCCAACCTCCTGGCGACACTGGAGGTACCAAAACTCCTGGCGGTAATGGAAACACTGGAGGTACCCAACCTCCTGGCGGTAATGGAAACACTGGAGGTACCCCACCTGCTGGCGGTAATGGAAACACTGGAGGTACCCAATCTACTTACTTCTTAAGATTTTATATACAATAGCTTAGATATAGATAGTTCAGCTTCTAGCACTTATACTGTTACTTTAGTAATATTAACGTTTGTACGTAAAAAACACAATTGTCCTCAGAATATTAATTATAATCTCTATCTAGCGATAGCTTGACGTATTTGCATGTAATATTTTACATTAGGAAGATAACATTTTCAGTGTAACTTTTTCAAGCAGCAGTCCTTGAGAGCCAGTAAACATTTAGGGTCTAATGGGATTACATCTTGGCGCACATAGTCACTGATCCTCTATGAAGACAGTAATAAAACGCTAACTAAAGGCAGCATTAGCGATATTTACCACAATTATAATTCCGCATGTACGTTATAGGTAGTTGGTCGTGTTGAAATATCACCAAGCGGTTTAAAAAAGCCTTAATACGCTGGAATATAACGTCTTTTGTAGCAATGAAAATACTTTGTGGCAGGATCAAGTCGAGTTGCATTTTTCATATTGTTACATTTTTTTTCTAATCAAACTTTGCATAATTCATTGTTGACGCATCATCTCAAAGTAATAATTAATACATTATATTACATGAAGGGCGAGTGTTGCAACCAAACAAAATTTTTGCTATTAATTATAATATTATTAGCCTTCTTATAAATGAGCTCAATTTAGAATGTTAATCATTTTCATGGTGTTGCGCTTAATATTTCTTAAAAAAACACACACACAAACTTAACATTTCATAATTATCATATTGATTGCTGCCCAAGTGTGTTGGGAAATAATGTTTGCTTGCAAGAAATAAAATAATTATTGTTTTGACATTAAGAATCGAAACATTTAAAATCAACTGTCAAAGCGATTTAACGTAAAACCTCCTAAAGGCAATGGCTAGGTAATTTAACCTAAAAAATATATTTTGGAATTATTTAATTTATTTAAAAATGTCTAATCATTGTATGGTAACATTTTTTAACAACACAGGTGGTGATAAACCTCCCAGTGGAACTCAAGGAACTAATACCTCTTCAACTGGAAGTGGTAAGTAATATATTTAAAAGCGAAAGATAAATAAGATAAAAATAAAAAAATAATTATTGCCTTATGAATTGTTAACATGTACAAAAAACGTTGCACATATAATTTAGTAGCGACAGACTGCCCGGTTTTTGGCATATCCCTGTCCAGATAAATGTTTGCTAACCATATTTGACCACATCGTCACTGACCATCAAGTGAGATGGTGGTGAAACGATCTATAAAATTATTCATTAATTGGACGTGTTTTTTTAGTTCTTAGTTGTTACTGTTGTTTCATTGCTATCGACGCAATAATACGTGGTGATAAATGAAAAAATGATTACAGTCTTTTATGATACAAATACCTTTTACTTTAGATTATGTCTCATAAGATCCATTTGTTAACTTTTCCTAATACTTATACTTTATTTCTGTCACCAAAATTACAACCAAATATAGAGGTTATATGTTATCCTTTTAAGCAGTAGATTGGTGAAGGAATCGGAATACTTATGTGGTTAGTTTAATAAAATATTAAGATAAAAAACTTAATCAATCGACTGGCCGGTTGGCGCAGTTGGTAGCACTCTGCCTTCTGAGCCGCTGGTCCCGGGTTCGATTCCCGGACAGGTCCAACATTTGTGTGTATGAACATGACTGTTTGACCTGTGTCTGGGTGTGTATATGTATATAAGTATATAAGTATATATATATATATATATATCAGTCAAAAGGTTACCATAGCACAGGCTCTGCCTAGTGCCTTGGGACCTGAAGACCTTGTGTGAATGTTAATAAATAAATTAATAAAAATCAATAGTAATTAATATAAAAGTAATCGAACTTTTATTAAAAAAATGTTCAACTAAATAATTATTTAATTATGACAAAATAGGTCCCACAAAACAGAGCAAACGTTCGCAAATTATATGTTATTCTTATTTTAGATTTCTTCCTGCTAAGTACACAGCTAGTGTTCACACTTCATACTCAGCACCCTCAAATCTTCTTCAAACAATATTGACTGCATGTTAGATAAATAAATATACGTAACAACTCTGGATAATGGTGCATTGAAAATGCCTTTCGGATACCAAGAAAATTATGCGAGAGCTTAAATTTTCTATTTAACTAAACTGAACTATTAACTAAATATACTATTTAAACTAATCTCCGTATAAAACTCACGAATTTACTCAGAAACTGTGACTATATTCTCTTTAAATAATAAAAAAATCAGAGGTAACAAGACTACGAATTATTTCAAATAAGTCTTATCTCTTATCTCAATATGCGTACAATATCAACATTGACCGAATGTATTGATTCATCACCACGCTTTATTTTCCTAACTACAGAATAATTACCACTTTTACTCTAAATACTAACTCCGTATATTTTACTTAACTAGGAAGGTACAACGCACGCGTGTACTGTACGACGTCCGTGACGTCACTATGTCTAGTATAGAGTAATACAGCCTCGTATGTTTTATATGAAAGCATCGAGAAGTTATGACTAACATTTTAAAGCTATATAAGCTTTGAAAAAGTAGTCGTACTCTGTTTCCTCAAAAAACAAAATATGACTGTGTAAAATTAAAATGCATTTGTACCGATTATTTTGAGCAGCAAAATGTGGACCAAGCTTTTCCCTCGGTATTCCCGAATAGATAAAATATGGTGTACTTCAAAAGGAGACATTTGTGATCAACTGTTCGTTATCATCAGGCTCAACTGCTACAACTTCAAATGGAGATGGAGGATCTACTGGTACTGCAACAGGAATCGGTACGCTTTTATTGTTTTATCAGTTTTGATATGAAACTGTGGCTATGTCCGAATTTCAACCACTGAGTGACCACCAATACTATACAATTAATTAGTATACAGTGAAAGTTTATTTCATTTTACACTGTTTTTTACGGGTATAACGTGGTACTTACGCGTAGTCGATATCATCATTATCATAATCTCAGCCATAGGACGTCCACTGCTGGACAAAGGTCTCCCCCATTGATATACTGTGTACGACATATACATGATGATTCACAATACTTACATTGTGACTGATCTTAGGGCTGTAGAACATAGCTGCAATTGGCCAGCAATTGAGATATTAAATTAGAGAAAGCGATGTATACAGTGAATACAAGCTATTTCAATTTTCAAAGTTTTTACGAGTTTTAGCTAGTTCAAGTTATTAATAAATTTAGGGCTACGGTATAATATGTTCGCTAACATTAAACGCATTGATGGCTATTAGTATTAATAACATAATAATAATTGCAGGTAATGCTAATTCTTCTTCTGGAAATGGAGGTCCCACAAGTGCTGCGACGGCCACTGGTATGTTATTAAGATAAGTTTAACATGTCCAATATTATATTCAGGTCCATCTGGTTTTTCACTCAAACTAACTAAAATACTTTCATACACGAAATTTATTGTTTTGACTACTCAATCTCTGCCAATATGTAGTTTTTTTAACACTTAACAACCCCATTCTTAATATTGAAACAGCATTGATTTATTATTTTTATGTAAAGTCAAATAATATATATAAAATGGCGCATTTAAAATAAGCAAAATTTTAGTATTGACTCCGTTTGTAACTTGTTATATACACATGAAAATGTGTATGTGCTGGACTATTGTGCCACTATTGTGCTGGACTGTTGTCCGTGCGTCACTAAGGTCAGTGCTGAAAATCAGCGCTACAGACTCGTCTGCAGCACATGCTGAGCTTAAACCATTTCAGACATCACCACGTATGTCAGCTACCCTAGGTGTATAGTTTACCATAATAACCGAAGTAGCTATCATAGCTGGCTTATGTTTGTATTTTTGTCTCAATTATTGCTAACCTGAATAAATGATTTCTTTCTTTCTTTTTCAAAACCGTAATCCATGCGGGTGAAACCGTAGGGCATATTTATAAATAGTTTATAATTTAAAAATATCAAAGATGTTTAAGGGTCTGAGGAATTTTTCTACCAAATGTCATGTAAATCCATTTTCAGCGCTGAGTGGTGACAAAGAGACCCACACTCACATACAAATTTCCGCATTCATTATTAACTAGTAGCGCCCCGCGGTTTCACCCGCGTGAATTACGGTTTTCCCGCCACCTCAATTATGCCACGGGAACTATACTTTTTCCGGGATAAAAGTAGCCTATGTGTTAATTTTAGGGTTCAAACTATGTCCATACCAAGTTTCAACGAAATTGGTGTAGCTGTTTGAGCGTGAAGAAGTAACAAACATACACAAAATAAATATGGTTTCTTTCGTTCTTTCGTTTTTTCTTTTTTTCTTTCTTTCACACATACACAAAAACTTTTGCATTTATAACATAGTACGATATTTATGCGCTCCAAGTTTTCCACCATACAGACTGTGATTTTTTAATAATAATAATGTTTTACACCAGATTGCATAGAGATTCAAATACAGAACTAATAGCATAATATTACTTAAATGCACTCGTTAACATCAATACAATTACAATTCAATACAATTATTCTTTGTTGCACTTTACCATGAATGTACTAATAGGTTATTACAAAATTACTCTTAATCTAGGTAGTACAATGGGCAGTCTTATCGCTGAAAGCGATTTCTTCCAGACAACCTTTGGATGGACAGTATTTTAAAGAATAGAAGTAATCTCTGGTGCAACGTGATCGGATAAAATTTTAATATCTTGATATAAATTCTAATATATAAATAATCAATAAGTATATAATAATACATATTATACAAATGACATATGAAAAAATAAATGCAATAACAATAATTAAAAAAAACGATAATACAAGGTTATGTTAGAGACAGATAATGATGATATGAATTTGTTTTTGAAGCACATCATGATTTCATTTGATAGTTGTCATTTATTGACTTATAATTATTTAAAACTACTTCAGCAATCTGTCCGCAATCTGGCCCCTAAGACTACCCCGCATTCTTTCTTGTTTTATTTACGTTTCTAAATGTTACGTTCCTTTAAAATCTACTTAGTTTTTAAAAATATATGAAGACTATAATATGAAGATTTAGAAACCCGGATTGTCAACTAACAATAAATTATAATTACTATTGGGAGATTACTGTATTAACTATTTCATTAGTTTTCTTCGTTTGTTTGGTTTCTCTCGATATTTCGGCACAGTTGCGTGCGCCATGTTTACGAGTTAACTAAAGTTCTTGTAGGTGGGTGTTTTTAAGAGCAGAAAAATCTGTCTACAGCTGCTTCTTTTAAGTCTGTTTCATTTAATAGTATTACTAATGTAACTACAAATTTACTCCGGAACATGTTGCATGCAATTGTGTCGAAATATAGAACAACTAAAATAAATGCATTATGAATACCCCAATTATAATGTTGATTCTGTGACAATTATTGTTTGTATCACTTACAAGTATTTTTACACTTAGGTGCAGGCACTTCTAGTAGTAATGAAGGATCAACTGCTGCTGCGACAGGAACTGGTAAAGCATTTATTTTTGTGTTTATATGTCTTAGTTATTGTTCTTCTTCTTCTTGTCCTTATCTTACACTAGGTGGGGTCGACACAACATGTTTTCCCTTTCCATTCTCTTCTATCATTGATCGTGTCAGTGCTCACACCTTTCATAAACATATCATTCTTCACACAGTCCATCCATACCTTCTTCGGCCTTCCTCTACCTCTATATCCATCCACATTCATGTTAAGTACTCTTTTTGTTATATGTTTTTCATCCCTCCTCATGACATGCACATACCAAGCCAATCGATCAACTTATCATTCACTGGTGCTACTTTCAGGCTTCCTCTGATATACTCATTCCTTACTTTACCCATCCTAGTCACACCACACATCTATCTCAACATTCGCATCTCTGCCACATGCACTTTTCTTTCATCCACCTCTTTTGCTGCCCAACATTGAGATCCATACATTACGACAGGTCTTATAAATTTTTCCCTTGAGTTTCAAGGGCATTCGCGGATCTCATATGGTCCTGAGACCTGTCTCCATTTCATGCAACCTGCATTTATCCTGTTTCTTACGTCTCGGTCAATATTGCCGTTATCTTGGATCAATGAACCGAGGTACCTAAAATCGGATCAGACTGGTATAGATACACCATTTAAAGCTATACGGGTAAAATAAGATGGTCCACTGAAGTCGCAAAACCGTTGTCATGTCAAATGCCCATGTTGCGCCCGCCCCCATATCAATTGAGAACTTGATTCTCAAAGTTGTGGACCACGTTACCTAGGACATCCAGTCCAATTAGGTCCAAGTCCAACTTTGAGAAAGAGGCCAATGGTCAAATTCTACTGCGGCAAAATACCGCAATGCCTGAAAACGAGGGTCTTCGAACAATGTGTGTTACCAGAGATGACTTACGGAACTGAAACGTGATCTCTGACTATAGGCCTTCTGAACAGGCTCCGAGTCGCACAACGATGAAGAGGGCTCGGGGTTTCTCTACGTGATCGAATCAGAAATGAGGAGATCAGTAGAAGAACGAAAGTCACTGATATAGCCTAGCGGATTAGCAAGTTGAAGTGGCAGTGGGCAGGGCATATAGTTCGAAAAACCGATGGCCGTTGGGGCCGAAAGGTTCTCGAATGGAGACCACGGACTGGCAAGCGCAGCAGAGGACGGCCACCGACCACATTGACAGACGACCTGACTAAGATCGCAAGCAAGGGCTGGATGTGGGGCGCTTCTAACAGATTTTTGTTGAAATCAACGACGGAGGCCTATATCTGGCAGTGGACGTTCTATGGCTGAGATGATGATGATTTTATTTAACGAAATGTTGCTCTCATATTACAGCTACTGGGTCAAGTGGCGGAAAAAATGCGGGTAGCGGTAATGGCAACACTGGAGGTACCCAAACTCCTGGTGGTAATGGAAACACTGAAGGTAACCAACCACCTAGCGGTAATGAAAACTCTGGAGGTACCCCACCTGCTGGCGGTAATGGCAACACTGGAGGTACCCCACCTGCTGCCGGTAATGGCAACACTGGAAGTACCCAAACTCCTGGCGGTAATGGAAACACTGGAGGTACCCAACCTCCTGGCGGTAATGGAAACACTGGAGGTACCCAACCTCCTGGCGGTAATGGAAACACTGGAGGTACCCAAACTCCTGGCGGTAATGGAAACACTGGAGGTACCCCACCTGCTGGCGGTAATGGAAACACTGGAGGTACCCAACCTCCTGGAGGTAATGGAAACACTGGAGGTACCCAACCTCCTGGCGGTAATGGAAACACTGGAGGTACCCAACCTCCTGGCGGTAATGGAAACACTGGAGGTACCCAAACTCCTGGCGGTAATGGAAACACTGGAGGTACCCCACCTGCTGGCGGTAATGGAAACACTGGAGGTACCCAACCTCCTGGCGGTAATGGAAACACTGAAGGTAACCAACCACCTAGCGGTAATGAAAACTCTGGAGGTACCCCACCTGCTGGCGGTAATGGCAACACTGGAGGTACCCCACCTGCTGCCGGTAATGGCAACACTGGAAGTACTCAAACTCCTGGCGGTAATGGAAACACTGGAGGTACCCAACCTCCTGGCGGTAATGGAAACACTGGAGGTACCCAACCTCCTGGCGGTAATGGAAACACTGGAGGTACCCAACCTCCTGGCGGTAATGGAAACACTGGAGGTACCCAACCTCCTGGCGGTAATGGGAACACTGGAGGTACCCAACCTCCTGGTGGTAATGGAAACACTGGAGGTACCAAAACTCCTGGCGGTAATGGAAACACTGGAGGTACCCAACCTCCTGGCGGTAATGGGAACACTGGAGGTACCCAACCTCCTGGTGGTAATGGAAACACTGGAGGTACCAAAACTCCTGGCGGTAATGGAAACACTGGAGGTACCCAACCTCCTGGCGGTAATGGAAACACTGGAGGTACCCCACCTGCTGGCGGTAATGGAAACACTGGAGGTACCCAATCTACTTACTTCTGTAGATTTTATATACAATAGCTTAGATATAGATAGTTCAGCTTCTAGCACTTATACTGTTACTTTAGTAATATTAACGTTTGTACGTAAAAAACACAATTGTCCTCAGAATATTAATTATAATCTCTATCTAGCGATAGCTTGACGTATTTGCATGTAATATTTTACATTAGGAAGATAACATTTTCAGTGTAACTTTTTCAAGCAGCAGTCCTTGAGAGCCAGTAAACATTTAGGGTCTAATGGGATTACATCTTGGCGCACATAGTCACTGATCCTCTATGAAGACAGTAATAAAACGCTTACTAAAGGCAGCATTAGCGATATTTACCACAATTATAATTCCGCATGTACGTTATAGGTAGTTGGTCGTGTTGAAATATCACCAAGCGGTTTAAAAAAGCCTTAATACGCTGGAATATAACGTCTTTTGTAGCAATGAAAATACTTTGTGGCAGGATCAAGTCGAGTTGCATTTATCATATTGTTACATTTTTTTTCTAATCAAACTTTGCATAATTCATTGTTGACGCATCATCTCAAAGTAATAATTAATACATTATATTACATGAAGGGCGAGTGTTGCAACCAAACAAAATTTTTGCTATTAATTATAATATTATTAGCCTTCTTATAAATGACCTCAATTTAGAATGTTAATCATTTTAATGGTGTTGCGCTTAATATTTCTTAAAAAAACACACACAAAAACTTAACATTTCATAATTATCATATTGATTGCTGCCCAAGTGTGTTGGGAAATAATGTTTGCTTGCAAGAAATAAAATAATTATTGTTTTGACATTAAGAATCGAAACATTTAAAATCAACTGTCAAAGCGATTTAACGTAAAACCTCCTAAAGGCGATGGCTAGGTAATGAAACCTAAAAAATATATTTTGGAATTATTTAATTTATTTAAAAATGTCTAATCATTGTATGGTAACATTTTTTAACAACACAGGTGGTGACAAACCTCCCAGTGGAACTCAAGGAACTAATACCTCTTCAACTGGAAGTGGTAAGTAATATATTTAAAAGCGAAAGATAAATAAGATAAAAATAAAAAAATAATTATTGCCTTATGAATTGTTAACATGTACAAAAAACGTTGCACATATAATTTAGTAGCGACAGACTGCCCGGTTTTTGGCATATCCCTGTCCAGATAAATGTTTGCTAACCATATTTGACCACATCGTCACTGACCATCAAGTGAGATGGTGGTGAAACGATCTATAAATTTATTCATTAATTGGACGTGTTTTTTTAGTTCTTAGTTGTTACTGTTGTTTCATTGCTATCGACGCAATAATACGTAGTGATAAATGAAAAAATGATTACAGTCTTTTATGATACAAATTACTTTAGATTTTACTTTAGATAATGTCTCATAAGATCCATTTGTTAACTTTTCCTAATACTTATACTTTATTTCTGTCACCAAAATTACAACCAAATGTAGAGGTTATATGTTATCCTTTTAAGCAGTAGATTGGTGAAGAAATCGGAATACTTATGTGGTTAGTTTAATAAAATATTAAGATAAAAAACTTAATCAATCGACTGGCCGGTTGGCGCAGTTGGTAGCACTCTGCCTTCTGAGCCGCTGGTCCCGGGTTCGATTCCCGGACAGGTCCAACATTTGTGTGTATGAACATGACTGTTTGACCTGTGTCTGGGTGTGTATATGTATATAAGTATATATATATATATATATATATCAGTCAAAAGGTTACCATACCACAGGCTCTGCCTAGTTTGGGACCTGAAGACCTTGTGTGAATGTTAATAAATAAATTAATAAAAATCAATAGTAATTAATATAAAAGTAATCGAACTTTTATTAAAAAAATGTTCAACTAAATAATTATTTAATTATGACAAAATAGGTCCCACAAAACAGAGCAAACGTTCGCAAATTATATGTTATTCTTATTTTAGATTTCTTCCTGCTAAGTACACAGCTAGTGTTCACACTTCATACTCAGCACCCTCAAATCTTCTTCAAACAATATTGACTGCATGTTAGATAAATAAATATACGTAACAACTCTGGATAATGGTGCATTGAAAATGCCTTTCGGATACCAAGAAAATTATGCGAGAGCTTAAATTTTCTATTTAACTAAACTGAACTATTAACTAAATATACTATTTAAACTAATCTCCGTATAAAACTCACGCATTTCCTCAGAAACGGTGACTATATTCTCTTTAAATAATAAAAAAATCAGAGGTAACAAGACTACGAATTATTTCAAATACGTCTTATCTCTTATCTCAATATGCGTACAATATCAACATTGACCGAATGTATTGATTCATCACCACGCTTTATTTTCCTAACTACAGATTAATTACCACTTTTACTCTAAGTACTAACTCTGTATATTTTACTTAACTAGGAAGGTACAACGCACGCGTGTACTGTACGACGTCCGTGACGTCACTATGTCTAGTATAGAGTAATACAGCCTCGTATGTTTTATATGAAAGCATCGAGAAGTTATGACTAACATTTTAAAGCTATATAAGCTTTGAAAAAGTAGTCGTACTCTGTTTCCTCAAAAAACAAAATATGACTGTGTAAAATTAAAATGCATTTGTACCGATTATTTTGAGCAGCAAAATGTGGACCAAGCTTTTCCCTCGGTATTCCCGAATAGATAAAATATGGTGTACTTCAAAAGGAGACATTTGTGATCAACTGTTCGTTATCATCAGGCTCAACTGCTACAACTTCAAATGGAGATGGAGGATCTACTGGTACTGCAACAGGAATCGGTACGCTTTTATTGTTTTATCAGTTTTGATATGAAACTGTGGCTATGTCCGAATTTCAACCACTGAGTGACCACCAATACTATACATTTAATTAGTATACAGTGAAAGTTTATTTCATTTTACACTGTTTTTTACGGGTATAACGTGGTACTTACGCGTAGTCGATATCATCATCATCATCATCTCAGCCATAGGACGTCCACTGCTGGACAAAGGTCTCCCCCATTGATATACTGTGTACGACATATACATGATGATTCACAATGCTTACATTGTGACTGATCTTAGGGCTGTACAACATAGCTGCAATTGGCCAGCAATTGAGATCTTAAATTAGAGAAAGCGATGTATACAGTGAATACAAGCTATTTCAATTTTCAAAGTTTTTACGAGTTTTAGCTAGTTCAAGTTATTAATAAATTTAGGGCTACGGTATAATATGTTCGCTAACATTAAACGCATTGATGGCTATTAGTATTAATAACATAATAATAATTGCAGGTAATGCTAATTCTTCTTCTGGAAATGGAGGTCCCACAAGTGCTGCGACGGCCACTGGTATGTTATTAAGATAAGTTTAACATGTCCAATATTATATTCAGGTCCATCTGGTTTCTCACTCAAACTAACTAAAATACTTTCATACACGAAATTTATTGTTTTGACTACTCAATCTCTGCCAATATGTAGTTTTTTTTAACACTTAACAACCCCATTCTTAATATTGAAACAGCATTGATTTATTATTTTTATGTAAAGTCAAATAATATTTATAAAATGGCGCATTTAAAATAAGCAAAAATTTTAGTATTGACTCCGTTTGTAACTTGTTATATACACATGAAAATGTGTATGCGCTGGACTATTGTGCCACTATTGTGCTGGACTGTTGTCCGTGCGTCACTAAGGTCAGTGCTGAAAATCAGCGCTACAGACTCGTCTGCAGCACATGCTGAGCTTAAACCATTTCAGACATCACCACGTATGTCAGCTACCCTAGGTGTATAGTTTACCATAATAACCGAAGTAGCTATCATAGCTGGCTTATGTTTGTATTTTTGTCTCAATTATTGCTAACCTGAATAAATGATTTCTTTCTTTCTTTTTCAAAACCGTAATCCATGCGGGTGAAACCGTAGGGCATATTTATAAATAGTTTATAATTTAAAAATATCAAAGATGTTTACGGGTCAGAGGAATTTTTCTACCAAATGTCATGTAAATCCATTTTCAGCGCTGAGTGGTGACAAAGAGACCCACACTCACATACAAATTTCCGCATTAATTATTTACTAGTAGCGCCCCGCGGTTTCACCCGCGTGGATTACGGTTTTCCCGCCACCTCAATTATGCCACGGGAACTATACTTTTTCCGGGATAAAAGTAGCCTATGTGTTAATTTTAGGGTTCAAACTATGTCCATACCAAGTTTCAACGAAATTGGTGTAGCTGTTTGAGCGTGAAGAAGTAACAAACATACACAAAATAAATATGGTTTCTTTCGTTCTTTCGTTTTTTCTTTTTTTCTTTCTTTCACACATACACAAAAACTTTTGCATTTATAACATAGTACGATATTTATGCGCTCCAAGTTTTCCACCATACAGACTGTGATTTTTTTAATAATAATAATGTTTTACACCAGATTGCATAGAGATTCAAATACAGAACTAATAGCATAATATTACTTCAATGCACTCGTTAACATAAATACAATTACAATTCAATACAATTATTCTTTGTTGCACTTTACCATGAATGTACTTATAAGTTATTACAAAATTACTCTTAATCTAGGTAGTACGGTACGGTGCCGTGGTGGTACCGGCCTAGAATGTACTCCCCCATCTCTTCCCGCGGGTGCCGTAAGAGTCGGCTAAGGGATAACGTACCAGGAGGTGGGCAGCAGCGCCTTCTGAGGATCGGAAATCATACCGCGCTCGCCAACCCGCCTGCCAAGCGTGGCGAGTATTGGCAAATCCCCCCTATATGGGGGAGGCATACGTCCAACAGTGGACGCACATAGCTGAGAAAAGAAAAGAAAGGTAGTACAATGGGCAGTCTTATCGCTGAAAGCGATTTCTTCCAGACAACCTTTGGATGGACAGTATTTTAAAGAATAGAAGTAATCTCTGGTGCAACGTGATCGGATAAAATTTTAATATCTTGATATAAATTCTAATACATAAATAATCAATAAGTATATAATAATACATATTATACAAATTACATATGAAAAAATATATGCAATAACAATAATTAAAAAAAACGATAATACAAGGTTATGTTAGAGACAGATAATGATGATATGAATTTGTTTTTGAAGAACATCATGATTTCATTTGATAAATGTCATTTATTGACTTATAATTATTTAAAACTACTTCAGCAATCTGTCCGCAATCTGGCCCCTAAGACTACCCCGCATTCTTTCTTGTTTTATTTACGTTTCTAAATGTTACTTTCTTTTAAAATCTACTTAGTTTTTAAAAATATATGAAGACTATAATATGAAGATTTAGAAACCCGGATTGTCAACTAACAATAAATTATAATTACTATTGGGAGATTACTGTATTAACTATTTCATTAGTTTTCTTCGTTTGTTTGGTTTCTCTCGATATTTCGGCACAGTTGCGTGCGCCATGTTTACGAGTTAACTAAAGTTCTTGTAGGTGGGTGTTTTTAAGAGCAGACAAATCTGTCTACAGCTGCTTCTTTTAAGTCTGTTTCATTTAATGGTATTACTAATGTAACTACAAATTTACTCCGGAACATGTTGCATGCAATTGCGTCGAAATATAGAACAACTAAAAAAATGCATGATGAATACCCCAATTATAATGTTGATTCTGTGACAATTAATGTTTGTATCACTTACAAGTATTTTTACACTTAGGTGCAGGCACTTCTAGTAGTAATGAAGGATCAACTGCTGCTGCGACAGGAACTGGTAAAGCATTTATTTTTGTGTTTATATGTCTTAGTTATTGTTCTTCTTCTTCTTGTCCTTATCTTACACTAGGTGGGGTCGACACAACATGTTTTCCCTTTCCATTCTCTTCTATCATTGATCGTGTCAGTGCTCACACCTTTCATAAACATATCATTCTTCACACAGTCCATCCATACCTTCTTCGGCCTTCCTCTACCTCTATATCCATCCACATTCATGTTAAGTACTCTTTTTGTTATATGTTTTTCATCCCTCCTCATGACATGCACATACCAAGCCAATCGATCAACTTATCATTCACTGGTGTTACTTTCAGGCTTCCTCTGATATACTCATTCCTTACTTTACCCATCCTAGTCACACCACACATCTATCTCAACATTCGCATCTCTGCCACATGCACTTTTCTTTCATCCACCTCTTTTGCTGCCCAACATTGAGATCAATACATTACGACAGGTCTTATAAATTTTTCCCTTGAGTTTCAAGGGCATTCGCGGATCTCATATGGTCCTGAGACCTGTCTCCATTTCATTCAACCTGCATTTATCCTGTTCCTTACGTCTCGGTCAGTATTGCCGTTATCTTGGATCAATGAACTGAGGTACCTAAAATCGGATCAGACTGGTATAGATACACCATTTAAAGCTATACGGGTAAAATAAGATGGTCCACTGAAGTCGCAAAACCGTTGTCATGTCAAATGCCCATGTTGCGCCCGCCCCCATATCAATTGAGAACTTGATTCTCAAAGTTGTGGACCACGTTACCTAGGACATCCAGTCCAATTAGGTCCAAGTCCAACTTTGAGAAAGAGGCCAATGGTCAAATTCTACTGCGGCAAAATACCGCAATGCCTGAAAACGAGGGTCTTCGAACAATGTGTGTTACCAGTGATGACTTACGGAACTGAAACGTGATCTCTGACTATAGGCCTTCTGAACAGGCTCCGAGTCGCACAACGATGAGGAGGGCTCGGGGTTTCTCTACGTGATCGAATCAGAAATGAGGAGATCAGTAGAAGAACGAAAGTCACTGATATAGCCTAGCGGATTAGCAAGTTGTGGTGGCAGTGGGCAGGGCATATAGTTCGAAGAACCGATGGCCGTTGGGGCCGAAACGTTCTCGAATGGAGACCACGGACTGGCAAGCGTAGCATAGGACGGCCACCGACCAGATTGACAGACGACCTGACTAAGATCGCAAGCAAGGGCTGGATGTGGGGCGCTTCTAACAGATTTTTGTCGAAATCAACGAGGGAGGCCTATATCTGGCAGTGGACGTTCTATGGCTGACGTGATGATGATTTTATTTAACGAAATGTTGCTCTGATATTACAGCTACTGGGTCAAGTGGCGGAAAAAATTCGGGTAGCGGTAATGGCAACACTGGAGGTACCCTACCTGCTGGTGGTAATGGAAACACTGGAGGTACCCAACCTCCTGGCGGTAATGGAAACACTGGAGGTACTCCACCAGCTGGCGGTAATGGAAACACTGAAGGTACCCCACCTGCTGGCGGTAATGGAAACACTGGAGGTACCCAACCTTCTGGCGGTAATGGAAACACTGGAGGTACCCAACCTCCTGGCGGTAATGGAAACACTGGAGGTACCCAACCTCCTGGCGGTAATGGAAACACTGGAGGTACCCCACCTGCTGGCGGTAATGGAAACACTGGAAGTACCCAACCTCCTGGCGGTAATGGAAACACTGGAGGTACCCAACCTCCTGACGGTAATGGAAACACTGGAGGTACCCAACCTCCTGGCGGTAATGGAAACACTGGAGGTACCCAACCTCCTGGCGGTAATGAAAACTCTGGAGGTACCCAACCTCCTGGCGGTAATGGAAACACTGGAGGCACCCAACCTCCTGGCGGTAATGGAAACACTGGAGGTACCCAACCTCCTGGCGGTAATGGAAACACTGGAGGTACCCAACCTCCTGGTGGTAATGGGAACACTGGAGGTACCCCACCTGCTGGCGGTAATGAAAACACTGGAGGTACCCCACCTGCTGGCGGTAATGGAAACACTGGAAGTACCCCACCTGCTGGCGGTAATGGAAACACTGGAGGTACCCAACCTCCTGGCGGTAATGGAAACACTGGAGGTACCCAACCTCCTGGCGGTAATGGAAACACTGGAGGTACCCAACCTCCTGGCGGTACTGGAAACACTGGAGGTACCCCACCTGCTGGCGGTAATGGAAACACTGGAGGTACCCAACCTCCTGGCGGTAATGGAAACACTGGATGTACCCAACCTCCTGGCGGTAATGGAAACACTGGAGGTACCCAACCTCCTGGCGGTAATGGAAACACTGGAGGTACCCAACCTCCTGGCGGTAATGGAAACACTGGAGGTACCCCACCTGCTGGCGGTAATGGAAACACTGGAGGTACCCCACCTGCTGGCGGTAATGGAAACACTGGAGGTACCCCACCTGCTGGCGGTAATGGAAACACTGGAAGTACCCCACCTGCTGGAAACAACCAAAGTGGTACTCGTTTTGTATGCCTGCCCATTAGGAGGACAAGGCATATACGCCAGCGTCGTTTTTCTTTACGTGATGCATCTACTATATTTGCGTTTTTCCATGGTGACCCGAGTAATGATGAATTACAAAACTTTATTTACTTTTTGAAAGAAATATGTGAGTTCCTTTACGGTTATATTTTATTTATAATTTTTTACACCTACAACATATATTTTCTACATTGGCATTGTATTTTTTTTTTCAGTAAATCTGCCTGGGAACACTTCGAGACATAGAAAACTTCCTTGTTTATGCAAGTAATTTGTTTGCGCTAATCTAATCACAGGTAATAAACGACATCGCGCGACATGCATTTTTAGGTGCCACATTTTAATGCATTTGTAAATACTGATACTGATATGTAATATTTTGTAGCACACAATTTGTAAGATACGTGCTTATAAAACTATATAATACTTAATTTTAAAAGTAGCAACTCGAGATACGAAGTCATTTTTATAAATTGTGATGGGAGTCGAAAAAAAAAGCAACTTGTAAAATATTGTACAAAAGATTTATTCTAATAAATCAAATCACGTTTTGATCTGTACTAATCATATAAAGAGTAAAAATGTAATTGTTCCAAAAAAACGTCATCTCGTTAATTCTATGTGTAGGTACATAAAATCAGTAAGCTTGTTTGTATACGATAGCGCAATAAATGAATATTATATTTTACTACATAAATGATAGTACTTTTATACTGATAAACAAAGCAATTGTTGCAAAATTATTCCCTAACCATTCCAAAATATTCAAAATGCACAACGTTAATGTTCAAGTTCTTGCTTCTGCCGGCACTTCCAGAGTGCTAAATTGTATTTTTTTTATATCATTGCAATACTTTGGTTGTGAGTCACAAACGTAAAAAACGATTTAACATAGTTTTCTACCAAAAAGTAGCATGTATGTCAGAAAATCCTAATACGTTATTGTTACTATCATTTACTTAATTTAAATAATAGTTCAATATGTGTCTATCACCTACTTAACTATTTTCTTATCGGAGAAGGTTTGGCACTTTGACAAAAATTTGAGTAATCATTAGTATATTATGTAGTTACCACATCACATACGAAATTTTACTCAATTAACGTTATTTCTCTCGTCAATAGGATGATGCCGCTACAATCACGAGTAATCATTTAAAGAAATATTTTTTTCGTCACACTCATCCTCCCCACACTAGGATTCCCTGTGTCGCGGGAGGCCTGGACACACAATCACAGTACACAAACACCCAAGACCGAGATAAATATATACATTATATACTATCGCACAAATGTTTGCCTCTGCCACGATTCGAACCCAGTGTCCCGGAGACTCAGAAATCATCTCAATGTCACTAACCACTGCGCCACGGCGACCGTCAACGTGTTTGCAACGTATTAAAATATTTATTCTCTCTTTTCAGTTACAAAACCTTGCCCAACCGGCTATGAAATCAACCTGCAACAAGTGTGGACCGAAACAGTTTAGGTTTAGTTGAAATGCTTTATCAAGTTTAATTTTATGTTGTTAAAATAATATAGGTCATGAGTTTAATATATATGTTCCTATAAGTCAATTATTAATGCTTACATTAAGGTTAGTTAAATAGGAAGCAATAAAAATGGTGATGGTAGAAAATAAGAAACATAAATATTTTTATTAAATAAAATATTTTATCGAGCATGTTATCCCATCTTTAATTTATCTTTTCCCTTGTAATGAACCTAACAGTTATCTTCATCGTTATCGTCACAATCTCATCTCAGAAGTACTTTCCTAGGTATACACCGATGTAAGATACGAACATTACTATGCAATACGACAACAAAATTATTCTCACTTGTGAGGCTGCAGTACTAAAGAGTGAAATGGTGATGGTAGAAAATAAGAAACATAAATATTATTATTAAATAAAATATTTTATCGAGCATGTTATCCCATCTTTAATTTATCTTTTCCCTTGTAATGAACCTAACAGTTATCTTCATCGTTATCGTCACAATCTCATCTCAGAAGTACTTTCCTAGGTATACACCGATGTAAGATACGAACATTACTATGCAATACGACAACAAAATTATTCTCACTTGTGAGGCTGCAGTACTAAAGAGTGAAATGGTGATGGTAGAAAATAAGAAACATAAATATTATTATTAAATAAAATATTTTATCGAGCATGTTATCCCATCTTTAATTTATCTTTTCCCTTGTAATGAACCTAACAGTTATCTTCATCATTATCGTCACAATCTCATCTCAGAAGTACGTTCCTAGGTATACACCGATGTAAGATACGAACTTTACGATGCAATACGACACCAAAATTATTCTCACTTGTGAGGCTGCAGTACTAAAAAGTGAAATGGTGATGCAACTCTCGTAGGATCTTTGACTACAAACAGATGACCCGTCCTACAAGCACTTCTTTGCCTAACGATTTTTTCTTGGAAGATGCGATTGATGAGGCCGGAGTACTTGTCGTTACTCATGATAATATTGACCCTTCTTCGATAAACACTGAAATATTTATAGGGGTCTTTTATAATTTAGCGTCAATACAATTCTACAGAATTCTATCATGATACCTGCATTGTAACTATGGGCCTTGTAAACAGACTCAAGTCGCAAAACGAGCGGATAAATATATGGGAAACCTATGCGTTTCTTTATTCTATGAGGAAACCCATTAAAAACAAGAGTCACCGACATAGCCCAGCAGATTAAAGTTGTACAACACAAAATGTACTACACAAGTTGTGTTTGTCATTTTGACACAGCTGACGCTCCCCCCCCCCCGCTAAGCTATCGTAGCTGGAATATGACCGAGGATGTGTATCATGGAATGTGTCTAGAATTAAACTGAAAGAGATAATAATAATGTTGGCTGAACTAAACATTTCTTGTTAATATAACTGGGTATACTTCACTTTGTTGTCTCTTCTAAAGCAATTTAAAGAATGGTATTTTTGTGAGTCAGGAAAAGGTTTTGTTATTAAAACTGAGACTGGTTTTGACACAAATTATAAATGTATTAAACACGGGAGTTACTCACGTAATAAGTCAGAGGGTTCCGACTATAGTTTCAACCACATTCGGTGGTCTTTTCCAAGGAAAATACGGGGCGCTCGCGGTTCGCCCAGTACTGGATCTTATCAAACTTAAGCTCAAACTATAGTCGGTACCCTCTGACTTATTACGTGAGTAATTCCAGTGTTTTATACATTCATAAGAGTTAAAGGTTATTGATTTATTTTTTACTAGCTGCGCCCCGCGGTTGTACCCGCGTGGTTATGAAAAACGGTGATGATGGTTATGATGAAAACAAGCCTTTTTTTGTGCGAGGTGTAATCCTTTTTACGGAGTTCCACCTGCCAGGGGCGGCAGGAGGCTTCTGTCGGACTCTGTTTAATGGACAACCAACCCAGAGAAGCCAGGCCCCTACCGACCAAACCCACCTCGGTGAGCAGACGTAGCCTTATGGGGAGAGATGGGGAAGAACTTTCACTCCCGCCCCGGCTTAAGGTCCGGTCAGACGGAGCGGCCCAGCTCAGCTGTGAGCCTCCCTCAGGCACGTAGGGCCATTGAGTCGGAGGGGGCCCCCAAACCCACAGCTGATGACCCTACTACACGGGTGGGGCGAGGAGGCGATCTGTGAATCGCCTCCTCCCCCCCCCCCCCCCCCGTGCGCCTACGTCGGAGATGGTAAGCTAGGGCGTCGACCTCTCTGATCCTCTCCGCGGCCTCCTTCTGCGAAATCACGTCTTCGCAGAAAGAGGCCACCGCCTCTATCGCTCTCGAGCATGGCCCGTACCACGCTCGGTTCGACACTGACATGTTTTCTCGTCAAAAATCCGCAACAGAAACAATGGTGGCTCAGTAGTGGGAGCGTTAGCTATCGAACTGACGGATGCTGGTTCAATTCCCACCAATGGCTTGAGCTTTCGGTGTATGTAACACTGTGCATGATGGTAGGGTACTTTCAAGTACCTTGGCTAGCACCCTTAAGCTTATAAACTGTCACCAAACACATAGTGTGTTCAGGCAACAGTCCTTGACAGCCAGTAAGCATTCTAGGTCTAGTGTGATAACATATTCGACCAAATCGTCACTGACCATCAAGTGAGATGGTGGTCAAACGCTAGATCTCTGTAAATCTAGCGTTAAAAAAAATGTTTGAGAGGGTCACAGCCATGCAATAATCTAGTTGCATTTTTTTTCATTATAATATATACTAGCGGCCCGCTCCGGCTTCGCACGTGTATAAAATATATAGCCTATGTCATTAATGGATGTTATTATACATATAAACCTTCCTCTTCAATCACTCTATCTATTAAAAAAACCGCATCAAAATCCGTTGCGTAGTTTTAAAGATTTAAGCATACATAGGGATATAGAGACAGAGAAAGCGACTTTGTTTTATACTATGTATTGATAGTGGTAATCTACTCGTAGTAAGATGGCAGTGTCATATTTAGTCAGATACAGATTAATTCTGATATCGATGTTGTCACCTTATTTTGAATCTTTGTCCCAGTGTGTTTTTTTTTTCGTACACTTTATATTAAGCGCAACTCTATATTAATATCTGGATGACCGAGCTTTGCTCGGTTTTTCAATATTGTTGCTTATCAAGGCCATTTGAGCATTAGTGTTACTGTGTCGGTAAAACAGTTTAGTTGTTGTTTAAGTAGTATTAAAACTCGCCAATAGATGTTAGAAAGAGTCATTTTCTAATGATATTGTAGCATTTTTAATTGCCTGAAAACATGGATAAAACGACGTGTTCTTTAAAGGAAACTTAGCTAGATCGATTTATCGCCCACGAAACTCCCATCATACAATAGTAATATTTTACATGAAAAATATTTTTTTTTTAAATACCAAAAATGGAACCGACGTCAACACTCAAAAGTGTGAAATAACTTGTATAAGTCGGTACCACGATAGTTCAAAAGTAACTATTTTCAAAATATTGTGTGTAAGTCAAGATATTTCACACTTTTGATCGTTGAAGTTAGTTCCCCTTTTTCATTGCCCTTTGCTTACTCAGGGGCAAAATTGTTATTTTATATGTTCACTGATTTCTTCACCATCTATAAAGAAGTCATCTAGATAGACGTTACACTTCTCAATTATTGATGTGTAACTCAAAAACGGCTTCACCGATTTTTATGAAATTTAAATGGAACAACACGGGAAGCACCGGCTTTCAAAATAAACAAATCGAATCATCAAATCGGTTCACCCAGTGGAAAGTTCTAAAGGTAACAGCAAAAAAATATAAAAAAAGGAAACAAAATACAGTCTTATTCAGAAACTCCTCCTCTTTTGACGTCGGTTAAAAAGTTACAACTATGGAGAAAATTATACCTAGCCGTGTTTTACTCCAGATCGTCCCTTTACCTACACATAATTTAGATTTTTCTTTAAATTGCGATTTGTCCTACCTCACGGCCTTAAAAACCAGTTTGCGGGTAATCCAAATTCGTGAAATAGATAATGAGCAGAGCGATAAAATAAATTACGACTTGGTAATCACGATTTTATTGTATGTGACATTATTATTATTATTATATTACTATTATTATTATTATTGTAAGTAACAACTAATTTAATATTACCTTGAGAATATTTTTATAGACACGATTGAAATATATCTTTTTAACTACATTATTTTAATTATCACGAAGTACCCTCAATAAATTATTTTACACATTCAGTTAAAGAATGGGTATGCAATTATTCGTGTATCTGTTTTCAATAGGAATGTGAGTGAACAAGTAAAATGTCTCATGAACTTTTACTACTGTACCAAGTGTCTTGCTTGTATTTGCTATTATCTGGAACAGGTAGGTGATATCTTACCACTAAGTAATAATAAGTATTTCTCATTAAACATATTATTCTTATTTTTATATACCAGTGAATGAATGATATAATATAATAATAATAATTTATTTGGGCACAGAAAAACTTAAATCTAGGTTACATCGAGTTTAGGCGAAGCTAACTTATTCTTATATTAATATAAGTTACTAAACTCGGGGGGCACTGTGCTCCACACTAGGTTGAACCTGTGTCGAGGAGTGCAGGCTCTTCCTTACAGTCCTACGAAAGTTTGATAACGTATCCTACTTATTTACAAAATATAGAAAAATTTGGACAGATAAGGTCTAACTTTTACATACATAAACTTATACCTACTTAATTACTAGTTATTATTTGTTGACCTAATGGATTAAGATTACCTTAGGGGTAATTCCAATTAATCATTAACGAAACAGCATATAGGTTTATACAATGGATACAATGAAAGTATCTACCTGCAGTTGAACGATGTTTAAGAGTGTATTGTGAGAGCGTGTAGTCATATAGATATATGTATATATATGATTCCAGAGCACATTTCAGAGATTGTAAGTAAATCGTTTACAGTTCAAGCAACTAAGCTGTGGAACGCTTTGCCTCTTACTATTAAACAAGCAACATCCATACAACTCTTCAAAAACATGCTTAAAGAAATTACTTGTCCTCTACTCACTGAATCCGCTAGTTTTCTTTCCATTACGTTATTATTTATTTATTAATTATATATTTATTTATATTAATATAGTATTTATATATTGTATAGTATTTTAGGTATTATTAATGTCATATTTATTTAATTGTATAATATTCAGCATATGTATACGTTTATTATATAAATTTAAGATCTTGTTACACATCACATCCACAATGTTCAATCTATCCTGTCCATCCAAAGGTTGTCTGTAAGAGATTGCTTTAGCGATAAGACCGCCGATTGTATAACCATAAGCTACAATTAGTATAAAATACACTTTTAATCTACATTTTATGATTTGCAATAAAGAGTTAATATATATATCTAATCTATCTATCTATATATTTATATTTAAGTAAAACTCTAAGACTGGGAAGGACGTGCAACCCTGTAACACAGTCAATACTAGTACAGGGTTCAGGGCTATCCCATAGTGAGAAGTGTAGTCATTCTATGAACCTTTTATTGTTAGATTTAAGAATTTTTACATATGTGAATGATTGTACACTGTATGTAGTTGATGAAATAAACTATCTTATCTTATTGTAGCAGTGCAAGGTAGGGATCTGTGCCAGCTTCTTCACATTTAGTAAAAATACTTTTAGCCACTTTTACCCCTGACTCTACTGACCCATTGGATCTTGGTAAGTATGGGCTAGAAGTTGTACACATCTGTGTGACACGGCACAGACCAACACGTACATATATGATGCCACTTATTACTATAACAGGTATGGAGATAGTTAAAGCCCTGGATTAACACATAGGCTACTTTTATCCCGGAAAAAGTATAGTTCCCGTGGGATAATTGAGGTAGCGGGAAAACCGTAATCTACGCGGGTGAAACCGCGGGGCGCTACTAGTACTATATATTGTTCAGCTTTATTCATGTTTATAGTTGAGTATTTCGACATAAGCTCCGAGAACTTACAATCCTCATCATCAGGTGAGTTTACGCTGCCCGATCGCGGAGCCTTATGTACAGCAGTGGACGTCCAATGGCCGAGATGATGACTCCAACTATTAAAACGTATTCGTCCGTAATTTGAACATATTATTTCTCAGAATCTTCATTGGAAATGTTGAATAAAAAAATTTTAAATTTTATTTTATTTCATTCATCACCTTGTTTTGTTTCAGATGTAAACGGCCAAGGTTTTACTCCTGGAGTTTTATTAACTGAGATGCCAGACTCAATTCAGATGCATATTACTGGTCGAGAAATTAAAAGTAAGTTTGGTTTTTATTTACGGTTGTTTGAGATGTTTGCCGTGGGGTCCCCGGCATAGAAATGTAACCCCCATCTCTTCCCGTGGGTGCCGTAAGAGTCGGCTAAGGGATCACGTAGCATAAAGCGGGCAGCAGCGCCTTCTGCGGATATAATCAACATACTCGCCAACCCGACTGCCAAGCTTGGCGAGTACTGGCATACCCCCCCTAAAAATACATGTGGAGGTCTATATCCAGTAGCAGATAATCTACGGCTGTGATAATGGGTAAGTATGGTAATGATGATGATTTCAAGTTGTAGTAAGATAGTGGTCGTCTAAACACTATGTCACCGCAAACTTATCTTCTTCTTTTTGTCCTTATACCACACAAGGTGGGGTTGACCCAACATGCTTTTCTGTTTCATTCTCTTCTATCATTAGTTATTTCAGTGCTCACACGTTTAGTAAACATATCATTCTTCACACAATCCATCCATCCACGCCTTCTTCGGCCTTCCTCTACCTCTATATCCATCCATATTCATGTTAACTACTCTTTTTGCTATTTTTTTTTGTTATGTGTGTTCGCGAATATTTCGTCATTTATGCACCGATTTTCCTGCCTTTTTTTTGTTTGATAGAGACTTCCGAGGTTGTCCCGTTTCAATTTTATTCAAATTCGGACAAGCGGTTTTTGAGTTACACTGAAAAGTGTTAAGTATATCTGGGGCCTAAGTCTACTATTCAATATGGCAATATGATCGGCTCACAATTGGTGAATTTGACAGCTTTGGTGGGCCGCTATTTTTAATTCGTCCATATTGAATCAATCTTGATTCAATTCTAGATTCAATGACACAGCGCGTTATTTCCGTAGTCTGTTAGCACATTAAATGTCAAATGCCCTACTAAATCGATATAGGGCGAGCATAGATTCAACATAGACTCAGGCTGCTATGACTTAGCAGGCTGCGGATTTTTGACGTTGTCGTATTGGCATCGGCTCGGCCTAGCAGCAGACTGAATATGAACTTTGAATTAGTAGACTTGACCTCCTGGATGACTTTCTTATTGAGGGTGAAAAAATCGGTCAACATAAATAGGTAATGATAATTGATCGCGTAAGTAGCAAAGTGTAAATAATTTTTACCAAAAAAAGGAACTGACTTCATCACTCAAAAGTGTGATACAACTTGTTCAAGTCGGTATCATGTGCACAATGTTTTGATAATAGTTACTATTTTGTACTATCTTTTAGTACTTAGTACACTTATTTTGTACTATGTATATATTGTACTATCATTTATATTTTCTACATTCCTCTCTATGACTTCAACGCAAAATCAGTCACCGCAAGCTTATAGTAGTAAAATCGGACGACGGTCACCGTGGTTTAGTGAATATTGTCAGTAACATGACTTCTGTGTTTCCGGCCCCTGGGTTCGAATCCCGGCAGGGGCAAACATTTGTGCGATGAATGTAGATATGTTATTCCCGGGTCTTGGGTGTTTATGTGTTGTGATTGTATGTGTCTATGCCTCCCGCGACACAGGGAATCCTAGTCTGACGGTCTGAGTGTAATAAAAAAAAAGATTAAATTATATTTTTTTTGTACAGGAATCACAATAACGAGCCCTTATGGCGAAACAGACATTTCACAAGATGGAACTAGCGTTATGAGTTCTATTGGAGGTTCATCAACTTCGTTCACGGGTCAGTCGACATTAGTTCCAGGCATAACTCAAGTACGGCTTATTTTCAGCTCACTATCAGGTACGTGTCAGATGGTTGTTCTGTGAGTAATAATCAAAATTATTTTTTAGTTCTCCTTTTTGGATTCATATTTCATGTGCATTTAGCCGATTTCAAGTAAAAACTATTATGCTTTTCAAAGCAATGATAGCGTAGCGGTGGGGGCCTAGGCTGTCAGACTGAGACGCTGGTTATACCCCTAACAACCGCTTGAGCTTCTGGCGACGACCGTCATCACATTGCAAGCATGATGGTGAAGTACTTTTAGGTACTTGCCTGGTTATCATCCTTAAATATAAAACACTGTCACCTAATAATACATATAGCGTAGAAGACGGCGGAAAAAAAAAAACTAAATCTTTGCACTTTTGGCTATTTTTGTACAAGAATTAATATTGTCATCGGGATATTTACCATGTAATTATTTATTTTAATTTGCTCGACGTTTCGGCACAGTTTCATGCGCCATGCTCACTAGTAAACTGAAGTTCCTGCGGCTTTGTGTTTATTTTTTTTACACGTTTCTACACTCGGAAACTATCACAGACTCACAGGGCAGTCTACTATTACATTAATACCCAAAGAAATAATAATTTTAGAAAATAAAATAAAATAATTTCCTCCAAAATTCTTTTTTGTCCCCCAATAATCTCATGTACATACATATACATAAAATCACGCTCTAAAATATCAAAATCATACAATTTTGTAATTAACCTCGATAGCCGTATTTTTCACGACGAAAAATTTATAAATAATAAGGAACTTACTTTTTTTTTTTTTTTTTTAAAGATTATAAGCTTGCGTTTGACCACTGTCTCACCTGATGTTAAGCGACGACGCGGTCTAAGGTGGAGCACGCAAACTTAGAAGGAATCTATTCAACTTCTTAGCAACTCATAATATTTCGTTCTGTTCTTTGTATGTTATGCTTAATCTATTAAAAGTATAGAGCTGATTAAAATACAATACTAATGACAATACTGGAATTATTACAATAACATTAGTAGCTGTAGAATTCTAATTAGTTATTAGAATTTTAATAAAGGCATCGGGCCCATTATCAAAAAGTGGTTGAAAATAATATTAATAACATTTGAGCAATCCACTAGCTATTGTCAGCCTATAGATAACTCAAGAGCTTTAACCCGCTACCAGTTTCAGCATGCCCAGAATGCTAGCAGCATTGCCACATTGAATTGCAATGTTGATTCATTGAGCCAAATTATGTGCCAGAATTTTGTTCACGGGTCGCATTGATCAAACGCCTAAATATTCAATTATATAGAATTAAACGTACCTACATGTTTGCAAATTAAATGTAATAAATATAACACTCAAATGAATGACACTAATATTCTTTATTAGTCTAATATTACTAAAGGCAAAAGTTTGTATGCCGTTTGTATGTTTGTTCCCGTGGTGATAACTAGAAGACACAAAAATCCTCAATAGCACGTACCATTTCTCTGTAACAATTGCGAGTAACATCGCGGGGCGCAGCTAGTTCCTATATAAATAGTATTTATCTGAGTACCTGACTCATCACCCCATACATTGCATGGTGGTAGGGTAATTTCGAATACCCGCCTCGCTAGCTATCACCCTCAAGCTTAAAAACTGTCACCAAACACATAGTGTGTTCAGGCAGCAGTCCTTGAGAGCCAGTGAGCATTCTAGATCTAGCGTGATAACATCTTCGACCACATCGTCACTGACCATCAAGTGAGATAGTAGACAAACGCTAGTTCTATACAGTATAAAAAAAAATACATCGCTCATATAAAAATATGCATAATATCTCGATCGAATTAAAACTAACCTAAAATTTGACATAACCCAACCTTTTATTTGACAGATGACAACGAGGCGACTTCAACTGGTACATCTGGAGGGACTACGTCAGTAACAAATGTTCAAACAGTAAATTCAGTACAAAATGGATTAGCATCAGCATCTGCATTTGTCAACAATAAACCATGCCGATTGGATGACTTTGTGAGTTTTGTATGTCTATATGTACTTATATATTATTATAATAGAAAGATGCTCGAGGGCCACGGACAGGCAAGCACAGCTAAGGCCTCCACCGACAAGCTGGACAGACGACCTGACCAAGATCGCAGGAAGCGGGTTCGTGCCGCTTCCAACCAGTCCTTGTGGCGATATATGAGGGAGTATGTCCAGCAGTGGACGTCTTATGGCTGGCATGATGATGTACTATGTAATTTAAGTGAAATCGCAATACAAAAGACCTATTTTTATTTGAACAAAAATTTTTACCAAAAAATGGAACCGAATTCAACACTCAAAAGTATGAAATAACTTGTTGAAGTCGGTACCATGATAGTTCAAAAGTAACTTTTATCAAAATATTGTGAGCATTTTTTAATTATTTTTTTTTACTCCTTGCAGTGACCATTGTTACTCACGGGATCAATTGTCATTCACCCTCTTTTTGGAAGTCTAGATAGACGTAACAATTTTCAGTGCTTGGGGTGTAACTCAAAAACCGCTTGAACGATTTTGTTCAAATTTAAATGGGACCAAAACCTCGGAACTATACTCTATAAAAAAAACCACTATCACCATCATAATTAGTTCATAAACGTTAAAATGATCCGCGAACACACATAAAAAAATATATACGGTCGAATTGAATAACCTGTTTTTTTTAATTACGCAGCTTAGTGCGGAGCATCGTAGCGCAGCTTGAGCTTAGTGCAGCAGCACCTTCTCCCCAAAAAAATTGTTTACATTTTTATTTATTTATCTTTGTGTGTACAAATTGTGTTTTATTGGCAACTAGCGGTCCTCCCCGGCTTCGCACGGGTAGAATATTCCAAATTAGAAATTATTAGGAACCCTCATATTTTTGAAAATATAATATAGTCTATGTCACCCGGGGATAAGCTTCCCAACTAAGTGATAGAATTTTTCAAATCGGTTCAGTAGTTTCGGAGCCTATTCAATGCAAGCAAACAATCAAATTTTTCCTCTTTATAATATTAGCATATATAAATACGTTTTTGTCATTAATTTATGTCGATTATTTTTTGTTTCATGTACTTCTACTTGGCAGAAGTGCGCGTTCAATTTGGTGCGAAGTTTTCTGTAAAAACATACATTTATTTAGTTTGTTAAGGAATTACTTCAAGTTTAAATTCTTGGTGGATGTAGACATAACAAGAAAATGGCGGAGAAAGTTTAAAATAATAACTTTTATGTTTTAATAAACTATATAGTATTTATGAATAGTGTAT
Organism: Apeira syringaria; assembly: GCA_934044485.1. NCBI lineage: Eukaryota > Metazoa > Arthropoda > Insecta > Lepidoptera > Geometridae > Apeira > Apeira syringaria. The sequence continues at coordinate 3,112,133 of OW203661.1, read as the reverse complement.
TATTTTCAAACCTTATTGCGACCGCAAATTCTGTTGTACTACAAACAATGATGTTTTACTAAAGATGACGTATATTCATACTGCGCGGTGCTCAGATTTTGTTCCTTTACGACATAAACATGCTTACTGCGACAGATAATACGGTACAAATAATATAGAAAAGGATAGCTATATGTTTAGACTTGCGCTTGAAATACGCGTCATAATGAAAATTACTACAATTGACTTAATTTTGCCGCCTCAGTTTCCGCGCGCTTGTGCGACATCTACCTCATATAAACATATAATATCATTGACTACAAAGTACAAAGTAGACCAAAATCAATGACCTGAATTCTTTGGTATACATAATTATTATTAACCACATTCGAAGCTTGTAAACTGACACGGTTACTAATTTGGTTACGAATTAATATTGTTATCAGATATTTACCATGTATCAGTATCATACAGATACACTCAAACCCCCGCACTAGGATTCCCTGTGTCGCGGGAGGCATAGACAAACACAAACACAGCACACACTACACATGCTCGGGGTTTCTTCACGAGATCAAATCAGACGTGAGAAGATCCGCAGAAGAACTAAAGTCACTGACATAGCGGCTTCGAGAATATACTCTATTCAAAGTCTAGCGGATTAGCAAATTGAAGTGGCAGTAGATATTTGACAACCCGTTGGAGTCGAAGGTTCGAGGAGACCATGAACCATGCAAGCGCAGCATAGAACATCCATCAACAAGCTGACGACTAGGCAGACGACTTAGCCAAGATAGAAGGTAGGGGCCAGATGTTTTTTTTTTTTTTTACATATTAAAAGTTTGCGTTTGAATGTGGGCCGCTTCGAACCGTTCCTTGTGGAGACCAATGGGTCTATAGCTAGAATAGACGTCTTATGGCTGACATGATGATGTTCTATGTTTCATAAGTGAAATTTAATATAAAAAATAAAAATCAATAAGTAGTATGTAAACTCTAAGGCTTTCACGGCCGTTGCATGTTGTATGTATTGCTTCCGGGCTGTTTGGCCGTGGTCTATGTGAAACTTCCAGACTTCGTGTTCCAGACGTTTCGTCGATCACTGCGGTCGACATCTTCAGTGGTTCAGGTCCGAGCGGCAACTAGAGCGTAGAACTCTCCTTCGCGGCGTCTTCTCTGTTACTGATGAAGTAACAGAGAACAGAGAAGACTTCTCACCACGGCCAAACAGCCTGGAAGCAATACATACAACAATAAGTAGTATGTTTAGCTTAAATGAACCACTATAACAGCTGTTATTAAACTGGATAAGATCGAATATCGTATAATTACTCTAATAGTTTTCTTCAATACATGGCTTTATCCACGTCACAGTTATTCTACACAAAAAAAATACCAAAAACTTGAACCGACTTTAACACTCAAAGTTGTGAAATAATTTGTTGAAATCGGTACCATGATAGTTCAAAAGTAACTATTATCAAAGTGTTATGCGCATGGTACCGACTTCGACAAGTTACTTATTTGACACTTTTGAGTGTTAAAGTCGGTTTTTTTTTCGGTGATAAATATTTTTCCCTTTTCACTGACATTTGCTACTCACGGGATCAATTTTTTTTTTTTTACATATTATAAGTTTGCGTTTGACAACTGTCTCACCTGATGTTAAGTGATGACGTTGTCTAGGATTTAGCACGCAAACCTAGAAGGTACCTATTCACTCGCGACTTGAAGACTCCAGGATTGTACATATCGAGAAACACAGACTCGGGCAACGAGTTCCATTCCTTGAGTGTGTTCACCGATTTCTTCACCCTCAATTAGGAAGACAAGTCCTTTAAGTAGACATAACACTTTCCAAAGTAATAAACATTTAAAAAAATCTAGTTTTATTTATAATATAATTATATAAATTGTTTTTTGGAAGTCAGTTAAAAAGGGGAAAAGTTTGCATAATGTGGATAAAGTTGGCTTTATTTATTTTTTAGCGAGATCTGTTCGAAATTATATTATTTACAACTTATTTTAGTCAAGTAGGTTTACAAAGTTTTTTTTTTATTACAACTAAATTATTTTCAACAATACCGTGACCAAGATTTTGCTTACCTTCCTATGGAGCAAAAAGAAATATAATTATAATTATTTAACACACACATAAAAAGGGCAGCTCATGAGTGATGCCACCATAGTATGAGAGATACCAGCTGCGCCCCGCGGTTGTACCCGCGGTGAAATGGGACGTAGTATTGACGATTGTTGTGTCTTTCCGTCATCACACGGGAACAGTATATATTTTCGGGATAAGAGTCTTTATGTTACTTTAGAGTATGAGCTATCTTCATTCCAATTTTCATTCAAATCCGTTCAGCCGTTTCATCGTGAAAGAATAACAAACATCTATACATCCATTAGAACTTTTGCGTTTATAATATTCATCATCATCATCATCTCAGCCATAGGACGTCCACTGCTGGACAAAGGCCTCCCCCATTGATTTCCACAAGGACCAGTTGGAAGCGGCCCGCATCTAGCCCTTGCCTGCGATCTTAGTCAGGTCGTCTGTCCACCTAGTCGGTGGCCGTCCTATGCTGCGCTTGCCAGTCCGTGGTCTCCATTCGAGAACCTTTCGGCCCCAACGGCCATCGGTTCTTCGAACTATATGCCCTGCCCACTGCCACTTCAACTTGCTAATCCGCTGGGCTATGTCGGTGACTTTCGTTCTTCTACGGATCTCCTCATTTCTGATTCGATCACGTAGAGAAACCCCGAGCATAGCCCTCTCCATAGCTCGTTGTGCGACTCTGAGCCTGTTCAGAAGGCCCATAGTCAGAGACCACGTTTCAGTTCCGTAAGTCATCACTGGTAACACACATTGTTCGAAGACCCTCGTTTTCAGGCATTGCGGTATTTTGGACGAGAAGACGTCTCGGAGCTTTCCAAACGCTACCCAGCCGAGTTGGATTCGACGATTGGCCTCTTTCTCAAAGTTGGACTTACCTAATTGGACTGTATGTCCTAGGTAGACGTAGTGATCAACAACTTTGAGAGTCGAGTTCCCAATTGATATGGGGGCGGGCGCAACATGGGCATTTGACATAATTTTCGTCTTGTCCATGTTCATTTTAAGGCCCACCCTTAGGGAAACTCTGTTGAGTTTATAATATTAGTAGGATGTAATTATAGAACATTTTATATCATTAAAATTGACAACAAGTCCTAAATTTAGTGAGATTGAATAGGTCTCATAAATAGGTCTCGTAATTACTATATTACTATGTAAATATGTATACTGCAGAAAACTGAAAACTTTCAAACAATTATGTACTACTACGTTCCGCGGCTTCACTCGCGTTGTGATGATTGATGATGATGAAAAGGAGCCTATGTGTTATTCCGGGACCTGAAGTATCTACATACCAAATTTCATCGAAATCGGTATAACCGTTTGTGCGAGAAGAAGTAACAAACATCTATCCATCCATCCAAACTTTCACATAGTGGGATTCATTAAATCTAAGTTCTGAGCAGTCATTTTTAGTAAGTGCACTATAATTATTATTATTTTATTGCGGAGCATGCGAAACGGGAATGGAACATCAAAAACGCCATTATTTTTAATTATCATTCTTTTGAGATATAACTTTAATACATTTTAAAGGAGAAGTAACAAATTCTTTAAAAGAATTAGCAACATATCGTATTGCCCCCATATTACAGGTATCCGTAGGAAACGGTGATCACTTAGACACTCAGGTCTAAGTGATCTGAGTGTCTAAGTCAGGTCACTTATTTACACACACTTTGCTAATACCCATTAACAAATGTAATGGGTGGCAAAAGACCTGCCACCCATTACATTAAAAAAATCTTTTAGTCATTTGGGGGACCACCGCCAGTTTCATTTATTTCATTTAGATCTTAATATTAATAAAACAAAGGAACGTTATTGTTTGCTTGACTCTACAATTAAATTTTATATGATTATGATCATTGCATACTTATGTAATTTTACGAGAAATCGTGATATAGGCACACATTAAATTTATTATATTTTTTATATTTATTAACATTCACACAAGGTCTTCAGGTCCCAAACTAGGCAGAGCCTGTGCTATGGTAACCTGATTACTGATATATAAATTTATATACATATACACACCCAGACACAGGTCAACCAGACATGTTCATGCACACAAATGTTTGACCTATCCGGGAATCGAACCTGGGACCAGCGGCTCAAAAGGCAGAGTGCTACCAACTGCCAACTGGCCAGTCAATTTTTCCTTGTCCTTTTAACTGTAATGTCAATCAAATTAACATTACAGTTAAAAGGTACATTAATTGCTTACGATGTAAACGTTATGAAAAAAACATAAGACATCATTACAAGTTGTCCCAATTACAAAACAGTCATGTCACAAAACAGTCATGTCACAAAACAGTCATGTCACAAAACATAATATTCTTCATCGCATTAATTATTTGCTTCCTACAAATGGAGGTTTTTGGTAAGAAAATAGCTAAGAAGCTAGAAAAAGCTTATACATGCATTTTGTTTTAAATTTGTTATTTTTAATTTCAACTGGGCACGCTTCCAGCCGGTAGCGGGTTAGAACATTTGAGTTATCTATAGGCTACCAATAGCTAGTGGATTCCTCAAATGTTATTGTAGTAACTGCAGTATTGTAATTAGTTATTAGTGTTTTATTTCATCTAATATGCTATGTCGACGGTCGCCGTGACTCAGTGGTCAGTGACATTACTTCTGTGTCTCCGGGGCCCTGGGTTCGAATCCCGGCAGAGTCAAACATTTTTCCGAAGATACAATGATGAGTGTTGGTGTTTGTCCCGGGTCTTGGGTGCTTGTGTGCTGTGATTGTGTGTGTCCATGTTTCCCGCGACACAGGGAGTCCTAGTGCGGGGGTTTGAGTGTAATAAATAAATTAAAATTATGTCCTTGTATCCAATAGCTATCCTTTGTTTTGCCGTGGTGGTACCGGCCTAGAATAGTACTCCCCCATCTCTTTCCGCGTGTGCCGTAAGAGTCAGCTAAGGGTTCACGTACCAGAAGGTGGGCAGCAGCGCCTTATGAGGATAGCAAAACCATACTACGCTTGCCAACCCGCCTGCCAAGCGTGGCGAGTATTGGTAAATCCCCCAAATATGGAGAGGCATAAGTCCAGCAGTGGACATCCTATGGCTGCGATGAATGATGAATATATACTTATTATTAAGCAACTTTTTAAATGTTTCTAAGAATACCGTGAATGTTGGCTTTGTTCTTCGCTCGATGGGTTGTTCCTTTACCTCTGCTTACAAACTATGCAGTTCCTTACCCTCCAAGTTTTTGGTCTGCTAACAATAAAATAACTTAATATATAATCATAGAAATTAAATATTTATTTTTGAAGTAGCGAATTATGAGGTTTACATGATTCGTTTTCTATTTATTTCAGCAGCAGCTCCAGCTGTTAACGTGGCAGATAGGGTGACAGATTTAACCGACAGGGCAACGGCAGTGGCAAAGATTGTAGATAGCTTCATACAGAAGTAAAATTATTTATTAAATCTCTTCCAGAGATTGAATCTGCTAACACTATATAGCGTAAGCATTTTAATTCAAATAAAAAAGGAGTTTTTTTAATACAACTGTATTTTTTTACCTCCTTTTTTCTAGTTAAATTCATTGATGGTGTTAAAAGGGATACATAGGTGACGCTCCAACATCCCAAGCGCTAAACACGGGCTCGGCACGCAATTACATGCATGGAAACTCACATATCTGTAAACAGTGTATGATGAGTCTCAATTAGACAAAGGTGAAGAGACGTGCACTCTCACTCATATGTGTGACTGAGACAGTAGTTAAACATACGTCGGAATCATCAGCTCCGGTTGAATATTTACGTATATATCTCGGTCTCACAAAAATGGGAATCAACAACATTATTGCAATATATCATATTGGCTGTATTTACTAGTGAAAGGTAAACCCGTGTGATGAAAACACTTTTAAAATGCACAATAGGACATTGTGGTTTATAGGTCTAGCGTGATAACATCTTCGACCACATCGTCGCTGACCATCAAGTGAGATAGTGGCCAGACGCTAGATCTATACAGTATAAAAAAATAAGTACATAGTCACAAAAAAATTTATAATCAGGTTGCAATATTGAGGGGTGTAATCTACTGTCACCAAATAAACTATCAGTATCATTAAAAGCTTCTTTTATTATATAATTTATAATTACCCATTATCTACACTACTATTATAAAGAGGAAAAATTTGTATTTTTATGTGTGTGTATGTTTGTAATGAATAAACTCAAAAACTACTGTGCCGATCAAAAATTCTTTCATCATTGATCCTTACTAAAACTTAAGTAACGTAACCCAAGATGTAAAAACATCTCTCGTCGCATGCGCTGCAGTAACTATTGATGATAGAACAAAAGTATGTTCTACAATATTAAAGAACATATCAACATCTACAAAAAACTTCGCGGTAAACAAGAAAATATAAATAGAAAAGGTAAAAACTTAAAAAAATCTTAAGTCCATCCGGGCGAAGCCGACACGGGCCGCTAGTTACAATTAAACTCTGCATAAACTTGTATACAGCATTGAAGGCCGGAATAGTACAAATACTAATCAAATCCAAAGAAGCCAAAGGCAGGTTTTTGTCAAACGATATAACCTCCCAAACCCTATTTTATCTATAACTTCCAATATTATACAATAAAATAGATAGTGCTTATCCTAACTGGCTAGACATATGACAACTCCGAAGGATTTCATTCCTTTTCAGGCACCTGGCGTTTACAAGGTCAATCGCAGCTGCGGTAGTTCATATATTGGACAAACCACCGTCAACGCACTATAGCGGAAAGGGTCAAAGAACATATCGCAGCTGTCAAAAATTGGTGAATAAATCGGCTACCGCTGAGCATTTACTTGACTCTGGACCTAATCATTGGATAGAACTACACGACCCTAAAATCCTATCCACGGACCGCCATTATTTTCCTAGAATTGTACGCGAAGCGGTTGAAATCAGGAAACATAACAATTTCAATCGAGAGGATGGTTTTAGGTTGTCTACATCTTGGAACCCAGTGATTTATAGATGTTCGCGTCGCGGCGGTTTTCACCCTGAAAAAACTAAAGATACTGTCAGTGTTGTGTGTCGTGACAGCCCTGTGCTTTTGCAGGGCTGTGACAGCCCTACAGTTTAACAAGATATAAGTGGGTAATTGGAGAAAATACGCGCTCTCGCCGATATTGCCACCCGCATTTCTCCAGTCTTCTCGTGACCACGACCAATGCAACTTGGTCGAAACGTCGAGGTAAATAAATTACTGAATGTTATCCTCGCGATCAAGCCCCGATTGATTTATTAACAAATGTTCCATCATTTTTCCTTCTCTATTGTTATAGAAGCTAATTAAAATTCTAATTTATTTTAGCACTCTGTAACTGACTAACAGCTCACAGCCAAAACAAATGAATAGGTACGTATATGTCAGTGTTCTGGGAATTCATCTTATCACAAAAGGAGATTAACGTTGGCTACAACAAAACTAACAGATAAAACAATTAATTTCAACAAGTTATTTCACACTTTTGAGCGATGAAGTCGGTTCCATTTTTTGTTAAAAAATTGTTGATGTGTGTGGTACAATCTGAGATGCAGATGCACCTCCCTAAAAGTAATCCTGGCGGCGCCCATGTTTGTGCTTATATAAAGCTATGCATATCATGCATAAAGTTATATGAAAAAGCTTCGTACTTAATAAAGCAGCCATAAAATTAGTTTCAATATTCAACACGTGTTGATAATATGTTTCAAATATTATGTCTACAAAACAGATAAATAAAATACTTTAATGACATGTTTAACACGAATACTATTCGAAAATACTTTCACGAATTGAACGTAAAATATCTTTATATCGTGTATAGTTGCCATTACATAAAAGAGCGGAAAGTATAAAAGACATCCTTTTGATACTATAAATTCAATTAGTTCGCCACTGCCTTGCATCATAGTGGCATGTAGTTAAAGACGTAACTATGATTTGTAGATATTTTATCCATTTTGTCTTGATGATATCTATTTTGATCGCAGCTTTTCCTCGTGGTAAGGTGAATCTAATATATGATTAAGTTCAAATCAAATCAAATCAAATCTTTATTTACTAGAATGTTGTAACAAACATGGTGGTAAATATAAATTACGTCCAGAACATTCTACCATTACAATGGCGTGCAAACAATAAACATTACATCAAGAACGGTGTGACGGTCCCGTGACGCAGTGGTTTGTGTCATCGACATGACTTCTGTGTCACCGTGACCCTGGGTTCGAATCCCGGCAGGGGCAAACATTTGTGCGATGAGTGTAGATGTTTGTCCCGGGTCTTGGATGTTTGTGTGCTGTGATTGTGCGTCCATGCTTCCCGCGATACAGGGAATCCTAGTGCGGGGGTCAGAGTGTAATGAACAAAAAATTAAAAAAAAAAAATTAGAAATATAAATGAAAATTGTAGATGTCAAACAATTTAATGTCCTATAAAAATCACAATGTCAAAAATTTAAATGTTCAATTAAGTTGTTAAATTAAAATTAAGTTGTGTAGGTTATCCTTCCAATATTATAAATACGAAAGTTTGTGTGTTTGTTACTTCTTCACGCTCAAACGGCTACATCGATTTCGATAAAATTTGTTATGGAGATAGTTTAAGCCCTAGATTAACACATAGTCTACTTTTATTCCGGAAAAAGTATAGTTCCTGTGGGATAATTGAGGTAGCGAGAAAACTGTAATCCACGCGGGTGAAACCGCGGGGCGCTACTAGTAATGAATAATTAAACAATTCTGGGTATTTCGACTTTCGACCTATTAAATGCATATATGTGTATGGATAGGTACGTATAAAATACGAAACCTGCGTCCGTAAGCAGTGTCGTGTTTACGTTCGACTTTTAAAAGGAAAAAAATCGGCTTACGTTGGGATTTGAATTCACGAGTATAAATAACATCCTGTCGCTTTGCCATTTAAGCTATATCAGCACTCTAGCCACTGAATTAATTCCCTGTTTTTAGCATTTGCAGAGATGTACATCAATGTTGTAATTCAATAAATCATTAAAGTGTTAGTAACATAGTTCTTACTAAATCTATATTAATAATGTAACAAATGAAAAATAAAAAAAATCTAACAAATAATGATGCATTTTGGCTCTTTTAGGGCTTAACAAAGGCTATACAGTATCCTACCACCATGCTAGGAATTTCATAACGGTGTTATCTTCGATGATCGAACCAGTGTCCGTCAGTTTGACAGTCGAATCTCCTCCCGCTGTGTTGTCATCTCTTTAAAAATGTACCTGCCTAAATATATAAACAGTAATTTAAATTTATTATTTTATACGATCATATATTGTACATATTTATATTAAGATTCTATTTCTACTCTATTAAGATTCTATTTCTACTCTATTAAGATTCTATTTCTACTCTATTTATATTCTACTTTATTGTAAAATAGAGATATATTTTGGGAAGATACTGCCTTTTGTAACACAATTATTTTTAATTAAAACAAAAGGCAGGGTACAACATATTTTGTAACCTTTAAATTTTGCAATAAAGAAAAATTTGTATTTGTATTATTTATAGTCAGCGTGGGACAAAATAAGCCCGCAAGTACTGCACCAGCAGCAGAAAACGTGATACCAGTGGAAGCAAATCCCAAAGCATCAAGTGACAATGCAAATGTTAATACCTTGGGTCAGGAGACGAATATAACATTGGTAAACATTATTGAAAACACCAATCCTCAGCCGCAACCCCACCACCACCTCCACCACCATCGACATTAGTAGGAACAGCTTGATCGTCAAGTTATTAAACGGGTTAAAGTATGTCATAAATAAACATATATTATACATAATGAATGTATAAAACACGGGAGTTACTCACGTAATAAGTCAGAGGATTCCGACTATAGTTTCAACCAGTGCTAGGCGAACCGTCGCGTCCGCGAGCGCCCCGTATTCTCCTTGAAAAAGACCACCGAATGTGGTTGAAACTATAGTCGGAACCATCTGACTTATTACGTGAGTAACTCCCGTGTTTTATACATTCATAATGTGTCTTAGCCACGTCAGTTTTAATAACAATATATTACATATTTCTTATATTGGTTTCATTCGACGTTTCTTATCTGCGCTCACTTTACAAGTGAAAATATGGACTTATGGTTACCCAACAAGTTTCCTCCTGAGTTGTCTTGGATCCAACTTTCTAGAAGTCCGCCGCCATTATAAACAAATGGTGATAATACAAAATATTTTATAGACATAAATATTACATTCCATTTCTTGAGTCCATAGGCTCCTAAACTAGAATAACTGTGTTTCAAGAGCCATGATAGAGCCATAATACTTTTATTTTTATGGGATAAGGTGACGGAACAAGCAAAAGGCCCACAGGGTGTTAAGTTATACTCTCTATGTATAAATCGATATAACTCGTAAAGATTGCTATGTTTAAGTTGGTAAGTCTCATGTTCCTGTAATTTCACAGCACCATACCCCTATAACCTGGAGGTAGAAATAGTTTGGTGGCAGTACTTCCACGGGCCAACTCTGACCTAGAGTGCTACTGCTCTTATGGTGTAAGATTCTGCATGGCAAAAATGATGTACCCATTCTACTCAAAAAGTTATCGCACCCTTTTGTCCCCGATTCCGACAGTTCCCGTCGTCGGGGACGTCACTCGCTGTTTTCAGTCCCTCGAGGAAGACCAGGTGTTCATAGCAATTCTCCTATCCAGCACACTCTTATCGACTTCAATTGACACATGGTCAAGGTGCCTGAGTGTGATGTGTTTGCGGATAAATTGAAGTATCCCAACAGAGTGCTGGCGTTGGAATAGGTACTGTGAGATGAAGGTACGCAAGACAAATGAGGATGACAAATATTAACTTTTACTTTTTATTTTTTAATAATGAACATTGACATTAATCTTAATTTTTATAATTTAATATATTTTAAATTTTGTTTTGGAATTTAAGTAATTTTATTTTTTTGGTATTAGTTTTTGTCGTTTCGTTTTGTAATAAATAATAAATAAGTGCTTTTTATGGCTTCGTGGGTAATTTATGGTATACCAGTGCCACACCAGAAAACGTTTCCTAGGAAAGCTTAAATTTATTCAAAGCTTTCCTAGAAAAAAACCACGTGAGTGACACGGTGAAATAATTATATATGCACTTATTTGTGATTTGTGATGATAGTTTTATTTAACAATTAAAACCTTGATCAGCTAAACACAGGCCATATAAAAGTAATTTTATATCCAGCTGGCCTCGTCCATTATCGACGGACCTCTCCATAGCACCAAAGTACGGTAGGCGATTTGACATAAAAATCCCAATGTAATCAGGAGTTCAAAATCATATTCGTTGTACCTAATTCATTTCATCTTGAATTTTATGTTGTGTTATTTAAGGATTAAGGTGAATATATATAATGAGTATATAATAATATACACAATAAATAAATGCAAATCACCTGTAATTGTTTTTTTCTAATCGACAACTCCTTCGAGTTTATAGCGAAACAGAAAAGACATATCAACACATTCTGTGACAAGTTGTTTTTTTAAACAACAAATATGGCCAAAAAACTAAGAACAATCTTTGAAAAGGTTTTAACAAGTATCTACGTAAGTAAAGCTTTAACATGTATCTACAGCTGTTTAAAAGCCGCAATGTTTTTGCTGATAAACAAAAAGGGTTCCTTCAAATATGTGACTAAAATTTGCTATTTACTTGATATCCAAATTTATTTATTATTTATTTATTTATTCTTATTACATAGGTATGCTTACAGTTAAAAAACCAAAACGCCTACTATTATGTACATTTTCCTAAAAATAAATTTACATTAAATATAATTGTTATAGACAATTATATTTAATGTAAATTTATTTTTAGCTGTCATGGTAAATGTCGACCTGCTGAAAATGCGTGTGCAAAACAACTACTTATGATCACACATGTCAGAAGGATTAAAGTTGATGGCGGTAGAGTTAGTGCGCTCGATTTGCTGGACATATCTCAGCTCTAGATTCCAAATGAACAATGAGTACAAAAGTAGAGTCTGTAAAGCTATATAAGGATTAAACACTTTCTATAACAATACATACAAATGAGTATACCACATTTAATACATGCGGTATTTATACCTTGGTGTCCCGCAGAGAATCGGTCTGGTGACCATAATTCTAAAATGTAACATTATTTAATTGACATAATTCCATCAATCAAAAAATTTATAGCTAGCATTCTGGGCACGCTGCCAGCCGGTAGCGGGTTAGAACATGTGAGTTCTCTACCTACCAATAGCTAGTGGATTGCTCAAATGTTATTGTAGTAGCTGCAGTATTGTAATTAGTTATTAGTGTTTTATTTTAATAAGGGCATTTACCCCAAGAAAAAATCAAAAAAAATAGATTTATTTGCAGATGAATGTGTAGCTAGGTTTATTAATTTATTTTGTTTATTTTTTAGTTATTAATTAGAATGATGTAAAAATGAGCATGATGCCTTAGTTTCAATATTAGAAACCTACTTATATTATAAATGCGAAAGTTTGTGTGTATGTGTGTATGTTTGTTACTTCTTCATGCTCAAACGGCTGCACCGATTTTGATGGAACTTGGTATGGAGATAGTTTAAACCCTGGATTACCACATAGGCTACTTTTATCCCGGAAAAAGTATAGTTCCCGTGGGATAATTGATGTAGCGAGAAAACCGTAATTCACGCAGGTGAAACCGCGGGGCGCTGCTAGTAGTTTTATAAAAATAAAATACTTTTTCCTTCGAAATCGATTTGTACCTACTATTAGAAATAGTAGGTACAAATCGATTTCGAAGTCTAAGTACAGAATTAACTTTGATGTTATAAATATATCATAAATAATACTCGTAGTTTTCTACATACATACATTATATTTATCTTATTTATTTGTCTGAATATGTATATATAATGTATATAAATTTATATGTATTTATTTATTTATATATATATATTAGGAATGTATAAATATAATTATAATTATATTTTATTTTAAATTTTATTTATTATTTTATGTGACACACCACTCTTCAAGATTATCTATTATCAATTATTCTCCATCCAAAGGTTGTCTGGAAGAAATCGCTCTTAACGATAAGACCGCCTATTGAACTTTTCTTATTGTAAATATTCTTTTTTTTAAATTCTGTAATTTTGTGTCAATAAAGTGTATTTGTATTGTATTGTATTATACATACATACAAGAAGTATTCACACTATCATCATGACGGTACTCGCTCCTAGCAGCGACAAGTGCTGTCTCTGTCAATAAAACCTTTAGAGCGTCACCACGACTGTCTTCCGAGCAACATATCGGTACTGTACGCATAAGACACAAACTCAAAAATAAACATGAACGTAAGGTATAAGGTTTTAGAACTGCTCGGAACTTGAATGGATTTTACAAAGCTGATAGTAAGGCTAGTAGGTTTATAACTACATATTATGCTACCATCGTGACGTAGAAAGGTATTGGTCGTTGCCGCGAAAATGTAGCCCAGCTGATTAGCAAGTTTTTTTTTTACTACATTCACACAAGGTCTTCAGGTCCCAAACTAGGCAGAGCCTGTACTATGGTAACCTGATGACTGATATATACTTATATACATACTTATATATATATACATACGAGTATACATATACACACCCAGACACAGGTCAAACAGACATGTTCATACACACAAATGTTTGACCTTTTCGGGAATCGAACCCGGGACCAGCGGCTCAGAAGGCAGAGTGCTACCAACTGCGCCAACCGGCCAGTCAAGTTAAAGTGGCAAAGGGCAGGGCACATAGCTCGGAGAATGCGGCACAATGCACAATGGCCGTTGTGGTCTAATAGAATCTATCTAGAATCTAGAATAGCGAGCGGAGACTCGCATCACGAACAAATATTATTATGACCTTTGACCGCAAACGTGAGCCTTTACATCTTGATTATAATATATGTGGCAATATTAGAAATAGAGACCAGAAGGACTTGACGTAACTTTTTTCCGAGGGCTAACCTTTTAACCATATAATAGATACCGCAAAGGGATCCTTCTGGCGCTTTGGTTTTTAGTTGCGAAAGAAAGATCAAGAGAAGTAGTGTAAGAGCGAGTGAAGTAGAAGAGCGGGTGTAAGAAGAGCCTTTCATCAGCTTTAGGTATTATAAATGTATAAAACACGGGAATGACTCACTTAATAAGTCAGAGGGTTCCCAGTATAATTTCAACCACATTCGGTGGTCTTTTTCGGAGGGGACGTGGTCGTGGTTTGCCTAGCTTTCTGTATGTTACAATTTTAAGAGGCAACATAGACTGATGTTATCTCTATTCCCCCTCTCCCCTTGGTGAGATGTCGTGAGATTTTGCTGGGCCCCTTCCCTCCACCCATAATCTCACGTGAGACTTTTGAATATGCAAACATTTAATTATTTACATTAAAAATGTATATTTCAATGTAAATAAACGAATACGTACAAGAATAATCAGGATTTGTATTTAAGATTATTATAAACGTAGTATAGAACCACACAAAAAATATTTTTACCTAATTTGGGGACATGCTTCAGCATGTCTCCAACCAGCGCAGTGTTCACAAATCACACCGTGAACACGGCATTATGCTGAGCATATTCCAATTGCCCAAAGTACACAACTAACATGCAATAAATAGGGACAATTATGTACTAAAATTATATTTAAGATTGTAAATGTAAGATTATTTTTTATGTAAAGCCTTATGCATTACTTGAAATCCGTCACTTTGTGGCAATAAATGAATATTTTTTTATTTTTAATAATATTTTTAATTTAAAGCAGTCTTCTTTCTACATTACAATGTTCCTTCGAATACTCGTGGCCTTGTCCTCAAGCCTATAAGCGAAGCGATGATAGCTCAGCGGGGGGGGGATTGCCTGTCAAACTGACGGACACTGGTTCGATCCCCAAAAACAGCTTGACCTTCCGGTGAAGGTAACACCGTTATCAAATTCCCAGCATGGTGGTTGGTTACTTTCGAATACCGGCCTGGCTAGCTACCACCCTCAAGTTTAAAAAACTGTCACCAAACATAAAGTGTGTTCAGGCAGCAAACCTTGAAAGCCAGTGAGCATTCTAGATCTAGCGTGACAACATCTTCGACCACATCGTCACTGACCATCAAGTGAGATAGTGGTCAAACGCTAGATCTATAAAGTATTAAAAAAAATTAAAAAATGTATACCCCATTTTGTACCGATTGAGATATATTATCAAACACATCACAACCCACTTTTAAGTGACGGAGTATGCCCAATAGTGATGCTTAGTGTATTTACAAACTCACAGATCGATAATACTTAACTATAACACTATGAAATAACTTATATTATATTAAGTTTTCAATTCAAATACTACTGATATTATAAAGTCTTATACAAATTTGACTTGTTCTCATACATGTTAAAATAAAATAAAAATAACACATGGTTCTTACTTATTTCTTGTATAACTGTTCATATAATTTATTAACATTAATATTGTCTATAGGTATATATTAACCAAATTATAAGTATCATAATTATTATTAACGTACACCGCTTAATTTTTCTTATTCTGTAAGATTTTTCCATCCAAGGTTGACTGAAATAGATCGCTTTCAGCAATGTGTCCCCGCCCCTTGTACTATGTTTTAGTGTATAAATTACTTTTTGTATGATTTTGTTGTGTACCATAAAGAGTTATAGTACATTTTGTTTCTTTCAGATGTATGCAGTCATTTTCACCACCAACTGTTATATCATATTCTGATATGACCTCACTTTTATTACAAAACAAATCGGTTACTAATTTAATGAATTTTTACGAAAAAAAATTCTTTCAGAAGCAATTTCACTGTAATCTATATGCAAATCATTGTATGAATCACATGCACAATTGTCTATGATTTATATCTTTTCTTTCACACTTACAATAAAGTTGTCTTGTATTTTAAATGTTATTTAATTTTGTGTATTCGTCTCTAAAGTTTATCTACAAAAGAAGTAATGGGCACTGGTAGCCGTCCGGTCGTTCGTTCAAGCCGTTCTATCATTTTCTAAAATATTATATCGCCAATGTTATCCAGAATTCAGTGATAAGCATCGGCTGTCAAACTGACAGACGCAGGTTCAATCCTAGCCAACGATTTCATCTTCCGGTGAAGGTAACACCATTATCATATTCCCAGCATGGTGGTACTTTCGAGGACTTGTTTGGCTACCACCCCCAAGTGTGAAACACTGCCACCAACCACATAGTGTGTTCAAGCAGCAGCCCTTGTGATCCAGTAAATGTTCTAGGTCTATAGTGATTACATCTTCGATCACATATTCACTGACCATCAAGTGAGATATTAGTCAAACGCAGATAATGATAGTCACGTGGTCACAACTACATTACACTTAATTACAGGAACACCAATACATCTCTCATAACCCTTTTGAGTGTATTTGTATCATATTTTTCTATGTTAGATTGGAGATTGAGACATTGTTTCGTATTCTGTTAATCACACAAACTAACAAAAATCTTTTAAAATCATAAGGCTCGTATTCTATTTGCGCTATAATTATATTTCATATAACTCGTTCCAACACTCTCTAATATTAAATTAGCTTTATTAATTGTTATCCGTAATAAATACATTTCAATTTGAATATATTATTACTCATTTGCGGGTAGTTTTAATTGGGACAAAGCACCAATAAGTTATAACTTATTTTACACAATACTACCCGCAAGTCTAATTTTAGTGTTGTTACTAAAAGGTGTCTTAATAATTTGGACTTTAACAGAACCATAAAGGAACTGTCTTATTTTTACAATTTTAATTTAGATAACTAAACCAGCCGCGATGAGTTACAAGGGCTTCCTTCACTCCACAAATGTTCGCTAAAAAACTGAAGGGGACGAGAAAACGCATTATTTTTCACGCAAAAACGCATTTGATCGCGTTGTTACGCACGCATTCGTAGTTAGTATTTTAAAAATTAAACATATCTGTCATCGATACACGCGTTGTCTGACAGACAATATGCAAATCGTGAAGGTCTATCCACTACGTCTCTGACCCGCGAGTTAGTGCGACGCGTATTGGACGCCCGCGAGTGCAAGCAGCACGTAGCGCTGCTATGCTGCGACCTCTCGAAGGCGTTCGATCTTGCAGATCACGCTGTCCTTGAAATAAAGATGCATCATTACGGTATCGATAGCAAACCACTCGATGTACTGAAAAATCTCTCTTGCATAGACGCTCACAGCTGGTTGTAGATGATAATGGGAATGTGAGGTCCGATCCTCTGTTTACTACTATTGGAGTTGCGCAGGGGTCATCAGTATCGAATATCCTGTTCTCATTACTATTAAATGACTTGCCTTGTGATAAAAAAAATGCGGAGATATTTATCTACGCGGACGATGTTGGCGCTGTAGTGACGTTGACTTCAAGAGAACAGTTAGAACAGAGAATTTCTGATACTGCGGCACAGTTAGCGAAATAGATTCAAACCAATGGACTGGTTTTAAATTTAACAGAATCGCACTTTGTAAACTTTGATTTGTTGGATCGATCTTAGAGTTTACTGAATGTTGTCCTCGATAACATAAAGATCGTTTAGTCGCAAAGCGCCACCATTGTAGGTTTCGAGTTGGACAGTGGCTTAACTTGGGACATAAACAAGGTTTTTGGTAAACTAGCAGGAGCATGCTTTGCATTAAGCCGAATGTCAAAGCTCTTGCCTACAAAAGTGGTCCATCCAGAATGTTTGTTACTCGATCGTGCCGAAACGGCCAAACGGATTTGGATGAAACTCGGCACAGAGATATATTATGGTCTAGAATAGCACCTAGTCTTCTTTTATCTCGGTTAAATGTATGGTTAAATAATGAACACATAATGTCAAAATACAAATAGACACATAAATAAATGATTACAATACCTACACAATTAAGATTGATCTATGAACTATATTCACCCATTCCCAACAAATCTCAGTTATACCTTCTCTCCGGAAAATGAACTGGTACACGTCTGTCGCAGCAATGCCGGAGGTAGGGACAATCTCTAGCTTGTTAGAGATCATCTTCAAGACTATATTGGGGCTTGACCACACTCTGCGGACCAACGACGTGGCCCGGTTGCGCATTGTTGTATAGAAGCATGTTGCATGTGCTGCACCAAACATACCTGAGGCGCTACAGAATCGAGGCAGTCACAATATAATCCTGAATGCGATGTTGTACAGATTGCGGAGGTCGTTGTAGTTTTTTTTTTGTGTAGTCAGCACACAGGCTGCAAGTGTAGAGTGATGTACACTACGCACTGACGAGCGTAATTTTCGCCTGTTGTGAACATCGTGCAAACCTAGAGGCTATCATATTTGCTCTAATCGACAGCGCCGTCCGCTCACGCTCAATGTCGGCATTGTTCTTGAGGTTATCAGTGACTATATGCCTAAGGTATTTAAATTGGCTAATAATTTGAAGGGATGCCTGTACAGGGCAGGGAGCCGTAGTGGAGGAACATTCTCCGGGCACTTTTATCGGCTACAAATTCCATGTAATGGCTTTTCTTCACACTAGAAATTAATCTGTGAACATGTGCATATTCCTTACATATTTGCATCAGCTTGCGCAACCCGCAAATCGATGCGCTCAGCAGCACCATGTCGTTGGCAAAACTTAAATTGTTCATTTAGATTCCCCCAGTCCACTTGGAAGGGATAATTTTGCCACACCAAGACAGGGTAAGATACCTGGGACTACACCTCGACCGTCGGTTAACCTGGAAAGACCACATCAAATCTAAGAGAGAAGAACTAAACCTGAAATATAAAAGCCTATCCTGGCTCCTCGGCAGAAACAGTAAACTGTCAATTGACAATAAGCTCCTCATCTACAAGAGTATTTTCAAACCAATCTGGATGTATGGTATCCAATTGTGGGGAACTGCTAGTAACTCCAACATACAAATGCTACAAAGAATGCAAAATATTATACTTAGAACAATAAGTAACGTGCCCTGGTACATCAGCAACGCTGAGATACATTCAAACTTGAAAATGAACACAATCAATGATGAAATAAAGAACACCGGAAAAAAGTACCAGGAGCGACTGGACATACACCCAAACCAACTGGCTGTTCAACTGACCCACCGAGACTATATACCTCGCTTGAAAAGAAAATTGGTGCTCAAAAGTGACAAGATCTGAAAGTGCCTTTTTTAAAAAAAGAAAGGGGAGATGACCTCACTGGAGGTACCACCCAAAAAAGCCAAACCACCCACAACGCATCTGCTGAAAGTAAGCACTGATAGTAGATAAACGCAGAAAAGAAAAAAAAAGATGTCGTCAATATGGCAGCCGACCTGCTGATTAATGAGCATTACGATCAGATCGTTCATATAGATGTTGAACAGGATTGGAGAAGTTTCGCTACCCTGCCTTTTTTTTTTGAAGGTCCGCTAAGTCCCTCTCCGGACTCCTGGCTTCCCCCCCTATAGCGCTTCTCACCAACCGCGCCATCTTGCCTCATCCACTTTAACCTATTAACGCTATAGGGCAGAAGTGGAGAAACAGCCCTCTCGACAAGATCTTCGATAGCGACCCGCTGTCCACTTTTGCCCAGGTGCACCACGAGGAGGTGGCCATAGCCACCATGCCTAACACTGCATTCAAGCTGGTACTTGTCCTACATTGCACCAGCACATCTGACACTGTTGAGTTGGTGTGCATACCAATATTGAAATATGCTGAGAAGTTCGCGTGGCATCCATATGTTTCTCAACTTTTCGCGATTTTTTTAAATGTTGTTCTTTCAGTTTGCATGGAGAGAACATAGACATTATTCATTGCTTATATCGGTAGGCGTTTATCTATCTTATTTCTACGCTTTTAACCGACTTAAAAAAAAGGAGGTTACTCAATTGCAACATATATAATTATGTTTTTTTTTTATATGTTTTCGCGGATAACTTTGTCGTTTATGAACCGATTTTGATGATTCTTTTATTATAATATAACTAACGGTCCGCCCTGGCTTCGAAAATGACCTATAAAGATTTATTATTTAATTGAAACTATAATATAGGCTATGTCACCCAGGGACAGTGTATCTTCCTAACAGTGAAATATTTTTTTTATTAGGTTCAGTAATTTCGCAGCCTATTCAATGCAAACAAACAAACAATCAAATCTTTCCTCTTTATAATTATAATGTAGATAAAATATGTAACGTAAATCTAAATATATTACACCAAGAAATATTTTTGTTGGCCTTAAACAATATAATTTCATAAATACTTTAATTGTTCATGACATGAAACATATGAACTTAATAGAATAATAAAATAAATAAATGGTTAAATCATGACACGAATCTCTAAAAACCATTGATGGATACACGATTCACAAATAAAAATATGTGCATACACGTATATAAGTAGTAATAAGTTGATATAGAATTAATCTTCAGCTACAAACTGTATTCAGTAACTAGTTTGATAAAACTAAAGCAGTAATAATGAATCCCAAAGTGGCTATTTATTTCGCCTGGTTCATCGTTGTGGCCATTTTGGCACAAGGTATAAAAACTGTTTCACGTTATCATCACTTTATAATTTATTTTGCATTCAACTATCACAAATAACAGAAAGTACTTCTTGCCTTTATGAATAGGAAGCATTTTTTTCGACTAACTTCATCATCATCATTATCGTATCTGACTTACCAATTAGGGGGGGAGAGTTTTTGTTATTTATTAGTTATTGATATTTTTTTTTGAAGTAACAGTTGTTAAAAGTTATGAACTAAGTTTTAAAAAATAAAAACATACGTTTAAATTACAGTTTTTTCAACTACACTACGCAGTACAAACAGTTAGTAAAAGTAATTAGTTAGCAAACGTAAAAACAGTTTAACTGTTTGGTAAAAACTGTTTGTCCGACGGTTAAATTGATAATCGGACTTTTTAAATTTTGGCAAACTCCACCCTAAATAACTAATGCTGATGTTTCGGGACCTTGTGTGAGTATGCAGTTTTACCTTCTACTAGCCGATTACTCGTGGCCTTATCCTCATACCTACAAATTAAAGAAAAATATACCCCATTTTGTACCGCTTGAAACATATTATCAAACACATCAAAACCCACTTTTAAGTGACGAAGTATGCCCAATAGTGATGCTTAGTGTATTTACAAACTCACCGATCGATAATACATAGCTATAATACTACGAAATAACTTATATTAAATTAAGTTCACAATTCAAATACTACTGATATTATATAGTCATATAAAAATTAGACTTGTTCCTATACATGTCAAAATACAAAAAAAACATGATTTTTAATTATTTCTGGTATATCTGTTCTTATAATTTATTTACATTAATATTGTGTATAGGTATATATTATCCAAATGATAAGTATCATAATTATTATTCACGTACACCGCCTAATTCTTCTTATTCTGTAAGCTTTTTCCATCCAAGGACTGGAATAGATCGCTTTCAGTCCGTCCCTTGAACTTTGTTATAATGTATAAGTTACTTTGTGTATGATTTTGTTGTGTACCATGACGAGTTATTGTATATTTTGTTTATTTCAGATGTATGCAGTCATTTTCACCACCAACTGTTATATAATATTCTAATATGACCTAACTTTTATTACAAAACAAATCGGTTACTAAATTAATGAATTTCTACGGAAAATTTCGGTTCAGAAGCAATTTCACTGTAATCTATATATATGCAAATCATTGTATGAATTACATGCACAATTTTCTATTATTCATATACTTTTTTTCACACTTACAATAAAGTTGTTTTGTATTTTAAATGTTATTTAATTTTGTGTATCTGTCCTCTAATGTTTCACTACAAAAGAAATAATAGACACAGGTCGCCGGGCGGTCGTTCGTTCAAGCCGTTCCATCATTTTCTAAAATATACTACCGCCAATGTAATTTAGAATTCAGTGATGAGCATCGGCTGTCAAACTTACAGACGCAGGTTCAATCCCAGCCAACGACTTCATCTTCCGGCGAAGGTAACACCATTGTCAAATTCCCAGCATGGTGGTACTTTCAAGGACTTGTTTGGCTACCATCCCCAAGTGTGAAAAACTTCCACCAACCACATAGTGTGTTCAAGCAGCAGCCCTTCTGATCCAGTAAATATTCTAGGTCTATAGTGATTACATCTTCGATCACATATTCACTGACCATCAAGTGAGATATTAGTCAAACGCAGATAATGATAGTCACGTGGTCACAACTACATTACACTTAATTACAGGAACACCAATACATCTCTCATAAGTCTTTTGAGTCTATTTGTATCATATTTTTCTATGTTAGATTGGAGATTGAGACATTGTTTCGTATTCTGTTAATCACACAAACTAACAAAAATCTTTTAAAATCATAAGGCTCGTATTCTATTTGCGCTATAATTATATTTCATATAACTCGTTCCAACACTCTCTTATATTAAATTAGCTTTATTAATTGTTATCCGAAATAAATACATTTGAATTTGAATATATTATTATTCATTCGCGGGTAGTTTTAATTGGCACAAAGCACCAATAAGTTTCAACTTATTTTACACAAAACTACCCGAAATTCAAAAAAAGTCTATTTTTAGTATTGTTGTCTTAATAATTTGGACTTTAACAGAACCATAAGGGAACTGTCTTATTTTTACAATTTTAATTTAGATAACTAAGCCAGCCGCGATGAGTTACAAGGGCTTCCTTCACTCCACAAATGTTCGCTAAAAAACTGAAGGGGACGAGAAAACGCATTATTTTTCACGCAAAAACGCATTTGATCGCGTTGTTACGCACGCATTCGTAGTTAGTATTTTAAAAATTAAACATATCTGTCATCGATACACGCGCTGTCTGACAGACAATATGCAAATCGTGAAGGTCTATCCACTACGTCTCTGACCCGCGAGGTAGTGCGACGCGTATTCGATGCCCGCGAGTGCAAGCAGCACGTAGCGTTGCTATGCTGCGACCTCTCGAAGGCGTTCGATGTTGCAGATCACGCTGTCCTTGAAATAAAGATGCATCATTACGGTAGCGATAGCAAGCCACTCGATGAACTGAAAAATCTCCTGCTTAGACGCTCACAGCTGGTGTAATGATATAAAGTTGGTAAAGGTGTAAAGATAAAAGTGCTGTAGGTGATAATGGGAATGTGAGGTCGGATCCTCTGTTTACTACTATTGGAGTTGCGCAGAGATCCTCAGTATCGGATGTCCAATTCTCATTACTATTAAATGACTTGCCTTGTGCTATAAAAAATGCGGAGATATTCATGTACGCGGACGATGTAGTGACGGCGACTTCAAGAGAAAAGTTAGAACAGAGAATTTCTGATATTTTCTGAGTCCACTGAATGTTGTCTTCGATAACAAAAAGATCGTTTAGTCACAAAGCGCCACCTTTTTAGGTTTCGAGTTGGACAGTGGCTTAACTTGGGACATAAACAAGGTTTTAGGTAAGCTAGCAGGAGCGTGCTTTGCATTAGGCCGAATGTCAAAGCTCTTGCCTACAAAAGTGGTCCATCCAGAATGTTTGTTACTCGATCGCGCCGAAACGGCTGAACGGATCTGGATGAAACTTGGCACAGAGATATATTTTGATCTAGAATAGCACCTAGGTTTCTTTTATTTCGGTAAAATCTATTATTTCTGTGGAATAATTTATGAAGCAGGAAAACCGCAATGCATGCGGGTGAAACCGCGGGGCACTACTAGTATTAAATAATTAACACATAATATCAAAATACAAATAGACAGAGACATAAATATACGATTACAATACCTAAACAATTAAGATTGATCTATGAACTGTATTCAACCATTCCCCAACAAATCTCAGTCATCCTTCTCTCCGGCATATGAACTGGTACATGCCTGTCGCAGCAATGCCGGAGGTCATCAATCTAGCCTGTTAGCGATCATCTTCAAGACTATATTGGGGCTAGACCACACTCTGCGGATCAACGATACGGCCCGCTTGCGCATTGTTGTATATAAGCATGTTGCGTGTGCTGCACCAAACATACCTGAGGCCCTACAGAATCGAGGCAGTCACAATATAATACTGAATGCGTTGTTGTACAGAATGCGGAGGTCGTTGTAGCTTTGTTTTGTGTAGCCACCCTGCCTAACAACGCATTCGAGCTAGTACGTATTCGACATTGCACCCGCCCATCCAACACTCACAACGTAACGTCTTCCGGCAAAGTGGACATCTGACATTACAGCATTACATGACCAGACCGCAGGATGAGGCTGAATGCGTACCACTTTCATCCGGTCCTTGCGGAGATCAATGGGAGGCACATGTCCAGCAGCGGACGTCCTATGGCTGAAACGTACCAACGAATACATGACCATGGGCGAAATATCAAGAGATAATTAAATTGCACGATAAAACTTTAAAGTCAAACAAGCCAGGCGGACACCTGAAAAACCCCAAGCATAATGCAAATTTATTTATGATTTCCTGAACATTCGCTATTTCTCGCCTACAAAGCGTCGCTTTTTCATGCGAGGCACGACACGGGAGGAAACTAATGAGGTTTTAGTGTAAAAAACCATACCAACATTGAAATATGCTTATAAGTTCGCGTGGCAGCCATATGTTTCCCGTCTTATCCAATAGGATATTGTACGACACCAGTTCGAAGGCCTAGGACAAATCGAGGAAGCACGCATGTACGGGCGTCTTTCGATTTAACGTAGTATTTGACGATATGCTTTAGGCACAGTATTGCACTTTCCGTTGACAGCTGAAGCCAAAACCCAATTTGGTTACTCATGGCCTCTCTCAAGATGTTACGGAAGGGGCATCTGTGTACGCAACACCAGCTATGCGGAGGACATGGCCCTGCTGAGAGGGGTTCATAGGAAAGATGCTCACGGTTTGTGACTCTTTTTATTATATAACTATATAATAAAAAGAGTCACAAACCGTGAGCATCTTTCCTTTGGACCCCGTACTCAGATCCAAATTGGGTTTTGGCTTCAGCTGTCAACTGAAAGTGCAATACTACTCACTCAGCGGTCCGCCCTGGCTTCGCAAGGGTAAAAAATTACAAAATTACCTATAAAGCTCCCTTATTTCATTGAAAATATAATATAGGCTATGTCACCCGGAGACAGTGTAACTTCGTAACGTTCGGATTTTTTTTTTTCAGTAATTTCGGTGCCTATTCAATGCAAACAAACAATCAAATCTTTCCTCTTTATAATAATAATATAGATAAAATATGTAACGTAAATCTTTGCGTTATTATATTAAATTATAGCATTACATTTCACATTCAATTCACATTTAATTATATTAAAAATGTTATATCTAGAAATATTTTTGTTGGCCATAAAGCATATATTATTTCATAAATACTTTAATTGTTCATGACATAACAATATATAAACTTAATACAGTAATAAATAAACATAAATGGTTAAAACATGACACGAGCCTCTAAAAATCATTGACGGATACACGATTCACACATAAAAATATGTGCATGCAAGTATATAAGAAGTAATAAGTTGATATAGAAATTATCTTCACCCACAAACTGTATTCAGTAACTAGTTTAATAAAACTAAAGCAGTAATAATGAATCCCAAAGTGGCTATTTATTTCGCCTGGTTCATCGTTTTGGCCGTTTTGGCACAAGGTATAAAAACTGTTTCACGTTATCACCACTTTATAATTTATTTTGCGTTCAACTATCACAAGTAACAGAAGGTACTTCTTGCCTTTATGAATAGGAAGCATTTGTTTCGACTAACTTCATCATAATCATTATCATATCTGACTTACCAATTAGGGGGAGAGAAATTTTGTTTAAAGTCATTTGTTTTTAGTGTAACATGTTGTTAAATGTTATGAAACAAGGTTTTAAAAATCAAAATATATGTTTAAATAATTATTTGAAGGAAAAAATTCGAATACTAGGGGGACTTGAACCCGCGACTACAGAATACCGTCTTGTCACTAAGTTAATCTTAGCCGTCCGATTCATTCCTTTCTTTAAAATCTGAAGGGTTAATGTTCTTAGCGTATCTACTATTAATTGAATGAACCATTAATAGGATTGATAGACGCACATTACAGTTGATATCGT
Source organism: Apeira syringaria (assembly GCA_934044485.1). Lineage (NCBI taxonomy): Eukaryota > Metazoa > Arthropoda > Insecta > Lepidoptera > Geometridae > Apeira > Apeira syringaria. Next base: position 3,085,834 of record OW203661.1, on the reverse strand, counting down.
TAAATTGATTTATTGTTTTTTAGAAGGCGCTGCTACGTTCGGATTTCCTGGTGGCGATTACGATTCTCCAAGAGCTGAGAATAATTCACCAGTACGAGCAAATCCAACGGCGATTAGTCAGAATGTAAACACTAATAGATTAACGAATAGGGGAGACGTTCGGGCCACAAATACCGACCGACAACAACAATAGTCTCCGCCAGCCACCGCCGCTGATGTTTCGGGACCTTGTGTGAGTATGCTGTTTTACCTTCTACTAGCCGATTACTCGTAGCCTTGTCCTCATGCCTAGAAAATATACCCCTTTTTTGTACTGATTGAGATATATTACCAAACACATCAACCCACTTTTAAGTGACGAAGCATGCCCAATAGTTATGCTTAGTGTATTTACAAACTCACAGATCGATAATACTAAGCTTTAATACTACGAAATAACTTATATTAACTTAAGTTTTCAATTTAATTACTACTGATAATTTAAAATCATATGAAAAATTAGACTTTTACCCATACAAGTTAAAATACAAAAAAAATAACACATGGTTCTTACTTATTTCTGGTATATCTGTTCATATAATTTATTTGCATTAATATTGTATTTATAAGTATCATAAAATATTATTAATTTACACCCCCTAATTCTTCTTATTCTGTAAGCTTTTTCCATCCAAGGTGGACGGGAATAAATCGCTTTCAACAATAAGTCCGTCCCTTGGACTTTCTTTTAATGTATAAGTTATTTTGTGTATGATTTTGTTGCGTACCATAAAAAGTTATTGTATATTTTGTTTCTTTCAGATGTATGCAGTCATTTCCACTACCAACTGTTATATCATATTCTGATATGACCTAACTTTTATTTCAAAACAAATCGGTTACTAATTTAATGATTTTTTTACGGAAAATTTCGGTTCAGAAGCAATTTCACTGTAATCTATATGCAAATCATTCTATGAATCACATGCACAATTGTCTATGTTTCATATCTTTTTTTTACACTAACAATAAAGTTGTCTCGTATTTTAAATGTTATTTAATTTCGTGTATGGGTCCTCTAAAGTTTATCTACAAAAGAAGTAATGGACACTGGTAGCCAGGCGGTCGATCGTTCAAGCCGTTCCATCATTTTCTAAATTATTTTATCAACAGTGTTATTTAGAATTCAGTGATGAGCATTGGCTGTCAAACTGACAGACGCTGGTTCAATCCCTGCCAACGATTTGATCTTCCGGCGAAGGTAACACCATTGTCAAATTCCCAGCATGATGGTACTTTCGAGGACCTGTTTGTCTATCTACCACCCCCAAGTATAAAAAACTGTCACCAACCACGTAGTGTGTTCAAGAAGCAGCCTTTGAGAGCCGGTAAAAATTTAGGTTTAGCGTGATAACATCTTAGACCACATATTCACTGACCATCAAGTGAGATAGTAGTCAAACGTGGATCATGATAGTCACGTGGTCACAACTATTGTATATCACTGTGCTGTACCTTTACATATTTGAACGTCGATTCTTCCAATTATTATTTACACGCATAAGTCTCTCGAGTCTATTTTTATCATATTTTTATATGTTACATTGGAGATTGAGACATTACTCTCTATTCTGATCAAATAAACTAAAAAAAATCTTTTAAAATCTTTTAATCATAAGCCTCGTACTCTATTTGCATGCGTAGTTAGTCTTTTAAAAACTAAATAATCTTTATAATACCGTATTTTCTCATTCAGTAATAATTCATAGCCTTCCTTCGCTGTCCAGAAGAAATGGCCACCTGAGCTTTTTTTATGATGGTTGTAGGACTTTATTTATCGGGCTCGGCAAGTAATGAAACGTCATCGATCCAAGTCATTTGCCTAGCTCTTTGATCAATTGGCTGAATATCATTCAGGCCGCTAGTTAAACGGCGCTGTGTAGTAAAAAGGCTAGGCTAAGCTCGTTAGCTGCGACATATACACTAATAATAGGGAGATCAGATAAATTTTAAAATATATAGGACACGTATTTCTTCACATTTTAAAAAATTAAAACTGTTATTAAAATTGACGTGGTTTTGACAGGCGCTCGCGGACCAATCGGCGGTATTGCCAATACTCGCCACGCTTGGCAGGCGGGTTGGCGAGCGCAATATATTTTGTGACCCTCAGAAGGCGCTACTGCCCATCCTTCTAGTACATGATCACGTCGGCGCCGTAAAAGTCAGCTAAGGTATCTACCTTAGCTGACTTTTACGGCGCCGACGCGAAGAGATGGAGAGGTACAATTCTAAGCCGGTACCCCCCGGCAACAAACGGGATAACACTGCAATAATATCTTTTATCACGGTAGTTTATTAATTTGCCCATAAGACCATTTAAATACTTGTTTCTGGTCGTAATCGTCTCAATTATAAACTTAACATTGTTTTGAACTATTTACTTTCAAAAAATTGTCTAAAATAAAATTCATTCTTGATCATGAGAAATCATTATTGATTAATTCAAATTCAAATAGATTCTTTATATCTGGTTGTACACATTTACAGTGAAAAACATTTAAGACATAACAATACTAATCTTATCCTAACCTACCAATATTATAAATGCGAAAGTATGTGTGTATGCGTATGTTACTTCTTCACGCTCAAACACTACACCGATTTCAAATAAATTGGCTATACAGATAGTTTACACCCTGGATTATCGGACAGGCTACTTTTACCCCGGAAAAAGTATAGTTCCCGTGGGATAATTCAGGTAGCGGGAAACCCGGGCGGGTCTGGGTTTATCCATTAAATAGTTGCTATGCCTATGCTTGCGGCGTTCACGCTGCTTGTTTTGGTTAAGTCCAGGCCTTCTTTACTCATCCCGTGATGGGTAGGGAGGTTACGGTCTTGGGGGAAGCGCAGGTCGTGATGATCCTCAAGGCAAGTCTGGCGATTACCTTCTCGCGGTGCTGCCTGTTCTTGGTCTAATTCCTCTGAATTAGACGTAACTAGACATCATCCGGCGCCTCGCGTGTCTCATATCTATGTAAGTTTATTTATATCCATTTATTTATGTATGTTTATTATATTCAGGCCGGGACTGCTCCCGATAGGGTTTGCTCGCCAAGCCGACGAGGAGCGGTCCACTTGACGGTAGGTTGCGGTGCTGCTGCAAGGCACTGCAACTGAGGGGGGCAGCGGCGCCGTGTTGGACGGTGCTGCAGCTGAGGAGGCGCTGCGGCGGGAGTGATTCAGTTCGTCTCCTGCTGTGGCGCCGATATGGCCGCCGTCGGAGGGTGGCGGCCGAAGCGGCTGGCGATGGGGCTGCTCCATCTGGCCCATCGCAGGGGACCACGAGCGTCGGATGTGGGAAGTCTGGCGTTCCTTGCACTGTGTGGTCCCCGGGGTGGTGCGGCCGTGCTCTTGGTCCCGGCACGGTCGCGAGGGGGAGGGTCATCCTCCCCCCTGGAGGGGTCCGGAAACGGACGGCCGTGGTGGGGGCGCGGTATGCAAATGTACCCCGCGCTCCCTCCGTTCTAGCGGCAGGATGGACACCGTGGGTTTTAGTCGGTAGTGGACCCTGGCTGCTGTGGGTGCAGTTAGGGTTGGGGGCCATGAGGCCCCCCAGGGAGCGGTGATGCTCGAGCGAGCCCGACACACCCCGCCTACTTTCCCGGTAGGCGGAAGTGCGTAAATGCATTTTCCCCACGTAAAAGAAATAAAAAAAAAAAAAAAAAAAAAAGGTAGCGGGAAACCCGATACCCACGCGGGTGAAACCGCGGGGTGCTACTAGTATTATATAATATGAAGTTAAAAAGTTTGTAAGTATGGATGTCGTTACTCAATTACGCCAGAACGGCAGAACGGATCTGGATGAACCTTGGCCCAGAGGTAGATTATAGTCTGGAATAGCACATAGGCTACTCTTATCTAAGTAAAATTTATGATTCCCGTGGAATAGTTGATGTAGCGGGAAAACCGCAATCCACGCGGCTGAAACCGCGGGGCGTTACTGGTAATAAATAATAAGCACTTAATGTCAAATTACAAATAGACACGTAGGTAAACGATTACAGTAGCTACACAATTAAGATTGATCTATGAACTATATTCACCCATTCCCAACAAATCTCAGTCATACCTTCTTTCCGGCAAATGAACTGGTACTTTTCTGTCGCAGCAATGCCGGAGGTAGGGACAATCTAGCCTGTCAGCAATCATCTTCAAGACAATATTGGGGCTAGACCATACTCTGCGGACCAACGACTTGGCCCGCTTGCGCATTGTTGTATAGAAGCATGTTGCGTGTGCTGCACCAAACATACCTGAGGCGCTACAGAATCGAGGCAGTCACAATATAATCCTGAATGCGTTGGTGTAAAGAATCCGGAGGTCTTTGTAGCTTCGCTTTGTGTAGTCAGCCCACAGGCTGCAGGTGAGAGTGATATACACTAGGCACTGACGACCATACTTTTCACATGTTGTGAACGTCGTGCAAACCTGAGGCTATCATATTTGATCTTATCGACAGCGCCGTCCGCTCACGCTCAATGTTGGCATTATCTTTGAGGTTATCAGTGACTATATGCCCAAGGTGTCTTAAACGTGCTGTCACATACTACACTGATCGAAAGACTCCCGTGCACGCCTGCTTCCTCGGCCTATCGAAAGCTTTTGAACTGGTCTCTTATAACATCCTCTGGCAGAAACTTGAGGGTATTAACCTCTCACGAGTGCTAATGAATGTTTTAAAGTACTGGTACAGTGAGCAGACCAACGGTGTCAGGTCGGCAGGGGCTCTCTCTGAGCCGTATCGGCTAGAGTGCGGGGTGAGGCAGGGAGAGGTTAAGCTCTACTTCGCTTTTCAACCTTTACATGAACACTTTGATCGTTGCGTTCAGCAACCAGCGTGTAGGTTGTCATATAGACGGTGTTTGCTTCAATAACCTGAGCTACGCAGATGCAATGCTGTTGCTGAGCGCCTCGGTTTGTGGACTAAGAAAACTGATACGGACATACGAATATTACGCTCTTGACTACGGTGTAATGTGAACACGGTGTAATGCACTGACTGTGCATAGTCTTTGAGGCCGGTCTGAAACGATTACAGAAAATTCCACCTGTATACTGGAAAAACTTTCAATTAAAGAGGGTGAAACAATTTAAATATCTGGGACATATACTTACGACCGACCTCAAGGATAATGCCGATGTTGAGCGGGAGCGGAGGGCCTTGTCGGTGCGCGCGAACATGCTGGCACGCAGGTTTGCGCGGTGCTCTAGGAGGTGAAGGTTACTTTTCCGAGTGTACTGCACGTCCCTCTACACGTGCAGCCCGTGGGCGCGGTACTCGCGCGCGACCTACAACGACCTCCGCGTCCAGTACAACAACGCGTTCAGGGCGGTGTTGAGGCTGCCTCGGCTCTGCAGCGTCTCCGGCATCTTTGCAGAGGCGCGCGCCGCCTGCTTCTATGCCACCATGCGCAACCGCTGTGCGTCTCTGATGCGCGGGGTCCGGTCCAGCTCCAACGCTGTACTAACGATAATCGCGGAGCGAACTGATTGTCCTTACATCCAGCCTTGCTGCGGCTTATATGTCACCGCAGTACTGCCGGAGAGAAAGTATTAAATATGTATGTATTATTTTTATTTTTGTGAATTTATATGTTATTTTTTCTATGTTTTTAATTGTATTGTATTTTATTTTCTGTATGGGTTAATTTATTCCTGAAATAAATGACTTTTAGATATTTTTAATTTAACTCAGTTAATTTTGTTCAGTAATTTCGGAGTCTATTCGATACAAACAAACAATCAAACAAATCTTCTCTCTTTTTAATATTAGTATAGATAAAAAATGGAACGTAATCTTTGTTATAAAAATATTACATCCAGAAATATTTGTATGTGCCTTAAACAATATCATTTCATTAATACTTTAATTGTTTATGACATAAAATATATGAACTTAATATAATAATATAATAAATAAATGGTAAAATTATGACACAAATTTCTAAAAATCATTGATGGATACACGATTCACACATAAAAATATGTGCATGCAAGTATATAAGTAGTAATAAGTTGAAATGGAAATTATCTTCACCCACACACTGTATTCAGTAACTAGTTTGACAAAACTAAAGCAGTAATAATGAATCCCAAAGTGTCTATTTATTTCGCCTGGTTCATCGTTTTGGCCGTTTTGGCACAAGGTATAAAAACTGTTTCACGTTATCATCACTTTATAATTTATTTTGCATTACAACTATCACAACTAACAGAAGGTACTTCTTGCCTTTATGAATAGGAAGCATTCGTTTCGACTAACTTTATCATCATCATTATCATATCTGACTTAGCAATTAGGGGGAGAGAGATTTTGTTTAAAGTTATTTGTTTTTAGAGTAACATGTTGTTAAATGTTATGAACCAAGCTTATAAAAATCAAAATATACGTTAAAATTATTTGGAGCAAAAAATTCGACTACTAGGGGGACTTGAACCCACGACTACAGAATACCGTCCTGTTACTTATTTAATCTAAGCCGTTCGAATCATTCCTTCATTTAACATCTGAGGGGATGTTCTTCTTAGCGTATTCACCATTGTATGAACCATTAATACGACTGATTGACCAACATTACCGTTGATATCGTTAAATTGCTTGATTGCATTTTTAAAAGGTGCTGCAACGTTCAGATTTCTTGGTGGTGATATTAGTTCTCCCAGGGCTGAGAATAATTCACCAGTAGAAGCAAATCCACTTGCGATAAGTGTGAATACAAACTCTAATGGATTAACGAATAGGGGAGCCGTTCGGGTCACAAATAGCAACCGACAACAACAATAGTCTCCGCCAGCCACCACCGCTGATGTTTCGGGACCTTGTGTGAGTATGCAGTTTTAACTTCGACTAGCCGATTACTCGTAGCCTTGTCCTCATGCCAACAAATAAAAAATAAAAATATACCTCTGTACTGATTGAGGTATATTATCAAACACATCACAATCCACTTTTAAGTGACGAAGCATGCTCAATAGTTATGCTTAGTGTATTAACAAACTCACAGATCGATAATACTTAACTATAATACTACGAAATAACTTATATTAAATTAAGTTTTCCATTCAAATACTACGAATATTATAAAGTCATATAAAAATTAGACTTGTTCCTATACATGTTAAAGTAAAAAAAACACATGGTTCTTAATTATTATTCGTTTGATTTATTTGGATTCATATTGTCTATAGGTATCTATTATCAAAATTATAAGTATCATATTATTAACGTGCACCCTGTAGTTCTTCTTATTCTGTAAGCTTTTTCCATCCGAGTTTGACTGGATTAGATCGCTTTCAGCAATATGTCCGCCCTTTGTACTATCTTTTAGTGTATACGTTACTTTTTGTATGATTTTGTTGTGTACCATAAAGAGTTATTGTACATTTTGTTTCTTTCAGATGTACGCAGTCATTTTCACCACCAACTGTTATATCATATTCTGATATGACCTAACTTTTATTACAAAATAAATCGGTTACTAATTTAATGAATTTTTTACAGAAAATTTCGGTTCAGAAGCAATTTTACTGTAATCTATATGCAAATCATTGTATGAATCACATTTACATTTATTTTTATCTATGATTCATATGTTTTTTTTCACACTTACAATAAAGTTGTCTTGTATTTTAAATGTTGTTTTATTTTGTGTATGCGTCCTCTAAAGTTTATCTACAAAAGAAGTAATGGATGCAGGTAGCCGGGCGGTCGTTAGTTCAAGCCGTTCCATTACTTTCTAAAATATTCTATCGCCAGTATAATTTAGAATTCAGTGATGAGCATTGGCTGTCAAACTAACAGACGCTGGTTCAATCTCTGCCAACGACATCATCTTCCGGCGAAGGTAACACCATTGTCAAATTCTCAGCATGGTACCTTTGAGTACCTGATTGGTTTACTACCCCCCTTAAGTGTGAAAAACTGTCACCAAACACATAGTGTGTTCAAGCAGCAGCCCTTGAGAGCCAGTAAATATTTTAGGTCTAGCGTGATTACATCTTCGACCGACCACATCTTCACTGATCATCAAGTGAGATAGTAGTCAAACGTGGATAATGATAGTCACGTGGTCACAACTATTATAACTAACTTATATCACACGTTGCTGTACCTTTATATATTTAAACGTTGATGCTTCTAATTATTAATTCCAGGAATACCAATATACCTCTCCTAAGTCTCTCGACTCTATTTGTATCATATTTTTATATTGTACATTGGAGATTGAGACATTGTTCTGTATTCTGTTAATCACACAAACTAACAGAAATCATTTAAAATCATAAGGCTCGTTTTCTATTTGCGCTAAAATTATATTTCAGACGTATTACGTAGTTTTCGCGTTGCTACGCACGCATGCATAGTTAGTCTTTAAAAACTAAATAATCTTCATAATATCGTTATTTCTCATTCAATAATAATTCATAGCTCTCCTTAGCTGTCCAGAACTCATGGCCAGCTGAGCTTTTTTTTATGATGTTTGTAGGACTTTATTTATCGGGCTAGGCAAGTAATGAAACGTCATCAATTCAAGTCATTTGCCTAGCCGTTTGATCAATGGCTGAATATCATTCAGAAGGCTAGGCTGTTAATTATTGAACGGCGGATTAAGCTCTTTGGCTGGCGACATATACACTAATAATAGGGAGGTCAGATAGATTTTATAATATATTGGACACGTATTTCATTACATTTTTGTTATTAAAACTGACGTGGTTTTGACAGGCGCTCGCGGACCAATCAGCGGTATTGCCAATACTCGCCACGCTTGGCAGGCGGGTTGGCGAGCGCAATATATTTTGTGACCCTCAGAAGGCGCTGCTGCTCATTCTTCTAGTACATGATAGATACCTTAGCTGACTTTTACGGCGCCCACGGGAAGAAATGGAGAGGTACAATTCTAAGCCGGTACCCCCCGGCAACAAACGGGATAACACTGCAATAATATCTTTTATCATGGTAGTTTATTAATTTGCCCATAAGACCATTTAAATACTTTCTGGTCACAATCGTCTCAATTATAAACTTAACATTGTTTTGAACTATTTAATTTCTAAATATTGTCTAAAATAAAACTCATTCTGGATAATGCGAAATCATTATGGATTAATTCAAATAGATTCTTAATTTCAGGTTGTACACCCATTTACAGTGAAGCACATTTTTAATATAAGACATAACAATATTAATCTTATCCTACCCTACTAATATTATAAATGCAAAAGTTTGTGTGCATGTGTGTATGTTTGCTACTTCTTTACGCTCAAACACTACTCCGATTTCGATTAAATTGGGTATACAGATAGTTTAAGCCCTGGATTATTACATAGGCTACTTTTATCCCGGATAAAGTATAGTTCCCGTGAGATCATTGAAGTAGAAGTAGCAGAAAAAGCGTTACCCACGCGGGTGAAACCGCGGGGTTCTACTAGTCCAACTAATATTATAAATGTGAAAGTTTGGATGGATGGTGCGGGTAAAACCGAGGGGCATAGCTATTATGTAATATTATAAGCTATATAATAGATATATACGACCGACGATCTTATCGACAGCGCCGTCCGCTCACGCTCAATGTTGGCATTATCTTTGAGGTTATCAGTGACTATATGCCCAAGGTGTCTTAAACGTGCTGTCACATACTACACTGATCGAAAGACTCCCGTGCACGCCTGCTTCCCCGGCCTATCGAAAGCTTTTGACCTGGTCTCTTATAACATCCTCTGGCAGAAACTAGAGGGTATTAACCTCTCACGTGTGCTAATCAATGTTTTAAAGTACTGGTACAGTGAGCAGACCAACGGTGTCAGGTGGGCAGGGGCTCTCTCTGAGCCGTATCGGCTAGAGTGCGGGGTGAGGCAGGGAGAGGTTAAGCTCTACTTCGCTTTTCAACCTTTACATGAACACTTTGATCGTTGCATTGAGCAACCAGCGTGTAGGTTGTCATATAGACGGTGTTTGCTTCAATAACCTGAGCTACGCAGATACAATGCTTTTGCTGAGCGCCTCGGTTTGTGGACTAAGAAAACTGATACGGACATACGAATATTAGGTTCTTGACTACGGTGTAAAGTGACCAAAAGACAGTGCATGGTCTTTGAGGCCGGTCTGAAACGATTACAGAAAATGCCACCTGTATACTGGAAAAACTTTCAATTAAAGAGGGTGAAACAATTTAAATATCTGGGGCATATACTTACGACCGACCTCAAGGATAATGCCGATGTTGAGCGGGAGCGGAGGGCCTTGTCGGTGCGCGCGAACATGCTGGCACGCAGGTTTGCGCGGTGCTCGAGAGAGGTGAAAGTTACGCTTTTCCGAGTGTACTGCACGTCCCTCTACACGTGCACGTACACGCCTGTGGGCGCGGTACTCGCGCGCGACCTACAACGACCTCCGCGTCCAGTACAACAACACGTACGGGGCGGCGTTTCGAAGCGCTTCTGGCATCTTTGCAGAGGCGCGCGCCGCCTTCATCTATGCCACCATGCGCAAGCGGTGTGCGTATCTGATGCGCGGGGTCCGGTCCAGCTTTAACGCTGTACTAACGATGATCGCGGAGCGAACTGATTGCCCTTACATCCAGCCTTGCTGCGGCTTATATGTCACCGCAGTACTGCCGGAGAGAAAGTATTAAATAATGTATATTGTAATGTATTATTATGTTATTTTTTCCATGTTTTTAATTGTACTGTATTTTATTTTCTGTATGAATTTAATTTATTCCTGAAATAAATGAATTTTAAGATATCTTTAATTAAACAGTAAAATAAATTTAAAATAGTTTTAGTAATTTCGCAGCCTATTCAATCCAAACAAACAAACAATCAAATCTTTCCTCTTATTAATATTAGTATAGAAAAAATATATAACGTAAATCTTTGCTATAGAAATATTTTTATGTGCCTTAAACCATATCATTTCATTAATACTTTAATTGTTCATGACATACAATATATGAACTTAACATAATAATAAAAGAAATAAATGGTTAAATCATGACACGAATCTCTAAAAATCATTGATGGATACACGATTCACGCATAAAAATATGTGCATGCAAGTATATAAGTAGTAATAACTTGATATGGAAATTATCTTCACCCACACACTGTATTCAGTAACTAGTTTGATAAAACTAAAGCAGTAATAATGAATCCCAAAGTGGCTATTTATTTCGCCTGGTTCATCGTTGTGGCCGTTTTGGCACAAGGTATAAAAACTGTTTCACGTTATCATAACTTTATAATTTATTTTGCATTCAACTATCACAAGTAACCGAAGGTACTTCTTGCCTTTACGAATAGGAAGCATTTGTTTCGACTAACTTCATCATCATTGTCATATCTGACTTAGCAATTAGGGGGGGAGAAATTTTGTTTAAAGTCATTTGTTTTTAGTGTAACATGTTGTTAAATGTTATGAAACAAGGTATTAATAATCAAAATATATGTTTAAATAATTATTTGAAGCAAAAAAATTGACTACTAGGGGGACTTGAACCCACGACTACAGAATACCGTCTTGTCACTTTGTTCATCTAAGCCGTTCGAATCATTCCTTCTTTTAACATCTGAGGGGATGTTCTTCTTAGCGTATTCACCATTGTATGAACCATTAATACGACTTATAGACGCACATTACAGTTGATATCGTTTAATTGATTTATGGATTTATAGAAGGTGCTGCTACGTTCGGATTTCCTGGTGGTGATATTAGTTCTCCCAGGGCTGAGAATAATTCACCAGTAGAAGCAAATCCAACGGCGATAAGTCAGAACAGAAACGATAATAGATTAACAAATGAGGGAGTCGTTCGGGCCACGAATACCGATCAACAACGACAATAGTCTCCGCGAGCCACCGCCGCTGATGTTTCGGGACCTTGTGTGAGTATGCAGGTTTAACTTCTACTAGCCGATTACTCGTAGCCTTGTCCTCATGCCTACAAATTAAAGAAAAATATACCCCATTTTGTACCGCTTGAAACATATTATCAAACACATCACAACCCACTTTTAAGTGACGAAGCATGCCCAATAGTTATGCTTAGTGTATTTACAAACTCACCGTTCGATAATACTTAACTATAATACTGCGAAATAACTTATATTAAATTAAGTTTTCAATTCAAATACTACGGATATTATAAAGTCTTATACAAATTTGACTTGTTCTCATACATGTTAAATTACAAAAAAAAAACATGGCGATAACTTATGCATGATATATTTGTTCATGTGTGTATATATAGCAAATTATTGTCATATTATTAGCGTATACCCCCCTAATTTTTCTTACTCTGTAAGCTTTTTTCATCTGAGTTTGTCTGGAATAGATCGCTTTCAGCAATAAGTACTATGTTTTAATGTATAAGTTACTTTTTGTATGAATTTATTGTGTACCATAAAGAGTTATTGTACATTTTGTTTATTTCAGATGTATGCAGTCACATTCACCACCAACTGTTATATAATATTCTGATATGACCTATCTTCTATTACAAAACTAATTCGTCACTAATTTAATAAATTTTTACGGAAAATTTTGGTTCAGAAGCAATTTAAATGTAATCTTTATGCAAATGATTCTATGAATCACATGCACCAATAAGAATTGTCTATCTTTCATATCAATTTTTTTTCACACTTACAATAAAATTGTCTTGTATTTTAAATGTTCTTTAATTTTGTGTATGCGTCCTCTAAAGTTTATCTACAAAATTAGTAAGGGGCACAGGTCGCCGGGCGGTCGTTAGTTCAAGCCGTTCCATCACTTTCTAAAATATTCTATCGCCAGTGTAATTTAGAATTCAGTGATGAGCATCGGCTGTCAAACTGACAGACGCTGGTTCAATCCCCGCCGACAATTTGATCTTCCAGAAAATGTAACACTATTATCAAATTTCTAGCATGGTGGTAAGTAATTTTAAGTACCCGCCTGGCTACTTACTCTCAGCTCTCGCAGGCTGTTACAGCAGCCCTTGAGAGCCAGTAAATATTTCACATCTAGCGTGATTGCATAATATCTTTGACGACATATTCACTGACCATCAAGTGAGATACTGGTCAAACGCATGCTTGTACGTTTAGGAACCCAAGTCACATGATTCCTACAAGCTTTAGACTATTCTTTTAAAGTCACTGGCTGTTTTGGTAATTTACAATAAATATTGGATAATGCCATATATATAAACATACTTACTAGTAAGAGATTTTATTGTGTATCGCATTAACATCATGCTAGGCAGAACTTCAGTTCAAATATTTGAAGGAAAAAAAAAATAATAACATCCCCGCAAGATGTTAATAAGGAAGGGAGTAATTCGGCCCTAATTGTATGGGCTGCTATAGCTTAGTTGGACAAAGCGACAGGACGGTATTCTGTAGTCGTGGGTTCAAGTCCCACTAGCAGCCGAATTTTTTCCTTCAAATATTTGAACTGAAATACTTACTAGTGAAAACGAGCTGGTGTTTATTTTAAGTCACTAAAATAAAAATCAAAAAGTCCACCATAAATTTAAAAAAAAACACAATCAGAATAAAGCTATTTATTTTACAAAACAATAAAAAACGAATGTCTCATCATTTGCTTTTAACAATAAAATTGATAGTACATATTTACATATACCAGACGTAGGACTATGCGCCACCGCTACATCGTAGATATACCACCGTTACGCACGAAGCGTTTTGCTTCCACTTTTATAATGCGTACTGCCATGGAGTGGAACTCACTGCCTGAGTCTGTGTTTCCCGATAGATACAACCCCGGAGTCTTTAAGTCGCGAGTGTCTTTTCTTCTAAATTTGCGTGCTCCACCTTAGACCGCGTCGTCGCTTAACATCAGGTGAGACAGTGGTCAAACGTAAGCTTATAATCCTTAAAAAAATAATAGTACTTAGCAATTAGTAATTGTAGATAATTCTTCTTGGAATTATCTACAATTACTAATTGATACGCCTTTTTTTCATTGGTCAATTTCTTTAGGAAATTTGTTCGAAAAATGATGTCTCATCTGAGTCTTCGAGCTCAAGGGTCTTGTCAATAACAAAAAGTGTCCATGAATTCGCCACCCAGTATAATGTATTAGCCTGGATTAGCACATAGGCTTATTTTCATCATCACCGTTTTTCATCACCACGCGGGTAAAACCGCGGGGCGCAGCTATTAACAGCTATAACATTAACAGCGGTATAAAAATAATTTGATATTAAACAGATTATAACTCTAATTAAAAATGTGAAGTGGTATTAAAATAAATAAATAATTAACAAATAGCATACTTCATATTTTTATCATCTAATATATATAAATCTCGTGTCACAATGTTTGTCCTCAATGGACTCCTAAACCACTTAACCGATTATAATAAAATTGGCACACCATGTGCAGTTCGATCCAACTTGAGAGATAGGATAGTTTAAATCTCAAATTATAGTCGCAATTTTAATTTATTGCTAATTATTTGTCTGTTATTATTTGACAGTCACAATTATCTGTTAACTCCAAATGATTCTAACAGATGTCGATACCTTTCGACTGGGTTGAGTAGGTAATCAATAGATGGCGCTGCTATGGTAAGTTGTCTGTTATTATTTGACAGTCACAATTATCTGTTAACTCCAAATGATTCTAACAGATGTCGATACCTTTCGACTGGGTTGAGTAAGTAATCAAATCATCCCACTAATATTATAAATGTGAAAGTTTGGATAGATGGATGGATGGATGTCTGTTACTCAATCACGCCAGAACGGCTGGACGGATTTGGATAAAATTTGGTATGTACATACTTTAGGTCCCGGAATAACACATAGGCTACTTTTCATGATCATCATCAACCATCACTACGCGGGTAAAACCGCAGGATGCAGCTAGTAGTACATATTATACAGATTACGTTATACATACTGGAACTTCCCACTACCATTTCAACTTACTTATCCACTGATCTATGTTGGTGATTTCCATTTTTCTGAGATTTTCTCATTATAAGGCCCAGCATCTGTGGGTCATCATCTCATCATCTCAGCCATATGACGTCTACTGCTGGACCCTTCACCGTTGATTTATATAAGAACCAGTGGAAAGTAGCCCGTATCCCAGCCCTTACCTGCGATCTTAGTCAGGTCGTCTGTCGACCTGGTCGGTGGCCGTTCTACGCTGCGCCATAGTGGTCAGTCCGTGCCCTGCCCACGTCAACTTGCTTGTTCGCTGGGCTATGTCGGTCACTTTCTTTCTTCTACGGATCTCCTCATTTCTGATTCGATCGCGTAGTGAAACCCCGAGTAACCATGTGTGGTTTTTTAACATAACATAATAAAAAGGTTGGAATAAATTTTAAACCTTGTAAATAAATGAATCACAATTATAAATCTCCTATATCCTCCACCGTTCAGATTATTTTAGCAGCGTAGGACAAGAAGTGGCTGGCGATGTCTGACATTATGCCACTTGTAATGTAACAAACCGACTAGGACTCACGCATTATGCCACTTATCAGAAAGCGAAACATTATGCATGATACAATGATATTATATGTTTATATGAGATAGATGTCGCACAAGCGCGCGGAAACTGAGGCGGCAAAATTAAGTCAATTGTAGTAATTTTCTTTGCGATGCGTATTTCAAGCGCAAGTCTAAGCATATAGCTATCCTTTTTCTATATTATTTGTACCGCATATATTATCTGTCGCAGTAAGCATGTTTATGTCGTAGAGGAACAAAATCTGAGCACCGCGCAGTATGAATATACGTCATCTTTAGTAAAACATCATTGCCATGATATACTAAAAAGTAAAGCAATTAAAAAGTAAGCAACACCATAGACGTTTTTGAAAATCGAATATGACAGATTGCAAAGTTATCTCTTTCTTTTACAATGAAAATGAGCATCATGTAAAACAGTTTTAGTACATGGGTTCAAAGACGTTGGTAAGTATGACTGTCTTAATAAACGAAAAGTTACTTTACCAAAAAATGGAATAGACTTCAACACTTAAAAGTGTGAAATGACTTGTCAAAGTCGGTAATATGCGCACATTGTGATAATAGTTACTTCTGAAATATCACGGTACCGACTTCAACAAGTTATTTCTCACTTTTGAGTGTTGAAGTAGGTTCCATGCAGGTCTGCATAACTTTCTACAGCGTGAACCGATTTTGATCGTTCTTTTTTACCAGCATACTTTCAATAAACTTGAATACACAAGTCCAATTTCTTCCTTCATGCCGATAAAAACAGTAGTTTATATCAAAGTTTATACATATTATTTTTTTACAAAAGTGCCATTTAATGTGTTGTCTTCAATACTTTCACTTAAGCTGGACTATATTTCAGAAACAGCAAAAAAGTGTCTACACAGGTTATGTGGGTTGCGTAATACATATATGATATAATACAATATTTAATGATGTTTTGTAGTCAAAAAACAGTCTTACTACAATTTGCGACACTTCATTTGTCATAATTTTGAATACTAACATGAAAACTTCGTTCTAAAATAGTCACAGCATACGTTAGTACACTTTTGAAGCAACTTATCTCATTCTACTCTGTACGAGTGAGTACAAATGTGACATTATTGAATCGAGCGAAACACCTCAGTGTAAAAGTGTACTTTGTGCCATCATCTAATCGCTATAAGCAACGGAATAGTGACGATTTTACAGCCGACCAAACGCAAGATTTGCTCTTTATTGCTGTAAATATGACTTATCGTATTTATTAAGTGTTATGACACTTTTTGTGCCGGGATGCGATGTATCCATAATACAGAAATGTATCTTCTTTCTTTACATCACTAGACGAGCTCGTGGTATTAAGCATGTTATTGACGTGATAACGTTTTATAAATTGATGAATACCAGCAACACTCATGAAAAATAGTAACGTTCCGCGTAACGTTCCACCTGAGTTTTGTTTTACATAAAATAATCAAAGTCAAAGTCAAAGTCAAAGTCAGTCAAAGTCAAAGTGAAAGTCAAAGTCGAAGTCGAAGTCGAAGTCGAAGTCATAAATGATTATGACGTTATCACGTAAATCTATCGTCCGTAAACCGACTTTACAGACAATCAATTTTTTTTTTCATTTCTTTCATTTCGTGTTTTCAAGTTTTCCAATTAAAGTAAGTTGCGCCCCGTATTGTGCAATAATAATTGATAAAAAAATTTACCATCATAAAAAATATCGTGACAACGTTTCAAAATTAGTCACAGGTTTTTAATATTTTTTTAATAAAATTAAAAAAATAAAATTATGTTAGACTCATTGAAATTTAATAGCTTTTGTATACGTGACGACAGTTAAATTAATTAGAATATTAATACCTATTTATATTAACTCACGAATAATTAATTACTTTCACGAAAAACCCATAAAGCTATGTATAAATCGATATGAGCTGAGATATCAAAAATATACCTGTTATATATTAACTTTCTTTAAAACTTTCATTGTAGTGTGATTAACTTGGTGCCCTAGAAATGAACTCTATAGCTTTTATGTGTCTTGCCTGCATTTTTTTCATCATGATTTCTCATGGTTTGTATTTTTTTATAATTTAAAATAATAATGTCGATTTCAAATTATTTCATTTTTATTTTCTCGAATCATGTTTTCAATTACACTGTTGGATCTAACCGGTACATTGTTTTTTTTTTTTTTTTCATCAACAAAATCCAATTTCGTTATTAAAACTGACGTGGTTTCGATACATTATTAATGTATAAAACACGGGAATTACTCACGTAATAAGTCAGAGGGTTCTTTTGCACTATAGTTTCAACCACATCTAATGGTCTTTTTCAAGGAAAGGAAATTTAACAAGTTAATTGACACTTTTGAGTGTTGAAGCCGGTTCCATTTTTGCTATTTTTTTTTATAATTCAATCAGCACCCAGTCCATATTTGAATTGATGGTTAGTGACAATGTGATTAAATATTGAGTCACACAAAACCTAAAATTTCTACTGGCTGGTCTTCTTCTTCTCAGCAATAGGACATCCACTGCTGGACACATGCGTCCTCCATATTTTTGCCACGCTTGGCAGGCGGGTTGGCAAGCGCAGTATGATTTCCGATCCTCAGAAGGCGCTGCTGCCCACCTTCTGGTAAGTGATCCCTTAGCCGACTCTTACAGCACCCACGGGAAGAGATGGGGGAGTACTATTCTAGGCCGGTACCACCATGTCTATGGCTGGTACAGTTGTCTTAATACCAGTCTCCTAATTTGTCTACTTTTTGTACTAGGTGATACGAGTGCACAGGGCGGTTCACCGACTGCGAAAAATACTGTCCCAATAAAAGCGAACGCTACTGCATCAAATAAAGATACAAACGCAAATTTAGCAAACCAAACTACCAATGTTAATGTGACCAACGTTCAAAATCCTCCATCGGCAAGAACATCGCCACTCATAGTAAGTGATTTTTTAAGGTGTTGAAATTTACTTTTTAATTTTTTATTTTTTAACATTCACACAAGGTCTTCAGGTCCCAAAGTAGGCAGAGCCTGTACTATGATAACCTGATGACTGATATATTCACTTATATACATATACACACTGGAACTGTTTGTAAAAATGAAGCCGTGGGTACATAAACGCAGAATAAAAGCTTGCGTAACACAATTAGGGCAAGATTGATGCCTTGCCGCACCATTTGCTAAAAAGACCAATATTGACGAGTCTAATTAACTTATTATTTAAGCTCCTGAACGAAGTCTAGTAAACTTGTAAAAAATTGCACTTAGGAGAAAATTTCATACAGTTTGATTCTGATTGGATAAAATCTGATATTATTTGTTAATTGACTAAAATATTTTTCCTTTCTTTAAAATTCTCGCGGTAGCGACAAATCGGCCTGGACTATTTTTTACACAAGAATAAATTCAAGGAGCTCATCAGATTTTCCAAAATTTATCAGAGCGTTCGATCAATGCGACGCGTGACCAAAATGCTGGCTCAACGAATCAGCATTGCAATTCAACGTGGCAATGCTGTTAGCATTCTGTGCACGCTGCCAGCCGGTAGCGGGTTAGAGCATTTAATCTATAGGCTACCAATAGCTAGTGGATTGCTCAAATGTTATTATAGTCGCTGCAGTATTGTAATTAGTTATTAGTGTTTTATTTTAATAAAGGCATCTGCCCAAAAACAAAAACATTAAAAAGAAAAGAATCGTGGGCGCATAACTCTAGATCTGGTTGGCCGATGATAGAATGGAGATGATGGAATTAAATTGTGTAGTTCCAATGCACATTCGCCGAAACGTAACCGATATAAAACCGATAGGCAAGCAACTCTACGCTGGTGTTCAAGGCTCTAAAGCCTAGGTCGACCTGAGAGTACTACTAATGATCTTTTTGGCTCGCCTTTCTATAGAGTAGACCCGAATTAAAAAAATGCCTCACTTTGAGATCAATCTTATGGACAACTCACACTTTACCAAAAACTGAAACCGTTTTTATTTCTTTTTAGATAATGTTTAATCCATTTTTCGATTCAACTTCTGAATTTTCCATTGTTAGTTTGCCTAAAAAAATGCTCTTATTTTTCAGCCTGGTATATTGTATTTACTATTCGGGTAGTAAGACACGCGTTTACAGTACGTTGAAGATAGTGAAGTAAGTAAATATAGTATCCTTCTCATCATCATCATCATCTTAGCTATAGGACGTCCACCGCTGGACATAGGCCTCCTCCATTGATTGCGACAAGCCTCCATATATCATTATAATAATAATTAAACCTCTATTTTAATTCATCGCTTAATTTTGCGTTGTCAAAAGCATTATGTTTGAACGCGACGGCGCTCACCCTGTTGGTCACCATTCGGTACTGAATTAAATACTTGTTTTAATTCCAAAAAGTTATGTGAACATTCTAATAATCCTTTTATTCAATTTGGTTACCCTGAAGAAAATGAAAGCAAGGAATGTTTCAGTTACAGTTATACGAGTTTAAAGAAGATCGTCATTATTGTAATGTAACAAACCGACTAGGACTCACGTGGTAAACAGAGTATTTTCCAGTGTTTACCACGTGAGTCCTAGTCGGTTTGTTACATTACAATTATGGAAGAAACTCGCGATAGTTTTCAGACTCAAAAAGATCGTCATTATCAAAAAGTGATTGATATTGATCAACCACAAGATTTTTCATGACATTTACGTCATAAAATGCAAAGAAACTTAGAGTAATTATTACTCTTAAATTCATATACAAACCGTATTAATGTTTATGCTTTAAGATAATTTGACAGCACAAAGTCAAAACAAGATTAGGAGTCTTGAAAATTATTGGCAAGGTATCGTAATGCCCCCCGTATTACAGATATCCATAGGCGACGGTGAACGCTTACCATCAGGCGACACATATGCTTGTATGCCATACAGTGTGTATTAAAAAAAAAATTAGGTTAAATACATTTTTTTATTCTGTCATATAGCGTTTGACCACTATCTCACGATGATGGTTTGATGGTCATTGACGATGTGGTCAAGATGTTATCACGCTATACCTAGAATGGTTACTGGCTCGAAAAGGACTGCTACCTTAACAGACTATGTGTTTTAGTGCTAGTTTTTCGAACTTGAGGGTGAGGATCGAACCAGCGTCCGTCAGTTTGACAGCCGTCACTCTCACCGCTGAGCTATCATCGCTTTAATGAGATCAACTAACCGGATATGAATTAGAGAGAATAGGAGAATAAAAGTGTAAATGCCTAGTCGTCAACAAAATTGGAGGCATCCAGGTGCCTCAATTTATCTTTTATTAACTAGTCTAAAAAAGCACTTAACTAATTGCATCTTAATTAACATCTTTCAACTGCAGGTACATACTTTTATTGTATCCGTTGTATATACCTATATGCTATAACAATAAATAACTAGTAATTAAGTAGGTATAAGTTTATGTATGTATAAAAATTTTGGCCTTATCTATCAAAATTTAATTATTATTTTTATTTATTTATTTTTTCTATAATTTGTAAATAAGTAGAATACGATTTTCGTAAGACTTTAAGGAAGAGCCTGTACTCCACGACACAGGTTTAACTAGTGTGGAGCACAGTGCCCCCCGAGTTTAGAATAAGTTAGCTTCGCCTAAACTCGATGTATCCTAGATTTAAGTTTTTCTGTGCCTAAATAAATTATTATTATTATTATTATTATTGATAAATTTAATCAAAGCAATTTATTCATGTTTTTCAGATGCAATCACTGACTTCTTGAAAATCCTGTTCAGCGTACTACTTACCTACAACAGTCACTTATATTTATATTTATTTTGATATATTATGATAAATAAAATATATTTGTTTAATTTAAAGTTTTACCTATATTTTGATTTTGACGGGCAAGTTTCATAATCAGACATTGAAATGTAATTATTTGATTTTTGAATTAGCAATTAATAAAAAACATCGTAATCGTTTCTTATTTGTTTCTTTTCGTTTTTATTCACATGTTTGGAACACGTTATTAAGCTTAAAATATTTTTTTAAGACAGATTTTTTTATAAATAATAATAATTATATTTTGAATATGTAGGTAAAAATATTAACAATGTTTCTGCGATAAAATTTGAAAAGTATAAAGGAAAGTTTGTGTCAAAAGTTCATTATTTACGTGAAAGCGGTATTTTACAGATTACGAACGAGGCAATGACAAATCAAAGTGATCTCGTCAAGTGATTTGATCATAGGATCACATGTTGCGAAAACAAAATGAACCACAGAACTAAAATCACAAAAACACAAAAGCCTAAGATTAAGTATAATTAAATTTCGAACACATATCTATATATTCGAGTAGTATGGTGACCTGGCGTTCTTGGGGGTATTTTGGAATGTGTTTTGGTTGTCAACCAAACACTAGACATACATTATGATCAAAATGGCCAGATTGATAAAACGCCAATTTCATAATGTGAAACTACCACCTTTTTTTTCGAGGGGGAAATCTTCAATAAGATACTTCGCTACATTGAGGGTGCAGCGAAGTTATGTGAGATTCTATTCCAGTGGCTCACTAAATCTAAGCAAAGGGCTCCGGAATCTCCAGAGAACGCACCGGTGCCCTTTTCGCATATCGCTCGTAGCAACATCCCAAGGATTTGCCCCTGGGATGAAACTACTACCTTATAAACCGAACAAAGCTACAAAAATAACCGCAGTACGAATTAGCTTTTTAGAGGTACTTATTATGATGCAAATGAAACATAATTAATACTTCCACATTTGACACATTTCATCGGTCATTTCATTTATTATTTACAAATTTATATTTTTATAAGTTACAACATAACATTCAATAATTTCATACAATATTGCAAACATTCTCCACGAATATGATACGTACAATTATATATATTGCTGGGTAACTAAAAACAACACATACATGGCACCGGAAAAATATATAAAACAAGACTAAATTGATTAATTATACATAACTTATTGTGTAGGTATCTGTTTTAAAGTAGGTTATATAACCAATAGAACATTGAATTGGTGTTACTCAAATTTTTTGTTCTCGTGTAATAATATACTATAAAAACTTGCATTGTTACAGGGTGCCAATTTTCTTATTTTTAAGACAAGCATTTCCTAGGTGGGTTCCTAAGGGGTGCCTAGGTGAATCCCGGATCCATACTGTTAAATATATATGTACAAGCATGGAACAATATACTAACGAGAGGAATGACAATCGCCTAAGGAAAATCGTACGCCGGAAAAAACTCATCATTTCAGGCTAAATCTAGATGGCGCTACAGGTTTGGAAAATAATGTAGTCACAAAACGAGTACCGACTAGTTTAACTAAGTTATCGATTTATATTATTTTATATTCTTTATTCGAAAGTTGATTTCATGTTGGATTATTGGATTATTTAACATACATTATGTATAGGTCCGGGATTAATTATATTGGCAACCCATGTGCAAGTTATCGATCTATTTGTTATGTAATATTCAATCCTTTTCATTCTTAAATAACAGTTGAAGTATATATATTAATTATTTATTATATATTTTTAAGACCTATCTTAGACTAATATGCGCGGCCTAAGAAACTGTATTGTTTACCCCTTAACCACACCTAGAATTATAAATAGTCGAATACCTAGAAGCGCCTGGGTACTGAAATATTAAAGCCAGTTTAGTGCTTGAAATACATGAGAGCTTGAGAAACTACAGTGGTACCAGACATGTACATATTTACTGTAGTACATAATGATTTACATATACTTTTCCAGATCCATCCTGTTTTAAAACATACCTAACTCCATTATCACAGTTTCTTATAATATGTACAATTATAATAATATAAAGGTGTTTATGTATAATATAATTAGGGATAATTTAAAATTAATTTACGCCCTTGTTTCACCACATCTTTCTAAGCACATTGTAGTATTTATACGAGTGATTCGACTACCTCTAAATTTAACTTTAATATCCCATCAAGTGAAATTTTTAGTTTATGTATTGTGCGATTACCGCATTGACCCTGGTTTGAGTTAAAAATCTGAATAAAATATTAATATAGGCAATAAAAAGTTAAAAGGTCTGTCATATTGTGATTATTTCAAAATTATTCACGGTAAGAAACGAACATATAATAAAAACCAAATATATTGGTGTACTTTAACTGTAACAGTACAGCTGTACAGCTGTAACAGAGGTGAGACAGGTAAAGAGGTCGTATTTAGCACTCTAGACCTCCAACGATGACTGGCTCTGGACTGCTGCTAAAAATCACTGCTGAAGGCGAGAGCCAGCACACCTTACTATCATTCTGTGGTTTTCTTCGCATAGCTTCACAAGACACAAAATCTGAATGCAGACTTATGTTTCTATCCCATAACTTTCTATATCTAATAATGACATGAACGCTTCAGTTTAGATTTAAATGGCTGTGTCAGATGTTACTTTTTTTTAAAAAACTGTATAAACCGACATCCAGTACTCATTCCGCGGAACAAACTCAACTTTCAACTTTTTGTTGTAAAAATTTGAAATCCAACAATGTTTTTAGAAGTCAATTAAATACGTATTATTAAAGATAACTCAAAAACTCTAAGTCAGATCTTGATCAATCTTAAATGGGACCACCCGAGAAGCGCTAGCTTTCAAATAAAAAAATAAAGTTCAGAGAAACAAACATTATAACAGTTAAACAGCTGAATTAAGAACCTTTTATTTAAAATGCGGTTATAAAGTGGCGAAACAAGGGCTTTATCCTATAACAGCAATTAGCAGTTGTACATTGGTCAATCTTATTTTTATTATATACACAAGCATTTCTACAATAGTCGTGACACCTTTTGAATTTTGCTATATGTAGAAATAAATCAACTTTCTATCTTCTACCATAAAATCTTCTGTAGTAGAACCTCGGATTTGCAGGACCTGAAAATCAAAAAAAATATTATATTATAAAATATGGCGATACTTTTTTACTTTCATACATGTGCTCGAAAGTTAGATTATATATCATTTGGAAAATGTGCACGAAGTCTCCAATTCATCGCAACCGAAAAATATATTCATTGAGTTAGGTACTCCTTAGCTGCAACAAGTTTCTATGCTACAATCATTTTACCAAAAAGTTTTTGTTTATGAATTTATTTAATTGGAATGAAACCTCAGGCTCATGGCTAATGCATGAGCAATCTGTTCTGAGCGCTAAATGTAGCGGAGATATCAAAAATATAGATTTACATTTTCAACTAAGTCTTCCTTTCCAAAATATGTTCTTTTATTTGTGTAATAATGAAGAATCCTTAATTAACCTTAAATTATTCGTAAATGCTAAAGACAGAAGGTGGAACAGAATAGGAAATTATACGAGTCGTAGGTTTTTATTTCTCTTCAGAATCACTAAGTTTAATTAAAGCGACCACTATCTTACTTGATAGTCAGTGACTTTGTGGACAAATGTTGAATCACGCTAGACCTAGAATTTCGAGTGTTTCTCAAGGTTGAATAAATTTTGTTTTTGGAGACAGTATTTCAAACGTGAGGGTGGTAGCCACATGAAGGAAAAACCTACCATCATGTAGTGTAATGAGGTTTCTACATCGAATCCATAAACTAGGTTTCGAAGTATAAACCATCAAACACACGACCGACCCCACAACTAACATTAAATAAACGTATACTATTATTTTATTCCTTGAAGAAAAACCACACAATTTTCGGTGTTCGACTGTCGAGGTGCTTTGCAGTAATAAGATGAATACAATAATTAATATACATGAATGAATTATGAACAGAAATCTAATATATATTATAATAGAAATAAATAAATAATCTATTTGAATAGAAATCCATGAACAGCTCCTGTTCGGCGAGAATATCAATACTGTTATAGTAATTGCTATTGCAGTCCACCAGGTTCTTTTGGTTCTAAATATAACCTTTCAGGGATCTATTACTATAGGCCGTTGGGCTGTAAATAGTACAGGAAAGGTATCTCCGGCTCATTCTTGGTGTAGTCTTTGACCGTGGCTACTCAATGTGATAAATGATCGTGTGTGATGGGCACCTTTACACCGGAATGGTCTGGGGTGGGCTGTTTTTAACCGACTTCAAAAAAGGAGTTTTCTCAATTCGACCGTATATATGTTTTTTATGTGTGTTCGCGGATACCGATTTCGATGATTATTTTATTTGTTTGATAGTGTATACTTCTGTAGTGGTCCCATTCAAATTTCATCAAAATCGGATAAGCGGCTTTCGAGTCACACCCCAATAACTGAAAAGTGCTTCGCATACCTCGACGATATTATACTTGCGGTTGAAGACATCGGAGAACATACTCAATGAAAATTGATCCCGTGAGTAGCAAAGGTTACCACTCAAAAGTATGAAATATCTTGTCGAAGTCAGTACCATGAGCTCAATATTGTGATGATAGTTACTTTTGGGGACTATCATGGTACCGACTTCAACGAGGTATTTCACACTTTTGAGTGTTGAAGTCGGTTCCATTCTGTACAAAAAATATTTTTAAAAAAACTCCAAGGCTGAGGGTGGTAGCGAGCCAGACAGGTATTAGAAAGTACGTAGTTTGATAACGGTGTTACCTTCAGCGGAAGCTCAAGCCATTAGTGGGGAAACTAGCGTCCGTCAGTTCAGACAGCCGACCCTTCCACTGTTGAGCCATCCTCACCATCATTTTTTTCTTGTCTCTTTTTGCCATTCTGCACATTATTATTCTGTAACCGTGTGCCATTATATAATCCAACTAATAATAACATATATGCTCACTTTATTCCATCTTTAATGCAAGGTTTTGAGGATTGACAAACCCAATTGCCACTGAATGCCTTGTCACTGTTGCTTTCTGGTATTTTAGCGCTGATTATGCTATTTAATTGACCAGGTCTTATCTCATAACCTCGCTCCTGTCATTTACGTTCCAAAGGCTGTGTATACAAGGAATGTATACACAGCCTCTAGCTCGTGCTCTCAACAATCTAAAGTTTATTTATCATTTCAATCCCTTATCGCGCGCCCTTTAAGAATAATTTTGCAAAATAAAGTAGTTTTTTTTTGTATTTCTATCAAATAGTCTAAATATATTCCCTACCCCTAACGTGAGTAATCATGTGTTGCCTTTTCAAACTTTCAACTCCTATTTCCCCTAATCTGCAATAACTGTACATTATACTGTTGGAAGAAATTTTTATGATCGATTTAATTATTTTTAGTTGCGTTTACTTTACAGGCAGAATGTACAAAAAACTAAATATTTTCTTGATACAATATATAATGGTGTGGAATTGTTCATAAGTCTAGAGATCACCGTTGTCTTAGATGATAATGTGTCAAAGCTCTACGTTAGACTCCAAAAGACCAATGAGCATTCAAAGGCACATGCATCAACGCTCTATGAGTATGACGGCAGGTATACAAATTTACGGAAGATACAGTCAAAGTGACGGCCGCTGGTTCAATCCCCACCAACGGCTTGAACTTCCGGTGAAGGTAACACCGTTATCAAATTCCTAGCATGGTGGTAGGATACTTTTGAGTACCCGAATGGATAGCTACCACCCTCAAGTTTGAAAAACTGTCACCAAACAGCGTGTTCAGGCAGCACTCTTTCAGAAAGCCAGTCTAGTCTAGTCTTCTAGTCTTGAGTAATAACATCTTCGCTGACTATCAAGTGAGATAGTGGTCAAACGCAAGATCTATAAAGTATAAAAAGCATATGATTTCATTATACTCAAAGTACTAGTTGATCATTTAGACGTTAAGTTAAATAAATTACTAAATGTATTTCAGGCGAACCGTTGATTTAGTAACAATGTGTTTGAATGGCGGAAGTCAACAAATTACGATAATTTGACGTCTGAAAAAGTACCTAATAATAGTAAAAAAAAAAAAAACCTTATTGTTTATTTCATTTTATGTAAAAGCCAGGACGTACGAACAAGCACAAACTGTCTATCATAAGTCCGGCCGGGCTATAGTTGAGTAACATGAATTTATTACTTCAATTGACTAAATTTATGGCTTAGTTTTCACTAAATGTGTCTACATTATCAGCCTTTTTAATAATAAGTCACAGCAAACCTTTTTAAAACGTCTAATAAAGAAATACCGGCACTAGATAAAAGAACCTATACACTTATATCTATCACAAAGTCAACAATTTAATCCGAAAACATTTTCAATATGACCGAGATGAGTCACTCATGTGAAGCTATGGTTGGTTTTGAAAAGTGGCATTCAAATATGAGTTCTATTTGTTGTAGCGTAATGTAGGTTTTTGGATTGTTGGTTCTGTGTGTCGGATTTCACGCTCGCCGGTTCGGAAATGCACAAAGTTTCCTTTTGTGGCGTTTCTCATAACTTGATTTGTGACGGTGCAACCCTTCGGTGGGTTCCGGCGCGGCGCCGCATTGGCGCGACACGTCACTTCCTCTACGGGTAACTAGCAGGGTGATAGGAAAAGCGATAGCGATTTAACTATTTTTATAGTTCCTTCTGAGGATTGGAAATCATACTGCGCTCGCCAACCCGCCTGCCAAGCGTGGCGAGTATGGGCAAATCCCCCCTATACGGGGGAGGCATATGTCCAGCAGTGGACGCACATGGCTGAGAAAAGAAGAAGAAGAAGAATAGTTCTATTTCTAATATATATATGTAGTAGTAATTTCCTAAATTTAAATCCTTGAAAATTCTGCTACGATATTTTTTCTACTGGCCTTCCCCGTGATGGTGAGTGGTGTTCCAAATTTAAAGACGTCGCACCCAATAAGATCAGTAGTATATCTATGATGGTATTGCCAGATTGGATAGCAATATACAATATTTACTACATAAGGAATCGTAGTGCGGGGATTTAAGCGAGAGAAAATATAATATACATATATCATAATGCTATCGTCAAGTCTTATCTTGGTTTTTTTTTCTCATTTATTCAGTTTTTACATTATTTAACTTAAGCTAAAAATACTCAAAAACCTAGATTAGGTTTCTCTTGAGTATTAAATCCTCTTAATAATGATTATTACATGAATACTTAAAAAATAGTAAAACAAAATCCAAAGCCTAAAAATGTCAAAAAAAAACTGCTTCAAACAAGGTTACCAAACTTAAATATTATACTAGGTTACAAAGTTAATATAAGCCATAATACTATTATCTACATTTTAAAGAGAAGATTACTACCTTCTACATAGCAAACAATCAATGTATCTTCTTCTCTCTCAGCCATGTGCGTCCACTGCTGGACATATGCCTCCCCTATATAGGGGGGATTTGCCAATACTCGCCACGCTTGGCATGCGGGTTGGCGAGCGCAGTATAATTTACAATCCTCAGAAGGCGCTGCTGCCCACCTTCTGGTACGTGATCCCTTAGCCGACTCTTACGGCACCCGCGGGAAGAGATGGGGGAGTACTACTCTAGGCCGGTACCACCACGGCAAAATGTATCTTAATTAAACGCAATATGTGCGAGTCGCCAGATCTGACAGATAAGTATAAATCGGATGCGCTCGGAATCGGTCATTAGCAGTTATTGTCGCTTCTTCTTATCTGTCTAATCTTCATCTGACACAAATCGGACATAAATTGTATTATTGAGCGCAGTTTGATTGATTCTTAGGTACATCCAATCTTTCGTCGAGAGTCTCGAAAAATGCCCAGCCATAATGTGGTGCCAGTTGTAAGATGCAACTATCTAGTAATGAAAGGAACTTATGAATTTTTTTTTTAGAAATATGTAATTTATTTCTAATTGATACAAACATAACATTTATGAATTGCTTATAAATTTTAATAATTCCAGACCTCTCTCGAATATATTCAATGTAACTTGTTCAAAAGATAGAGGCTACTCAGAAGTACACTTTGATTTTGAGATCCTTTTTCAACTAACGTCCAAGAATAATATTTTTAATATGCGTTACCTCAGTACATCAGTAATAAAAAATACTTTATTTTATTTATCTCTTTTTAGATTTGATAGCGTTTGACCACTATTTCCAGGAGAACGAATTTTGATAATTATTTTTTATATAAAAAGGTGATGCTTATCATGTGGTTCCATTTAAACTTTGAGTTATCCTCAATAATACTCATTTTATTTCGCCTACATTAATGATATTATCATATTGTCAAGAAAGCGATGGAAATGTTTAACTTTCCATGGATCAGTAGTAGAAATCGTTTTGTACTTAGTTTTATTTCGCCTACATTAATGATATTATCATATTGTCAAGAAAGCGATGGAAATGTTTAACTTTCCATGGATCAGTAGTAGAAATCGTTTTGTACTTAGTTGTAGCTATTTATTTGTATTAGTGTTGGCCCTTTTGTCGAAATTCTACATTAATTATTAATTACAATGAACGCACCCATATAGGCTCTTTTGTTTATTGTTAAAGTCTGTGGTCACATTGAGTGTATATTAATATTGTTTGTCTCTATTATTACTTCTCTATAGTCTTACTGAATGTCAAACATAACCATAATAAATTTGAGTCTGTGCTCAAATACACAATGGTATCAATCGTATCAAATGGTTTCAAATACACATCAAATACAATGGTGTGTAATATTTTTTTATTGTATAATTTTTTTTTTAAATATTGGTATTCTGTACTCTACTATTATATTATATATGTATATGTATATGTATTCTGTAAACTATAAGTGTGGGAAACTTCATACATCTCCGTGCTCGCAATTTTCGTAAAAAGGGGTACAGAGGTAGGGGTAGGACAGGTAAGAGGTATCATTAGGAGGAGGTAACAATGGTTACAATCACAAATGGTAAGTACACGTACATCATAATTTTACTATAGGGCTGCAGCAGTACAATTCCATACAGACTTCACTAGTTTTTGCTTCACGTATTAATACTATGACCACAGATCATATTACTGTAAAATGTTATGTTCTGATAATCGCGCGCTCTTGTTATCGCGGTACAACCTTACAAAGATCAAGCGATGCACGTTCCTTTCGCAAACGTGATATTTAAATCAGACAAGGAACTGCGTTCATTAAGAACCCATATAGCATTGCTTGAGAACTTTTTTTAAATTTAAGTACCTAAGTATTACTTAGGTCTGACCTAAGGTCTACCTAAGTGTTACTTAGGTACTGAAATATAATGGGGAAGAGGCATTATCGTTTTAATTTCTACAGCTATCTTTATCGTTCATTTTTATTAATAAATATTGGATTAAATTAAAAAAATATTTTTCACCACACTAGCTGTCAAACGCTATAATTTCACTCATCGATTTCTGACAGAAAAATTCTATTTTATTCGTAAAAGAGTAAAAATATTTTAAAATTAGATAACGCATCTGACAAAGCTAATGTCAACTCGCCGAGCAATCAGAGAAGAGTTCAATTGAAAGAAGCCTGTGAAAAGTTTGAAAGAATCCTTCCCGCCACCACGCACCTTACAAGTTCTCTGCTAGTAAGGTGAAAAATACTGTATTTCATACGCTCTTTACGCTTTTACGCTACGCTTCTTCTCGCTGCATTCGTGTTTTATTTTTTTATTAAAATGCCACGCCCTACTCTGCATAGATTCCAGAGGCAGTGGCATTTTTTAAAAACTTAATTGAATAACTTACAAATATGTTTTTAAGCAACCACATTTTTACGTTGAATGTTCACTGCTGTATGTTCCAGGATTGAACAAAACCTTCACTCTTGTTCATACTAGATCTCTTCGCTTGGTCAGGTTGCAATCCAAGCTCTCACGCCATTATCCAACTTTCCCCACAAGTAAAACATATAACTGTTTTCATTCAACTAAAATCAAACAGGGGTATTTTTTTCTCAATCTTTATCTTCAACGAAACCAACAATTTTCAAAAGCAAGACGAAACAAGAGAAACAAATTCTCTCATAAAAGAGAATAAGTGTCTGAGCTGACAAAAAAAGCTTATGAAACTGTCTCAAGTTGGCAACTCGCAGGGAACTTTGAGGCTTATATCCGTTTTTCTACCCTCTGATAAAACAATATCTGTGGGATGGCGAAGAGACTAATTCTTATGTATATTACTAGCTGCGCCTCGCGGTTTTACCCGCGTGGTGATCAAAAACGGTGGTGATGGTAATGACTAAAATATGCCTATGTGTTAATCCAGCTTATAAGCGGTCTCCATACCAAATTTCATCGAAATCGGTGTAGCCGTTTTTGCGTGAAGAAGTAACAAACAACAATTCCCGTGGGATAGTTGAGGTAGCGGGAATACCGTAATCCACGCGGGTAAAACCGCGGTGCGCAGCTAGTCCTACTAATATTATAAATGCGAAAGTTTGTCTGTACCTATGTGTTAATCCAGAGTATAAGCTGTGTCCATACCAAATTTCATCGAAATCGGTGTAGCTGTTTTTGCTTGAAGAAGTAACAATCATACATACACACTTATACACATACACACAAATTTTCGCATATATAATATTATTAGAATACCTTATATATCCTCATAATTAGGGAAATCACATTACTCGTGGTAGGTAATTCTATTTTCCTACCATAACTACGTACAAGCCATTAGTTATCTACAAGTTATTATACCAACTTCTTCTTCTTCTTCTTCTTCTTCTCAGCACTTAAACATCCACTGCTGGACATATGCCTCCCCCCTATAGGGGGGATTTGCCAATACTCGCCACGCTTAGCAAGCGGGTTGGCGAGCGCAGTATGATTTCCGATCCTCAGAAGGCGCTGCTGCCCACCTACTGGTACTTGATCCCTTAGCCGACTCTTACGGCACCCACGGGAAGAGATGGGGGAGTACTATTCTAGGCCGGTACCACCACGGCACCGACCGTATACCAACTTAGAAACTGATAATTGTACATTTTAATACAATATAATTTTAGTATTTAAAATGTAAAAACAATAAACCTACATCCTACATTAATCAAAAACATTTATTCATATAAAGAATTAAAAACCAGGGGAACAATGAATTAATCTAACACACGACAGCCCAGTCTGTTAGCAAACATATAAATATGCATAAGATCAATATCACGGGAGGTCCAAGCGTAGGAGGTTCAATTAATCTAAGTACAAACTCTTTTATTAAATTATATTAAAATGTCTGCGTCGATGCACGCCCAAAAAGGTTCGTCCAGCTTCGACCTCATGATATGTCAATTTCATAATTTGAGTGCGTTTGACCGTGGATTGAGGGCCCCCGAGATTATAGCCAGCAGTACGCTCTACAGGTGTGTATTCAGAGTAAATTTGGGACCAAATGTAAAAAATTTTTCAATAACGTCACAATAGCCAGTTAATTGGTCACTTTTTGCTGAGTAGTTTTCTAAAAATTGTATAAAGTACACATAGAATACAATAATATAGACATTATACCTAAGCTAACAATTTGCAAATTTTTTACCCAAAAATGGAACCGACTTCAACACTCAAAAGTGTGAAATAACCTTGTCGAAGTCGTTACCATGATAGTTTACAAAAGTAACTATCATCACAATATTGTGCTCATGGTACCGACTTCGACAAAGTTATTTCACACTTTTGAGCGTTGAAGTCGGTTCCATATTTAGGTAAACAATTTATTTCACCCTTTTCAGTGACCTTTGCTCACGGGATCAATTTTCGTTGTGTATGTTCTCCGATGTCTTCAACCGCAACTAGTATAATATCTAAAACTTCCTGTTACTAATTTTAGCGTGGCAGATAAAGAGTGCAGCCTCCAAAGGTGTCCTAACTAACGTGCTATAGATAGTGCTAGATAGTGTAATATCTTTGATGAAAACTCTGGGCGAGATTCGAGACGGTGATCGTCACATTAGTTGCAGATTTTGATTCTTTATTTTTTTAATTGCCACATTTAATCAGTATACTACTGAGTAAATGTGGGTTTTTTCTTTACCTTAGAGAATTTGTAAGCATTTTTAGGTAACTTATTCCTAGAGTTGACCTAACAACATCCCTGTCACGCAAAATAAATTAAATGTTCGGTTGGACGGGTTAACACCGAACCCCAAAAATCTAAATGAGTCATCGAGAAATTTCAACAAACACAATTAAAAAGGTCCGCAATGAATAATTGAAAATCTCATTCAGTAAGTAAACCAACTGCTCACTTTAGATGATTTTGGGTATGATTTATAAAACGAGAGGTTTGATTTAGAATCATTTAATATATGTATAAAAATCTCGTGTCACAGTGTTTATTGTCGAAATCCTCCAAAACGGCTTGACCGATTTTAATGTTTTTTTTGTGTTTAAGGTAAGTCGTGTATTTAATACCCTCCTACCCCCTGCGCTAAAAGCGATTTTTTTATTTTTAAGTTAAATGTCGATCATTGACGTGAAGTATTTTAAATGAAGTGTCGTGTCACTTTGACGTTTCTATAATTTATATGGCTGTATACTACATATTACTTTTAACAAAATCATTTTATCTGAGTGAATCGATTTTCAGTCACAAGAATTACCGAATTAATTTTACACGAAGAGTATAATTAATTCGGTAATTCTTGTGACTATAAATAATAATTAATAACAGAATAATTTTTAATAACAGAATCTGTATGTACGAGAGCAAATCAGACATAAGGGGACCACCAAAAAAATCTCAACACATATAACAGGGTGTCAAGTCTACTAATTTCGTGTCCTGATTCAGTCCAGTGCAAAGTCGAGCCGATGCCAATAAGACAACATCAAAAATTGGTAGCCTGAATCTATGCTAAGCTTAGTAGAGCATTGGACATATATAATTATGTTCTAACATTGACATTGTAATTGTGTGAGTCAGCTGTTACTTATTATACAGTGATTTCCTGTTCAGTCAATTTATTGGGTTAATCAGAATATAATTGGTGGTTAAGTTGAATCAACGCCTGGCAAATCAGTCTTATCATATTAATCATTACTTTTGACAAGGCCTTCAAAACTGACCCAAGAGTATCGACTATTAAAGAGCAATGTAAAGCCTAAAAGTTACTACTTTCGCTGCGCTATCTACTGTTTTTATTTCTACTATTTACAGCAAAATTGTTTTTTGGGTTGTTGGTAAAAATAGAGACAGACCATTCGTAACATTGTCAATTTTTGTTAAACGGAGAAGAATTATACGGCAGCTGAGCTATCAATGAAGCGATGATAGCTCAGTGGGGGGAGCGTCGGCTGTCAAACCGAACCCCAACAACAACTTGAGCTTCCACTGAAGGTAATACCGTTATCAAATTCCCAGCATGGTGGTCGGGTACTTTCGAGTACGCGCCTGGCTAGCTGCCATCCTCAAGTTTGAAAAACTGTCACATAGTTTGTTCAGGTAGCAGTAAAAAAAATTAAACCTTTGAAGTCTTTCGTAAAATAATCACACTTCACACTCATATTATAAATGCAAAAGTTTGTGTGTATGCGTTTGTTACATTTGTACGCATTAACGACTTGATAAATTTGAATGAAATTCGGAAAGAACCTAGACACATACCTGATAATCTGAAATAACACATAAGGTGCGTTTCTTATTGAGCTTTGGCCGCTTTGAGCACAGATAGCGTGCTTAAAGTCATTCCGAAATGCACTGACAGCTGCACACAAAATTTATATGACGTCATCCATGACGTCATCATCCTGTGCTTAGAGCGCTCACGCGTATGACGTAGAGTAATGTGATCGCTATCAAACACATAGATAAGTAACTATGCACTGAGAGTCAAACATCTGACGCATTGGTAGTCCGTCCACAAAAAATTAAAAACGTAATTTTATATATCAGAAAAAAATGACTAATTTAATGCCCGTGAAGTACGGAAGTGAATTATTTTATATGAATTTAATGGAAACTGACATTTAAAGAATTCGCGCGCACTCACACACAAAAAGCCGTTCCGATTTGCTTACTGCACTGTCAGTACTAAATTCATCTCGTAACAGCTAAATCCTTACGTACGAACGTATGCACTGTGAGCCCAAAATGAAACAGACCCATAGACTATTCTTAATCGCGAGAAATGTTTCGGTCCTCTGGGATACAACAACCGAATACAATATTAAAACTATAAATTTATCTCCGTCTATTTGTTACGTTTTCACGCGTAATCTGCTGTACCAATTTTGAGGAATGTTGGTATAGAGATGATGGAACCTTCGACGGGCATAGGTTGCTTTTCATCCTGAAAAATATGCTTCCCGTCGGATAAGCGAGGTAGCGGGAGAAACGTAATCCATACTTTTCAATTTTTTTTTTTTTTTACATATTATAAGTTTGCGTTTGACAACTGTCTCACCTGATGTTAAGTGATGACGTTGTCTAGGATTTAGCACGCAAACCTAGAAGGTACCTATTCACTCGCGACTTGAAGACTCCAGGATTGTACATATCGGGAAACACAGACTCGGGCAACGAGTTCCATTCCTTGGCAGTACGCATTAAGAAAGTGGAAGCATAACGCTTCGTGCGTATAGGTGGTATATCTACCATATAGCGATGGCGAATTGCCGTACGTCGAGTCGACCGATGGTAGAAAGGGGATGGTGGAATCAGATTGTGTAATTCCAGTGCACATTCTCCGAAATGCACCCGATAGGCTTGCTACTCTACGCCGGTGTTCAAGGCTCTGAAGCCTATGTTCGTTCAATTTTAATATTTACGTATAATTTTGTTTATCTAATTTCATACTGAAATATAAAGATTAAAAAATCTAAAACAGAACTTGAATGACAGTCTTTATATTCAATATATCGAAATAAATTTAAAAAGTTAACATTTCGATACAGCTCTTCTATGACAACTGTATCGAAATGATAACTTTTTTACCATTAAGATACAGCTTCAGCTGGACCAAGGAGGTTGCAATGCAGTTTTGCTATAGGTACATTATAGTCTGTGGACGCGGTGGAACACGCATGCTCGACCAGCAAATGGATTTTGGCGCTAAACGTTTACAAATAAAATGCAAACAAATAATGTGATTTTACACACACATTTTTAAGATTAGATAAAGTAGTGTATGAAACTGCACATAAATTGGTCTTGTTATGGTACAGTTTCATAAACTACAATTTTTATTTTTTGGATCTATTTTTCAACACGAATTGTATTTTTTGGCTCTTGCGACATGCTTCCCGTCGGATATAATAATATATAATATGGGTATATATAAGTATTACCTGTATCTTAAATAGTTCATTCAAGCGTGCATATATCTTGGCTCTGGTACTTGACCTTCGCTTGCCGGATCAGAAAGTAGCCGTTCGTTTCACTATTGAAGTTTATTTTTATTCTTTCCCTTTGTCAGCTGTTGAACAATTGAACACGACTTTTCGAACGCATTTATACTATATTATTATATATTACACTAGTAGCGCCCCGCAGTTTCACCCGCGTGGATTACGGTTTTCTCGCTACCTCAATTATCCCACGGGAACTATACTTTTTCCGGGATAAAAGTAGCCGATTTGTTAACAAATCGGCTACACTATCAAACGGCTATCAGCTATCACGCTCAAACGGCGATTCAATGAAATTTGGTATGGAAATAGTGTAAGCCCCGGATTAACACATAGGCTACTTTTCATTATCATCATCATCATCAATTATCACCACGCGGGTAAAACCGCGGGGCGCAGCTAGTCCTACTAATATTTTAAAAGCGAAAGTTTGTCTATATGTGTGTATGTTTGTTACCTCTCCACGCTCAAACGGCTACACCGATTTCAATGAAATTTGGTATGTAGATAGCTTATTCCCTGGATTAACACACGGCTAACTTTTATCATCACCATCATCACCATTTTTCATCACCACGCGGGTATAATAACATTATCTATCTTTAAATGAAATAATGATCGGGCATGGGCCTAATCTTTTACCATGTGTAACCTTCCTGTACTATTTTCTACTAAATTCTAAGAATATATATAATTAGGTAAGTATCTATATCTAAGTGTTAGTGAACCTAAAACCAAATTTACTGTATTTTCTATTTAAAGCTGACATATGTCATTTTAATTTGAGAGCATTAATATAAGTACTAAATAATATCTACAATTATAAAGTATTTATAACCGACAACGGAGTTGGGTCCAT
Source organism: Apeira syringaria (assembly GCA_934044485.1). Classification (NCBI taxonomy): domain Eukaryota; kingdom Metazoa; phylum Arthropoda; class Insecta; order Lepidoptera; family Geometridae; genus Apeira; species Apeira syringaria. The sequence goes on along the minus strand of OW203661.1, from coordinate 3,048,221 downwards.
GCATGCAATTGAGCTAAATTCTTAAATATTTTTAATAGTCAGACACACTTACATAACTACTCTTTATTAGTACAAAATAGCGAAATCCACGTTAAGTTCGTCATTTAAAATGGTCGTATAACATCAAAAACAATTGAATTCAGTACTGCTAATTATTTATTTTAGTAGATACGAGTACAACTCAGATACAAATGATTGAGATTGTACACGCACTTAGTGCAATATTCAATTTGAGTCTTAACACTATTGCGAGTTAATATTTTATGTGTCCTGGCTGGTTCTTAGATTACAACGATTTTCAATTGTTTGTCAGATTATGATATAAACATTGTAGTGCAAACTCTTCACGCTAGATGCATGAAATGGGGCACAATTTCGTATATCAAATCAAATCATTTTATTATTCAGACACAAAAGATCCATAATTACCTACATGTTCTATAAGTTAAAAATATATTAAAATTTAAAACTATGATTATTAGGTACCTACTATAGTATTGTTGGCATTAGTTTTAATTCTATTATATATTATAAGTATTCAATTAATTATTTTACTAATATCGTAATGAGATGACCCAGAATAGAGCAATCGAATTTATCAGATAATGCGATCAGAATGCTGTTGCTGTTCGAACGTGTTCTGCTTAAGAGCGATGCTATTTTCTTACGCTTACGTATAATTGGTGTCCATGGGGTCGACAGCTCTCGAGTGGAGACCACAGACTGGCAAGCGCAGCGCGCAGCTCCGACAACGTGGACAGATGACCATAACAAATAGGTCGGATGCGAGCCGCTTTTAACCGGTTCCTTGTGAATATCAATGTGGAGGCTTATGTCAAGCAGTGGACGTTCATATCTCTTGCATGGTTGCTGACGTGATGACAACGGTGCATGTAATGGCCCATGTCCTTGCATAGGTTTGCACTTTTTTGCACAATATGATTATTATTTACCAGTAAGAATCAAATAAAAAGAATGCAATATTATGCCATCTATACATTTTCTACAGTTTCAAAGCGATGATAGCTCAGTGTGGGTGGGAGCGACGGCTGTCAAACTGACAGACACTGGATCGATCCCCCGCAACGGCTTGAGATTCCAGTGAAGGTAACACAGTTATCAAATTCACAGCATGTTGGTGGGGTACTTTCGAATAAAACTGTTTCCAAAACATAGTGTGTTCAGGCAGCAGTCCTTGAGAACCAGTATTATAGAAAATTTTCAATCCATAAAAAAAGCAATTAAGGACCCAAAAAAAACAATCAAAAACTCATTTCAGTTTATTTATCGTTTCATAAATAACATGGGCTTTATTTACAGCTTCATTCACAACATAAAAAAGTAACATACATTTAATACATGGCAATACAACACACTACAAAATAACTTACATAATAATTCACCGTGTAATGGATAATGTCCTATTTTGAACCAAATGGGCCATATCCGTTTCCAAGGAGTTTTATCTACAGGGAGCTCATGCAACTACTACCCATGCATTAATTGTTGCTACGTATAACATAATAACAAAATAATTTATTATTAATATGTTATTCTTTATTATTGAGTTTTCCGACGACACAGTTTTAGGTACATACAGTTTCGAGTACTTTTTATATATTAATGATACATTGAAGAATATTTAATTACTTTAAATTATGACGGTACTGTTACATTTTTATTTATTTCAAATGATTGGTGAACAAAACAATAATAACATTTTTAATTTTATAAAAATCCAAACAATTTTTTTTATTATGTCTAGGGCGCCATGATCACTTTATTCCATTATTTAAAATGTATCATATGCACTCTTGCTTATTACTGAATTAAAACAACATAATTTGGTTGAATAAATTTCACTACTTTTTTTTTCTATGAGCTGATACACGTTTCACATAAAAACTTTTTACAGAAAATCAACGGAAAACTCTGCACAATATTAACTAGTTACAAATATTCAGAATAACATACCAAGTTCTAGTCATACATAGTGTGACATGAATACTCAAATAATGGAAACCACATCTTGACAGTGTCTACTTTCCTTCCGTTTAATTGTATTTTTAATAAACATTTATTTACACTTTATCAATTTTATGAGCATAACATTCGCAAGTCTAAGTACCTCCCTGTGTTTTAATTTAGAATACTATCCTTTCTTTAAAAACAATTCAGTTCTTACAATCATTAACTAACACTCTGTATGATCTCAGGTGGTTAAGCAATCAAAAATACGGTATTGATTCAAATCAAGAAAAAACACATTTTTTTTTTTTTAATGTCATCATGTCACACTATGCACAGAAATATTAGTTCTAACTACTGATTGACTAGTCTTATCGTCCGTAGTGGTTACCTTGGCCGCCCGTGCCGGGGGGAACGAAGCCGAATCCAGAAGCACCGACCACCACACCGCTGGTCTGGCCAGGGTCTCCGCTGGGAGATGGGGGAAACAGGACCGGACCTGTAGGACCAGTTATGAAATGATTAGGACTAAAGTTGATAATTAAATATCATTATAATATATCTACTTCATCTAATTATAACCAACCCATTACACTCGGGACCGTTCGTAGCGGAATTAGCCTCTGTGACCTTAACCGATCAACTGTTTTGAGCAACGTAATCCACGGTCACAGCTTGTACGGGTTACTACTAGTAGCATTTTCAACTAAGGAATTTTTTTTTATACCATTATATTGTAGTCCATATAATATTGTCGCCATTTGAAAACATGATAATCAACGACATAAACACAATATATAAAAAAACATACGGGTCGAATTGATGACCTCCTCCTTTTTTTGAAGTCGGTTAGTAAAATAAAATATGTCATAGACCACAAAGGCATGCATTTTTAAAAAGTGTATAGCTTGCAGTAAGGTGTTGGATTTAGTATTACTTTTCGCATATTGATCGAAAATATTTGAGAAACGTTTATGTACAGTATCAAATGAGAGATATGGGTCTTCAATTCTTAAGTAAGGCATTCTTAGCTCTCTCAAATAGTTACTCATGATTCAGTTCCATGCATTAATTACGCACCATACTCGTAGATATCAAATTTTACAATAAAAAATATTGTTATGGTTCATTGCATTAACATCATGCTAGGGTAAAGCTTTTTTGAGGAAAAAATGTGGCTACCAGTTGGACTTGCACCTGCGTCCACCAGAAGGACCCACGACTGCAGAATACCGTCCTGTCGCTTTGCTAACAGCTAAGCTATGGTGGCAATCCCCTAACTGTCCGAATTTATTCTTTTATTGCATAAACATCAGAGGTGATATTTTCCTTAATATAAAAAGGGTCTAATGGTACTAGAGGTACTAAGTCATTACATTAATTAAGAAAGTCGCCCGAGTCACAGTCGGCACCGTCTACTCAAGTTCTATGTCAATTCAAGTCAATGACACAGAATCCAATTAAAATTCCGTGTCATATCAAGTCATTGACACAAAATTCAATATGATTCAATACAATGAACACAATTGACACGCTCACGTTACCTAACAATAAAACAAAAGAATCCCACGATAGCCGCTAACAATTTTGTTAGCGGCTAACAATTTTGATCTTGAACTATATAGCAAACTAACGAAGCTTGTCGTGTCTGTCTATCATTATAACAAGCAATGGCAAACGTGACAATATTTGGTTGAATTGTAACCCTTTGTCGATTTTTTTCTGTCTAAGATCCAATCGTATTGTTAATCAGATTGTTAGTATGTCAAATATTGATTTTGCGTAACAATAGCCAGTCGGTCATTGAACAATTGTCAGCAATGTGCCAAAAGCTGAGTTCACATTGACGTTTGAGATGTTATCGCACGTATCCGACAGCTGTTTTACTGTGACATCACAATGTTGCTTGTGCAATGTGTAACTCATTGAAGCAAGATTAGTTTTTTTTAAAATTAAAATGAATAAATTTTTTTAAGTACTGACTTCTGTTATTCGATAATATACCCTTTAAAATTGTAATAAAAAATGTTGGCGCTTCAAATCAACGAATTCAGTCGAATCAGTCTAATTTCTTTTTTTTCATACTGAATAGATAGTTGACCACTATCTCACTTAATGGTCAGTGACGATGTGGTCTTGACTTTCAACTTGTGAAATAACTGAACCTAGTTTTAATATTAGTACATATATGTTTTGGACACGGCCAGGAGTATATTTTTTGTACCTATAAAATCAAAAAAGAAGCAAAGGAACGGGGTGGGGGTGAATTTTGTATGAAACTTCTTTACAATCTTTTTTACGCTTTGATTGGACTAGCGTGGTTCATTTAAGATGAAGAGTGATCCATGAGCTCGTTTGTTCATAAATTTTCATAAATGGCCGTATTTTTATAATGACCCTTTCATTTCTGCTGCCACAACCATTATTACTATAATACCTTAACGGCTGACATAGCTCAGTGATACGAGTACTTGACTTTAGAAACACGCCCCCGGGTTCAAATCCGAGCTGGGTCAAACATTTCTGGGATGATCGTAGTTGTTTAGATTTTGGATTTTTTTATGTTTGTGTACTGTGGCTGTATATATCCATACCTCCCGCGATACAGGATATCTTGGTGCGGGGGCGTGAGTATAAACCTCCAAAAAAAGAAGCAACTTTTAAAATACTTACCTTAGTTATTCTAAGTATCCACTAAATAATGACTAATCAATATTACAATTTGATAATAATAAGCGTGGTGCTAAAGACTTTTTTTTTAGTAATAATTATTAAATGTCTTAGACACTTTTTTACCGGATACATTTCGGGGAGTGTGCTCTGGAGTTACATAATTTAGTACCTCCTTCCCCATTCCATCATAAAACGACCAGACGGACTGCAATGCGACATCCATACATGGTAGACGTTCCACCCTGTCGCACCAAGCGTTTTGCTTCCACATTCATAGTGAGTACAGCTAATGAGTGGAACTCATTGCCTAAGTCTGTGTTTCCACATGAATACAATCTGGGCATCTTCAAGTCACGAGTGAACAGGTATCTTCTAGGCAGGCGTGAATCATCGTAGACCGCATCATCACTTAACATCAGGTGAGATAGTGGTCAAACGCCTGCCAATTGTGAATAAAAAAAAAAAAAAAAAACACTAACGTGAAAACAGAATTAATATTACAATTAAAATTTGCAAACAGAGCATATAAACCAAATATAACTGTTATATTATCCAATTACAAAAGCATGCTGTTTCTGAGACGTTATATTTACGAATATAAAGCAAAGGTCAACGAAACAATTCTCATAACAGCTCTTTGTAGTAGGTTAATACTGTTAATACGGTGTTAGGATTATGCCGTCAAACAGATAAAATAGATCTGTATTTATATTCATTTTAACGACTTAATTATAGTATTTATACGACAAATAACATGAATATAATGCAAGACTCTTCAGACCACGGCAAGAGTTGCGTAAAATTATCCCGGTATCTTGGAAATGAGAAGCCTGCGTTACGCCAACTTTTTAACCCCTCAATTGTAGGCTGCCTTCAAATCCAAATTTAAGCGTTGGACTATACCCACAGTCAGCAGGTGAGTTTAGGTTGATTTACTACATATTATTGATAACCGTCTCTTACTTACGAAGCTCGTAAAAGTGCAGAAAATTGCAAAGAACTTCGACCTTTGAAAAATACTGGCATAAAGCGGATTACGACCGTTTCGTATTCTGATCTGTTATGAAAAGTATAAGTCAGTGGATGAGCTGTGGCTATTAAAGCCCATTTAAACAGTGTTTAATGATTGAAATATGTTCAGAGAAACAGCCAGCGCTTCTTCAAATTACTCAATGGGTTTGGTCTGAATTGACAAATCAAGGCAAACTCCTCAGAACTGGTTTACGTAGAAGCTATATTTTTTATCAGTAGGTAATAGTAGTAGTACCTAGAGACTACTGATAGATAACACAGCTATGCTAAGAGATTATTTCTTAGGAGACACTATATTTTTACAGAGAACGTGCGTGTTTCTTAGGAGACACTATATTTATACAGAGAACGTGCGTGTTTCTTAGGAGACACTATATTTATACAGAGAACGTGCGTGTTTCTTAGGAGACACTATATTTATACAGAGAACGTGCGTGTTTCTTAGGAGACACTATATTTTTACAGAGAACGTGCGTGTTTCTTAGGAGACACTATATTTATACAGAGAACGTGCGTGTTTCTTAGGAGACACTATATTTTTACAGAGAACGTGCGTGTTTCTTAGGAGACACTATATTTATACAGAGAACGTGCGTGTTTCTTAGGAGACACTATATTTATACAGAGAACGTGCGTGTTTCTTAGGAGACACTATATTTTTACAGAGAACGTGCGTGTTTCTTAGGAGACACTATATTTATACAGAGAACGTGCGTGTTTCTTAGGAGACACTATATTTATACAGAGAACGTGCGTGTTTCTTAGGAGACACTATATTTATACAGAGAACGTGCGTGTTTCTTAGGAGACACTATATTTATACAGAGAACGTGCGTGTCTCACTATATTTTTACAGAGAACGTGCGTGATCTACACGATAATACCTTAGTGATAAGTACGAGCGACGTACACAAAAACCTCACTGTTATGTAGTCGAAATTCCACCGCAGTAAACTATGTTTATTTATTTATTTATTTTTTGAAGATCGCATTAGTGCCGATGGTACATTTTAGAGAACTGATGACTACAAAATCTTATATTCATGGCAGCGGTGATCCATAATATCGAGAACCATCTTAGCCTGTGTTTGGATTTCCCTTGGACCTCCAAGGGAAATCCAAACACAGGCTAAGATGGATTCTGTGATTGTGTATAAAAGTTAAGACTGAACATAGAATAGATATTTTCTAGATTAACTCAGTTCATTTTAATAACCAAACTACAATTCTAAATGAAGTTTCAGTTGGGATGTACTTTACGGGACGCTAAAGAAAAGATATTGTTTTTTAGTTTCATTCATAACGCAGATTAGGTAAGGTTGGAACTCCGACAATATAATGCGCGAGCCCTGCGAGCGAAGCGAGAGTGCCGCGGCAGAGGCCAGTGAAGTGCAAAAAATTATGTAACGCAAATCACCAACATCTTCCCTACACGATTCATCAATCAGAGTAGTTAGTGATAGCAAAGGTCAAGATTCGTTGTATTTTACAACAAAATTTCCTAAGCCTTTTTAATTCAGCGTCCCGTTTAATACACATCGACCGTAGTACTTGCAAGTATTAGCATTTTAAATATGAGTGCCTACAATGCGTAGATAATAAATAATTTAGCTTATGTTCTGTGTAAATGTTTTTATTCATTCAAATATTAGGCAACCTAAAGAATAGAATTGTTTAATGAACATGATTTTATACTTACTCATATTTTGCAGGCAGCTGCACTTAACATAGTTTATACCTACAATCCTAAAATTACCTTATTTTTGTGTAAGCTGTATATGCCTGTAATAGGTGTACTATATCAGAATGTAATATATATGACTTCTGTCATAATCTTAAGAGTTAATGATACATTGATATATATATAATATGTACACTGTTGGCGTATCATAATAAATAAATAGATAATTAAATTGTATTTGTTTAGCTTGGCATGGGTTATTTATTGTTTATTTTATGATATTTTAACGTCAGCACCTATCAAACTTATCTCCAATTTTTACTTGTAATCAAAGTACATATATCGAAACCTCTACTATAAAATCGAAACATAAATCGATTCATTATTATCGAAGTATTAAATCTCCCAAATGCAACTCTGGCATTGTTTCCTCGTCAAGAGAATGGGTGTATTACAAACACAAATAAAAAAAGAATGTCCTTTGTAATTGTCGATTAATAAGTAATCAAAGACATTAGTGCCACAATTTATAAACATATATTGCGAAATGGTTACCTACTATAAGCAAATTACTTTCGTGGCCTTAAACGAAGTAGGTGACTACCAATAACAATAGTACGGACTAATAATAAACTTCCATCGTAGGGGATGTAGTAACACAGTGACTTGTAATTGAAATGTTAATAACTACATTGGAATATGAATTAAAATAACCGTTACAATTTCATGTTTGGAAGTTCAATTTACGAACGAGTGGCGTCCTTGATTATCCGTGTACGGAGCACTTATCTACACCTATTCAACCGGGGCTCCAATAATACAGTACCAGACTAAATGTTGATCATAGTGGTACTAAACAAATATGTAGGTTAACACAAAGATATTATATGTTTATATGAGGTCGCACAAGCGCGCGGAAACTGAGGCGTCAAAATTAAGTCAATTATAGTAATTTTCATTATGACGCGTATTTCAAGCGCAAGTCTAAACATATAGCTATCCTTTTCTTTATTATTTGTACCGTATTATCTGTCGCAGTGCGCATGTTTATGTCGTAAAGGAACAAAATCTGAGCACCGCGCAGTATGAATATACGTCATCTTTAGTAAAACCTCATTGGGTTAACATGACAGATTATAGACTTAACAGATGCCGATGACACTACAGAGGCTCGCGAATATTTACAGACAGAGAAGGTGGGACAAATTTTGATGCGTACAAATACGTACTTTACAGATGATCTGTGATCTCAAAAAAAATTCTTATCTCATTTTTAGACTTTTTAATTTCCTTTCTTATGATGTAAGACACATTTGAAGCACATAATTGTCGTGATGGCGAGAATTTTTGAACGATGAAAAATTTGATCGCTGGAATCTATTTTTCACGAATAAATTATCTAATGAAATCAAATTTTGTTCAATTAAAATTAACCTTCATGAGCTGCTCAGAAATGGTAATTTTAAGTTCATTAGGCATATATGATTTTCAACTAAAGAAAATGAAAAGTATTATAATTTTCTATTTAGCAAATCGTGAAGCCATTAAATTTTACGTCTATACTGACAGTAATATGTACTTTTTTTATCACACTTAGACCCCCGCACTAGGATTCCCTGTGTCGCGGGAGGCATGGACACACACAATCAATCAAGACCCGGGACAAACATCTACACTCATCGCACAAATGTTTGCCCCTTCCGGGATTCGAACTTATTGCGATTAGACATCAACACAATTATTTTGACGCTTTCAACTGTAATGTTCGAACGCTAAGTAGCGTTTAGTGTAGACTTGCGTTAAATAAGATGTTTATACGTTATTATTGTAGGCCAATAAGCGAACTGTAATTGCGATATGCTTTACAATTCAAGGATATATAAACAGATACCCATTTACTATTTGAATTGGGTCCTAACTACTATAATGACAGATAATAAACGATTTTGTAATGTTCGGAATGTGTATTACTTTTCATAACGTAGCAATTATTTTAAGGTTGCGGCGCATACATTTCTGTGCAATGTAAAAGCATACGACTCTACTGTTCTATTTGAATTTGTTCTATTTCGTTAATTTGCATGCCATTTACATTATAATTAGTAACAATTTGGTAATATTTATAACCCTGCTAATTTATTTATTTATTTATTTTTACATGGAAGACCAACGGCCTTCTTTACAATATAACAACTTAATATTTAACAAAAGGCCAATTATAAATCCTCACGGATAATGACATTATATTTTTATAATAATATCGTGAACCACATATTATGCAAGCATTACTTTTACACGTATATGCATTATAGTACTAACAAAACCAGTTTACTCAAAGAACTCTCTGCTCAACAGCTGCCTGGCCGATTCTATACTTGTACAAAATAGGTCTAAGTCGAAGCGTTTAGTAAGAAAATTGTAGTTATTGCTCGCTCTCCATACATAGGAATTTTGCCTATAATTAGTCTGAACTACTGGAACATTAATTAATGGATTGTGCCTGATTGGTCTACAAGGGACGTTTAATTTAACTTTACTAAGAAGCTCGGGGGAATCGATCGAGCTGGATGCAATCTTTAAAAGAAATGTTAATATTTATGAATATAAACATAATATATTACATAATCTTAAAATCATACAGTGTATGGTGTAGTTATAGTGGATCTGATAATGAACTATTTCTAAATTTTTTTTAAAGGAGGTTTTCAATGCGTCTTTATTTTATTGTTTGTTTCTTCCAAACCCTTTACATTATTGATCGATTTAAATACTCTTTTGTCAGTGTATATAATAGGAAAATATTTTCCAGAAATTTCTACGCGGATAAATAGTAGAAGTCGGTTTGTTAGTTTTTAAATTACGCAATTATTTGTATACCTACCGTTGTTGACCTCTTAACTGCCGCGAATTAATGATATAGCCGGAATCCTTTATCTAATATTATAAATGAAGAATTTCGCATGAATCAGTGTTTGTTACTTAACTTTGCTAAAACGGCTGAATAGATCTGGATGACAATTGGCGCTAAGATAGATTATAGTGTGGAATGTATAGGCTACTTTCTATCCCGTAAAATGTATGGTTCCCGTATGATGACTGATGTAACGGGAAACTCTGAGCGCGATCGCAGCTAGTATAACATATCACATAACAACATAACACACAAACACACGGCCATTGCTTAGATCCGGTCTCCGCTTACGGTAAATATATAATATACTAGATGCACCCCGCAGTTCTACCTGCATGCTGATAATGATGATAAAAAGTAGCCTATGTGTTATTTCGGGACCTGAAGTATCTACATACCAAATTTAATCCAAATCCGTCCAGGCGTTTGAGCGTGATTGAGTAACAAACATCCATCCATCCATCCATCCATCCATCCATCCATCCATCCATCCATCCATCCATCCATCCATCCATCCATCCATCCATCCATCCATCCATCCATCCATCCATCCATCCATCCATCCATCCATCCATCCATCCATCCATCCATCCATCCATCCATCCATCCATCCATCCATCCATCCATCCATCCATCCATCCATCCATCCTTCCATCCATCCATCCTTCCATCCATCCATCCATTCAAACTTTCACATTTATAATATTAGTGGGATGGGATGGGATAATTAACAGCATCATGTCAAACTGTGTCCGTTCATTTTTTTAAATGTGCCACCTAACAACCAGTGTGTTCGGACATCTGTGCTTCAGTTCCACTCATTCTAAGTCTAGTGTAATACCATCTTCGACTGCAACATTTTTTTTAGCATGAAAAGATGTATAACTGAATATAACAGCGGTTAATTAATGCTGTCGGCATTCAGCTACAGAACCGGTCAAATCTCATTTTGTTTTAAACGTACGGAAGTCTGAGTGTTTTAATTAAACTTTCAAGCGATATTAGCTCAGCGGTGGGAATGCCGTCTGTCAAAATGATGAACGCGAGTTTGATCCTCACCGACGGCTTGAGCTTCCGGTAGAGGTGATACCGTTATCAAAATCACAGCATGGCACTTTCGACTACCCGCCTGGTGAACTACCACCTTCAAGTTTGAGATACTGTCACTTAACACTAAGTGTGTTCAGGCAGCAGTCCTAGAGAGCCAGTAAACATTCTAAGTCTAGCGTGATTAGATCTTCGACCAAATCGTCACTGACCGTCAAGTGAAAAACAAAATCAAGAAAATAACAAAAAAAGACTACTGAGATTATTTGCGCCGATTATCAAAATATAATTTTATGTAACCTCGACTTTTCGGATTACATTGGTCGTGCACACGAGAAAACTGGAATGGCGAGGGACTGCATCTTGAGAGTTGTTTTTCTCAAATATCAAAATATAATTTTGATACTTAAATGTGTGCAAACAGATTCGATAATCAAATTAGCAAAGTCGCAAAAGTCTTAAACATTGTTCGGTGACACAGATCTTTGGTAGGTAGGGGCTGTATCCAGAAAAATGAAACTGTGGAACACGTGTTTTGCCACAGCCACAGAGAATATAAGACGCAGTACCATATTACATGAAGATGTTAGATATAAATCACTTTCGAAAAAATGTGATCCCAAGGAGGTTAAATCACCTACTTGCCCAAAGCTGGAGCAGCCGTGCCAACTACCTAAAGTCATGCTCCGCTATGTGAAAGAGTTGGGATGGCCTGGGGTAGTTGGCGAGGGAAATGCACAATACACCCCAAACGGCACGTTAGTGCCGGACTTATCGCCCCCAGTCCGAATAAGAATAAGAATTATACGGTGGCCCAATAACGAATCACTATACTCGTTCCTAGTGCAGACGTATCCTAGAATGAAACAATTGAACTCTGCACTAACTGTCATAATATCTCGTACAACTTCGACACAGACAAATGATAGTTAGTATGGACGATACGTGCGTTATTGAATTGTTTCATACAAATGCAATATGATGACTGTGACGCAATTAATGCAGCTTTAGATACGCAATTCTGCTTCATACACTTTAAATTATCAAGTGATCTGATTACCATTAAAATAACAGTTCTAAATAAAATTATGAATACTTAATGAACCCAAATACATATTAGTCATATTTTCGTCATTGAGGTATATTTTATAAATCACAGCGTTTATTGGAGCGTTACATAATATTTGTAAATATGTACCAGAATATGCAAATGACGGCGTTCCATTTGAAGAGTTACGTATACTTCGACATAAAATGTAAAGCTTGATAAAATATGCACATCAACTCGATTAGACAGTTGCTTTACTTGTGGAAGGTCGTCTAGTAATTTATAATGTAATTATGAACGCAATTGTGGGTAGTTGTATATTTAAAGTGAAAAAGCCACACTGTATTTTTATAACCAACTAGTTGCGCCCCGCGGTGAAATGGTACGTGTATTGGTTGTAACTTCTCGTCATCCCACGGGAACTGTAAATATTTTCGGGATTAAAAGTTTAACCTATCTCCATACCAAATTTCGTTAAAATTTAAAAATCGGTGCAGCCGTCTGAGCTTGAAGGACTAAAGCGTTTTGCTTCCACTTTCTTAATGCGTACTGCCAAGGAATGGAACTCGTTGCCCGAGTCTGTGTTTCCCGATATGTACAATCCTGGAGTCTTCAAGTCGCGAGTGAATAGGTACCTTCTAGGTTGGCGTGCTAAATCCTAGACAACGTCATCAGGTGGATCAGGTCATCAACATACACACAAACTTTCGCCTTTGTATTATAGTATGATGGTAATGTGATTGAAAATGTCTGGTACTTTAATAAGAAGAACATGATTTAAAAATTCATCATCATCATCATCTCAGGCGTAGAGCATCCACGGCTACACATAGTCCATGTCCCATGTCTATCTCTCCATGTCTTTTTTAAGGGGGGAATGCCAGTAACTATGCAGGCTCGTTGGCGATCGCAGTATGCTAGAGTACGCAGTAGTGATTCTAGTACATCTAAATTTGACTCAATCATTAATGTAATTGGCGTAAAACGACCTTGTAATTAAATATCAAATTAAAAATATGTTCACATTTTGGACCCTAAATTACATCAGATTTAAAACCATTACCTTCTTACCGTTTCATCATACATTTTAACAATCCGATTGTCTTAACGGTTGTGATTTGATTAATTGGTCACTGTTTCCTAAACCATTTAAGTTGGGCCATTACTTTACTGAGAAAGATTAATAAGGTTACTGCATATAGACGATGTGTAATCAAATAATTGGTTATTTGTAGTCCCTTGCGTGGGATATGCCGGTTCTAATTTTGAAGTACTGATTTATAAAGTAGTAATCGAAGTATTTCTGAATGTATTTTTTTATGTATGTTCACCGATTTCTTGCCCACTTCTGAACCGTGTTCCAAATTTCTTTATTTGATTGGTAGAGTGTATCTCCGAGGTAGTCCCATTTAAATTTCATAAAAATCGGACGAGCGGTTTTTAAGTTACACTCCAATAACTGAAAAGTGTTACGTTTATCCATAATGAGCATTCTAGATCTAGCGTGATAACATCTTCGACCACATCGTCACTGACCATCAAGTGAGATAGTGGTCAAACGCTAGATCTATACAGTATAATAAAAATTAAGGGTGAAATAATCGACGAACACACACAATGACAATTGATACAGTAAGTACCAAAGGGCACTGAAAAGGGTGAAAAATAAAGTTTACCACAAAATGGAACCGACTTCAACACTCAAAAAGTGAAATAACCTTGTCGAAGTCGGTACCATCAGCACAATATAGTGATGAGCTACTTTTGAACTATCGTGGTACTGACTTCAATAAGTTATTTCACACTTTTGAATGTTTGCCCCTGCTGGGATTCAAACCCAGGGCCCTGGGGACCAAAAGTAATTTCATTGTATTAATGACAAAATGTTTAGGTTGATTATATATGGTTTCTATGGATCTGTCACCTATTAGTTGACAGACAATATCAAGACGAGGCACGAGAAGAGGAAGAAGTTGACAGAAGCTAAAACTGAGTTATTTTCACAGAGAAACTAAAGAGGTATCTGTGGTTATTTTATTTTCTAAGATTAAATTATTCTTCTGTAATATCCAGGAATGTTTTTTTGTACTCTGCAACGCTATGAATTTACGTTAAGCATGATAAAGTTTACGTTTATGTGGGAATACAAATCCCTTAATATAAATTGATTTAAAATATTTATAAAATAGCCTTCTTTTTACCGTGAATAACTTTTATTTATTTAATTAATTAATGTCACCGTGTGAAAACCAACTACAATAATTGATCTGAACTTGATGATTTGACTTACGCAAGACTCTCATCTCTCATCTCTCAGCCGTGGGGTACCGGCTTAGAATAGTACCCCCCCATGTCTTCCCGTGGGTGTCGTAAGAGTCGACTAAGGGATCACGTACCAGAAGGATGGGCAGCAGCGCCTTCTGAGGGTCGTATTTTATATACTGCGCTCGCCAACCCGCACGCCAAGCGTGGCGAGTATTGGCAAACCCCCCCCCTATGACAGTACAAAATAAAACCAGGCCCCCAGTCCCCGGCAGCTCCGCTAATGCTGGCTCCGGTAGCGGCCAGTGTAACGGTGGAGCAGGGGGTGCTAAGAATCTCCGGCAGATTCCCGGCTACCACTCCCTGAAAAAACGACCTCTGGCCCTGGTAACACACAATATAAGATCTTTGTTGGCAGACGAGAAGATCGTCGAACTGGAAGAAGAAATGAGTAAGTTACACTGGGATATCTTAGGGTTATGTGAAGTCCGTAGAGAGGGTGAGGACACCATAACTCTCAAATCCGGTAACTTGCTCTACTACCGGGAAGGCGACCAAAAGTCCCAAGGTGGTGTCGGATTTCTCGTTCGCAAGTCCCTCGCTAACAAAATCATCACCATCGACAGCGTTTCGAGCAGGGTGGCATACCTAATACTCAGAATATCAAGCAGATATTCGTTGAAGGTCATTCAGGTATATGCACCGACCTCGAAACTCGGAACCGATGAGGAGGTAGAGGCTATGTATGAGGACATTAGTAGGGCCATACATACCTCCAAGACCCATTACAATGTTGTTATGGGGGACTTTAACGCAAAGTTGGGCGAAAGAAGTGATGGAGAGTTGAGAGTGGGGCAATTTGGTTATGGACAACGGAACCCTAGGGGACAGAGGCTGGCCGACTTCATGGAGAAAGAGGGACTCTTTATGATGAACTCTTTCTTTCAGAAGCCGCCTCAAAGGAAATGGACCTGGTTGAGCCCCAACGGTTCCACAAGAAATGAGATCGATTTCATCATGACCACCAAGAAACAAATATTCAATGATGTCTCTGTGATCAACATGGTCAAAACCGGTAGTGATCACCGCATGGTAAGAGGCACATTGAATATTAATGTTAAACTTGAGAGGTCCCGTTTGATGAAATCCACGCTCCGACCTCAAAATGTCCATATCCAAAACCCCGAGAGCTTTCAACTTGAGTTATCCAATCGCTTTGCTTGCCTTGAGAACTTTGCGTCGGTGGACGAGACCAACAACAGGTTTGTAGAAACTGTCCACGAAGTGGGGTCTAAGTTCTTTAAGCCCCGCCGTACAAATAGACCTCAAAAACTCTCCAGCCATACCCTCCACCTCATGGCTGAACGACGCTCGTTGCAACTGCAATCATCCGATGATGCTGCGTCATATAGGCAGCTCAATAGACGAATATGGAAATCCTTGCGACACGACATCCGTACCTTTAGTACAAATCGTATTAAAGATACGATCGAACGGAGAAAAGGCTCCAAAGTGTTTGCAAGAGACAGGTCTATTGGGCAAAGCCAGATGACTAAGCTGAAGAGAGATGATGGCAGTATAGCGTCGACCAAAGCAGAGGTGCTTGGAGAGATCGAGAGGTTCTATGGACAGCTATACACTTCGGTCGCTAAACCTGTTGACAGCTTGGCCAAAGACCCAAGAGCCAAGCTGACCCGGCACTATACCGAAGACATCCCGGACATCAGCCTATACGAGATTAGGATGGCTCTGAAGCAGCTTAAAAACAACAAGGCACCGGGTGACGACGGAATCACATCAGAGCTTCTGAAAGCGGGTGGATCACCGATACTGAAAGTCCTTCAGAAGCTCTTTAATTCCGTTGTCCTCGAAGGGTCAACGCCGGAAGCATGGAACAGAAGCGTAGTGGTGTTGTTCTTTAAGAAGGGTGACAACACATTGCTTAAGAACTACAGACCCATTTCGCTTCTGAGCCATGTTTACAAGCTGTTTTCAAGAGTCATCGCGAATCGTCTCGAACGTAGGTTTGATGACTTCCAGCCTCCCGAACAAGCCGGTTTCCGAAAAGGCTACAGCACCATAGACCACATCCATACGCTGCGGCAAGTTATACAGAAGACCGAAGAGTATAACTTGCCCTTATGTTTAGCGTTTGTGGACTATGAGAAAGCCTTTGATTCGATCGAGACGTGGGCGGTGCTTGAGTCTCTTCAGCGGTGCCGTATTGACCATCGGTATATCGAAGTGCTGAAGTGTTTGTACAATAACGCCACTATGTCGGTCCGAGTACAAGAGCAAATTTCGAGGGCGATTCCATTGCAACGAGGCGTGAGACAGGGAGACGTTATTTCTCCGAAACTGTTCACTGCCGCATTGGAAGACGCCTTCAAGCTCTTGGAATGGCAAGGATTCGGCATCAACATCAACGGCGAGTACATCACTCACCTTCGGTTTGCCGACGATATTGTGGTCATGGCAGAATCCATGGAAGACCTCAGCACGATGCTCGAAGGCCTCAACAGAGTTTCCCTAAGGGTGGGCCTTAAAATGAACATGGACAAGACGAAAATTATGTCAAATGCCCATGTTGCGCCCGCCCCCATATCAATTGGGAACTCGACTCTCAAAGTTGTTGACCATTACATCTACCTAGGACATACAGTCCAATTAGGTAAGTCCAACTTTGAGAAAGAGGCCAATCGTCGAATCCAACTCGGCTGGGCAGCGTTCGGAAAGCTCCGAGACGTCTTCTCGTCCAAAATACCGCAATGCCTGAAAACGAGGGTCTTCGAACAATGTGTGTTACCAGTGATGACTTACGGAACTGAAACGTGGTCTCTGACTATAGGCCTTCTGAACAGGCTCAGAGTCGCACAACGAGCTATGGAGAGGGCTATGCTCGGGGTTTCTCTACGTGATCGAATCAGAAATGAGGAGATCCGTAGAAGAACGAAAGTCACCGACATAGCCCAGCGGATTAGCAAGTTGAAGTGGCAGTGGGCAGGGCATATAGTTCGAAGAACCGATGGCCGTTGGGGCCGAAAGGTTCTCGAATGGAGACCACGGACTGGCAAGCGCAGCATAGGACGGCCACCGACTAGGTGGACAGACGACCTGACTAAAATCGCAGGCAAGGGCTGGATGCGGGCCGCTTCCAACCGGTCCTTGTGGAAATCAATGGGGGAGGCCTTTGTCCAGCAGTGGACGTCCTATGGCTGAGATGATGATGAAGACTCTCATATTGATTTGACGGTCGCCGTGGCTTAGTGGTCAGTGACAGTGACATGACTTCTGTGTCTTCGGGATCCTGGGTTCGAATCCTGGCACGGGCTAATATTTGTGCAATGAGTGTAGATTTTTGTACCGGGTCTTGGGAGTTCGTGTGCTGTGATTGTATGTGTCCATGCCTCCCGCGGCGCAGGGAATTCTAGTGCGGGGGTTTGAGTATGATAAAAAATTATTAAAAAATAAATGATATAGCTACATAATTATATCAAAACTTACAATTTTCAATTAAATTTTGACCGTGAACTTTGTTGTCGAATTTGTCGAATTAGCATATACACAAGTATGTTAATTAAAGAAGTCAGGATGTAAATTGTTATGCGAAATTAATTATAATAAATAACATGATTATAATACGTCAGAGTTGTTTTTATTGTCATGTTCCTTCCGAGATATAAAATTAACGCTATAATTATGTCAATATGACGTATGTAGATAATTGTTATTGTCCATTCTATGTAACGTGCAAAAAACAATACATTGTCAACCGATCCGTTTGATTCTATTGTCTTCTTCCGTCGAATGGATATTTTTTAATGTAATTGATTTGATTATATTGTACTAGTAGCACCCCGCGCCGTCACCTGCTTAGATTATGGTATTCCCGCGACATCAATTATTCCACGGGAATCACACATTTTACCGGAATAAAAAAGTGCTATGAGCACATATTATATATGTGCGCACATAGTATATACGCTATTCCAGATTATAATTTATTTCTGTGCCAAATTTCATCCAGATCCGTTCAGCCGTTCTGGCGTGATTGAGTAACAAACATCCATACATCAACAAACTATGACATTTATAATATTAGTATTACATTGGCTTTAAAAGATTGAATCGTTCGTGGAGGTTTCATTTATACTAGAAGGAAAGTTTATAAGAAACCGTTCACAACGATTGTATGATGTTTTTAAATTGTTTCCTGAGAGTGACTTGTGAAAAATGTACTTAAGCTAATTAAAGTTATTGGCCCAATATCTGTTAATCTTTGGAACTAGCTAATATGCACTAAAATTGTAAAAATGAAATAGCTCGTATTCTATTTACACTAAAATTCAAATTCCTATAATTCCATACACCGCTATCTCTAATAGTATACGAGTTATATTAAATTGCTGGCCAATTATCGATAATTTTAGTCGGCACCAAATAAGTGGCGACTTACTTTACCTAAAACAGATATTTTAAAATTATTAGATCTAATTTTAGTGTTATTATTGATAGGTGTCATACTAATTTGGTGAGTGTGATACGAACGTATCTTCAAATCTTATTTTCCAGAATTTTAGTTTAGTTTAGTTGGACAACAGAATCACTACCATTAAGTCTATTTATCTCTCTTATTTTAATAGGTAAACTATTCAAATGTAGGCTTTGTAATCGATATAGTAAGACAATTCTACTGATATTTGGTTTTCAGTAGCTTAAAGATTATTATCCTAAATTAAAAATGTTTTCAACGTAAGTTTGGTTCATAGAAATAATATCGAAGGTTTGTTTGCTAGTGTTGTAAGTTAATAATAAGACAATTAGACACCTAGAATTGCAAATTGATGTCCATTATGTTGTTGACAATTTTAACTCGATATTGTTACGAGAATTGAGGTCCATTCTATTGTTGACAATTTTAATTCGATATAATTGTCTCCTTCGTATAATTTTAAAAACATGATTGGCCCTCTAACTTAACATAAAAACTTGCATAGGAAAAAAAATATCACTCTCAATCCTCATTCATGAATTGTGTAGACAAAACAGTTCATTTAGAAGGGTCCAACCTGATTTTGTCATCCAGTGATGACAAAATCACGGCCCGCTGAGCAGAACCCGAGGATGTGTTGCAACAACTGTCGCGTTCAACCGCCAGCATCCCTTCAGCTAAATTAATTACCGACAACTGGTGCAGATACCCTTTACGATAAAGATTTTAATTGTCGACACAATTTTGAAATTTTAATTCAGTTGGCTAGGAAGTTGGACATATCTCATGTCTTTGGCGCACATGTACTTACAATGGGTATTTTTTTATGAATGTGTTGTAATATTCTGAATAGGATTATAACAATATTGGAAATGTAATGAATATGTTTGGAACTAGCCTACTTGCTTCTTTATAATGTAATATGAACTCTGATCAGTTCAGCTGTTCAATTTCTATCTCTGAACCTACAAATCTCTATCACTAGCTCTTGAACTTCACTGCGACTGAACAGAACACATCAAGTGTTTTTCTGGGACCTTTTTCCTTGCCGGTGGATGCCTCATGTTTAATTTGCCATACCGTTCTCCACTCATAGACCTTTCTTAGCTATAGTTATATACCGGTTATAATGAAATAAAAATAAAGGTTACATTTTATTTATTTAGTTTTTTTCCCCTTATTTACTGTATAGATCTATCGTTTGACCACCATCTCATTTAATAATCAGTGACGATGTGGTGAAGATGTTATCTCTCTTGACTTAGCATTCTAGTATCTAGTGGCTCTCAAGGACTGCTGCTTGAATACAGTATGTGTTTGGTGCTTCGATCGTTGTATTCTTGATCGAAGGTTCGGTGTCTGGTTTTTAGACTTAAGGATGGTAGTTAGAGGGTAGTCGAAAGTACCCTAGCACCATGCTAGGAATTAGATAACGGTGTCACCGAAAGCTCAAGCCGTTGGGGGGGATCGAAACAGCGTCCGTCAGTTTAACATTTCAGTTGACATATACAATTGCATACAATAAGAACTAGTAGATATTCTAGTAAAGTGTAATAATCAAATCGAAAAGCGCATCGTTAATTATAGATCATAAAACAAAGATTAATCGTATAGCATCTTCCATTCACTCCGTGACTGGTTCTCGGGGATATATATTATCGAATCCAATATTACGTCAACAAAAAAATTAACAAAAAGATACATTACGGCATTGCCCCTTCACTCAATGTGTCCGTTAAATTGCAAGGTTAAAGAATACCCAGTAAGGTAACCCTGTTACTGTTAACCAAACTGTAGTAACCTATGTAGCAAATAATAAATAAGATGATATATGTTTAATGAAGTTTCATTAAACATATATCATATATCATACATACATATATCTAAATATATGTACACCATTGGAAATTCTCGTGAGTTTGACACATTATTATATATATGTGGTATCCGGCTTTATTCACGTTTATAGTCGAAGTTTCGACCTAGGTTTCGACCGAGCATGTCCGATGCTCATCCTCAGGTGAGTTCACGCTGCCAGATCGCGGCGACCACGACCACGTGGTCGCCGCGAGCCTGAGGATGAGCATCGGACATGCTCGAAACCTAGGTCGAAACTTCGACTATAAACGTGAGTAAAGCCGGATACCACATATATATATAATATGTACACCAACCTACAGCTTAACAATACGAAAAATATATAATGGGGGATTTACAAGACAAATAAAAAACATTACATACATACTCATACACCATAATACATACCCATTCTAAATTGTAATAAACTATGTATAAAAAGGCGTACCCTTTATTTATTATAGCTGCGCCCCGCGGTTTTACATTCGTGGTGATGAAAAACGGTGATGATGGTGATGAATAAAATAAGCTTATGTGTTAATCCAGGGTATAAGCTATCTCCATACCAAATGTCATCGAAATCTTTGTAACCGTTTAAGCGTGAAGAAGTAACAAACATACACACATACTTGTTATTTTGGTAATAGTTACTTTTGAACTATCATGGAAACCGACCCTAACAAGTTATTTCACTCTTTTGAGTGTTGAAGTCGGTTCCATTTTTTGGTATTTTTTCTAAGTCAGTGTAAAAGTAGATCTCATATGTGGCTAAATATCAAAAGACATAACAAGATTTTATTATTCTACTGACAAAACAAATGTTTTTTACTAATTATCTACTAGTTCTGATTACCATCAGAATGAAATAATGCAATTAACTCTCGCGTATCTCGTACAACAAGCGGCGTTATAGCTATTTCAAAACACCTCTGATACTATCTTGTATAAGTCTAGAGCAGTCACTATCAAACTTTTACGTCTGTGGTCAGCAACCTACATTTTCTTCAGTATAAGGTTATTCACATATCACTGGTTTTAGTTGCATATTGTTTTCTACGGATAAATAATATTAGGTAGGTAATGCTAAGTTATGTTAGGTAGTAATGTTAAACAGGTATGCATGGGTGAAGTGAATGGTAGTCTATAAACTATAGTCGGAACCCTCTGACTTATTACGTGAGTAACTCCCGTGTTTTACATATTTATAGTGAATGGTAGTGTTGGAAGAGGAAGGCCTAGGCGGACGTTCCGAAATCAGATTGAGGAAGTTCTAAGAAAGTGCCAGGTCAAGAGTACTCTGAACCGACGCTCTTGTATAAAAGGTCTGATGAGCGTGGATGAAGGAAATAAGTGTCTCGGGATCGTAGCAATTGGAAGGCTGTGGTCTCTGCTAACCCCTACGGGAAAGAGACGTGAATATTGTATGTATGTAAGTAAATAATGTTACTAAACAACATATATGAAGTTTGTCTAATAATTTTATTGTGATATAATTACTTGACTATAATCAAATTGAGTTTCGCTGCGGAATAGACAGAAATATTTTTGTTCTAAAATAATGCTATACTCTCATATTCAAATATAGATTTTTTTTAAAAACATGCAATCAATGAAAAACAAAACACACTCAATTTTATTGCTAAATATATATAAAGCACTCTCTAAACAAGCCTTATGCGTCTAAGATGGACCAAACTTATGATAATTATTTTAATGCACAGTTACTCAAAAATGATCGGATTTTTAGTGTTTGCCTTTGGAGTTAATTCCTGAAACATTTTAGGACTTCTCTTAATTTGCCTGACATCAAACGAATTGAATCAACTTCTAGTTTTTGATTTGAGTCTTACGTCATTAATCTAATACTACATAATGTAACTATTACAGACGCTTCATATAAACATTAATCTAATTTTTTTTCTTTTCTTTTCGCACCATGTTTAGTCATGACTTTAAGCGTGCGGGCTAAAAGTTGGCAATACTTGAATTCTAACGCTTTAATTGTAAATGTGGTTGCATTGCCAACACGATGTTCAGATTAACGATCTCAATGTCATGGAGGGTGCAATTAGAGCATGCTAGTCATCGCTTAAGACAATTGCAGATTTCAACTAATATCTGACGTCGTAATGCCCCTATTAACCGTTAGACCACAGGAAAGTAAAGAGTTCCGGAAAAAAGTTTTTAAACATGTGTAATAAAACAAGTACAGTAATTATCGGAATTCATTACAAGTTGATACTTAAAATGGATAATTATTCCGATAATAAATTTACATTTAAATTAAGACCTCTAAGATAGACTATATTAAACTACAGATATCCATGAAACGCATTACTTATAAAGAAGTTGAATTTATTATTATACATATTTAATATCTTAATACTTACTGTCCATTATTTAATACAGGAATCACGAAATGTATACTCTGGAAATAATATATTTGTTCAATGTGGAATCAAAAAGAAAAGAATATGGTTGATCTCTTTTAATCACCTATTCTTTAATCTATTCTTTTATACATAGAGGCATGATTCATAATGCCCTGACATTAATTAATTTAATTTAAGTAAGAACTGAAATCAATTCAGAACCACATATAAGATAACAGTTGCTACTACCTACATATAAAACTAGCAAGAATGTCTGTAGGTACTGTTTGTTGATATCAGAAGAAGATTAATAGAATTTGTGACTATGTTATTAATACCGGAGGTTGTGTGATGAGACCTTATGTACACAGAAAATCAAACTAATTTACATCAAATTACAAAATACCAACAGACCCTTCTGTTTACTAGCCCATCAATGAATTTGATGATGTTGACATAAATTGATTAACAATGGAGATTGAATGTTAGAATAATAAAATGAATAAATTAACAAAGATAACTAAAGATTGACGTCTAACTTATTATGAAAACTTTATGCCGATCAAATATTTTGAATAGAAATGTGTTGAAATTGATATTAAACACACAGTATTAAATTATCGACGACGACGAGGCCGTGGTAGTACCGGCCTAGAATAGTACTCCCCCATCTCTTCCCGTGGGTGCCGTAAGAGCCGGCTAAGGGACCACGTACCAGGAGGTGGGCAGCAGCACCTTCTGAGGATTGGAAATCATACTGCGCTCGCCAACCCGCCTGCCAAACGTGGCGAGTATTGGCAAATCCCCCCTATATGGGGGAGGCTTCTGTCCAGCAGTGGACGCACATGGCAGAGAGAGAGATTAAATGATTGTTAGTTTATATTGTAAACATCTACTTTTTTAACCACTATCTCACTTGATGATCAGTGACGATGTGGTCGAAGATGTTCACGCTACAACTAGAATATTTACTGGCTCTCAGATGCATGTTTATTAGCAACAATGTTTACCTAACAAAACGTTTACAAAAGACCCCACTTAGAACATGCACGCTTCCGGACAAAGAGCCAGAAGAGCGCAGGTTTTAATTAATAATGTCATATTTTATTTTCAAAATTGTTGTACAATGGTTTCCTAAATTTTAAAAAGATATATTTCTAAGCAAAATTGTTAGTCGGATTTTATCACAATTTGATGCAGTAACAAACATGCCAAAGTAGATAATTTAACTGCCGGATACAAGTAGATTTATTGGCCATTTCACTGCCTTCTAACTCACATTTAACTAAGGTTTGTATAAACTTTGTATTGGGGCAATTAAACTTGCCTCACATTCAGGCAATAAATAAACGGTATAAGATAACTTTCATCACAGTGAGTGGGCCGACAAGAAATCTAACCGCGAAATGTTGCTACGAACAATCTAAAACAGAAGCTTTCGTGACTTTGTTTATAATATGGGTCACAGCTCTATAAAAGATTTATAGGTTTGAATCGGATTATAGAACTAATGATGTGGTTAAAAAAGGAAGATGGGGCTCCGCGGCGTGCACTGGATAAAGTAGGTTCATGTCTAGAGTTTATGGTTTATTATAACATCATGCTAGGCGAAACTTACGTTGAAATATTTGAAGGAAAAATTCGGGATTTGAACTCTAAAAGAATTGGGGTATGTATCAAGTAGGTAACGTATCAAGCGAAGGCATCAGCCTTCGCTTGATACGTTACCAACTGCAATGTTGGTCTATCAGCCCTATTAATAGTTCATTAGAGTTAAAGGTAGATGGCGCTAAGAAAAACATCCCCTCAGATGTAAAAAGGAAGGAATAAATTCGAACGCCTAGTGGAGTGCTTCTATAGCCTAGTTGGCAATGCGACAGGACGGTACCTGTAGTTAGTGGGTTAAATTCCCACTAGAAGCAGTATAAAAAACATAGTAGCTGCAAAGGTGTATTTATTTGCAGTGTCTTATCAACTCACTCGCTACTTGGTATAATATCACAACATTGAAACCATACATATCTCATTAAAAAAAACTTGATCAATTCTGATATCACCGCAGACAGTGGACAAAACCAAGCCATAAACAAGTAATGATTTGAATGTTAACAACTAGGTAGCACAAATGGTGGGCCAACATCAATGTGAGTGATCGCTTGACTGATACCTTACCTGATAAAACTCGAAGGTGCAAGTATGCCAATAGATTTGTTAAGAAAATTATTTCAAACGCCTTTCGTTGAATGGACAGACGTATGACACCGTAATGGGATGTTTGATACCGCAATACCCTGTTATTTAAATCAATATTGGTAACTAATTTGTTTTACTAATACTGGGGCTACATCAGCGGGCGACGGCAAATATTTGCCTTAACGCGATGAGTGTGGCCAGGTAGGTCATTGCAATGCGTAGTATTCGGGCGAAGACGATGGACTATCGGGGCACTGTCTGGCCTGGCGCGCATCAAAGAGATTTGTCGCGACGATATTCGCTTGGGTCACACCTACCCTACGGTACTTCAGTGTCGTCCAGACTTTGTAGCGAGCTTTTTTTGTACACTATGGATTGGAGTAGCGAAAAAAAGCTGGAGTTCATTCATTTTTTTATAAAACGGAGAGTATTTTATAGAATCCTAGTAACCCCGACCCAAAAAATAGTCATTTGGCACTTTCGCACGATGAATGACACAACGTGACACGAATCTTCGTCCGCTAATGTTGCCTCAGGATAACCGTAATTTTAATGGCAACTCTGTCTCGATGGG
Organism: Apeira syringaria; assembly: GCA_934044485.1. Lineage (NCBI taxonomy): Eukaryota > Metazoa > Arthropoda > Insecta > Lepidoptera > Geometridae > Apeira > Apeira syringaria. The sequence continues at coordinate 3,022,111 of OW203661.1, read as the reverse complement.
AGGTAATGATAGTATTTATTGATAGTAGTTACTTCAAAAGAGTAGTATAGTTACTTCCACTTTTATAATGCGTACTGCCAGAGAGTGGAACTCACTGCCTGAGTCTGCGTTTCCCGATATGTACAACCCCGGAGTCTTCAAGGCGCGAGTGAATAGGTTCCTTCTAAGTTTGCGTGCTCCACCTTAGACCGCGTCGTCGCTTAACATCAGGTGAGACAGTGGTCAAACGCAAGCTTATAATCTTAAAAAAAAAAAAAAAAAAAAGATAGGCACAAGAGTCCCACTCGACCCATATAGAAGGCCTTGCCGTCTTCAAATACCATATGCTAAAACTAACTATAGAGGAAACAGTTTTCTATTACGGGCCAGCCGCATATTTAACGACATATCCTTACAACACGATATTGATGTCGTGTCGACACGTGTTGAAATCGGTTGCATTTTTCATACATTTTTTTTATATACATATAATATTAACTATACGAACGAGCTGTGGTGTTGCCCCAACTTGTTATTTATTAAGTTATCCATGTGCAAATTTTCAACCAAATCGTCAAGACTTCTATGTATCCGGGGCCCTGGGTTTGAATGCCGGCAGGAGCAACTATTTGTGCGATAAGTGTAGGTGTTTGTCCTAGGTCTTGGATGTTTGTGTGTGCCTCCCGGAACACAGGGAATCCTAGCGTGCTTCATTGTGTAAATAATTTTAAACTAATAGGCATTATAATTTAAAGAGTTCCGTTTGTTTGTTAGGTTAAACGCGCTAATCTCAGGAACTACTGGTGAGCATTGAAAAAATATTGTTGTGTTTGATAGTCCATTTATCGAGAAAGGCTTTAGGGATACATAACATGGCGCTACGACTTATAACTGAGGTAAGGAGAAAACCGTAGTCCACGCAAGTGAAACCGCGAGGCGCAGTTAGTTTAGAGATATAAACAAAGTTGCTCGTTCAATAGTATAATATTTAATACTATGGAGAAGGGTTCGTTTTTAACCGACTTCAAAAAAAGGAGGAGGTTCTCAATTCGACCTGTATGTTTTTTTTTTATTTGTGTTTGTTACCGCATAACTTCCGACTGGGTGAACCGATTTTGATCGTTCTTTTTTTTTTAAAAGCTGGTGCTTCCCGTGAGGTCCCATTTAAGGAGTTACAAGTCAAACACTGAAAAATTCGTCTTTATACTACACGATATCATAGTAGCAGGTGAAGCCATCGGTGAACATACCTACACCACAATGAAAATTGCTCCCATGAGTAACAAAGGTCACTAAAAAGAGTGAACCGACTTCGACAAGTTATTTCATACTTTTGAGTGTTGAAGTCGGTTCCATTTTTTGGTGATTTTTTTTTTTTAAGCATCTATACTTTACTTCTATCTTACTATATCATATCTTCTATCTATACTTTACTATTTATCTATACTACATCATAATACTTTTTTATTAATATCTTTAATAAACTACAGCATATTTTTTCGTGATTTGTTTTAATTTATTACGTTTATGTAGTTTCAACAAGAGTTCTATGTTCAAGTAGGTAAGCGTGTTATTTCCTAACAACATCATTGATCATAGAGTAAAGCAAATTTCAATTACGCCCAATCTAGTTGGCTTAGACACGCCAATACATATTTATGCAATAATGATATCCTGCTAGGTACTCACTTATTTGTGGATATGAATCAACCGCTCACTTATCCAAACTTATTATGATAATGGAAATGATTAATGCAAAATACCTTAATTATCTAAGTAAATCATTATAATCATTAAAGTATAATGAGGTATTATAACTAGTGGTTTGAATTCCCCAAAGTAAATCATTATCTTGCATGTTGTAATCTCAGTACTAATTTTCCCAGGTATAACTTTTTACCCGACAGCGAAAGAAGGAGGGTTATGTTTTTCGGGTGTATGTATGTATGCATGTATGTATATTTCTTTGGCATACCCTAGAGCCTAAACGGCTGATCGTATTTTTATGTGAGTGGTATCAATAGATTCGCCTTGGTCGTGAGAGTGACACTGGGTACATCAAAATTATTAAAAAACAATATGAAGGACTTATGGCGCCATTTTCAGTTCTTCAATGAATTTAATAAAGATGGCATGATATTGACGCAGTCGGGTTTTTGTTTTTTTTTCATAATATTTTTATTTTAAATTCTATTTCGTTACAATATTTAAAAAAAAACTATTTATATTGGTACTTCGTATATGTGTGGATAAAATCGAGTAAATTAGGTTTATAATACTTATACAAAGCCTGTACCTGTACATATTATATCATCATTATTATCATCATCTCAGCTATAGGACATCCATTGCTGGACATACGCCTCCCCCATTGTTCTCCTCAAGGACCGGTTGAACGCGGCTGCGCCCAGCCCTTGTCTGTGATCTTAGTCAGGTCGTCTGTCCACATTGTCGGTGGCTGTCCTATACTGCGATTGCCAGTCCGTGGTTCGAGAACCTTTCGACCCTAACGGGTTCATCAGTTCTTCTGCCTATGTGCCCTGCCCACTGCCACTTCAACTTGCTAATCCGCTGAGCTATGTCGGTTACGTTTGTTCTTCTACAGATCTTCTCATTTCTGAATCGATCGCGTTGAGAAACCCCGAGCATGGCCCTCTCCATATATCCTATATAAAATATAATGTGTTTTGAATTAATTAAACTGTCTCATCTATCTCTAACGACCGGAATTAACTTTGTCACGTATTTCTCAGTTGTAATAATAATATTATTATTTTTTTTTCTTTTCTCAGCCATGTGCGTCCACTGCTGGACGTATGCCTCCCCCATATAGGGGGGATTCGCCAATACTCGCCATGCTTGGCAAGCGGGTTGGCGAGCGCAGTATGATTTCCGATCCTCAGAAGGCGCTGCTGCCCACTTCCTGGTACGTGATCCCTTAGCCGACTCTTACGGCACCCACGGGAAGAGATGGGGGAGTACTATTCTAGGCCGGTACCACCACGGCCTAGGCCACGGCCAATAATATTATGCATACTGAATTAGTTACTCGCATGTTTTCGTAACTCGTCTCACGATAACATCACAATTTTGTTCACAGCCTTCTAGAGACAGAACTAATGTCTAATAAAATAATTGTAACGTATGGCATTGTCTCTGCAAAGTACCGAGAGAGAATTATATTGTTGCATAGAGGCAATTTAATTTAATTTATTTATAATTATTATGCGCAAATGAGTCGGTCCTAATAAACATTATGATAAATCATAATTAACATTTAAGAACCAATTTATTTATCTAAAATATGTATCCATAATATGATTAGCATAATAAGCAGATAAATGTAGTAATGTTATTTTCAAATTTATAATCATTGTGAAAGTGTGTTGACTAATAAATATATACTTTTAGTAACCTCCTTGCTTGAAGTCGGTAATTAACCGTATTGATTTTGAACCGTGACATAAACAAAGGTAGTAGGAGTGATCAAAAGTATAGTTTAAAGTTTATTATTACTTTATTTATTATTTTACAATTTCGTTCAATTGGCGACACATCTGGTACTGCATTATAAAAGGGATTAGTACTTTTTATTTATTGGTTTAAGAGGTGCCTCTAAACAAGCAGTAGGACGGGACAAATCCTGATGCGTTTTGATTATTTGATAATATAGACAGAGACATGGCAAGATTTCAGGCACTGGATAAAAATCATCCAATTAAGTAATCTACTGAAATCAGACAATGTTGTTCGGGTGCGATTCTGACATTATAATAATAAAGCACATAATAGATTATAGTCATGGTCTGGTGCAGACATGATACCCATACATTTAACCGACTGTAATTGACATAATGCAAGACCTTTTAGTTATATTAATAAATAAATCACGCTCAGGCCCCCGCACTAGGATTCCACGTATCGCGGGAGGCATGGACATACACAATCAGGGCACACAAACGTCCAAGACCCGGGACAAACATCTACACACATCGCACAAATGTTTGCCCCTGCCGGGATTCGAACCCAGGGTCTTGGAAACACAGAAGTTATGTGAATGACACTAGGCACTGCGACACGGCGGCCGTCAATATTTTTAACCGCCTACTAAATAAGAAGAGATTCGCAAACTTATAATATTTTTAAAAACTACAGACGTGTGCCTATTCAAGTTGTGTCCGCAGAGAATGTTGCTTTACGGTGACTCGAATGTGTTGCTACCGTACTTACATACATACATACGTTTGCATAAATGTTTGTCGATCATTTAGACCAAAGAGGTTTACAAAAGTTTTGATAAATTCAGTGGCTCAACCGCCTAAAAATATTGCTTTGACTATTCCTACAGTTTTCGACTTTCAGTCTTTTCGAACCTAAGAAAACTGCAACAATTAAATATTTGTTAATTCACGACGGTCGCCGTGGCTCAGTGGTCAGTGACATTACTTTAGTGTCTCCGGGGCCGTGGGTTCGAATCCCGGCAAGGACAAACATTTGTGCGATGAGTGTAGGGTCTTGGTTGTTTATGTGCCGTGATTGTGTGTGTCCATGGGGAATCCTAGTGGGGTGGAGAGTAATAAATAAATCAAAAATAAAAAATCAATTATATAATTTATTAATTGTTGCAACTTTCTTAGGTTCGAAAAGACTGAAAGAAAATCGAAAACTATAGCAATGGCCAAAGCAATATTTTTAGGCGGTTGAGCCCCAGATATTTTTTTATACTGATAGATCTAGCGTTTGACCACTATCTCACTTGATGGTCAGTGACGATATGGTCGAAGATGTTATCACGCTAGATCTAGAATGCTCAATGCTCCTAGATTGTATAATCCCAGACACGTTGCTGCATCTTATGCATACTGCTGTCAATCTATGACTCGATGCAGGTAAAACTGTTAAATATCAAAGGTACCTGTATTTGCTCTGGGGTCCCTCGCCGCCGCCGCGAAGGAGTTATAGCTGGGCGCTCCGAAGCTCGTTGAAAAGTCTGAGAAGCCGTAGTGGCCGAACTGGGCTGATGCTAAAGCGAAGCAAGCGCATAGTGCGACAGCCTGTGAACAATACAAAAAGAGTTGTTAAGTTTAAAATTGACAAACTTTCATTCCCTATTTTATCCCCTTGGGGGTAGAAATAATCATAATCCTTTCTTAGCGGATGCCTACGTCATAACATCTACCTGCATGCCAAATTTCAGCCCGATCCGTCCAGTGGTTTGGGCTGTGCGTTGATAGATCACTATGTCAGTCAGTCATTCACCTTTGAGTTATATATATTTAAGAAGATATGCAAAGTTTTTGTGTACCTCTTTACGCTTTAACAGCTTGATAGGTACCAACCTTCCTTGGAAATGTTTTGATTTATATAACGGATATCAACTCAAAATTTCAGAATATAACATTTTTCGTTCAGTTAGTAATATAATCTGAAATAAAACTTTCAGAATTAATCATCACAATAAGTACCGTAATATAATATGTAAATAAATATAAATAGAAGCGATGATAGCTCAGAGGTGGGAGCGTCGGATGTCAATCTGACGAACGCTGGTTCGATCCCCACCAATGACTTGAGCTTCCGGTGGAGGTAACACCGTTATAAAATTCCCGGCAAGGCCTTGCTAGTTACCACCCTCAAGTTTGAAAAACTGCCACCACACATAGTGCGTTCAGGCAGCAGTCCTTGAGAGCCAGTAAGCATTTTAGGCCTAGAGTGATGACATCTTCGACCATATCGTCAAAATTTAAAAGTATAGAGCGAAATGGCTTTATTTCGACTATTCACCCAAAGTAGCTAAAATTGTTCAAATGCAAAGGTTCTTGTACTATTTACTCAATTTTTTTATTCAATTGCGGGTAATTTTCGTTGGTGCTAAATAACGAAACGACAAAATTTACCTACACTCCCCTTATTTTTATTAAATATTATTTTACTATTGTCATTCATTGTCATTCACTGTCAAAAATATCAACTTTGTACTTTATCGTAACCGTATAAAAACTTAATTATAACTATTCTTTTTTTTTTTTTCAGCCATAGGACGTCCACTGCTGGACATACGCCTCCCCCATATAGAGGGGATTTGCCAATACTCGCCACGCTTGGCAGGCGGGTTGGCGGGCGCAGTATGATTTCTGATCCTCAGAAGGCGCTGCTGCCCACCTTCTGGTACGTGATCCCTTAGCCGACTCTTACGGCACCCGCGGGAAGAGATGGGGGAGTACTATTCTAGGCCGGTACCACCACGGCACGATAACTATTTTAGTTAGTTTTATTGAGCAGCAGCTAGAATCGCTACCATTATCTGATCATACATACTACATAACCATACGTTCTAATGATACATATCTAATTACACTAGATTATAATCAACTAAATGGAGCCAAAAACGCTCCTAGATAGGCACCTAGGCACTTAGCCTAATGAGCTTTACAAGGTGCAATTATTAATAATATTATCAGCAGAACAAAGAACCTTTTAATCACGTTACGTGGGTCGTTACATATAATTTAGATATCTAATCAATCAACGCAATCTACAGACTATTTAATCATATATCTCACAGCTGCAGGTCTTCCATGACCTTGGATGTGTTACAAAAATCATCCTTAACAGTCGTGTTTTACGCAATATATTCGCGTAAAATCAAAAGTTGTAAAAAGTTTAGTAACTTCAATGTGAAGGGAAACTGCGGAAACGTTCTATAAAGGCAACTTCGTTCGTAATGTAAGTGTAGCGCATATATGCGACTGGTCGACCAACTGGTTTTGATTCGGAACAAGTGTGTGAACTTGATATGTGACCTCCAGTAAGGACTGCGTACGTGAACTCTCGGCATGCACTCAACACACTTATAATGTGAACACGTGCGATTTATACAGACGAGCGATTTATTTACGCATATTTGGCATTTTATCTAAAATTATTGACTGACAACGCACGACTTATCTGTGTCGACGTTGATGTATGCTTATAATGATTTATTAGACTCTGAATCGTGGTTAATTGGACTGAAAAACGTTGACGAATTCACACGTTTTTATTAAGTTTGTGTAGAACATCCAAAAGTCTAAGGATAAAAAATATGGCATAAATGCATGGTGGTAGGGTGCTTTCGAGTACCCGCCTGGCTAGCTACCACCCTCAAGTTGGAAAAAACTGTCACCAAACAAATGTGTTTTCAGGCCGCAGTCCTTGAGAACCAGTAAGCATTCTAGGTGTAGCGTAATAACATCTTCGACCACATCGTCACTGACCATCAAGTGAGATAGTGGTTAAACGGTAGATCTATACAGTATACAAAAATATCTGGGTCTCAACCGCCTAAAAATATTCCTTTGACTATTGCTATAGTATTCGATTTTCTTTCAGTCTTGTCGAACCTAAGAAAGCTGCAACAAATACTAAATTATATAATTTAAGACCACATCATCACTGAATATCCTGAAGATAGTTGTCAAAAGCTAGAATTATACAGTTACACGGTTTTATATGTATAAATTAACGCTTTAAATTACTTTATGCTTATTGTACCAGTCATAAAAAAAACTAAGCATAATATTTGACATACTTCTAAATTGAACATGAAAGAAGAATTACGTTGACAAAATAAACCGAAACATTAAAAGTGCTCTCTCATAAAATAAACACAAATAAATAACGAGCACATATAGTGCTCGTTATTTATTTGTGTTTATTTTATATCGAAAAGAGTTAGAGAGAAAAGTTTGAGAAATTTAAATCTTAAACACTTAAAAAGACAAACCCAGATAATTTCCGACTATCCGATAGAACAGTTGGAAGTATGCGCTTGCGTAAAATGTAAACGAGTAAGGACTAAAATGCGGTCAAACGCTCTATAAGACTATCAAGATCCATGAAGTGCGTACAATATGCGACCACTCTGACGCGGTGTAGGTGTGTTACAAGTAAAAAATTCTAGAAATTAAGTAAGTTTTGGCCGTGGTAGTACCGGCCTAGAATAGTACTCCCCCATCTCTTCCCGCGGGTGCCGTAAGAGTCGGCTAAGGGACCACGTACCAGGAGGTGGGCAGCAGCACCTTCTGAGGATTGGAAATCATACTGCGCTCGCCAACCCGCCTGCCAAGCGTGGCGAGTATTGGCAAATCCCCCCTATATGGGGGAGGCTTCTGTCCAGCAGTGGACGCACATGGCTGAGAGAGAGAGAGAGAGAAGTAAGTTTTAGAAAAAATATATTTCACTTTATAAGCTTTGCCCACAAATAACATGGTTACTAAACAACAAGCTCTTGTTACTTAAGTTATAATATATGCATTATATGTTTAGTTTTAAGCTTGGTGAAATACTTTTACAAAAGTAATGTGTGGAAATAATGTATTAGAATATTTTTTTACGCGGGTATATCATAAAAAAAAATGGTAATCGATATTACAATCGACACTTAGTCTTAGCTTCTTTCAGAAGTCTTTTTTTTTTTTTTTTTTTTTACATATTATAAGTTTGCGTTTGACAACTGTCTCACCTGATGTTAAGTGATGACGTTGTCTAGGATTTAGCACGCAAACCTAGAAGGTACCTATTCACTCGCGACTTGAAGACTCCAGGATTGTACATATCGGGAAACACAAACTCGGGCAACGAGTTCCATTCCTTGGCAGTACGCATTAAGAAAGTGGAAGCATAACGCTTCGTGCGTATAGGTGGTATATCTACCATATAGCGATGGCGAATTGCCGTAAGTCGAGTCGACCGATGATAGAAAGGGGATGGTGGAATCAGATTGTGTAATTCCAGTGCACATTCTCCGAAATGCACCCGATAGAAAACCGATAGGCTTGCTACTCTACGCCGGTCTTCAACATACATTAAACTAGCGGTCCGCTTCGCCTTCACAAGGGTAAAAAAAATGAAAATTCAAAGGTATAGGGATCCCTAATTTTTTTGAAAATATAATATAGCCTATGTTACTCAGGGTAAATGTAGCTTTCAAATATTGAAAGAATTTTTAAAATCGGTCCAGTACTTTTTGACCAATTCGTTACTTATCGACAAATCTTTCCTCTTTATAATAGTAGTACAGATTAGTCTGTGCATAACAAATGACTGTGTCTACTATTTTGAATTTGTAATAATGAATGCCCAAAGGTTATTTGATATAAAAGCCTAGTAAAAGTCCTAGCAGCTTTGACGCCCGTTTGTGCAAGCTATTTAGGTTAGTATGCAACATCATTGCAGCCATTTTAGGCTACATTCGCAAACCGGCCCAAGTATGGTAATTAGCTACGCTTAGCTTACAACACTATGACAAATAACTATTTACTAGAATTTAATGCCGGCATGGCTTACGCGTAACGAATCCACTTCCTTCATTCTTGAATGTATATTTTGCAAGGGTGTTGCAAATTGCATTTATTTTAATAATTTATAATAAATTAATTTAAATACTTATGTACCTACCAATTTGTGCAGTTTTAATAGTTTTTATTAAATTATATTTTAACATATTTTTAAATTGCATTATTATTTAAATATATACTGTTACTGATAATAACTTTAATTTTAAAATGTTACAACTACCCTCACTCATCATAATATTAATGAGTTTGTGTATTCTTTACGTTTTCTTGTCTATATCGCTGAACCGTTGTTGATTAATTTTGATACTGAGTTAGATGTAATCCTGGAAAATGTTAAATAGATGCTACTCTTAGCAATAAAACTTGAAAGGCTAGAAACAGGGCAAAGTACACTAGAAACTTCCTAACTTTATGTATTTTACTATCAAATAATTGATTTCTATATGTAACACAGTTTTTGGAAATTTCAAAAGGTTTTCCAAACGTCCTTTTTATGGTTTTATGATAAAAATAAAGAAAGCTTAAACTTCCACTAATAGATTGAAATATTTGATTGGAAATTCTCGTGAGATTGACACAGAGTTTACGCTGCCAGTGGTCGCCGCGATCTGGCAGCGTAAACTCACCTGAGAATGAGCATCGGACATGCTCGAAACCTAGGTCGAAACTTCCACTATAAACTTGAGTAAAGCCGGATACCACATATATATAATAGATTGAAATATTTACATAGTACAATATCCAGGTGGTGAGATTCATCGGCAATATTCCATATCATAGGAAATAGGTATCTTCTAGGTAGGCATGTTCCATCGTACAGGATTCCATACAAAACACTGATTATGACAGCATAAATCGGTATAGAAGATTGTGGTCAAACGTCTACTTATTCTGTATAAAGAGGTGATTACTAGCACACGACACATTGGACAGACTACCCATAAAAACGTTATGCAAAGAATACTGCATCAAGATTGAATGGCACTCTGATCAACGGGAAGACGGGTTTGCGATTCAATAACTTAGTAAATTCTATAATGACGGACGTAGCGCCTGTTCTGTCTAAATATGCCTACAGCGACTCCTAAAATACTTCGGACACGTTACCAGAAGAGACGGTAACAACATGGAAAAGCACATTGTTTCAGGTCACCCGGAAGGAAAGTGGAGTAGAGGAAGATCCCCAATCAGGTGGTCTGAAGGTGTCAAAGAAGTTACCAAGGAAGGAAATTTCCAAACAGCCATGAGAGAAGCCGAGTGCTGCAACACCTGGAGAAGCTTAATATGAGATTTTTATTGTGTATCGCATTAACGCTATGCTAGGCAGAACTTCAGTTCAAATATTTGAAGGAAAAAATTCGGCTACTAGTGGCAAAACATCCCCGCAAGATGTTAATAAAGGAAGGAAGTAATTCGGCCCTAGTGGTACGGGCTGCTATAGCTTAGTTGGACAAAGCGACAGGACGGTATTCTGTAGTCGTGGGTTCAAGTCCCACTAGCAGCCGAATTTTTCCCTTCAAATATTTGAACTGAAGCTTAATATGGAAAACCATTCATGGTGGTCACAACCCTCAGTCATGAGGAATCGAGGAAGAAGAAGTGCGTGTCGTAACTTAATTATTAACAAAACCAACTTAGTAACAGTTGCACGACTTACCACTCTCGTGGTACTTCTTGCGTGACTTCTACTCTCTGCGTCTCTCAAATTTGTATAAAAACATCAAATTTCAATCAACTATAATTTTAACCACAAGCTATTAAATAATCTGATGATCGGTATAATTTAATGTGCCATACAATAATAATGGAAGCTTCAATTCACAACGAAATCAAGTAGAACGTTTACATCACCGTATTATGAAATAGTGTACAGTTATAATACCTAAGGTTCTATTGTGGTCCATTTTCCAGTGAAAGCTTAAACTGATTCGGTGGGCAATTCGTACCAAGGCTGGGTAGTCACCTGACTAGATTGCTAGTTTAGGGCTTTAGCGGTACTTTCAATAAATACGTTACTAAGAGAGCTACAGAGAAAAAAAGGCAATGTCAACTCGTGTGAAGTCGTGTGTAACATGTTTGAAGCGATGATAGCTCAGCGCTGAAAACGTCGGCTGTCAAACTGACGGGCGGTGGTAAAATGATACATATTCCGATAATACACACCAAATTTCCAGCATGGTGGTAAGGTACTTTCGAATACCTATCACTCTTAAGTTTGAAATATCAACTTAATTATTATCAACGCGTTTCCCATGACCCACTGCTTTTTAACCGACTCCAAAAAAGGTTATAAGTTCACTGTATGCATTTTTTTATATATTCTACGTTCACCGAGATCTTCCCCATTTTTGGACAGATTTCAAAAATTATTTCCTCATTAGAATTCCACATTATCCCTATGCATATATAGCCCCTATATTAAAGTAACATAGGCTCTATTTTTTAATTTTTTTAGGAAGAAAAAAAAGAGATCCTTTCTAAAACTTCAATTATGAAACCGTGCGAAGCCGGGACGGACCGCTAGTGTCTTATAACAGTTCATAGAGGTTAATCTCGATTGCAAATTAGTTAATAAATTAGTTAAACATTTTTTCGAAATATCATATTTACACTTTATCAAAAATTCTCGCAGTAACTACTAATGGGAACATATTACAACTATTATAAGTGCAAAAATTTAGATATATGTATGTTTCTTACTCTATCTCGCAGAACCGGCTGAACAGATCTGATTAAAATTAATAAAATAAGCTTAGAAGACCCAGAATGGTATGTTTAGCAAATACGTTTAAAGTTCAATTTCAAATGATATATCTTGAACGTCAGAATGTTACTGATTTATGCACTCTTATGTTTTCGCATCTAAAGTAGATCAGCAATCATTGTACAATAGCCATAGTAGTCACCTCGTCCAGCAAGGTTTTGTTAGCCAATCGAGTACTTAACAATTCTAACTTAAAGAGTATCATCTGATTTCCATTTATCGTAACAAGGCCGTTTGCAACATACCTACGCATGTAGACTGGAAATAACACTAACTCGGCCCTAGGGTAATCGTTCACTTTAAGACCATATCTATCATCATTATTATCATCATCATCATATCTATGCATGACAGTATTTACTGGTATTAAGATAGTGTTAGCGACAAAACTGTTTTTTGTAATAGGTGGCACACAAACAAACGGGCTGCCTGATAGTAATCGATCACCGTCATCGTATAGCGATGCCTCTAGTATTACAGGTAATATTACAGGGATACCTGTAATCCTAGAAGCGTTACGTAACATTGCAAATCCTTTTTAAAACTCTGTTAATTTTTGAATCCCATATTGTAGCAAATCGGGAACTCCGAGGGAATAACCTCGTTCCACATTTGCAGATGGCAAAAACGATGGGTAGAATCACACAGTATCGTAATAAATAGGGAATCTACACGTATCTAGTTTTAGTTTGTAGTCGCAAACTAATATTATTGAAAATGTATAGTCATTCGAACGACTCGTATCTTTTATAAATTGTAACAATGTGCTATAGGTAATAAAGTAAAATAATTTACAATTTGAAAACAAAATGCAACAAGATAACCTATCCTACTATTATTATAAATGCAAAAGTTTGTGTGTATGTTTGTTACTTCTTCATCCTCAAACGGCTACAGCGAACCCTGGATTAACACATAGGCTTATTTAATCATGACCATCATCATGGCTTTTCATCACCACGCAGTTAAAGCCGCGGGGCGTAGCTAAGAAGTAATAAGCAATAGTTACGTAGTTAAAAACCTACGCAAAGTGACTTTCACCATAGCTTTTATAGTTTTATTTTAATGAAAATGACAACCTCATCAAAGTAGTTGAAACCATATGCGCGTTCTTATGGATAACTAAAAACGACTGGACAGATTTTGATAATGAATTTAAATAGGACCACATGAGAAGCACCAGCTTTCAAATAAAAAAGAAATCATAAGAATTGGTTTACTTAGAAAAACTTCTGAGGTACCTTACCTCCTTCGCGGCGTCTTTTCTGATACTGATGACTCATCAGTATCAGAGAAGACGCATCGAAGGAGAGTTCTACGCTCTTGCCGCCGCCCGGACCTGAACCACTGAAGATGTCGACCGCAGTGATCGACGAAACGTCTGCAACACAAGTTTCACATAGACCACGGCCAAACAGCCCGGAGGCAATACATACAACATGCAACGCCGGTCGTGAAAGCCTCAGAGTTTACATACCTACACATAAATAAAATACAGTCGAATTAATTTATATACGTTACTGAAAATTCGTGCTCTTTTAATGAGTATGCAACTCAGACTGTTTTAGCCATAGAGGCTGTCACTCAAGTAATATCACAGCGCTGAATACTATACTACATATGAGTAGAATAGATTATAGAGTATTCCTAACTCATAGAATACTGTTCTATGAGTTAGGAATAACTAATATAGTTACCTGCTTCAACATCTACTAGATTTATGTGTGAAGTCAACTCAGTATCGAGTCAAATTGACCACTTAACTGACCGAATGTATAGTGCATACCTGTGGCTTCGCATTAGGGTTGTCATACATGCACTGGCCTACTTTAAAATATTTACACTTATTAGAAGGATGGTTTAATGTTTCCTTTACACAAGTTGTATGAACAGAAATTTTACCAGAATATAAACCGATTTACATATTTACTGCGTTTTGTTTTTAAACACAGTTTGGCAAAAACGTTGACGTGGACCGAGTTTTAAGCAATTCTTTCTAATTTGAAGTTTTTTTAATTTATGTAAAAAAACAGATAACTTTACTTCTATAATATCTAATAACCTCAGCATTTTTATCGACTAAACGTGTCCTGAATGTTGTTATATCAAATATTTTTGGTAAAAAGAAGCGCTTATTAGCTATATTTACATTCAATCGACAACCCTGCAAAGCATGAGCATTCGCAATTCCCGCACATGCGTGCGGCAGTGAAACCAAATCAAGTGTGAACGCACTGTTGCGACACCAACTCACAGGACAACGGCTATTGTGCCAAGACAAGTCACAGAATATCTAAGAATATTGAAGTACACAATCTTATGCCCGCATACAGTATATGGTTAAACAGTACGTCAACTCTAGAGAAACTTCTTGGATAACCTCACAACCTTAATTGAAGGGATGACACACTGGTAGTAAAATCTCTACTTACTCAAATACTTATTATGTAGTTTGGTAAAAAAATAATAATTTCAAAGCGAAATATATTCCTTGTATCGCGAATCGAAGCTAAAAAAACTTGACATTTTAACTTTCCGTTCCTAAGTTCCTAAGTCTGAACTAATTAAACTTTCGTTGAAATTCTTTTTAATCATTTTTTTTTATTGTAAGTTTCGCCTACCGAAATATTAATAATGCAATAAACCATAAACTCTAACTAAACTTTGCTACACATGCCAAAATGTCTAGTGTGATATTGCGTTCAGGTTTATGGTGTATTATCAGTTCCTGAAGCATTTATAAATAAAATAAAAATTTAAAAGCCTCTTATTTTATTCGTTTTTTTGTAACTTTTATTGATCCAGAACATCTATAATAAGACAGTATACCTTGTAAGTGACAACCCTACCAAAAATAAATCAATAAATACAAAAAATAAATAAATCATGGTTTTAAATGGATATAATGAAGTTGTTAAGCACTGTTTGGAATTCTATACTGTAACAATGCTTACAATAAGTACAGCGGTAATAGTTAACGGCTATACGCTAACTATTAAGTACTAACGTACAAACAATGTCCGAGGTTATGAGGACAAAACATTACGCTCATTGTCAGGCGTACTTTAAAATCCTACTAATATTATAAATGCGAAAGTTTGTGTGTGGGTGTGTATGTGTGTAAGTGTGTATGTGTGTATGTTTGTTATCTCTTAACGCTCAAACGGCTACACCGATGTCGATGAAATTTGGTATGGAGATAGCTTATACCCTAGATTAACACATAGGCTTATTTAATTTTTTTTAATTAATTATTTTTATTTTTATTTAATTATTAATTTCATCATCACCACCATCACCGTTTTTCATCAACACGCGGGTACGAACGACGGCGGGGCGCAGCTAGTTAGTTATATAATTGAGTCTTAATTATTCAGGGATGCGCACGAAAATCAGCCTCATCACTGAAAAATGCATTTCTCAGAAAGAGAGGGGTGAGGATTTCATATTTATAGTAGAATAGAACGAGTAAACATTGACCTGTAGTTGAGGAATATCTTTGAATTGGAAACAGAAAACAATTAGTTCTCCCTTTAGCTGTACACATTATAAATATAAAACAAATAAAATAATAGCAGTTAATATAAGCAATTAATATAATTGTGTCAAGAAGTCACTCATGGACTTTCCTAAACCATCGCTTGGTGTATATAGGGTAGATAGGTAAAAATAACTCTCAATTCGAAATTGAAGGTGTTCATTGCTGTTCAATTTGTTCTAAGTTAAATTGAAAACAATAGCGTTTTTATTTGTAGTTTAAAATAATAACGGATAACAACTTTATTATCCCCAATTTGAACCAATTGAATGCATCTTGAAAGTACTTAATTAAAGTATTGCGTGAGATTTAACACCTAACAGATGTTATCACGCACAACGGATTTCCTTCCAAAGGTGGAGTATTCAAATGTACTTAATCATAAAGTTTCACTTTTCCACCAGCTATGAATGTTATAAGGTTTGTAGGTTGACTCATTCACTCGGTCTATGCTCGGTGTATGCTCGGTCTATGCTCGGTCTATGCTCGGTCTATGCTCGCCTATGCTCGGTCTATATTTGGTCTATGCTCGGATTAGGAAGTTGAAATGCCAGTGTATCGAAGAACTGCCGTTAGCCGAAAGGGTTCTAGAATGGAGACTATGGACTGGCAAGCGCAGCATAGGACAGACGATCTGACTAAAATCGCAGGTAAGGGCTGGATGCGGGCTTCCATCGGGTCGGGTCAATAACATCCACGGCAATATCTTCATCAATAACTTTTGTCCTTCAAATCTTTGAACCTAAGTTCCGCCTAGCATGTTGTATGTAGCAAACCATAAAACAGTTTTCTTTCTGTCAATGGGTTAAGAGGTATACCGTAGACATTACAGAAGCTCGCGGGTGTTTACTAGTAGAAAGGGCAACACACCCGACAAATCCGAGTTCATTTAAAATATCATAAAAAAATATGTCGTTAACAGGTGACCTACTGGCTCAAAAAATAATATGTGGCAAATTTTATTCCGATCCGTTCAGCCATTTGCTGGCATGATTAAATAGCAAACATCGAGCCATCCAATTTCACTTATATAAAAAAGCAATACATAATAAATGTAGTAAGACACTAGCCGGAAGACAATTACTTTCATAAATGCCAAAGTAAAAAAAATACAACAATAATATATTAATTCACGGCGCGTAGTATCGCAATAAATAAATCGTTAGTAATTATTGTCAAGGTTCTGCTAATTAAAATTTTGCAAAATCGTACAAGACCTTACCCGACCTGAATGTTAGATTGGTATCTTAATTAGAAACTGAATGCGTTAAATGATGGCAGTAAAATATATTATTTTATTATTATAACAACGCACAAATGTATATATTTATGATAAATAGTCATAGGTATATGAAATAACTTATAGTTATTGTATACTTCATTATATGAAATAAAATAAAATAAAGCACTTTGGCGCCGTCACATCTTCTCAAGACACAAGACTGGCGCCGCGGCTTATTCGGCGGAGCAACTGAAGCGGCGAAAATATGCTAACCTAGGTAGTGGTTACATATTTGAACCGTTTGGGGTCGAGACATTGGGCCCGTGGGGACCGGGAGCTCATCAGATTTTCCAAAACTTATCAGAGCGTTTCATCGATGCGACCTCACCTGCCTGTGGTCTTCACAAATTTACTGAATATATTCTGTCATTAAAAAGTCAGAGTAGGCATTGGATTAGCGGTGATGTAATACATCATGATGTATTTCATTCCACCTGGTATCCATTCTCTAGTTTGACTATCTCTAAATGCCCAATATATGCTCAAGCCCATTTCCCAAGTTTTTCCCATTTGTCTTTGTGTGCTTTTCGGGGTTTTTCTGATCAATGATCAATCATTGTTACGATATGCAACTAAAAAAGAAGCAAATGGCCGACATTGATAATATATGCAAAACATTTAGTTTTCAATGATATTTTTAAATTGAGGATATATGTCCGACTGGTCGGTTGGCGCAGTTGGTAGCACTCTGCCTTCTGAGCCGCTGGTCCCGAGTTCGATTCCCGGACAGGTCAAACATTTGTGTGTATGAACATTTCTGTTTGACCTATGTCTGGGTTTGTATATGTATATAATTATATATCAGTTATCAGGTTACCATAGTACAGGCTCTGCCTAGTTTGGGACCTGAAGACCTTGTGTGAATGTTGTCCCATAAAAAATGTAAGTGAGAACAAAGTGAAAGAAAGAACGGAGACAGAATTGATCATCCAAAAATGTATGTTTTGAAATAAGAGGCTTGTTAAAGTTCTAAGAAGGCATTTGTTTGGATTAGCAATTAGGTCACCCAGTTCACCAAGGTCGTCCGTATAATTGTATATTCTACCATTGACCAAGCGAACTAAGAATGCCGCGCCTACTACAACTGTTTACACCGTATATTTATTGCTTAACAGTTCCGTACAAGATAGATATGTTTTTTTTATTATCGTGGAGCGAGATGCTTCCGTGCATAGTGTTGTATCTACGCAATTATATAGATATAGATATATTTTTTAATAGCCTCAGTATAATTAAAAAAAGGTTGAGTGACAGTTTTTTTCACAGACACTTAAATTATTTGTAAAATGATTATTTAGGTAAATACATTCTTAGCGAGTGTAGGGTATATATATATTTATTTTCAATTGTTTTGTTATTACTGTATTAAACTTCTACAAATTTACGCATCTTACATAGCGTCAAAAATATGTAATATATTGTTACTATCAGTAGAAACGTGTAATTAGCTTGTTTGTAATCTTAATTTAATAATACTTACTTTGTTAATTAAGGCTGTTAGTTTCTCGAAAATAATAAATATATATTGTACCATAAGGTGGTTTAGGTTTACATTCTAGACAGACCACAATCGCTGAAACGTGTTTGAAACATCGGAGACAAAGTTAATTAAATTATATGTGAATAAACCGGTCAAAAAAAAAATTGGTTGCCTGTAAAGTCGGTATACGGGCGAAAGTTTTACGTGACAACGACTTTGAGTGCCTTTCACTTTTTATGTCTGTCTCTCTCGCTCTTAGGCGGGCTAACCATGCCCGAGTGGAAGGGACGCGTGCCTCTCACTCGCTCTCATTGTGAGCGCATAACGTGAGCGGAGCGTAACGCAGTTTCTTGAAGTGTCACCCGGCAAACCAATTTATAAGACGCTGTCACGTCAAAATATTTAAGGGTCTAGTAGGTGCCGATGACATTACAGAGGCTCGTGGGTGTTTACAGACAAAAGGGCGGACAAATCCCGTGGATTTGTCCTGCCACAAATGATTTGGCGGGACAAATGATGTGCACTGATTTAAAATGTCACAAATATAAACGTTACAGATGACCTGTGGGCAAAAAGATACTAATCACATCGTCAGACCTTTCAAGTTCCTTTCTTGTGGTGTAAGATGCAGTTTTTTATGCGCAAATAGTCTCACAGACATTTCATTAAAACCGATTCAGTTCACTGTTCAAGAAAATGTTAAAAATTTGCTTCCTTAATTAAGTAGATGAAGTTACTTATTATTAGTTTTATTAGTAAAATACATACATCTTTGTTTATGAAGTATAGATGAATATATATATATATATATGCGCTATATATATATGTGTTAACAAAACATATATATATATGTTTTGTTAACACAACACGTTTCATCATACCCTGTGTCGTGGAAGGTACAGACATACCCAATCACAATACAAAAACATCCAAAACCCGAGAACGAACATCTATATTCATCATAAAAATGTTTGCCCCAGCGGGCATTCGAATCTAGGTTCAGGGTTCCAAAGTCACCACCAAAGTTCCAGAGCCACTACGACCGTCAACGCAGTCGATACGTAAATATATTTTTTTTAAATACTGTATACTTTGACTCTACGATTCACTTACATGTCCATTGATACAATCAGACATATATTGGGTTGGCGAAAAGTCTTTTCGCATTATAGTATGTATGAACTAGTAATAAAATCTCTTTGGCTATACTACTTGTAACTGGCTGGTTTTAGTGTCATTAAAAGTTAAAGAAGATAATTCCAAATTCAAATTATGAAAGTGTGTGAATCTAATGAAGAAATTTGTACATTTTAAAATTTTACTACAAAAAGGTAAAAATACAACGCAAGCCGCGAAAAACATCTATAGCAATGGGATCATGTCCCTACCTACGAGATACCAAAAAGTTATCGAACAAAATGGTACATGTAAAAAAACTATATTAAAAAATGTTTTGAATTTTATTACAAAATGCGAAGAAACTTTTTTCCCAACTTATTATATTACAATGCATATTCATCGGCATAACTCTTATTTGGGCATACGAGTTCATAATCAAATAGTTCATTAATTAAAGCGCAAGCAGATTGCTCTGCTGGCCCGGTTCGAAAGGCAGACTTGTGTAGATTGATTCCGCGTTTGCATGCAACTACCGACAAGGCCGTATTGACCCCGAATTTGCGTATTGTTACATAAAAACTGTAACTTTTCCGTTGAGTGAACTGTTATGCTATTTTAAACAACAATTACGAGCGAAGGACTGCTTAAATATACAATCTTGTTTGTGATAATTGTCGAGTTCTGGCGACATTTTGACCATTTTTATGTAAGAAGTATTTTGTTTTAATTTAAAAATCTTATTCCATTTAGCTTAACTACTATTCTGTAACGAGAACTTAACAGAGTTCTGTTCTCTTGGATACATCATCATCATCATCATCATCTCAGCCATTGCTGTCCACTGCTGGACATTTGCCTCCCCCATATAGGGGGGATTTGCCAATACTCGCTACGCTTGGCGGGCGGGTTGGCGAGCGCAGTGCGATTCCCGACCCTCAGAAGGCGCTGCTGCCCACCTTCTGGTGCGTGATCCCTTAGCCGACTCTTACGGCACCCGCGGGAAGAGATGGGGGGAGTACTATTCTAGGCCGGTACCACTACGGCACATGCCTTGGATACAAAATATATATTTAATTATTCATTATATATATTTTAATGTATATTTGTAATAAACGTCGTCAAAGCATTGTTATTGAAAATTAGGGTTTTGATGAAACAAACCAATGTAAGCGCTGAAAGCGCTTGCAGATTTCTTTTCATATCATAATTTGCTAACATGACATATAGATTCACCCGAATAGTTAGGAATCCGTCTAAGAAATTACTTGGTGTATAATTGGTATAGAGTTATGTAAAGTTTTGGTCTCCAAGAACCGATAGACAGTTCTTATGGCAATACAGCTTAGCTTTATCATCATGATACATTTTTGTTCAAATAAACAGAAGTGTTGTTGACATATAATAAAAAAATAGAAATGGTACTATCCGGAATTGAACATATGTAAATATTGTACGTTACACTGTTCACTTTATGCCATAACTTTATTTCGAAACCTACTTATGTTAATCATAGGAAAAACTATTGTATTAGGACAATTTTATCCTACTAATATTATACGGGTAAATGCGAAAGTTTGTAAGTATGGATGTGTGAATGTATGTTTGTTAATCTCACGCCTAAACGGCTGAATATAAAATATTTTGTATAAAATATTTGGATTTGGTATTGAGATAGCTTATACCCTGTATTAACAAATAGGCTTATTTTCATCATCATCACCCTTCAGGTCCCGGAATAGCACATAGGTTACTTAACATGATCAATTCTCACCACACGAATAACACCGCGGGTGCAGCTAGTATGAAACAATAAATTTCGGCGGATCTAATTTTACTACCTTATCATTACATGACCAGTTACCTAATTCATGATAACCATGAATGGCCTTACTTAATATGCCGCCGTACCGGGAAGCTAGGAGAGGCTGTACCGGTCGGCTGTAGACTTAATAAGTATTCAACTTTGAAAGACGCTTACACATGTTCAATCTGATAAATAATTGAGATATTTGATCGCATTCTAAGTTATTCGATAAAAATGTGGTGAAAGTGTTGAATAATAATACCGGAAGTTGTCACCAAACCAATTCCATTTGAGATAATTAGGCAAGTGAACAGTTTACTATAGACAGGTTACGGCTTACAAAATCTTTGGGTGGTAACTTTGTATACGAAACAACACCTTACCGATGTTACCAGTAAATAAAGTTACTGAAATTGACTGCCACCAATGTTTCCTTTCGCATAGACTGTCACAATGGCTGACGATTAGAATGTATATAAATATTTATTATTAAGGCAAGAACGGCGCCTTTGTAACAAACTTCGATAAATCCATCCAAAAAAACTGTCGCGTTTGTTATGGTAACTACATAATAGAATACGATGGGTCTTATAGCTATTTAAAAAAACCTAAATTGTTTTTTTTCCGATACGGTATATTCTGTATCGATCTAGTACTCGATGTGAAATTGTGTTACATTTTGTTCATTTTGACTGGCCGGTTGGCGCAGTTGGTAGCACTCTGCCTTCTGAGCCGCTGGTCCCGGGTTCGATTCCCGGACAGGTCAAACATTTGTGTGTATGAACATGTCTGTTTGACCTGTGTCTGGGTGTGTATATGTATAAAAAAAAAGTATATATATAAGTATGTATTTAAGTATATATATCAGTCATCGGGTTACCATAGTACAGGCTCTGCCTAGTTTGGGACCTGAAGGCCTTGTGTGAATGTTGTCCCATATTATTATTCATTTATTTATTTTATAAAACATACATATATTATACCCTTCATATGACAGGATAAAATATATCATTAGAGTAATTCGTGATTAGATGGACAATAAATAATTTAAATTAATTACATTATTATTTATTGATTTAGTTGCCGTGACGGACTGTCTGTAAAATTTCCCGTTTTTACACGATTATAAGTGACATATTATTGACTTAACATGAGTAAATAACGAATCAAAGCAAAATACAAGTGATGATAATAAGCTGAGCTTTTTTATACTGTATAGATCTAGCGTTTGACCACTATCTCACTTGATGGTCAGTGACGATGTGGTCGAAGATGTCTTGATGTTATCACGCTAGATCTATAATGCTCACCGGCTCTCAAGGACTGCTGCCTGAGCTATCATCGCTTCAGAAGACGTTCCTATCTTACCGTTAAAAATATAGACGATATACATACATACACAAAAGTGTCTGTAATGATTCAGTATTCAAAATGCAGATTCGATTTGTTATGTCCGTATAATGGAGTTCCGGATGTAATGAGCAAAATGACTTGATTAATGAGTGGATTTGGAGATCAAAGGCGGTCAAGCATCGCCGCGTGATCGTGACCAGATTCCAACTTATGTGTAAAGGCCTTACACTGCACGCGCCGGCCTGCCTCACTGAGTCCGCTTCCGCCTTCCGATCCGACTGTCACTGCGACGATTAACTTACTACTTCTATACGTTGGATATGGGGTTCCGCAATCATAACATAGGTACCATACCTATCGAGGTATAAACAGTCACTCACGCAGCGTTAGATTAAACCTTTGATTCTTCTTAAATTATGGCCTATGACTACTTGCCACAATTCTCCCAATGCAAAACTTTGACTCAGATTGTTGAACGAACGGCTTTCGCGCCCTTTACTTTTATTCAATTTTTGATTAAGGGTTTATCATTTGGCAAATACACAATTTTCAGTCATTTTAGCGTATTTTGGTGACATGTCTAATAAACTTTAAAAATTACCACTAAAACGTTCATGAATGCTAGTTCTGATTGAACGAAATTAGATTTCATTTGCTAATATACTAGTAAACATATTGTCGTACGAACATTAATTCGCCAATTCAAACGACGGTCGCCGTGGCGCAGTGGTCAGTGTCAGTGACATGACATCTGTGTCTCCGGGACCCTAGGTTCGAATCCCGGCGGGGGCAAACATTTGTGCGATGAGTATAGGTGTTTGTCCCGGGTCTTGGTTGTTTGTGTTGTTATTGTGTGTGTCCATGCCTCCCGCGACACAGGGAATCCTAGTGCGGGGGGTCTGAGTGTGAGTAAAAAAAAAAAAATTCCAGCGGTTACGACAAATACGATAATATTCTGAATATTCACGCATCACGATTTGTCTCGCCCTTTTTGCCTGCCAATATCGGCGTATATTGAGCCCTTAATGAAGTCTATCATGTAGTAGCCAGTAATAAAAAAAAAGGTGATAAGTCAATAAACTATAGAGTACCATGAACTGTTTTAAGTGTCTCAAAAACAAACGGAATTCCATTCTGTATTTTGTGAGTCGCTCATGGGTAAGTACTTATTTGATTTTGAAGGGTGGCCTTACGCGTGTCGGAAAATTACTTAATTATGCTTGATTGGTATGCGACAGTTTTAACTGTCGTAGGAGCGGTTTGTGATTGCATTTTAAAGAGGCCCGGATGAATGTTATTAAATGAATATTATTTAATGACAACATAAGCACTCTTTATCTTAAACAACAATCCTAATGTAAACAAATGA
Source organism: Apeira syringaria (assembly GCA_934044485.1). NCBI lineage: Eukaryota > Metazoa > Arthropoda > Insecta > Lepidoptera > Geometridae > Apeira > Apeira syringaria. The sequence goes on along the minus strand of OW203661.1, from coordinate 2,998,085 downwards.
AGAATCATCATCATCATCATCACCTCAGCCATAGGATGTCAATCATAGTCATACAAGACAAAACAAACGAATACGCAACAAAACAAACAGCTGAAAGTGTGTACAGTCCATAAACGTAATTAATATTAATAAAGTTGGAATGAGAAATTGAGCTTCTCTCAAATAAACATAAATTTAATTTACGATGAAATGTACGTTTATCAAGAAAAACTGCTTTATAATGTAACCTGACGACTCTCTCTGATACATTACTTACGTACTTATAATCATACTTCCTACTTATATTGTAAAGGCGAAAGTTTGTGTGTATATTTGCTGCTTCTTCACGCTCAAACGGCTACACCAATTTCGATGAAATTTGGTATGTAGATACTTCAGGTCCCGGAATAACACACGGACACAGCGTCTTTTCATCATCATCATCGATCATCACCACGTGCGTAAAACCGCGGGGCGCAGCTAGCGTATCATATGTGTAAGTTTATAAGGCAAGTCTTGTCCGTGCTTGTTTGTACACGATACATGATAAGGAAACGCCCGAGAGGACCTTGCAATAATTTTATTAATAGAAACAGTCGCTTAAAACAAGAAAAATGACAAATCCAATTAATAATACAAAATTACAATAAAAAAACATATTTATAAGCATTTATGCAGATAAATGCATTTACAAAAGCAAAGTATTTTTGAAGCGATGATAGCTTAGCGGTAGGAGCGTCGGCTGTCAAATTGACGGACGCTGCACTGGTTTGATCACCCCCATAACGGATTGAGCTTCCGGTAAAGGTAAAACCGTTGTAAACCGTATGCAGAATAAATAAAAGTATTGTTCGAAACGACACGTACATTCTGGTAGTGGTAATGTAAAATATACTATTATTAATACTAGTATATTATTATTTACAATACAGTTTTTAAAAAAGTCCTGATAAAAGATTTACGTGATTAAAAAAAGAAATATATCGCACTCTAGAGTTGGTAAGTAATGTAAGTTAAGTCTTGATCACGTAGTGGGTAGTCTGAACCGTAGTTTATACTTTATTAAGTAGATGGCAAATTCTGAACTGATTATTTAGAAGCCACATTTCAAAAACTATTCTCTTTATTTTATTGCGACTATTATGTATATAATTATATATTAAATAAAGTGTATCTACCTCATTTTATATTCGAAAGGCGAACATTTTTATAATAACTTAATAAACTTGAAAATATTGTGCAAATGCCGTTATTGAATTATTAATTTGAAAATGTCCATCTCAAGGTGTTTCTTTTTTCAGCTATGTGCGTCCACTGTTGGACGTATGCCTCCCCCATATAAGGGGGGATTTGCCAATACTCGCCACGCTTGGCAGGCGGGTTGGCGAGCGCAGTATGATTTCCGATCCTCAGAAGGCGCTGCTGCCCACCTCCTGGTACGTGATCCTTTAGCCGACTCTTACGGCACCCGCGGGAAGAGATGGGGGAGTACTATTCTAGGCCGGTACAAGGTGTACCGGAAGTTAATCACATTAAAAAATGATGCTGCCTCTGTAGCATTTTTTTTTCATTTGCCTTATAAACATTCGAGGCACGTTATCTAGTACATGGCCATTTTTTATGTGTTACGATTACTCCAATTTTAAAACACCACAACAGCACTGTTGAGATAGATTCAAATTCACCCACCAGATTTTTAAGGTCCTTTTAAACTACCAGCCTAAATGCTGAGGAGAGCAGATGTTATCGTTTTGCCTGCCAAAGGGTTTTAAGTAACTCTTGATAATAAGATAAGAAATATATATAAGAAAATAAGATATTTTCAGCAAATAAGTAAATTATATATAAGTACTATGACACTTAATCTATGACATCATTACAATAATGTAAAGTAACAAATGGAACGTTTGGAGTAACTAAATTTATCATCATCATCATCATCATCTCAGCAATAGGACGTCCACTGCTGGACATATGCCTCCCCCATTGATTTCCTCAAGAACCGGTTGGAAGCGACCCGCATCCAGCTCTTGCCTGTGATCTTAGTCGGGTCGTCTGTCCGCCTGGTCGGTGACCGTCCTATGCTGCGCTTGCCAGTCCGTGGTCTCTATTCGAGCACCTTGTGATCCCAACGGCGATCAGTTCTTAATTAACTAAATGTATAATGGAACACGATAATCAGTTATGCACAACGTTTGAAAACAAACTACCCTGACTACTTAACCTGAATCCAAAGTAGCGTTAAATTCCTTTAGTGGCTGTCTGTTTTCTACCTAATCAAATCTAAACAGCATATTTGAAGTAGGGCGTATCTATTCTAGCTATAAGTTGTAAAAACATAGTATCTTTGAGGAAGTTGCATGAATGCCATGTACACGTTTAAAGATATATGGAAAGACGGCAATTACATAGAGCTCACTAGACGAGGTCAATGATTATGTAAACACACAATGACAAGGTCCCAACAAGTATTAGTGCGAAGTGTGCACAAGTGTTGTTACTGAACACTGTTAGGATCGCGTGCGTGCATGCGTGCGTGCGTGCGTGCGCGATACAACGGACATAAACTATGCTTACGCCTCCAACGCAAAACAAACATGCCAAAGTTTAAGCGAGAATAAAAAAAAATCCTTAATATGTCACAAAGTTATGCTGAAGGTCTAGAAAAGATATCATGTTGTCTCTATAGCAGTTCTGGATTAAAATAGGTTACAATAAGAACAGTAGCACTCTACATGAGAGTTCTCCCGAAGAAGTACTAATACTAAGTAAGTACTGTCACCATATCTATTACTACCGCCAGGCAGTAGTATTCGTATTACTGTGTTCCGGTTTGAAGGGTATGGCTTTCGGTGAAATTACAGGCACATGAGACTTACCAACTTTTTGTGTCAGGGTGACGGGCGCAGTGCAGTTCTTTACGAATTGTATATCTATAGCCATAGTTACCACTTAACATCATGTGGGCCTTGTGCTTGCTCGGTAACCTTATTTATTTAGAAAAACGGTGGAAGGTTTCATTTCTTATAATGGAAATGCTAGTATTCGAACTCCATTCAATTTCTGGTTGGCGACGATGTGTTCGAAGGTGACATCATACTTGAGTAGGATGATTTTCAATCTGGGTCATACGTAACTAGCAACACTGATACTATAAGATGATTGACGACTACGCCACGTTTTTTTTCAATTGCTTGCTACATTTTGGTGACATAATACAAATCTGCAGCTTCAATTAAGACTCAATCGGGCAATTGCCTGGTATAATAATTATTACCATTTTCATTAATTTATAAAATTAATGAAAATGGTAATAATTATTAGTAATTCAGTAGTCGACTGGCCGGTTGGCGCAGTTGGTAGTACTCTGCCTACTGAGCCGCTGGTCCCGGGTTCGATTCCCGGACAAGGCAAACATTTGTGTGTATGAACATGTCTGTTTGACTTGGGTGTGTATATGTATATGTATATATATATATATATATATATATATAAGTATATATATAAGTATGTATTTAAGTATATCAGTCATCAGGTTACCATAGTGCAAGCTCTGCCTAGTTTGGGACCGGAAGACCTTGTGTGAAGGTTGTCCGATATTATTTATTTATTATATTTAATGATTATCTTTTCTTTGCCGATGAAATCTAGTCAGTTCTTTTATTGTCTTTTTAAAGTGAATCAAATTCAGTCAGTCGCTTTGTTTTTTTTTAGTATTTATCGGAATTAATGCAGAGACTTTTTTTTGTTTGCTTTAAAAGTTCTTGATTTATTATCAACATAAAACAAGACACAGTCAATTTATATGAGCTTAAATTATAAGATGACTCCTTCGGCTAAAACACCTTCTTTAGTCTTATGACAAAAATTCATACTTTCTTTTACTTTGTTCAAGAATCAAAAATAAATTGCTTTTCTATTCATTTACAAAATAGCTCAAAATAGAAATGAATTCTATTTTGAGCCATTCTAGCAGTTATATACAATAATGAAAAGTTACGTAACAACACTATAATTTTAATTCTGCACATGCTAAGTACAACCCTATCGCCTTACATGTAATGCTTCAGTCATGTCTTTGTAAAAATACCCTATATGCTAATATTTGAGGCAATTAATGAAATTTTATCTTTATCTGTATCTTTAAAGTGCATATTTCACCTTGACTCAAGTAAGACCTTAAGGAGGAAGTTCTTCCGGACTGGAGGAGTTTTGGGTAATCACAATTATTTGGTTACTTATTGAAGCTTTGTTGTCATCAAGGTCTCAGCCTTGTTAATAGATACATAGAGTCCACTAAGAATAATACCGAGACTAATGATAGGAAGAAACGAAAGGACGCCAGTAATCGCATATCTTTGTAAAACGATATAAATAGCGTTATGTAATATAGCGGCAGTCAACTAGAGTTGCGACGTCTAACTAGTTTTTAAGCCAACCTTTTTCTTTTTTTAAATTGGATTCACAAGCCATGCATTAAAACATCACGTATATATTTTCTCGTAGTAATGAGTAAATTTAATTACATACATTAAGAGGGCATTGACTTAATTAAGCCTCTTATGATTCAGAAGGAGGCATTTTGATGCTACGAGTATTTTGCATTTGTTGTTTAAACAAAGCGAAAATTGTATTTTTTGTTCTTTTCTAACACTCGTGCATATTCACGGATACATAAAAGTTAATAACCCATCATTATAAAACATTAACGCCCAGAAAAACACTAATTATGAATAATTGAACATAATATATAATTGACATCTTAACTTTCCGCCATAAAGATACAATGTTAAGTCGATAAAATGTTTATGCTTTGGCAAATGAAACAATGCCTAATAAATAATTAATAATACTCTACTCTATCTAATTACTCGCCATTATTGTCTAAATTGTCTTAAATTGTCACGTATACTTAAGTTTTTGTTACTAATGATTAAATGTAACTTAAATCAGAGGAAGATTTTTTGTCTACAGGCCTTTACGAATATTCAATCATTGTAAAACAAAAGCTGTGGACGTAAGCTAACTTCAAAGAGAATATAAACTTCTAAGATTATCGCAATACCAATCTTAGAAAAAATATTACATATTGCATTTAAATATTTAAGCATATATAGATAATAATGATGAAGTAAGTTTCATTTATGAATATGTCCGACAAACACACTATGACATAATTATAAAGATATAAAAAACGCAATGGTCGAACATGTGTGGTACCAAGAAATGTTTATTTAGTACGGTAACGAAATGTCAATTCATTACAAGACTTGCATAATTTGCATAATCGTCTCTCCGAAAGTCTCGATAGCGTAATCAAAAGTCATTCATACAAATCTAAAATGTCTCAGTCAGAGTTTACCTTTTAAAATGCATTGTAAGCTTGCCATATCTGACACTTACCTAATTATTTTGAAGCGCTATTAAAAAGTTTAAATTTAATATGTTTTAAATTTAAAAATAAATGGTTTGACATGACCTAAAACTAGACACTATTTAGGTATATTCCCACTAATATTATAAATGTGACAGTTACGATGGATGGATGGATGTTTGTTACTCAATTACGCCAGAACGGCTAAACGGATCTCGATGAAATTTAGTATGGAGATAGCTTATACCCTGGTGATGATAAAAATAAACCTATTTGTTAACACATAGGTTTATTTTCATCATCACCATCATCACCGATTTAACCGGGTAAAACCGCGGGGCGCAGCTAGTAACGTATAATTAAGGGCTTAACAGGTGCCGAAGACATTACAGAGGCTGGGGGTATTTACAGGCAGGAGAGGGCGGGACAAATCCTGATACGTGCTGATTTCAAATATTACTTTACAAATGGCCAAAGCCAAAATAAATTCTATTCACATTTTTCGACCTTAGACACATAGGACTTTCAAGAAAATAAACTGCAAAGACTCAAAATTTTCTATTTAACAAATGGTCAAGCCTTAACTGTTCATCAGTTTATTTGTATGTTAATTGAGTGAACCAAAAAGAGCGAAATGTTTGCGTATCTCGCTTTCTACCGAATATAATTCGGAGCATTTTACAAATACACTTTCTGCGTTACACAATATCATTATCCCGCAGCATTACAACACTGCACTTAACATCTTAGCTAACCTTATCTTTAAATTGTTTTCGTCACATGAGACTATTGATGGTTCACCAAGTCTCAGAAAGAATAAAACCTATAGAAATCGATAGATAAGTATTTTTAAAGACGTCGACATCAGCTAAGAACTGATTTCTCGAAAGGATGCATTGAGAGCGAGTCGCATTATTGCTTAGCAAAAACGAAAGTACTTGCGTCGTACTTTCGTTTTTAATATAACATTGAATGTTCTGTGAGTTTGAGCCATTACACATGTGATATCATAATTTTACTGTTGCTGAAAGCCAATTTCTTGACCTAGCTTTCAGACACGCCCAATGCCGTTGAGAAATTTATCCATCAAAAGTGAAACCGGATATTTTTATATTTTTTTTACATCCTTAATTAATTATTAATAAACCCCTAACGCCGTGGGGTACCGGCATAGAATAGTACCCCCCCATGTCTTCCCGTGGGTGTCGTAAGAGTCGACTAAGGGATCACACACCAGAAGGATGGGCAGCAGCGCCTTCTGAGACTCACATTTGTACTGCGCTCGCCAACCCGCCTGCCAAGCGTGGCGAGTATTGGCAAACCCCCCCTATGAGAGTACAAAATACGACCAGGCCCCCAGTCCCCGGCAGCTCCGCTAAAGCTGGCTCCGGTAGCGGCCAGTGTAACGGTGGAGCAGGGGGTGCTAAGAATCTCCGGCAGATTCCCGGCTACCACTCCCTGAAAAAACGACCTCTGGCCCTGGTAACACACAATATAAGATCTTTGTTGGCAGACGAAAAGATCGTCGAGCTGGAAGAAGAAATGAGTAAGTTACACTGGGATATCCTAGGGTTATGTGAAGTCCGTAGAGAGGGCGAGGACACCATAACCCTCAAATCCGGTAACTTGCTCTACTACCGGGAAGGCGACCAAAAGTCCCAAGGTGGTGTCGGATTTCTCGTTCGCAAGTCCCTCACTAACAACATTATTACCATCGATAGCGTTTCGAGCAGGGTGGCATACCTAATACTCAGAATATCAAGTAGGTATTCGTTGAAGGTCATTCAGGTATATGCACCGACCTCGAAACTCGGAACCGATGAGGAGGTAGAGGCTATGTATGAGGACATTAGTAGGGCCATGCATACCTCCAAGACCCATTATACTGTTGTTATGGGGGACTTTAACGCAAAGTTGGGCAAAAGAAGTGATGGAGAGTTGAGAGTGGGGCAATTTGGTTATGGACAACGGAACCCCAGGGGACAGAGGCTGGCCGACTTCATGGAGAAAGAGGGACTCTTTATGATGAACTCTTTCTTTCAGAAGCCGCCTCACAGGAAATGGACCTGGTTGAGTCCTAACGGTTCCACGAGAAATGAGATCGATTTCATCATGACCACCAAGAAACAAATATTCAATGATGTCTCTGTGATCAACATGGTGAAAACCGGTAGTGATCACCGCATAGTAAGAGGCATATTGAATATTAATGTTAAACTTGAGAGGTCCCGTTTGATGAAATCCACGCTCCGACCTCAAAATGTCCATATTCAAAACCCCGAGAGCTTTCAACTTGAGCTATCCAATCGCTTTGCTTGCCTTGAGAACTGTGCGTCGGTGGACGAGACCAACAACAGGTTTGTAGAAACTGTCCACGCAGTGGGGTCTAAGTTCTTCAAACCCCGCCGCACAAATGGACCTCAAAAACTCTCCAGCCATACCCTTGACCTCATGGCTGAACGACGCTCGTTACAACTGCAATCATCTGATGACGCTGCGTCATATAGGCAGCTCAACAGACGAATATGGAAATCCTTGCGACACGACATCCGTACCTTTAATACAAATCGTATTAAAGATACGATCGAACGGAGAAAAGGCTCCAAAGTGTTTGCAAGAGACCGGTCTATTGGGCAAAGCCAGATGACTAAGCTGAAGAGAGATGATGGCAGTATAGCGTCGACCAAAGCAGAGGTGCTTGGAGAGATTGAGAGGTTCTATGGGCAGCTATACACTTCGGTCGCTAAACCTGTTGATAGCTTGGCCAAAGACCCAAGAGCCAAGCTAACCCGACACTATACCGAAGACATCCCGGACATCAGCCTGTACGAGATTAGGATGGCTCTGAAGCAGCTTAAGAACAACAAGGCGCCGGGTGACGACGGAATCACAGCAGAGCTTCTGAAAGCGGGTGGCTCACCGATACTGAAAGTCCTTCAGAAGCTCTTTAATTCCGTTGTCCTCGAAGGTTCAACGCCGGAAGCATGGAACAGAAGCGTAGCGGTGTTGTTCTTTAAGAAGGGTGACAACACATTGCTTAAGAACTACAGACCCATTTCGCTTCTGAGCCATGTGTACAAGCTGTTTTCAAGAGTCATCGCGAATCGTCTCGAACGCAGGTTTGATGACTTCCAGCCTCCCGAACAAGCCGGTTTCCGAAAAGGCTACAGCACCATAGATCACATCCATACGCTGCGGCAAGTTATACAGAAGACCGAAGAGTATAACTTGCCCTTATGTCTAGCGTTTGTGGACTATGAGAAAGCCTTTGATTCGATCGAGACGTGGGCGGTGCTTGAGTCTCTCCAGCGGTGCCGTATTGACCATCGGTATATCGAAGTGTTGAAGTGTTTGTACAATAACGCCACCATGTCGGTCCGAGTACAAGAGCAAATTTCGAAGGCGATTCCATTGCAACGCGGCGTGAGACAGGGAGACGTTATCTCTCCGAAACTGTTCACTGCCGCATTGGAAGACGCCTTCAAGCTCTTGGAATGGCAAGGATTCGGCATCAACATCAACGGCGAGTACATCACTCACCTTCGGTTTGCCGACGATATTGTGGTCATGGCAGAATCGATGGAAGATCTCAGCACGATGCTCGAAGGCCTCAGCAGAGTTTCCCGAAGGGTGGGCCTTAAAATGAACATGGACAAGACGAAAATTATGTCGAATGCCCATGTTGCGCCCGCCCCCATATCAATTGGGAACTCGATTCTCAAAGTTGTTGACCATTACATCTACCTAGGACATACAGTCCAATTAGGTAAGTCCAACTTTGAGAAAGAGGCCAATCGTCGAATCCAACTCGGCTGGGCAGCGTTCGGGAAGCTACGAGACGTCTTCTCGTCCAAAATACCACAATGCCTGAAAACGAGGGTCTTCGAACAGTGTGTGTTACCAGTGATGACTTACGGATCTGAAACGTGGTCCCTGACTATGGGCCTTCTGAACAGGCTCAGAGTCGCACAACGAGCTATGGAAAGGGCTATGCTCGGAGTTTCTCTACGCGATCGAATCAGAAATGAGGAGATCCGTAGAAGAACAAAAGTCACCGACATAGCCCAGCGGATTAGCAAGTTGAAGTGGCAGTGGGCAGGGCACATAGCTCGACGAACTGATGGCCGTTGGGGTCGAAAGGTTCTCGAGTGGAGACCACGGACTGGCAAGCGCAGCATAGGACGGCCACCGACCAGGTGGACAGACGACCTGACTAAGATCGCAGGCAAGGGCTGGATGCGGGCCGCTTCCAGCAGGTCCTTGTGGAAATCAATGGGGGAGGCCTATGTCCAGCAGTGGACGTCCTATGGCTGAGATGATGATGATGATGATGATGAAACCCCTAATCTTCATGATCGCTTACCATCAGGCGGGCCGTTTGCTTGTTTGCCACCTATTTCATTTAAAAAAAATTAAATGCAATTTATTTTTTTTAACCATAATCATTGCATGCGCAGATCGCTTACGCGTTAATATATTACGTGGAACAAGGTTAAAGCAATGAAGGAAATTATTTTCCGGAACTTGAAGTAGCAAAAACAAGGTGTTGGTAACCAATGGCTTGCAAAATAGGTCATTCACCCACCATCCGTGAAGCATTGAAGGTCGGTTTTTACATATCTCGGTCACGAGTTAAACCGATGTTCATCAGACAAGCGCAGCGTAACCGCAACAACTCGCGATTATCATGAGAAACTATCTTTGTTTAACTAAGCACCCTTGGCCGTAATTAATAAAAATACTTGATTATATGTTTAATCTGACCTACTATCTGGTTCAATGCATTTGATACACGATCATTTATGAGAAGAGGCGTCACCGCTTCCGACCGGTCCCCGTGGTAATCAATGGGGGGCGCATTATGTCCAGCTGTGGAAGTCCTATGGCTAAGATGATGATGAATTTTTCAAATATTGGGATGCACAATACAATGTTTTACAATAAGTAAGCAATGCCTGTTATCTAAAGAATGTGTTTTCTAAAGTAATGTGATGTCTATTATTTAAAATCTAAAATCCAATTGCATACATTCACAAAATCACAAAGCTCTTAATCCATTTTCGCTAAAATTCAAATTTGTATAACGCCTTCTTATATCTCCTTTCTATCTAAAAGACGACTTTTATTAAATTGCAGGTAGTTTCGGTCGCCACGAAATAACGTTACAACTTATTTTACCTAAAACTACCCGCAATTTATTGAAATAAATATTTTTAGTATTGTACATTAATCAATATCATACTAATTAGGACTGTATCATAAGAGTATAAAGATTATCTCGATTACCACAATTTAGTAGTTTGAGCCTTGTATTGATGGATCAGTCAGTTACGGTTCGCTTTTATACAGAAGATTATATATTTTATTTTAGTTTTTATTATAAAGTTATTTATTTTAATTGTTTTAGCATTGCGCATTGTTCTCGGCAGTTTGAGGTCGCCAACGATTACTTAACATTAATATTTTCAAAGTCAATGTCTAGACACGATTATTGTTCGGTGAATGTAATTGATACGGTAAACCAATTTGCAGTTCATTTATGCGAGATAATTGCAAATTAATATGTATAAGTATACTAGCGGTCCACCCCGGCTTCGCACGGGTAGAAACACCGACTGCAGCGCCATCTTCTGGGCTGATTTGTAAATCTAAACTATCCAGGGCGCCACCCAAACGCATAGAAATAAAACTTTTTCAAATCGGCCCAGCCGTTTAGAAGGGGTTCAGTGACATACACTCGTACAGTAGAATTATATATAATAAAGGCGAATACAGCTTTGAAAGCGTCCTGTCAATTGCTTACAAGTTCAAAGAACAAGAGTTAGGCTTGGTGGTATCATTTGCAGTGCTAGATATTTTGCCAGTGTCTACGGCGTTGGAACACTTTTTAACAAGATTATTATTATTATTACCTTAGATTATCATGTCGCCGAAATAAGTTAGATCATCTGAGCGTCCAATGATACGCAAAACCATTTTTTTAACTGAATATTATTATATAATAATATATTATTTAATCTAGCTACCACTATCACACTTGATGGTTAGCGACGATGCATATGACTTTTTTGAAATATGTAGTTTTTAATTTAATTTTATTGAACATTTAAATTTTTGACATCTACAATTTTCATTTATATTTCTAATTTTTTGATATAATTGTATAATTGTAATGTAATTGTATTGTTTGCACGCCATTGTAGTGGTAGAATGTTCTGGACATAATTTATATTTACCACCATGTTTGTTACAACATTCTAGTAAATAAAGAATTTGATTTGATTTTATGTGATCGAAGATGTTGTCACGCTAGACCTAGAATGCTTTTTAGCGATTCGCACTGTAATGACCAAAATTTAAATGGCAAAATTTGAATAGTACACATTTAGAAAATATTTGGTTTGAGGAGTAAAGCACTGGGCAATGATAAAGTGTATCGGAAAATCGACTTTCCCCTGTCATCATTATATAAGTAATAATTGGGGTTCGAATCCCGACAGGGGCAAACATTTGTGCGATGAGTGTAGATGTTTGTCCCGGGTCTTGGATGTTTGTGTGTTGTGATTGTGTGTGTCTATGCCTCCCGCGATACAGGGAATCCTAGTGCGGGAGTCTGAGTGTGATGAAAAAAAAAATATATTATTTTTAAATACTTGGAACAAAGGATTACATTAAAGAATAACATTTTCAAGATCAACGCCTACCGTTGATGATTGTGCTATTGAGTAGTAATTGACACTCTGAGCCTATTTGCGGCTCGTTTAAGCGGATAATTTGCAGCTGAAATTACTATTTACAAGTTAATTCCTATTAAGAAGGTCACCATTTAAATTGTTATATAATCAGGTAGTTGATTAAGTAGAGATGTAAACCTTCTTCCAGTAAGAAATAATTGTTTCTACGTAATTTTGAAAGTGTTGTTTCTGTATTTTTAATTTTGTTATTGATTTCAGGTTGAACTTTAAAATAAATTGGGCTATCGAGGATAAAACTGAATTCAGACATCTACTTTTATCTCACAAGCTTACCCTACTAATCCTAACTAATCCCACTAATATTATAAATGTGAAAGTTTGGATCAATTACTACATATAATACATACATCTAATTTTAGTGCTGTTATGGATAACGTGTCGTACTGATTTGCACTTTATTATAACCATTTATGTATTTATCTTACATAAAATAGTTTCCAGAATTTTAATTTAGTTTAGTTGATTAAGAGAATCACTTGTCTACCAATTTTCTATTCGCTTTCGTTGATCACATGATATATCGCTTTGAAGTGTCAATCTCATACATTATTTAGGTTTTCTCTTAGCGTTATCGCTCGTAGTTACTTTGTCTCGGGCTGACAATCATACACGAAACGATGAGGATGACAAAGCGAATATTAATAACCATACACGTGTTTTAATAAAGCTTTCACTTCCGTTTAAAAAAATCAAAAAGATTCCGCATTTATGAAAGTAAAATTAATTCATTTAATATTATTACAAATCAAAAATTAATTTGAAGTTGTGTAAACAAGCTAAAAGGTTGGTAGATAATAAAATGTAAACTGTAACGCTTGCAACAAGTGAAATAACTTAAGTGTTGCCTCATCTTACTATTCCTCTTGCCGTACCATTTTATATATCTAAGTGTACACTGGCCGCTGTCCCACTTCGTTTATTGATAACAGCATTTCGAGAAGATTTACTAGAAGGGATATCGAGCACTCTTGTTCAAT